>BSBM01001539.1:0-1200000 GCA_027924585.1 Larix kaempferi
TTAATGGTAATTTTTTCTAATATTAATTTTATTAATCCATTGACATTAATGTTAATGGTATAATAAATGAGTCTCATGTATGTTTAGAGTATAAATAGAAGTGTAAAATAAAGAATATAAATGTAAGTTCATAAATTAAACCCAGGAGCCAAGTTTGAAGAAGGAATATTTAATGTTAGCATTGTGTTATGCATTGTGTCCGTGGAAAAATATATCTCATTCTATGCATGACAACAAATTTGTTTTAATTGAATGAAAAATGTTGAAAATTAAATTATTTTTTTATGATTATTTAATATAGTATTATAAATAATTATTTTAATTTTAAAAAATTAAACCATATTTATATAAAAATATATTTAATCAAATTTATATAAAATAGTAATTAAATAAATATTATTAATATTATATCCTCTTTTACATAAGTATTATTATAAAAAGAACAATAATACTTTATTATAATAAATTGTATATGAAATAATAATATGTGTGATTGATATTATATCTTCTTTTTCTTAATTAATATTGTTAAAAATAATTATGTAACATTTAATACTTTAAAAATAAAAATAAAATTATTTAGAAAGAAAAATAATCTTTATTTTTTATTTTACTTTTATTTTAAGATATGGATTTTATTCATTCTTAATTTTTATTTCTTTTTTAAGAGGAATATGGATATGATCCATTTCATTCATAAAATTGAAGGAATTTTTTATATAAAAATTATTTTTTTAAATAAAATAAGAAGATAATATATATATATAAATATATAGTAAATAATGTGATTGAGTTTGGTATTTTTTTATAAAATAATATTACTTAAGATAAGGTTGGAAATTGAAAACAAATTCATTTTTAATTATAAATATTGAAAAATTGTGAATATTTAATAATGTTAAAACAATTTGATTTTCAAAATATTAAATCACAATCTTTATTTTTTGAAGTTTCTTTTTAAAAAATTAACTATAATTTAAAATAATAACATTTCTAAGCTAATAATCTAATTTTTTTTTTTAAATACAATTAAAAATTATACTAAATATTACTTATACATTATAAAATGTTTTTTTAAATATTATAAATTATATCATTTTTTACTTATCCAAGTTGTATATTGCAACAATCAATTTAACATGTCCCTCTATTTAATACATATAATATTCATATTAGATCCAATAAATATAAAATATTATATTTATATCTTTAAAAATAAAAATTTAATATTTTTTATATAAAAAATAAAAAACATTCATCTAGAATGGTAAAGCATTATTTTGAAAAGGTAAAGCATTATTTTGAAAATACTGTTTGTTAGTTGTTTAAATTCTTTTTATTTATATATTTATATTTATGTTCTTTATATGAAAAATTTAATATTTTTATATATCAAAATATACTCAATAATAATTAATACTCAATCTAAAGATAATCAACTATGTTCTTATCGGAGAACCTTCCATTATATATGAATATATAAAAAACATCTTTTATTACATGGATAGAATGGTATATTGTAAATTATATATATATATATATATATATATCATTTTTTTTTTATATTTTCATTAGTAGAAAATCCATTAATATGATTTTTTTTTTTAAACATTACATCAAAATCGTATTAATAATCTGCTCATAATAATCTGCGAATATACATGATATTAATAATTAATCTAGTGGGAAGACTCATTTGGAGAACATTACATTAACTGGAATACTCATTTCCAGAACATTACATTAATTGAATAAAATAATAAAATAGCATTAATAGTATGCAAATATACTTTATATTAACAATTAATCTACAATATTACTGAACTATGAACGTGTTTGAACTTGTTTGGAAGAACATTACACTAATCTAATAAACATTTTTTTAATTGTTTCAAAAATTTAATTAAAAAATTAATATAATTTTTCCATTTCAAATAGATCTACAATTATATTTATTTGAATAATATTATACATAATCAAAATAACTCTAAAATTATATTTATTTGAATAATGACTATAAAGAAACAACACAGCAGAGGTAATGATACGTTTTAATAACATTTTAGAGTCTTGTATAACTTTTCTTTTTAATCTTCATTTGAATTCTGCTCATTAGCGTTTCGGCATGACAGATTTTATGAAGGGGCAGAGCAAAACTGAAAACAGAGTATAGCCAAAAGGCAAACACAAAACAGGGAAAAATATTCACCGGAGCTCTGAGGCTCTTCTCCAACCTTCCATAACTAAAAATGAGCACCCCAAAATACATTGAACGTGCCGATGCCTCTTCACCCGAGGCTCATTTACTTGTCCACCTAATGGTAATAACTTCTTGTACGGTGGTTGGTGGATACATCAAGTTGGCGGGAGGAATTATCTCCAACACTCCCCCTTAATTCCCACCATAAACAAACTACTAACATCTAAAGCATACAGGCAATGCCTTCATGGGCTTTCAACAAAAAAACGTTGAAACATTAATGCCTGCTGGTCTAAGTCTCAGCTAGGCTTACATTAGTTCATGTCAAAACTCAAAATTATCTCACCATTCTTGTGTGCTGCATGCTGATGCAGCGGCTTCTTTTTCTTTCGTTTGCTCCAGACTTTGAACTCAGCGTTCTTCTTCACCTTCTTCTTCATTCTGACCTTCTTCTTGCAATTATTGACAAACCTATCAAGTTCCCAAAGGGTTTCTGTATCGAAACTTTCTATATCAACCTCAATCTCATCCTCCTGCTGGCATAGTGACGGATTCCTTTTCTTAATAATCTGGACTATGTTCTCCAACTTCTCAGCGGGTAGGCTCTGTAGGCTTGCACTCAACTTCTGCTTCTCCTCATGTGTCATCTCCTGCTTATGAAGTGTAGTTTCCAGATGGTCAGGGGTTGTTGGCATGATGCTTTTTCCAAAATAAGGTGATCCTGTCACTTCGCTTGTACTTTTCCTATCTGGAAGGACCTGTTCTGTGGAAGAATCCAATGAAGCTTGTAAGTAGAAGCTCTCCTCCATGCTACCAATGCTTGTAGCACTTGAAAATCGCCTTAGGTGATTGTTCACTCCATGCTCCAGAAAAGTGTTTGTATATTTAGAAGCAGCATTTTTTTCTGATGCTAGCCATGCTTCAGCACGAACTGTCTTTTCAAGATCTAATCTGGCAGTCGTCTCTCGCTCTATCTCCTGCTCAAGGAGTTCTCACCGTGTGATTTGCTCCACCATTTCATGCTTATGCTGATTTCGAATTTCTTTTATTTCTTGTTCAAGTTGCTTGGCACGACCTTCCTGACTGGCTGCTTTTTCTACCGCTGCAAGATATTCTTGTCGATTTTCAGCTGCATTCTGTCTTTCCTTCTCTAATGAGCGAGTAAGTTGTGCTTGCTCAGCCCTCTGACAGGAAACCTGAGCTTCTAAAACTGCCATTCGTGATAATGTCTGAGATAGACGTTCATTCATAGCTCTTTCTCTTTCTTCTGTAGATGCAACTTTTTCCTCTGCTTCATGAAGTCGTGAATTAAGGGCCCTCTCAACGCCAAACCATGCTTCAGCACGCATTGCTGCACTTTCCTGCATTGCTTCAATTTGCCACAGTAGTGGTCTTGTGGACTCAGGTACTCTCATTACTAACTCTTCATAACGCATTTCAGTTGCCTTATCCTCTGTATGAACTTCAATATCAATCTCTATGTTCAAGCCTTCACATGTTTCTGTCGAATCCTCCACTCGAATCGACTCGCAAGGATATGCAACTGTATCCACAGCTTGAAACAGTGAGTAGCATTTCTGATTCTTCGCCAAGGGCACTCTCATTATTGTTCGCCGGGGAATGAGACCTTATCTGATATGTAAAATTAGTGTAACTCAGTCCATAGCCAAAGGGATACACTGTGTCACCCTTGTAAAATCTATATGTTCTACCTGGGTAGCCACTTGAATTGGCTCGCATGTGCATCTCTGCCATGCTAACTTGCTTCACATATTGTTCGGGATACCAAGTCATGGGAAGACGACCACCTGGATTATATGTTCCAAAGATGACCTGAGCTATGGCATCTCCTCCCCCCTTGTCCAGGATATCCGGCCCACAGAATCCCTGAAATTTGGTCTAAATTTTGGGCAAAACTGACATCGATGCCAAATCTGGACATGATAACCAGTATAACTGGTCCTTTGGAAGCATTGGCCACCGAAGTTACAAGTTCCATTTGATACCCAGGTAACAATAGACTCTCTCTGTCAAGCCCTTCTGCCTCATGCTTTAGATCTAACCCCACAACCAGAATAGTTGCATCAACCTTTTTGGCTGCCATCACTGCCTGAAGTATCAAGCCTGAATTGTAACATGCCACATCGGAGCATCCAGGTTTATCCCCTGACCTGTCTTCTTCAACAGCAGCTTCAGTTTCCTTCACAGGCTTGTCTTCAATACTCTCACATGCCTCCTGCATTTGTACATCTTCAGCTTTAGATCGCTCGAGCGTGTCATCGTGCTTTATTTCCTTTTCCTCTTGCTTCACTTCTTCCTGTTCACCCTTTTTGCCACTATCGTCTTCATCGGCATGTGGGGTAGTCAACTCTTCCTTTTTTAAATCCTCATCACAGTCTACATCGTGCTTGGGCTTTGCTAGCCACTCTTCAATAAATTTCAAATCTTCATAAAAATGTCTTTTGACTGCATGCTCTTGTTCTTTAGCTATTGTAGATTGATTCTTTCTCTCAATACCTTCTTGGGTTGCTTCCACACTCTCTGCTGCTACTATGGCAGCTTCCTCTTCAACCTCAACAACATACACATGCTTGACTGCAATGTGGGATTCACTCATTTCAAACTTCTTGTGCTCTGTTTGACTGACAGAGGCTTCAAGCTTCTTCTTAGCTTCAACTTGAACCACAACTACAGCTGTTTCTTTATGGCTGCTCCCCCTTTCGCTGCATTCTTCCTCTAGAATGCACCATGCTTCCTTAGAAGTCTTTGCTGCTATAATCATTTGCATCAATCTGTCATCCACAGCTAGTTGGATGAGATGCAATGCCAGAGCATCTTTGGCTTCATCATTTAATTCAACATGTGTATCTACATACCGTAGATATACCCTCATTCTACTTGTCCACATGGCAAAATTCGTGCCATTAAACTGTGGAGGTGATGGCAGATCCACTCTGCTCCACTGATTTTCTTTCTTCTTGGCTTGTCTAGGCCTGGACTTTCTGCCCATTTTTGCTCTGTGGCTGTGACTGAAAGTCTTTACTATGCTGTTCCTTTTAATTACAGTCCTAGCTCCCCCTGTCTTTGCTAAACAAAGTGTTCCTTCTCACGGGACTGTTCATCTTCCAAACTCACTGAACTGTTCAACTGGGATGTTCTAAGTCCGCGGTTCACCTCCGGCAACGCTCTACGGCTCTCTGCAACAGCTAACAAAACAAACTTCGGGCGCGTGCACGTATCTCAGACATGAAGTCCGAAAAGAGGTCAGACGAAGTTCAACAATTGGGGAATACTATATGATTTAGCCAATTCAGTCATTTCAACATGTAATTTTCCCATTTCCCTCGAGAATTCTAAACAGAGAAAGCAGAGGGTTTCAAGATCGATTCACTTCACCTGCACTGCAAGCTTTAGCTCCTGTAACAATGGGGAAGCTAGGGGGACTTGCCATATCTTTGGCCATGTTACTTGTATTGTATTCAGTGGCAATGCCCGAGATGTCCAAATTTGTGGTGGAGAAGAAGAGTTTGAGAGTAATTTCTCCGGATAATTTGAAGGGAAATTATGATAGCGCAATAGGGAACTTTGGCGTCCTGCAGTATGGCGAATCTCTGACGGCTCCTCTATTTGACCCTCTCAAACCCTTAGCTCGACAGTCTTCTGCTGCATGGGCGCCTCCACAGGTCGTGGCCCTTCCTCAAGGATTCGGCCTCCACAACAGGGATGAAACCCCTCTCCAAATCTGCCGGCCACCAAGGAATGGCATCGGCTCTTCCTTCTTCAACTCTGCTACTCTTCACACGGTAGCACCGGCTTCACCTTCAGGCTAGCGGCTCCTCTGTTCTGCGACGGGCTCCTCTTACCGCTCTATGATCCTTCACGAGGCTGGTGAAGGAGGATTCGTGACTCTGGGCTCTGATACCATGACAGATTTTATGAAGGGGCAGAGCAAAACTGAAAACAGAGTATAGCCAAAAGGCAAACACAAAACAGGGAGAAATATTCACCGGAGCTCTGAGGCTCTTCTCCAACCTTCCATAACTCAAAATGAGCACCCCAAAATACATTGAACGTGCTGATGCCTCTTCACCCGAGGCTCATTTACTTGTCCACCTAATGGTAATAACTTCTTGTACGGTGGTTGGTGGATACATCAAGTTGGCGGGGGGAATTATCTCCAACACGGCCGAGCCATGAAGACAACATTTATTTATACCGGATCAATTGGGAATCAGTGAAGACACCATTTATTTATACCCGATGAAGCATCTTTTATTGACAGAAGGGTATATTGTCAAAATTATATATATATATATATATATTACATCTCATTTTTTATATTTTTGATTAATTCAAAATTTGTTAATATGATTTTTTTTAGAACATTACATTAATCAAAATCGCATTAATTAATCTCATGGGAAGACTTATTTGGAAAACATTACAAATTAATTGAAATACTCATTTTGAAAAAAAACATAAAATGGCATTTATAGTATGCAAATATTCTGTATATTAATAATTAATATATAGTATATAGAATAATCAACCATGAACATGGTTGGGATAACATTACATTAATTTAATAAACATTTTTTTTAACTGTTTCTGAAATTTAATAAAAAATATAATATAATTATTCCATTTGAAATAGATCTAAAATTATATTCAAATAAATGACTATACAGAAGTGAAATAGATCTGTACAATTATATTTATTTGAATAATGACAATAAAGAAACCGCAGAGGTAGTAATACATTTGAATAACTTTTTAGAGTCTTGTATAACTTTTTTTTAATCTCTTTTGAATTATGCCCATTAGCCTTTTCGCAGAGGCGTGAAGACACCATTGATTTACATCGAATGAATTGGGAAGACAACATCCGTTTACCACATATATTTATATTATGTGACTATGGTTATCGTTCTCGTAACTTAAACCGGATAATCAACCGGATTCGGAATTGACTACGGGTGCTAGAATCAATTGCTGTGAAAATGGTTTTTTTAAAAATAATATTGAATTCTTGTTAACAAATGCACTTTAAAATAATTGTAATAAACATGCTCTAATTAAATTCGTAACCTAATTTGTTATGTGCCCAAATGAATTTGCTTGATGGATATTGTAAACCCGTAATGCTTTAAATGGAGATTAGTAATGTAGAGACCAGATCGATAGCATCAGATCTCTAGCAATGAATCCACATGGCTAACACCTTAAAATCATGGTCGCTACCTGCGTATAATCCTAAATAAGTTTGGCAGTTGTCCAGTCACATAACACTATCTGTGCTAAAAAAATATAAGGAATATCGCTCGCTGCTCAGAATATCACTACTACACAAGGGGGTCCTTTGAGACAATAGTTTAAGACGAAATTTTAATTTCGTCTCTAACTTATAAATTCGTCGTTCACCTCCGTTATAATTGATGGTTTGACTTCTTGTCGTCTTGTGCTATGTTGAAACGCTCGTTATTATTATTTACAGCTATAGAGAAAAACAATATTTTTAATCAACCCCGAGTCAAGAGTGAGATGACCGAGCTGTGAATTAACAAGGGTTTCAACACTAGTATTGCAAGAGCGCTTCCGTGGGGCAATTCGCGGTTCTGGTTCTCTTTTTCGCATTCATGGCTGTGGGTTCGGCCGGTATAAGGCAGTCCAACATGGCCTTCGGGGCGGATCATTTCGATGAGGAAGGTGCCAAGGGGAAGAGACGCGTGCAGAGCTTCTTCAATTCATATTACTTCTCCAGCTGCGTTGCGCTCATAGTGGCTCTCACTGTTGTCGTTTATATTCAAAGCAATGTCAGCTGGGGTTTCGGCTTCGGCATTTGTACTGCTTTCATGCTTATTTCCACCATATTTTTCCTTCTCGATAAACCCGAGTTATCTCCATGAAGTTCTGCACGGCAGCACTTTCACCGGCTTCGCGCATGTTTTCGTGGCTTCCAGAAGAAAGCGTAGCCTACTGTTGACATCTGATTCTGCACAACTTCACCATGGCAAGCAAACTGGTTTTAATCGGAGACTTACAGACCAGTTCGTAGATTGAAAGTACTGGTTTGGTTTACTTTGATGTTGGTTATTAATTTCCACCCCATTGTCTGATTTCTAAGTTATGGCTTCTAATTTTTAGAGTGTTTGTGACCACCGGGTTCTTCAACAAGGTGGCCATAATCTCCCAAGGCGACACTAGTGCTGCTACTGCCGAGTAATATAAGGGGTTTTCAACACCGGCGCTGCTACTGTTGAGGAATATAAGGGGTTTTCAACACCGGCACTGCTACTGCTGAGTAATTTAAGGGGTTTTCAACACCGGCGCTGCTACTGCTAGATAACAAGGGTTTTCAACACCGGTGGTGGAGGATTTTGGCGTGCAGGTACCTTCTTATTCTTGTTCTATTTTCTTCTCTTTAAGTTAACCACTGGAGCAACGATCCAAGGAAGCATTCTTTAATCTTAATCTTTTTTGTCTATTAATCGTTCAAGTGACAGTATATTTTCATCTGGGTTTTTTAAATTTGGGGTTTTGGTGTCTTAATTTGTATACCCACTTGGTATTATGGGTAACCAGGGTTTGAAGAAACCTCTATTGCTTTGACCCCCCTTTCGTCTTACTGACATGGATAATCTGTACAAGTTGCTCAAATATTGTGGAGTAACGGCATTTGAAAAGAGCTGAGACCCAGAAACAAAAGAGTTACGATGCAGAAACAAAGCATGCCATCTTGACTACCAAACATCATCTGGTAATCTTCTTTGAGTATGCTCAACCCCCAAAATGTTTATCCGAGTTGTATAAAATGGTGAATATTCGAAAAAGGGTATTCCCCTGTTTTGGAATGTTGAGAACTTTGGATGCCTGTTGGATCAGACGTAGTTATGCAAAGGATTTCGAACGACATGGAACGCAACGAAGATTTCACATTCAAACGCCCAACAACTGGAAGGAGGAATTTCATGTTGTTTTTGTCATGAACTGGCCCAGTTCAAAGGGTATGCATATTTTCATCCCCTTTAAAATCAGTTCGCAGCTTTGAAATGAATTAGCATGTGATTATGCCAGGTTTTTTGAGGCATCAATCAAGCATTTAAATCTATTCTATATCTAGGTGAACTCTTTGTTGTGTGTGGATAAATAGGGAACATAATCTGTAAGACGGATCAAGTTTGTTTCATGGTCTTCTAATTTATCTAATAGCAGTGAAGTAGGGGTCCCAACCACATGACAAGTAGAGCCTTTGTCTTAGATGAAAGATTTGAAATTGACTTTACTAAAAAAAAAAATTTTGACTGTGATTTCAGTAAATTGTTGATGAACCTTTTGTGGTTCCATTGGTGGGACTTCCCTTGTCAATTTATACCTCCAAATATTCTAATGGGAATATTGGAGGTTCTACACCTTCTTAGAGGAAGAGTAGGAAAACTGCAAGATGAGGATGATTACTCTTAGGTATAACTCCTTTTACAACTATAATTTAATTTTCATATTTGTCAATTGGAAAAAAAATGATATCCTCTTTACTTAATTTCAAATCCTAAGTGTAACACATTTCCCTCTAGATGGAAAGGTTGGGTAGGTTGATTAGCATGTTAAAAAAAAATGAAATTTCACATTTATCTGTTCTCATATCCCTTTTCAGTTTTTCAGTTTTGTGTCTAAAGTGTTAATTTAATTTTCACATTTATCCAGTCTCCTAGCTATTTGGCATATTTGGTTGTAAGCTATTATTATATCTCACCATTTTAATGCAACTTCCTCTAAACTTGTGTGAGCTCAATTTAACAAAATGGAACCAGTTTCAATGGGTTCCAGAAGACATAGGCCACATGAGGGTTTTGCAAAAAGTAGTTTTTAAATGATGTAGACTTCTAACTACTCTTTTGAAAGAGTGTTTTTATCTACATTTCCTCGAACATCTAGATATGACCAATTGGAGAATCCTTCAATCATTGCGTAATAGCTTTGGAGGAATCAAACAATTAAGACATTTAGATTTAAGGGTTTGCTCTAAGTTGGATAATTTGGCTCTATTCTTTTTCATTCTGTAGGTATAATATTGATCCAAAAATAGTTGAAATGTCTCCTTTGGGGTTCAGGGAGAGAGTGTTATTCTCCTCTTACAGTTTTATCTATACTGAGCTATGGTTACCAAGAAAGAAAAATTGGGATTTACTATATGGCAAAGAATGCTCAAATAATTACCAAGAGTTCATATAGATTCAATTATGTTAGGAAAATAGATTGAAATCTTCATATATGCATTGTTATGTTTTACTTTGCAGGTCCGTAGAGAAATAAAATTCCTTAGACTGGTTGGGGCATTTTGTTTTCTCTTCAATTCACCCCCTATACTTTAATAAAGGGGTGTTTTTTGCTCGGGGTAGTATTTTTGTGTGGGGTATTTTGTTTCTTGAGAGTTCTGAATATAATTATGACTCCTTGTCTTGGGATAATGTATGTTGTCCAATGTTCATGGGAATATCACTATGACCCCTACTTGACAGGTGGCAATGGTTAATGGTTCATTCTTGGTATCCATGTCATATTAGAGCAAGAGGCAACATTGTTTTATTGAGAAGCTCAAAGGCCTTCATTTTATGACTTTGTTCAGCTTCAAACTCGAGTGGATGACACAAAGGATGGGGGATCATATGGGAAAGTTGTCTCATTTGAGACTTAGTTTTTGCTTGTTGAGGGTAGCAAAGATTCACCTCTAAGCATCGGTGTAGGTGATGGCATTGGAGAGACAACAATATTATTTTCATTTTACTATTGGAAGGATATTCCAAAGCATATTTGAAATGAAATGAAAACAATCAACTCAAAATCTCTTTGGAAAGCAAAGAATTTGTTGTTGAGACAAATCAAGGAGATTACTCAATTTTTTTGTTGGTGCTGGAACTCATCCATATGAAGAGATTACTAGTCCAGTAAAGGCTATGGAGAGGCATTCTAAAACCTTTTCCCATCATGAAAGAAATGCATGGCCTCCAGTTTATCATCTCATTTTTAGATAAAATAAAGAATATGTTGCCAGATCTAATCCCACAGACAAACAAGATATTCCTCTCTGCATATTTTAATTTTTGCTCCATTACAATCTAGGACATTGGCCATGATTCCACTCATTGCTTGTGACTCAATCCCCACCGCTATTGGAGATCCATTTTCTTAAAGTGTTAGGTTAACCTATGAGGAAAAAGGTGTCCATCCACCTATGCCAAATAGATCTATGTAGTTTCTTTTCTTTATCTATTTCAAATATATGCTTTTATGGGATGGTTAAGATATGATTTCTAGGTTTTAGCCGCAAAGTTCTAGCCTTCAACATTGCTTAGTAGCAATTACTTCTCTGTTGCGACATATTTGTTTTTCTAGACTCTATTTTCTCACAATGGTGTTCAGTCAAAAGTTTCAACATCTCTCTCTTGATAGAAAACAAGAGGAGGCATCCAAATCCCTCCATATATTGCCACCTTTGGCTCAAGTGACACTATTTCATGTAATGCCGAAGAGTATGAAAAGGTTTAGTTGTATATGCTAAAAAAGTTTAGTTGTGTATCCCAGTGCAATTAGAACATTGCTAAGGAGTAACATTGTGATAGAAACATACAAACAATGTACAAATTGCATTAAAAACTATTGCTTTTGTAATAGCTAAGGAGTAACATTGTGATAGAAACATACAAAAATGTACAAATTGCATTAAAAACTATTGCTTTTGTAATAGATATATCATCATTGGAAATACTAATTACAATAAATTGACTTTCCTCCATATGTAACTCATCATTTTTTTTCAGAAAATATAAATCAATTGCATTAAGGATTGCCTCAATGTGAATTTGACGCACATCCACGGCATCAACGTAATCAAATTATTTTGCAGTTGAAGTCTTAAAATTATAGGGTATGTCCTCCAAAATAAGAACTTCCATTAGTTTTTAATTCCATAACCAAAACTTCTATACTTTTATTCTTGCTTGTTTGAACAATAAATATCTAATGTTTTAACTTGATTTTGGTCTTGATTTTTTTTTAATTTTTAATCTTCAAATCTAAGAGTCCACGGAGGACTGAAGTCGTTTTCCTAAAGACTAAAATCATATAGTTGTTTGTATACAAATGAGATGTCTATTCACAATGCTTCTTCATGTTCCAAGACACTACTACATGTAGCCACTAATTTCTTCGGTGCTTGTATTTCAGCCACTAATTTCCCCCAAATCCGCTTCCTCATGCCTCTCTATTCGCAGGTTTCATTCTCATGAGCGGAGATGGGGTTTTCCCTCACGTGGAATAATGTAGAAGAATGACTCAGACCTGTTCCTTCATCCCCTCAGCTATACCGACACTTGGACAAGGTCATGCATATGAGATGCAGAGCATGATGGAATCAAGGTTCTGGCGATGCAGCAGTGAGGGTGATTGTCAACTTCATAATCGAATTTCGGTAAGACCCAGGAGTAAACGCTGGAGAGGCCAAAATTTCATGGTAAACCCATCAGGCCGCTGGTGAGCATCTATGTGGGTTGTTGCCCTGTTTCTGGAAAATATTTTGGCCATAGAGGCCAACATTTGCTGGTAAACCCGTCATGCCACCACTGAGTAGCTGTGTGGGCAAGGTATGGCAAGTGCCTCCGCCATTGGCCATGATAGCGAATCCGCTGCAGTTTTTCATATTCAAATACCTGTGGGTGGGCAAAGAAACTATTGGCTGAGTGGTATGCATGCACTCCAATGCTTGGAGGCCAAGAGATTTGAAGAGGAATCTTGCATCTTGAGCCTGTGGGTGGGTATTTTGTTCTTTCTCTCATGTATGTCCAATTTGCTTTGTGTTATTTGGAAATTTTGTACTAATTTATGCGTCACTCTACATTTTAGGCCATGGTATGACCGAACATGTGGCGAACAGAGTGGTGGTTCTTCTCAGTGCAATCCGCCTAAGCACGGTGAGCTTATTCAATCTATAAACCCTCTTTCATGATATATTTATGTGTTTGTTAATTTAAAATCGGTGGCATTGTAGGATGCAGCCACAGTCAGACTGTCAATCACTACAGGTAATTCTAATCATTATTATTTTAAGATTATGTTTGAGCATTAGGGTTTGTATTTTCTAGGCATTTTTTATTTAATGCAGGAGATGAAACGAAACCCCATTTTTTTAGCAAAGGATCGGTGTAAAACATTCTTGTACTGTGCTTATGATGGTGTGTGCAGTTTCAAATCCATGCTTGATTGGAGTGGACAGGGAAATATTATGTTTGTGACAGACCTAGGGAGCACCAACCGGACTTATATCGATAGCAGGAAGTTTCAACCTTGATAGTGACTCCTGTTTCTCACGGAATTAACTGCATTACTTTCGGTAATATCAAAATCTTATTGCATTTTGAGATTCATGCTCCTTGTGGATCACGGTTTGCTTTGGCTTGTAGTTTATTAGTCCTGGTAATCTTTGGCATGTAGGTTATTTTATTGTTGTATGTATGGGATGTTGCAGACTATCTTACTATTCTAGTATATTAGATTTACATTGGATTTCCTTTCATTTTAGTTATTGGAGAAAGCTAAATCGATTTTTTTTACCTCAGATTTCATATAGCATAAATTTCAAGTACTCAGGATTTCAGGATTTCATATAGCAGAAATTTCAAGTACTCGGTATAGTTTAGAGTATGAGTAGAGTTTTACTATAATCCAAGATCTCTACATGTTAAAATAATGTAGTTTAAATTTTGTTTAACTTTTACTCAAATCATCAAAAATTTCATTGTAATTCTAGATAATTGAAGTTTTATTATGATTCAATATCTGTGCATGTTAGAACAATACTCAAATCATAAAAAAATTCAGTAACCTAAATAGCTGCTTCATATACAATGAAACCTTATTTCATTTTAAAAAACATTATAAAAAATATTATCTCTTAGGTTGAGGTAGGCTTCACTCGTTGGTCATACACCAACACTGGTTGTGATATCCCAGCCACTTGGTTTCAATTTGATCCAAAGTATGTAATATGTTTTTTCATGTGAAATATCTGTAGAATGGAAATTGCCACAAAGTGCTAAATGACATCCAATCTTTTTTATAAGTGTCGAGTCATTGGACATTTTGATATGAGATTTGGTTCTATAGCACTTCAAAAGGGAGCATCCTACAAATTTTATATTAAAAACAATCTTCCAATGAATGTGGTTTTGGCACTTTGCTAAATACATGTAAAAGCTTAATACTAATGCCCCCAAAATATTCAAGAAGAGTTGGTTTCTCTTTGTCCTATAGTTTTCTCCAACAACACATTACTAACATCTCGCATTCTTTAAGAAGAGTGATTACCCAATTAGAACTAATATATCGCATTCTTTGAGAAGAGCAACAACCCACTTGATCGATCCTTTTAGGAGCAAACCTGTAATTTAAAAAAAGAGAAACTCTTCTACAATAGCTCAAGACTAATGTCCCACGATCGTCAAGAACAAAGAATCTTCTGTAAGAGTTCAAAACTAATGTTCCACGATATTCAAGATGAGAGACTATTTTGTAAGCGCTGAAAACTAATGCTCCACAATATTCGGTGTCCCATAATATTCAAGAAGAGCACTCTTACATGAGAGGGTCTTTTAAGAAATTTTATTTGAGACAAAATTATACTTTTGTCTCAAACTTACTTTCTGCTTACTTATTTATTTATTTTTATTAAAATGTTATTTAAAAAAGAAATTTGGTGTGTCATGAAATGTCAAAAACAAATAGGCGGGATTTTTCTTGGTCTATTTATTTGAGTTCTGTCCATTACAGTAGATGGGATCCCAAATGGCCATTTGCACCTTCCTACATAGAGAGCGTAAGTGGGCTGGTAAAGATGAGGGTCCCGATGGTATCCTAGAAGTAGCATATATATTCACCTTCTCCTTTGAAGCAAGATTTTACAGCCACTGCCTTGCATCGTTTCAATTGGACTAACGTGCCCTATTTATTATCTATATCCAAATGATATCCCCTGAACTTCATACAATATTTGAACAGGATCGATATCTTAAAATAGGAATCTGAATGGTCATGTTTCCACCTCCTTGGTTGTTGTTTAAGGGTTAAGTAATTTGGATGGGTATGAGATGTAGCTGTGATTCATTCCTAGACCCTGCTATTTGGGATTACTTCGAATCATCCTAGTAACTTCAACCCTTCAAACCCTGGAATGTAGTGTAGGGGCACGATTTTGTTAATCCAATGTTGTTCTTCCTTATATTCATCTTGCAAAGAATATTGTAATGTGATTTGCAGAGCCATAATAAACAACAAGGATGCAGAAGCCTGTGATGGGTGAGGGGTTGGGGAAGAGAGCTTAGGGTCTCTGTGAATTTTTTTTTGCCTTCCCCATATTACCATTTCACGCATTTTCCATCTACTTCCATCGTAAAAAGATACGCACCCTATACCACTCCATTTATAGCTTTTCCCATTTTACTCTTCCCAAACCTCTGTACGCTCTGTAGCAAAGACAATGGAGGTGGAGGATGAGAAACCCAAGGGATTTCATAACAGGAACAAAAAAGGATATGGGAGAAACTGCTCGAGGCCAAGGATTTGTTGTGGGAGGATTGGCTCATGGAAAAGAATGGGAAGGTTCTGAACAACTCTGTGATGGCATCAGGAATACCAGGGATCCACGTGTGCTAGAAATATGTAAGGCTTTAACCTCTTTTATGAATATTTTAAGTGATTTCAAATCGTCATTGCAGGTAAAGGTTTAGAGAAAAGAAAAATTCAATCATGCTATAAAAAATTTAGCAGATGGTTGAAATTTTAAAGGAAAATTTGCACAGATTAGGTCTCAACCAAACATCTAAAATTTGGACAGTTTGGGGTGTTTGCGCAGTCAAGGGCATTGAATAGATTTTAGACCAATGCTAAAGAAATATAGTTTTCGGAATTCATATTTGAGACATGGCATGGAAATAACTGTAAGTATTAAAAATAATTTTGATAAACAGATAGAGAAGAGATTTCCTAGTTTGAATTAGGGTGAAGGCCTTGAAACAAAGTCGAAAACAATATCAATCAGAACTCAATCTATGCATTTTTCAGTATCTTTTGATTTTGAGCTAGAAAAATTTAGGCTAAAACATACTTCATATTTATTTGGAATCTACATTCTAGTGTCATTTTGAGACCGCTAGGCTGGTAGTAATTTGGAAGGTTTGCAGAGGCTACTTATGTAGATTAGGATGGAAGCAATGTCACAAAAGTGTCTACAAATTTATATGTCCCCATATTTACCTGCAATAACTTGGACTAGGAGATGTTTTGACTCGGTATCTACAACATCTACACAGAGAGCTATTTGATGTTTTGACTCGGGAGCCATTTGATGTGGCCTCCAATAACTGAACCAGACCTTTAAGAGAGATAACGTTGAGAAGAAAGAGACAAGGAGCAGCTCAGAAACCCCACACGAGCTTTAGGACAAAGATGATGATGATAGAATATGAATTGATCACTTGAGAGAGGGCCTTATTTATATTTCATCATTGAGCAATACAAGGGATAAATACCATGAGTCAAGGAAACAACTAACCCAAAACCACTTTAGTGTTTTTTTTTAAATTTAATAATTACAAATAATTTAAAACACTTTAGTCATAATTTCATGTTGGGATTTTAACACTTCATTAGGGCTGTTAACCAACTATTCTTAGGAAAGTCATCTTTAGGCAACTTCTTAGCCCTTCTCTTTGTCTCCATCGTTCTCACGTGCCAACTCAAAGAACATCATCATATACAAGTTCTGTACTTATACCAGCTTGATGACCAGCACTGGCTAAGTTCTGTACTTATTTATCATCTTGTTTATTTATGATTTTTTTGGTCAATAGATGAACCTGCACCAGCCTTTGTTATTTTCATAATTGGGAATTTGTCAAATGATACATAGGTTATCCTAGAGAACCTAAGGAGTGTTTTAAGTTTGTATCTATGCTATACAAATGGGGGAGAGCATGTTAGTTGGGATGATTTAATGTGTGGAATGGAGGTCCATTTTACTGCTCTTGCCATTTATAAATTTTGATGCTAAAATGGATATGACTTCCGAGAGGAAGATCTAGAATCCAACCCCTTTTACATTCCAAATGATAAAATATATAGATGTTAAAATAAGCAAACTCTTTCTCAGCTTCTAGGAATGAATTCTATCCGAAATAAATTAAATATCTGATTTATAGCAAAGAATCTGGAAATGCTGAGATTGAAAACCTTGATTATCTGGAAATGATTACTCTTTGCCTTGAATATTCAAATGTTTCCCTTAAATATGGGATCTTTGCTAAAAATAGATTATGCAAGGTTAGAAAGATCAATGCTCCAAATTGTTGATTTGTTCATATTATCCAGAAATAAGGGATTTTAATTAATCCTTATCCTTTTATTGCAAGTTGCTTGGCCACCTGTTTTAGAAGCCTCCTCTTTATTCCACAATGCCTTATCAATCGTTTCTTCACTATGTAACGATATACAAAATTTAGACCCCTCGTATCAACCGACAATAAAATGAAGAATACTTATTGAGAAACTAATAGAATGGGATAGGTCATATGGAAGTGTCCATTAGAGATATTCAATATGCAAGCAAAATAAGAAACAAACTTTGCGAAGAAACTTTTCATAACATTAGTCTTCTTCTGATGCAGTATCTGAGTCTGAAAGTGGTGAAGCAACATGAATGCCAGATATTGTTTTATGCAAATGAAGCAGATCTTGAATTCATAGTAACCACTAATGCTAGTGCTGAAGTAGATCCATTAAAACTCTGTCACTTATCATTTAATTGCCTCCATACTTTGTTTTATGCTTCAAAATGTTGGAAATTTGATATTTGATCGCTAGTTATCTATCCAAAATTTCCATTTAGTATGTGCTTTAGGAAAACCTAAAATTCAAACTTTCTGCAACTACATCAGGCACTGCAAATGTTAGCATGTTCCTTAAAACACTGTTTGGACCAGGTCTAAAACATGGAATACCCCTTTAATTGCATTTGCTACAATTAAGGTAGAATTTGACATTTGTTTGATTTTGCAGTAATGATAGCAATGGCAAAAGTGTAATAAAAAATGCACTGATTATCCCATCTACTCCCATTTCATTTGCTGACCATCACAAATTTCTTTGACCACAAAGGAAGCCATAGCAAAACCTGCAATGTCAATTGATAAAGGGGAAAATATTTATGGATAGCCAATAAGCATCTCATGCATTATTGATCCAAGTGGCTGCTCTCTGTTTGTTTATTTATTTGCCATCCTAACTAGCATTTCATTTCTGGGTGAAGGTGTTTATGATGTCTATAAACTGTCTCTGCCCACAGATTAATCTTGTTGTTTCAAATTCTACACAGTATCAATATCAATCCCAATTTTCTTCAAATATCCTTTGAATGATGATATTTTCTTTTTAATGAATATTTAATACAGTCAAAAAAATCTAATGGTAATGGGAATTTTTAGGCTGAGATACATAAAAAAAAAATTGTGACAAAATGCCATTTCATTCCTCCATGAATGTAAGGTCAGCACTCTATGTGTGCAAAGGAAACTTTCACATAGTCCCTGTAGCTGTCGGGACCTTTATGACTAGTTTTGAAATTACAATGGGATCTATGAATCAAATTTAATAATTAAGTTCAAACTTTCTTCCGTTTCCTTTCATCATGCCAAGATTTGGACCTCCTTTACTACTGATTTTTGTGAATTTCAAAGACAAGGACACTAGACCTTCAGCAAATAACACAGTTTGTTGTATTTTGACGAAATCCCATGCCAGATGATATTAGATCGATCATCTCGCTTTTGAATTCACTCTGATACCTAGGAAATATTGAGTGCGTTTAATTAATGCTTGTTGGCTGTCGAATTCAAGGAAGCACGAGCTCACAATTCTGATATTTGAATTTGTCTTGACATTCAACGTGACACTTATGTTGGTTAACCAATACATAGCACTCGAGTGCATGAATAATGGCACTTATGTGATGACTGATCGAGCGATCAATGCTTGATTGGGTTCAACTAATGGTGCAGGCCTGTCTACTTACAATCAAGCCATCTTTATCAACACTTATGAAAAATGTTAGCAAGAGATTAATTGAAATTTGTAGTAAATGAGATGTTATTATCTTTTTAATGATTCATCTTTAATTTTTTCAAAAGAAAGACGATCCCCAAACTTGACTTATGTGTTGATAAAGATGGCTTGATTGTAAGTAGACAGGCTTCATTTCATTCCTATTTCAGGGTACTAGAAGTTGCTTTATTATAAGTAGATATGCTTTCTTGTATATGAAGTTGCAGGGTACTAGCTCAATGGTAGAGCATCTGCATTATAATACAGAAAATTGTATTATAATGCAGAAGATTGGTGGTTCGATTCCACCGTGCCCTATCATAAATATTTGCATTCTCTCACAGGTATTAAGACAATATTTATGTAAATTGTCTCAACTTGAGACAAAAAAAAAAATTGTGTATTGTCTTAAATATCGTCTTTAAGAGAGTGTCTTAAACTATTGTCTTAAATATTTGTCTTAACTATTGTCTTAAATTTAAGACAATAGTTAAGACAGAAATTTAAGACAATAGTTTAAGACACTCGCTTAAAGACGATATTTAAGACAATACACAATTTTTTTTTTGTCTTAAGTTGAGACAATTTACACAAATATTGTCTCAAATATTGTCTTAATACCCCTCTCTGTGTAGTAGTGTATCAAATAAGTTCATCTGCATGCTAATAAATACCTGATATCTGCGTTAAAAAGATCACTTGGTGCTAGATCCAATGCGCAGTGGGGGAAAATCAATGCAACGTAAAACCCTAAAGACAAAAGAATCCAACCCTGAGAGTATGTCTCCTATTTAGGTCTTGCACATCCGATTTCGCTTCAGCATAGAAAACGGAAAGAAAACAAAGTTTGAGGTATTAGGGTTTAGTTGATTACTTCAATTTGGATGCAAAGTATGCTGAATGTATCTGATGCGAAGACTCCACCACCGAACTCTGCTTAATGTGAAAACTAACTCAGAACACAGCGTGATTTCCAAGGTATGATTTTCCAGCCTGATTTTCAAGGTATGAAAACTAACGCAGAACACAGCCTGATTTTCAAGGTATGTGAAAACTAACGCAGAACATAACCTGATCCATATGCGAAGGTATGATCGACATACCATTGTTTCTTTGGCATTGTGCTCTTTTCCATGCTCCCGTCTCTCCACTTTGTTTTCCAGAAACATCCTACAATCTAAGCAAAGTAGCGATATACTGAGTTTATGTTCCTTCGTGCAATTTATTTTTGAAACGTAAAGGAAGTTAAAATTGGTTGGCATCCCCAGATTCCTACGAGTCGTTACAATTTTCCATCTTCTACACAATTTCTTCTTCTTATACGTGGCACATGTTGAGTAGGGCGGTTATTTGGCATAACCGAATTGCCAAGCCATTGCATACAGGAAAAGAAACGACAGAGGTAGTGATAATATTGAATTCGTGTTGAGATTTATGGCAGCACATAGCATAACCTGATTTATGCCAGCACACAACATCATCACTAATAAGTTTTTAATTCCTTATTAGGGATGAAACAGAGGTAGTGATAATATTGAATTCGTGTTGAGATTTATGGCAGCACACAGCATAACCTGATTTATGCCAGCACACAACATCATCACTAATAAGTTTTTAATTCCTTATTAGGGATGAAAGAAACGCTCATTTGACTCCTCATACATGCACGGTAGTTATGGAATTAAATCTACACCAATGAATATTGAATATTCCACAGAATTAAATCAAAACCACATAATTCTTAATTGCATTTAAAATACCCCAACCGGGTCCTGTATCAATATTAAGACCCCTATAGGTTAATGATATGGGACAAGTTCATTTTTTTATGTGTAATTTTGGAAATTACAAATTCACAAATTCAACAATAAAAAAGAGTGAGGAGAAATTGCAATTTCAACAACTAGAATTGTTAATCCCAACTTTGATATTTGCATATTGCAATTCTAGGAATTCTTTATTCAAATTGCAATTTCAACTCTAGGAAATTGCATTTTTGCAATTTTACAAATTGAACAATAAAAAGAATGATGAGAAATTGCAATTTTAGCAACTACAAATTTGAAATTTCAAGAAAATTGAAAATAAATTCACATTTTTCTAACAAAAAATGCAATTTCAAGAATTGATTGATTCAACCAAAAATTGTAATTTCAACAATTGAAGAATTATTAAAAATGCATTTTTTATGAGAAATTGCAATTTTAGCATCAAAGATTTGGCAATTTCAACAGTTAAATGATTGCAAATTTGGATAATTGCATATTGCAACTGCATGACCTTTTTTATTCAAATTGCAATTTTTGACGTTTCCATAAGTACAAATTTTGGAGTCCAAGCCTTACCGTGACACAAGTTTGAACCAGGTAGCTAATTCGAGAAATTTAAAATCTAGCCATACTAAGGGTTTGTGTTGCCAAGGCTGGGTGTGATCCTCAAGTGATTTTGATGACTTAGATCCCCTAGGTCATGGTTTTTTAGACTAGCTAATCCCACAAGCCATTGAGAAATTAGCAAACAAAAAAACTACAAATTTGGAAATTTCAACAATATATGATTAAGGAAAAATTCACATTTTTGAAAGGAAAAGTGAAATTTCAACAATTTATTTTTTGTTAAAAATTCCTACCGCTGGGGGTAGACCACAACAAGACAGATGGACTCAAGAAATCAATTCACTTCCCAATTCACTTCCCAACATATGCTATATAAATGTAAATGTGGATAAAAAAATAAAGGACCTACTCGACAATAAACAATAAACTCAAACAAGTGCATATGATATATAAAAGAGGTCAACAATTTCCAGTTTAGAGGAGCCATAATTTTTAAGAATTTAATTGCGGAATGAAGTTGTATTCATCCTAGGGTTTTTTCCCAAGTAAATTATAAACAACACCATATTCTTAAATAAAGCCGAGACATCATATTTTCTACAGAGCCATTATCAACTTAAAAACTTCATTGATAAGCAAGTTAAACAGACAGCATTCACTCTCAGGGCTTAGTTCAGAAGTTTTTAAATAAATACACGAAGTTAACAACAGAGTATAATATGTTCACCAGAAGTGTTAAGGAAAGTCAAATTTATAACTACGCATCTAAGACCCTGAATGTTAAACCCAGAAAATTACACAAAGCAATTTAAGATTTTTTTTTTCTGAGAAGCATATTATTCACGAGTTGGGTGGAAGCCCAACTGTGGGCATATAGCCACAACGATTACAAGGTAACACAGTTGCCCAAGTTTTTCCATTATGGAAGAGCTAGTCTAACCCTAAAGCCAACAAAATAAATAATAACACAAACTTTGCTCGCACAGAGTTTATCCAAAGATGGCCCGGGGCTTACCAAGCAATTTCAAGAACTCTGTAATCTTCTACCATTGAGTTCCTTTGTTGAACCTTTCGGTATGAGCAGAGAAGCTCCGGGGTGTGCGAAAATCGACCTGTCAAATATATTAGAAAAACTGTCATCAAAAGTTTGATATTCATAAAAATTCGAATTGAATCACACAAAGGAGGTAAAAAGTATAGCTCTGTAAGTTTTTGCCACAGCTGCGAGCCACCTCCGCGTGGTAGTGTCCTACTTGGATAGAGAAGACAAATAAATATCTCTACGAGAGAGAGATTCTTCTACCTATCTGTGTAAAAAGACTCCTCAAACCAAGCTCGGTACAGAAGTTCTCCCAGTCATGGCGGCCGAGAGATCTGCTCTCCTTCTCAATGCAAAATAAGTTTGGGTCTTCGATAAACCCTTTTTTCCAAGAAGTTAGGGTTGAGCCAGCTCGACTCCCTACACCTGGCGTCACATCGTAGCATTAATTGGACAGTTGCAACCACTACATTTTAAATATTTCACCTACAGTCTATAGTTTGGTTCGGCACTGGTTAAACCTTAAACCTTTATCACCAAACCCTTATATATGATTTAAAACCATATCACTTCTTTAAAATTTAGATAGGTAACCAAAGTAGTAGTTGGATCGCCACTTCCCTATAGTGAAAGTGTGTTATCCTTTGCACATAGTTAAGAGTTAAAACAACCTTGGCATTGTATCTTTTAGAAACTCTAATTTTAGCTTGATAATAAATCCTCACCTCGAGAACAAGAGAATCATTTGATATGCATTAGCTTCAAGGAGCTAAGCAAGCCACCGGGTGTCTTAAGAACCCCCTTTTAGGCATGAAGAAGTTAATCAGCATCACAACCATAGCATAATTGAGAAATCATATTACGACATTAATATCAACAAGAGACAAACAATGTCTTTAAGACACTTAAGGTGGTAATCTGACAAACTAAATGTCGACGTAAATACAACATGAAAATAACTGTAAACACTACAACAAATCCTGGAATTAATGTCTGTTTTAGCTCCCTTATGATAACTTTTATTGTAAAGTTTTATGTTGGACAGGTGTCCAAGGATGAGTAATTTGCACAATATATTATTATTAAATAAATAAAATAGGAGACAAACACCTAAGAGGACTGTTGAAAGAGTGGTTAATGATCCACTAGGTGGAATGGAATCTCGGGTAGAAGGCAATGGACAAGTGGCAGCATCATGATGCAACTAACTAGCTATTGGTATGGGACAACTGCCTTGAAATGTGGTCATAGTGCCCTGAAAGATGGGACTGGAGCTTGAGGCTCATTTATTCCAAACTGACCACTAAAGACCTAGGGAGTCTATATAATAGCCATCAAATTTTGAACTCAGGTTCATCACTTTTCCTGATGAGGAAATTTACCTTGGGGTTTTGCTCTGTTTGCACCCAAGAGATTTGATGAGGGGATATGCTATGTTGTTGATCATGTTGTGAGTCTACCAAACTCTTATTGAGTTCAGGAGGTTGATGCTGAGTGGAGAAGGCATGTTATTTCAGGAGGTTGATGCTGAGTGCTGAAGCCATTTTGAGTGCCTTGATTCTACACAGATTCCATCTACTTAGTGGTTCAATAATCAGGCTCGGGGGTTCACAAAAAGCCAGCAGTTGAGCTGCTTATTCTGGAATAGGTTGGGAGGAACACGCCTCCTTGGGTGTTTTTCGGGCCTATCTTCATCTACAGGTTCTATTTGTTTTTATGTTATTAAGTAGTTAAATCTGTTCATTGCAAGTATTTAATTTTAAATTACAGAATGTGTTCTGGTTTATATACCCTTACTTTTAGTGTCTAAAACAAATTAAAATTATGAATAGAAATGATCAATGAAATAAATAATCTCTGTATTTTTCCCCATACTATAGGAACTGCATCGTACTCTAGTACAGAGACAAATTAAGATAGATAGTTATAATAGGCAAATTGCCAAGATGATGAAAAGAACAACTCTGCATAAATTGTTAATTTTTCTACTGTTAGAAATTAATATTGATTACTGTATTTTGTTACACTACTGTTTTTACTTAATCAAATAGAAGTTTATTGTCTTAAAGATTACTACTGTGATTTATATTTATTATTGAAATCATTGTTGATACAGAAATTAAAGAAAATTGCATAATTTTATCATAGAGAACTAATATGTCATTTTCGAGTTTTAAATCAGGGTTTTTAGTTTCCATATTTTCTTCTCAAAGTTTACTATAGTCCACTCTTATTTTCACCACTGTACAAATGGGATAGATAAGCAAGCAGAAGTCTCATATTAGAAACCTAGGGTTTGCACATTTCAATTTCAAAGCCATACATTAAAACTATTGATTTTACCATCAAACAATAGCAACAAACATATTAAAAGATATCTTTTATTTAATCAGTTCTCAACTTAATATTCATTCACATGTTTGTATTTCCATAAAACAAAAGTACACAGCTGCATTCTTTTCTACAGAATCAAGCTAGTTAAACAAACTCACTATCGTTTAAAAGTTCCATTATTTTATTAACCGTAGAAAGCCTCTAAACAACAGAAGCAAAACAAGTCTGGACTTGCCGAAGGCTTGACGACGAGTAACCCATAACCATACAAAGACAAACCCTAATCCTCGACAAGCTTTTAGAATGAAAATACAACATCATTTACAAATCGACAAGCTTTATACAGACCGAAGCCATATCATAGATTACAAACATCTAACCATTGTTTATTGACAGGAGTAGTCTTCCCATTATTCACTTATATCACACGATTTCATTTTCCATTATTTACATTTCATAACTTCACAGACCATAAAAGAAAATGATAGCAGCAGGTGTATTAAAACTTAGTTACACAACTACATTTTCATATTACATCAAATTCAAACGCAGAGGTCTGCTGAAACACAAGTTCATTTCCACATTTTAATCGACGAGTCACAGGTTTTGTTCACGGACCAAGCCCCAAAACAACGAGCAAAAAAATTACTGCAATATAGACTTGTAAATATTCTTTTATTTGAAAAATCGACAAAGCTTGAAACCCTCGTTGACAGAGGTACATTTCCCAGTTCAAAAATCAGAACCCAAAACATTGTACACTAACCTACAAAACTATTACATCGTCTCTGCAAGATGAGAGGCATCCTAACATAGGCGTAACACAAAACAACATGGGTTTTGAACCACGATTTCTAGGACAAAGTTGTTACAACTTCAAATGATGGCCAAAATCTTTCAGGAGGACCTACGGAGGGTTATGCCACCGGGGCTTACCGAATTGTAGCATGCCATCCTTTGCCAACAAACCCTAGCACTGTAAAATCCACCATGAAGGCAGTACCTGCCACACGAACTGCAAGAAGTTATAACGAATTCAAATCGAATACCATATAACCCAAATTGCAATATTAAAACAACAGTGTTACGAGTCGACTTACCTTCACTTTGAAAGACGGATGGAATGCTTCATGCTTCCAATTCCTCCAACCAACGCAACAAGGCAGCGTACAACTGAACCTTTATCAAACTCGGAGTTTAAATCTCACCGAAAACCTAACCTGTCACACGACGGATGCCATAGGGCTTCATTTCCTTACACCCTTCGAATCTGAGCAACTTATATAGTAAGTTTCACCATAAAAATTACAGAGATTGTAATTATAGAGCCATCAACAAACCACCCAGGGTCGATCCCTGTTAACCAGCGGCCTGTCGGCCTCTTCCCCAAACCAAATACTCCAAATGAATGCGTTAAGGAAAACAACAAACATAAATGTGAGACTGCCTTGGGGTTTAGATCTCAATGATCGAGGCAGTTAGATCAATGATCAAGATTGGGCTAGCCAATCCATGACGATACCAAGGCAGAGAATACGATCAATCACCATTAATAACATCAATAAATAACCAGCACAGTTGGAGTGCCATATTACCAGGGCAGCGCATACAACTCGGCGAAGTTCTCACCATTCATACAACTATATCACATGGAGCCAGATACACATTGGAGCCATCGAGACAAACCACTACCATCACACAGGGTTTGCATTTAATGCCGGATCTTACGTATCGACTGCCAGAGTATGCCTGCAATGGTATTTAATTCATGTCAGCATCGAAGTTATGGCTTACAACACGGTCTCGGATAGTATCACCACTGTCATACAATCCCGTTGTATAGTTTAAAACCATAGGGTATTATCATATTACGATATTACAATCATGTATAAAGTATCAAACAATGTTAAAATTCGCATAACAAATGTATATTGCAAATCCAACCATATGTTGTATTCATATAACCACGATATAAAATCAACTCCAAACTTTATTGCATCGTATAATGCCTTGTTTCATACATTTTTAATGTTAAGTCCCCATTTGCTTAGAGCGCACATATTTTAAAGTCAAATGTTAAGTTATCATTTGCATAGTATGCACATAGTGTAATTTAAATGCTAAGTCTCACAAACATAGTTGCACACAATAGAATAAATCACTAAGTTTCAAAATTGCATATGGTTAAGCATTGAAACCGTAGAAATTATTCCATAGAAGTGTTATGACAATTTAATATGTGTCACTATTACATAACAAACTATTACCTTGTCCATGCAATGATGTAGTCGAATAGTATTACAGGAGCATATATGATTTAAGTACATGAAATATGTCATGTAGGCTTTTGAAGACCATCGTTATTACGAGCCATAGCGTTATAGTAATGCTATTATTACCATACAATTGCATTTTTGAATTGAACAAATGATGGTTTAGAATTCTAAAGGTCCCATTACAATCTAACCTAGCATTAAACACAAAAGTCGCATATTGTTCAACCCTCGCATATTGATAACAATATCACATGCTTGTTGCAACATTTAGATTGTAGAATCTCACATGACGATCATATGAATTATTTCCCTAATGAACGACAACATTGATTACAGCAGAAGTATAGTGCAAAATATCTCTAGTTACACTTACAAGTGTTAGGATAAAAAAGGTACAGATTGTTAAAGATAAACTAGAATTACATACCATCGACATCTTCATGCACGACAGTATATACATCTATCTTAAAAATAGAGACGACTAGCTGAAGCTTATAACTTGTCGTGAAATACTGGAATTACTCTATTACCTTACCTGGAGATCTGCGAAAGAAAAGAATCCAATGCTTTAGCTATCAAAGCTAAGTAAACCCAAGGGCACCCTGTAGGAACCCCTTCAGAAATATGCAAACAAGTTGTCAGTATTATTACTAGAATTATAAAACATGAAAAGATATATATTGTTATTTCGCATTTAATTTATAAATCTGTTGTCTTTTATGTTTAGAAATAATAATGTGAAGCTTCCATTAGATGAATATTTAAACATCTTTCATTCCGCAGTTAGCATTTTCTCTATGATTTTGCTATATCAAATATTTTAAATTTTTAGCGATTTTTGGGATGTTACAACGCTTTTCCACGAGATGGCACTTTTAATGGCGTTATTTGCAATCTTTTTTGAAAGTAGATGTTAATTGGGACGCTAATTAGCAACCCAATTAACGTCCCAATTAACATCCCAATTAGCATCACATTTAGAGTCCCAATTAGCATCCCAATTAGCATCCCAATTAACGTCCATAATAACATCCCATTTGACAACCAAAATAGACTCCAAAATAATGTCCAAAATCGCGCCAGGTATAGAGTAAGTGATTGCACCAAGAATTTTGAAAGGAATTATGCGAGGAATTCTGAAAGGAATTACACCATGAATTGCACCTAGAAAAACGCCAGATATAGCGCCAGGTATAGAGCTAAGCATATCGCCAGGCATAGTGCCTGGAATTGCTCCAGGAAGTTCGAAAGGAATTGCGCCAGAAAAAAAGTGCTAGGAAAACTCCAATGTTGCGCCAGGGATAATGCTAGGCATGTTGACAGAAGTAGCACCTAAATGGCCATTTTGGAAACTTAGAGACCCTAATTAATCGTAAATAAACCTAAGAAATCCTATGGTCCATAATGACATTATAGTGTGCCTAACGACATGCTGATGCATATATCGACAATTATAAATATGGCAATGATGATTTATACAATATTTAATAGGATGTTGATGACGATGATTATGTCAATTCCAATAATGATTATGCAGGTTATTATAGAATTATTTGATATTGGTTGGTCCTAATGGAAACATAATTCACCGTAATGGCATTAGAGTGACCATAATATCCCCTAGATGACCCTAATCGCATCTGAATGTCCCTAACAACATTTGAGTGACCCTAATGAAACTTGACTCACCGTAAAAGCATGAGGATGATCATGTTGATGATGCATAATGGAAAGGATGTTGATGATGATGATTATCATGATAATAATGAGTTTGAGATGAATGACTATGATCATGATGATATATGATCGGATTCCAATGATGATGATGATGATGTTTGTGTACTCATGTATGGTGTTGATGATGATGGTTATGATGCGGCAATATCAATGTCAATGATCATGATTCATGTGATAGCACTTATGGATCTTTATTTATCGTAGTGGCACCTAAATTACCATAATCATGGTACTTTTGGATCTCAATTGATACTAATGTGGGGTAAATTACCATAATGCCACCTAAATTTCTCTAATGGCATTTGATTTTCAGCAACAACAATTGATAGACCCTAATGGCATCTGATTGACCCTAACAACATGATGATGATGATGCATTATGATAATTATGATGGAGCTTATGGATATGATTTGATAATTATAAGACTATATCATCCATTATTGCAAGGAAGTAGGGTTCCTTGCTCATTATTATCACAATTATATTGATGATGACAATGATGTACTTGATGACTATGATGATGATGATGATGTTGATTTATTGTATGATGATGATGATGATGATGATGTCGATGTCAACAATTATTATGCATGTGGTAGCACTTCTAGATCCCGATTGATCCTAATGGCACCTAAATGTCTGTAACAACATCTAAATGACCCTACTATCACCGAAATGACTGTAATGACATCTAAACAACCCTAACAATTACATGACATGAATCCTAATGGTGATGAGTGATTATGAACACTAATTCCATATGACTTACCATAATGACAATGATTTTGTTGATGATGTACTTGATGGTGATGATGACGATGACAATGAGGATGATGATGTTGATGTCAATCCATCATCCAAAATTTTCAACTCAACTATAGTGGACTAGCGACTCCAATAGACATGAGAGATATCAGACCATGAACGTCTCTATGATGGATAAAATCACACAGAATGTATTTAACCTAGGCTTGGCTCCATGATTTAATTGTATACTCATGGCAAGGAAGGTGTCTTTGTATAAAAGGACCCAAGGCTGTAGACCACCCCTATGGCATTTATTGGCTACCTTACCCACCAACAACCTTCACAGTTATGTTATCATATAGTAAACCAATGGAGAGGCGGCCTAAGGGTGAAACAACGGGCCCTATATATTTCTATAGCATGGAGTCAAAATAGAATCCCATCCTTGAAATTGCATATTGGTATTCACCAAGGTTGGACGCACTTTTAAAAAGGCATTGAACATGTTCCAGCATTCAACCTCATGGCATTAAATTATTAAACTGTGTATGCTTAATGTAATTATCATCAAAGCCAAAGGAGAAACAAAATGGAGAGATAGCATAACAACAACGACAATGGAAATGTGATTCATTCAAACATAGAGTAAGAAAAATGAATTGACTCAAAATCAAAATCCCGCGCTCAGTGAGTAATCTCCTTAATGTCTAGGTCTTAATTTTTTTTTTAAATTAACTCTGTAATGTCTAGGGCTTTGAGGCCCATCAAACAATAAGCAAGAGGAGGCATGGTGAGAGCATACCTAGAGAAACCCGATAGAGTGAAGGATATTGCCAACAAAATAATAGGAACTTTTCCTATAGTGGGGCTCTTGTAATGAGGAGGGGGGCGTTTGCATTTGATTTGTTGAATACTGCAAGAGAATTGAGAAAAGATGCCCGTTAGAGGCCTACATGGCCCTCTATGAATTCCGTGACCACCATGGCAAGGTGATTCTCTTGGACATTGCAATCAATTTTTATTGTTGTTGTAATATTTCTGAGTTGGGTGGGGTTTTTCTTTGCAGATGGGAAACCCTCATTTTGGGCTGGTGTGGTGCTAAGTTGGTTCTATCAGGGAAGGGATGGAAAAGTCATATGAGATTTCGCTCAATGCTTCCAAGATACATGTTTTCTTTGATATTCAGTATGAAGAGGATTTCAGGTCCCCAAATTTTGCATTGGATCACAATGGCCTAAGCCACTTGTCCATACTCACGATAGTTTGTCAAATTGGTGCTAAGGGTCAAATAAATTGCCAAGAATGATGCCCAAGTTAGTAATAATGTAAAATTAGAACCAAATGGACAAGTTGGGTCACATTGGGTCACTCAAGTTCCATTAGGGTCACTCAAATACTTTTAAGGACAATCATATTCCATTAGGGTCATTTAGGTGCCATTATGGTCAATCGGATGCCATTAGGGTCAACTAGATTCATTATATTTTATTCGATGGATGTTAAAAATGGCGCACTTGATACCACAAAAGGAATCCCAAATGAATTACATTTTGCAAGCACTTTTAGCACAACTTCATGCAAAATGAGATGCTAATCTAGAAGCTAAATTGGACGTTATACTAGGTGCTATTGAGGACGATAATCTATACGCTAATTGGGACGAAATTTAGGACAAAGACTTTAAGCTAAATGCTATGGAATTGGGCCATAATATTTTCCTTTAGGGCTCATCTATCCACAAACAAGGCCCCATTGCACCACATAAGCCCTACATAGGGAATGATTGTTCTAGAAACAAAAATCAATGGTTTATATTTCAAGTTTTGGTGGTTGAATATTTTTGGAAGATCTCAAATTTGAGTTGAAGTAATGTTTAATCTTAGTAACTACAATGTAAGGAAGACTATAACTGAATAAAGCGATGATAGAATGAATAAATAACAGAATTTGGACATCTAACATGATAGTATTGGTATGAGGTTTATGTATAATGTTGGAGGGAGATATTTGAAAATTTGGGTTTGTTTTGTTCGCTGGTCATTTATTCCCCACAAACCCGAGGACCTAAAAAAGTGAAAGTAGTCACAAGTTTAAATTGGCATTCCTTCATCTTTCTATACAATATTTATATTATTTAAACCACGTAAAATTATGATATTCCTTAAAATCATTTTCCCTCCCAACCACCAGCATGTCAACATACTAATGGTGGTTCTAAATGGCCATTTTGCTTCCTGTAATATAGTTAGATTTCAACATAGCCTATGGAACACAATATGGTTGAATATTTTCCATGAACAAGATGATAAATATATAGGAAAAGTATTATTGTTATATCTTTAGTAATTGGCAAGCCATGGTTGATGTTATGGTTATAGAAAATTGTGGCATAGGTTTTACAACCCTGAGTTCTAAATCTATTAGGGATAAGATATCGATAGATTTTATCTAGGACGTGAAAAAAATCCTTATATAGCAACATTATTATTTGATAAAGATATAATGCATCATTATGTCCAATGTGTAAAGTGATAGGAAAATAAAATCTTAATGAATTTGTTAGTCTATTCCTCATGAATTTGGAGTCAACAATTTGCTTTGTCACATTTTGAAGTCAACAATTTGATTTGTCACATTTTGGAGTCAACAATGTTGGAGGTGATAGTAACATGTTATTATTGTGATGAATAATACTTTGAAGTATTTTTTTTCCACTCAACCATCACTAGTTAACTTTTAATGGAGACACCCCACAAATTTTTATTATGAAAGACCCACTTGATTTTTCGAACATTTCGTATACCTTGCCAAAGAAATTAAGCCCGTGCCCAAACATTAAGTCACCTAAAACCCCTGTTTTTTTTTTTCTTTCATTTATTTGGTGAAGGGCACTCATTGTCGGTGCAAGAACAAAGGCAAGGTGAAGGTCGTTCGTTGTCGATGCAAGAACAGAGGCAAGATCACTTAGATCTCGCCATTTTGCTTCATGCCATTGAAGAATAACCAGTGAATGTGAATATTTTGTGAAGTTTAAGAGAGTTTCTTAGCTGGTGGGAGAAAGGGTGTCATTATCCAAGGAGGGCGCACTGGTTTTCAAATTGAACGGAGTTTTATTCTTCTTCATTTACAAACTACTGCTGTGTACAACAAAGAAGAGGATGATTTAATAGTTTATAGGACTCTTGTGGGCGATTTACACTTTTTGCCTATTGCACACCTATGAGAAAGGGAGCATTCACTGTTCAAGAGGAAATTCTAGACCGAGAACTTCAAGAGGGCACATCACACCATCTATGTTAACCAATTTGAGGTCCATGTTGGATGAGATCTGTACCTTTACATTGAGATTTGGGGGTTTCAAAGGGCGCACTTCACTATACCAAAGGAAGTTGCCAACAAACTGCTGAGATTTTACTGCTATTCATGATTTCAAAGTGAGATGAGAAAGAGAGTTGGTCGCATTCCCTTCTTCCTATAACCTGTCAACTACCATATCAAGATAAATCGAATCATTAGAAGGGACTGAACATTGGATAGAAGGTGCCTCAAGCTCACAGCCACCTACAGGTCATACTTTCAAACAAATAAGATTGTAGATTTTGAGTTTAATGACAATCATATAAATACAGATGATATCTCTATTTATTGCCTGGAATGTAATTCTTGTTTTAATGGTTAAACGTGATATAATATAATACAAAACCAGAGAGAAAAAAGAGTGAGGTAGCCCATAAACATTATTTTCTTAAAAAATTTGACAATACTTAACCTATGCAATAGTTGGGAAAATTTTGACTTTACAGAAAATGGTAGGGATACTCCCATGTCAATTCTAAACTACTCTTCTCTTTGATTCCAGGGTAACCTTGAATTTCTAGGTTAATTCTATTAAAGAAATGTGTAACTCGGGAAGATATTCTAAATGTATTGTCCATAGACACCACAAATAGAGAAAGGTTTCTTTGTGTGAAGCTTAGCATTATTCCCCTGTTTGCATTGAGGATTAGTGTGTCTATCATATACATCGTGAAAAAAAAGAACCTTAATACAATGATACGATGTGGCACTAACCAATGAATATCCCTCTACTAAATAAAACTACCACTCGAATGCTGGCGAAATATGAACAGGGCTCAAGCGTTCAATGAAGTCCCGTGTGTTCCACCCCTCAGACCTGAATACGCGAGATCCTACGACATGTAGGCAGATCACTGTGAGTGTGTGTATCACAGAGGGTGGGTCCATTGAAGATCACAATAGATGGCAGAAAGAAGGGCTATTCAATGTGTTACTCTTTGAATCTGTTGAACTCCTAAGCTACTTATAAAATATTCCTTTGGAAACTTAACCCTTGAAGATAATTTATCAGATTGAGCATCTAATAAGAGACACAGTAGGTCAAATCAGCTATCATGAATTCAAAATTATTATATGGAGATTCGGCCAACAAAATTGGTCAAGGGACAAGGATTGGCTCAGATGCTTACTGAAGGGAATGAGAGAGCTTTGGATATGGATGCATCAGGTGGTGGTCCAGAAATTGTATCTGCAGTTATGAAGGAGTTTCCTCAAGGTGTGAAAATAATTCCAAGTGAAAGCTAAATGAACTACAGGGGTGATTCCATGAAGATGGGTAACTCTTTTTGGCCAAATATGACGGTGAAAAACGGAAATTTTACCCATGTATTAAATTGAAGCCCTCGAAACTCATATTTTCCATATGAATTTTGACATGCGGTTGAAAAATGAAATGTAGAGAATTATGTTGGCTTTCCAATGATATTTTTTTCGAAATATACCAATGTCATTTATCGTGTCGAATTTTCATTTAATGAAATGTGTGTACTTAAAAATTTGAAGAGAAATTAACAAGTAGTTTGTGTGTGTGCACAATAATTTAATGTTAAAAGTACTAATTAAAAAAAATGAAATATGTTAACATGATCTAGACATAATGCACTAGTGCTTACATATTTTTCTTGAAAAATTATATTTATTATTATTTTCGAAACTGACCAATGAATATTTCAGTCACATTTTGCACACATGTGTTTGTGTGTGTGCACCAAATATTTTGATTGTTTACATAATTTACAAAACTAAAAATACCCTTTTGAAGACGATGCATTTACCTAGTGCTTGTGTATTTTTTCAAATTTTTTGGATGTGTATTTTGAATGTTGTGGATTTATCTGTGAGCTCAATCGAAGTTGTCAGCAGGGTTTTTTAGGGAAAGTTTTAGTAGAAATTTAAAAACAAAAGACATACGAAGATAAAAATTCATAAATTTTATGTATCTGGATATAGGCTTCATTGACGAATCCAATGGTATCAAGTCCTCCCATTAATGTGCATTTAATGACATGGTTTAACCCTCTGGAAGGTAGACAAAACTTTCATTCTGCAGTGAAAAGGGCTCTCGGCTTGTTTTTTAGGCCCTCGATCGAGGTATTTAAAATAACTCGATCGAGGGTTTAATAAGACCTTGATCAAGGGTTTTAACTAGACCTCGATCGAGGTATTTTAAAACCCTCAATCGAGCAAATTGCTCTATCGAGGGCCTAAAAAAAGGTTGTGGGCCTTTTTTTTTTTTTTCAAAAGCTAGATCGAGGTCTTGTTTCAACCCTCGATGGAGGTATTTAAAAACCCTCGATCGAGGTATTGTCAAGCCCTCGATCGAGGTATTTTAAAACCCTCGATCGAGGGCTTGAAAAACAAAATATTTGGGTTCCGCTTGCCAAAAATGGTGAACCGGATTCATGGATTCACCCTAAGGAACTTCTTAAATCAAGCCAAATGAAACCCCTAGAAGGGTTGATCTTCATATGAGAACGGGAAAATCTAGGTCAAGGGTTATTAAAACTTAAAACCATTTGGAGGAGTATTTTCTCTTTTAACACTGAGTCTAGTAATTCATCTTTGGTTATGTCAGTGGAAGTTTTGGATTTCTACCTGAGAGATTCATATTTGGTATCTAGCAAGGCATAATGCAAATTATGAATTTTCATAGTCAACATATTATGAATTATGATTCTACAAATTGAGCTTTAAATTAGAACTTTTATATGGAATTGAAAGGTGTTTTAAGATATAAATTTTTATTTTCTTAGAGATTTCCCTAGCATCTCCACATCTCTGGGAGACATTCTTTCTTTGTGCTGCTGGCTTAGGTTGGTGGTTGGGATTGAACATACAGGACTAGTATATAAATCAAATTATGAATGAAACATGAGCTATCGTTATTCTAAGGGGAAGAGGTTCTGGAAATTATGAAGGACTACTTGGCAAAGGTATGAGCCTACCTTCAAAATATGTTTTTGTCTTCATATTTTTGGTTAAATCGATATTAATTAATGATCATTTTTTACAGAACTACAACAACCACTGCATTTGTACATCTCAAGTGAAAATGACAAGAGCATTGAGAATGTGAAGTCTCTGGCATAAAATTTACTCGAAACCATTCATTCATAATTTTTGACGGCTAGGTAAGTGTGCAACAAACTTTTAGTATTTAAAGCTTTGGGACTGTAAACACTCTTCTGCTACATTTCAAGAGAATTCCACAGTAAAAATTTTGTGTGTATGTTATACTTTTTAGATCTTAGCATGTACAATTATATTATTGCTCCTTTTACGCATTGGGGTGAAGTTTTGCTAGGGAAGAGGTGTTGCGGATCCAAAGTGGATTTGATGAGCATGAAAAACAACATGCTAGCATTGTTACTACTCTTCAGGTATGCATATTAGTATTTCCTTTAAACGGAATGTCCAGTGTATCCCATAAATGAGGAAAATATGTAGTGTCAATGCCTACAAACAAAAATGGATATTATTTTACCTGCATGTGCAGTTATCTTTTGTCACTTTAAATATTAGACCTTTGTTTTGAGCAAACGCAAATTTAAGGCTAGGCTACCTTTTAATTTTTTTTATCCCGTTGTGATTGGCTAACTGATGTCATAGTTCCTGAAATGTGTTTTTTTGTCATTTGTCAAGTTCTTCCTTCATAATTTACTTATCATATTTTTTTTTCAAAATGTTCAGTAACTAGTACTACCAATAATTATTTCAAGAAGGGATTGAAGTATTGCTTGACATATATTTTCCTGGAGATGCCATATTTATTTTAATTGGAAAACATGCATTCTACTGCATTTTTTTATAGAAGAGAAATCTAGGTACTGAATATTGACAAATCTTGTTGTAATCATTTTTATTTCTATCTTATAATAATCATGCATTATCTTTAGTGTCAGATTGGATACCATTTTAGTTAAACTTTGAGATGACCAACAGTGATAATGACTTTCTAGGCCTGCAAATAAGAGTGTGGACAACAGTGATGAGAGAAAGTACTTCTACAGAAATTAGAGAATATCAAGCAGAAATTAGGAACCCGTTGATTTTTGCGTTTGATGAATATCACTTTTAAAGTCTTAAACATAGTATAAGGTCATCAAAGATCAAGATTTCAATGCAATGCTTAAGTCAAGAAGTTTTATTCCAAATAAAAGAAATTAACACCACAACTTATGCTTGATTTACAATCCTTTTGAAAAGCATATCAGAATCATGAGATACACCATACAAATAGGATCTTCAAGGACTGTTCTTTTTTTGTTAACATTGTTGGAATATGTCAATTGGTAGGATGGATCTTCAATATGATGATTTAGGAAATTTTAAATCTAATGGTGACTGATTAGATGGATAGAGAGTGAAACAAAACTGCTCAAGCACCAAAAAAGATAGTGTTTATGTCATGTCTACAAGGAATTCATGTGTGTTTAGGGGGATTTTACTCTTTACATGTGATCATTGAAATCCTTGCTACTATACCCTTTAACTCCTTTAATATTATAGTGTATTGTTGTGCTTTTCTGAGGAACCGTGTTTGTGTTCGAGAAATTTAAGTGATTTCTGTATAGAACTATCTCTATAAACAAGTTGCAATGGGTTGTATGAAATATGTTTTATGCTTTTGGTGTCCAAATGATTTCCATTTTTAAGGAAAACTTATAAAGTTATAACCATGCATAGATCTTACCTTTGCAACTGCACATATTCTACATATTCATGTTTGTATCTTCATTATTATTCTAAGCTCAAGCAAATAGAGTTTCTCTTCTTTCAAATCTTTAGAAAAAGTCCCATCATTGCATCTCCATAAAAAGTTGTATAGCATGCCCCAATTTTAGAATAGTTGGTTACTGATGCTATTTTATTTCAAATGTACAATACAATCAAACGTAACACATTTGACATATAAATGAAATTTGGTGTGAATGGCTAGGAAATGACCTATTACAGTTTTTTTTTATAATGAGATTCCTTTATTTGCATTGGTTTTGAAGAAATTTTCAATGTAGACTATTTCATTCAACAGATGGAGGGATTTGCCTGTGTAGTGAAGGAACCACCACAAGGACTGGCCTCAATAAATCCAATTAGAGTTGATTGTCATAAATAGAAAGGTCATTTCCATTATATAGAGTTTGTACCTCATTCTTTGGTGAAGCATCAAGACATCATCATTACCCCTGCAGTAAGTAAAAAAATAGATAGGTAAGTAACATTTATGAGTGCTCTCTACGTTTCTCATATCTTTTGGTATGGCTTTCAATTCGCAGAATACCTTTCTTCACAAATTAGGGACTCTATAGTAAATCTAAACATATGTTGATGAGGGTAATTGCATTAGTTAGTTCTAAAGAATAGTTAATTTTTCAATACATCAATAAAACTTGTGTTATTAAATGAAAGGGTATAATGATATTAAAATAATCGTTGTATCCATTAATAACAAACATGGGTTCAATGACTTAATTCTTATTATTATTTCTTATGTAAAATGCTTCATATGTTATTCAAAGAGAAAATAAGTACATTAGATTTCAAACTAAGTTCCAGGAAATGCCTAATCAACCCAAGAATTGGTACTGGAAAATTGTTGAAATGGGTCTGAAACAGCCTGGAAACAGCCTGATCTATATCGTATACATTTCATGGTTTGGAAGTGATGTATGGTACATCTCAGGGCATATCCAGGCTGTTTCTGCTAGAAACTCCCATGTTTTGATGCAATTTTGAAGTTGTCCCATCCCAACCAAGCACCCATGATGGACGTGCGATTCATAGAAAGCTTAAAAACCACTAATCTATGGAAAGTGAAGACAAATTATTAATTAACCTCTATTTTGTTTCTAAACTACTTAATTTTTACTTTCATTTGAAATAAAAGTCTAAAATTCCTCACAACCTCTCTTTTCCTATAAGAAGCCTCTTCCTTTCACACATTCCTCACGCTTTCTTAAACAACAAGAGCTTCCTACAGTAGCATCAAGCATTTTGCTTTTCGTTTTGGAGCATTGGGAGCATAGAGGATTTTCTCACCTCAGTCACCTTTCTTCTTTGCATAGAGGATTCTATCTATGCTAATAGTCGTATATTGTTATGCCTATCGTAGGATTTAATGCTCAGCCAACTGATTTCTCTTTTTGAAATTGGATTGATCTTCTTGTTTACAACTTAGTGGTATTCATTTCCTGGCTTTTGCATTAGACTTTATAGCAATGGTTTCTGATACCGAAAGGAATCATACTTCACAAATTACAAGGTTTGACACAAAACGTATTCATTCTACATACCCATCCCAGATCCATTTTAGGGACAAATTTATTTAGGGTATGTTTCCCAATTGATTGTTGTCTTTACCTAGAGCTGATACATCTCCAGGCCATTCCAAGAAGAGAATTTAGTTATTCCCATGAAAATTCCTTAAAAAAAATTAATTGTAAAATGCAATCAAGTGAGCTTGACAATATAATGTCGAGCACATTTTGAAAACCTAATGTGTAGTCGTCGAGTATTACTTGTATGTTCAATCTTTAATGTTAGTATTTGATCATGTATGTGATTTATCTACTGGTTTGAGATGAAAGGGTGTTTGACTGGTATATATTCATTTCCTTGTTTTTACCAATATATGTTTCCTACTAACTTGGGCAGATAATTTAATTTTCACCGGAGCAGTTTCTATCTCCTATAAAATTTGGGCCTTCCATTCCACATTCATTTTTCCATTCCCTGTACTTGTTTTCACTACAACTAAACGATGCAAAAACTTGATCATATTTACTAATATTAAACTGTAATGGTGCACTTAATACAGTAGCTTCTATTTTGAAACTCTTGCCTCTATGTAACATATATGTTTATGGTAGAACTCTTAAGCATATTATTGCTTAGAATATTTTAAAGAGCTTGATAGCCTCCTTTTCCAGATCATTAAATCACTGCATGGATTTTTGACACTTGGAAGAGCTGGATGATGATGACCTTGTAATCCTCACATTAGTGAATTTCTCTATAGAGGTACTGAGATAGGATGTTGTGCTATATTATAAAAACTATTAGATATCATCTTAAAGTTATGCCAGGAATGTTGAAAAATGAGAAGCTACTCATAGAGAATAGCTCTCGAATTTTGAAATGGGTTGTGTGGTTAGTAAAAAAAATGATTTTGAGGTCCACTATAAGCCTAGTTATTAAAAATATTGATGTTTCCTTTCAAAACAAATATTTTTCCCGGACAATTACAATAAGTGTATTATGATATAATACCTTAGTCACCTCTATGCTTTGCATAGAGGCTTCTATCTAGGCTAATAGCCATATATTGTTATGGCTATCGTAGGATTTAATGCTCAACTAACTGATTGCTCTTTTTGAAATTAGATTTATATTCTTGTTTACAACTTAGTGGTATTCATTTCCTGGCTTTTGCATTAGACTTTATAGCGATGGTTTATGATATCGAAAGGCGTCATACTTCACAAATTACAAGGTTTGACACAAAACGCATTCATTCTACATATCCATCCCAGATCCATTTTAGGGACAAATTTACTTAGGGTATGTTTCCCAGTTGATTGATGTCTTTACCTAGAGTGGATACATCTCCAGGCCATTCCAAGAAGAGAATTTAGTGATTCCCATGGAAAGTCCTTGACAAATATTAATTGTAAAATGCAATCAAGTGAGCTCAACAATATAATGTTGGGCACATTTTGAAAACCTAATGTGTAGTCATACAGTATTACTTGTATGTTCAATCTTTAAAGTTAGTATTTGATCATGTATTGTGATTTATCTACTGGTTTGAGATGAAAGGGTGCTTGATTGGTATATATTCATTTCCTTGTGTTTACCAATATATGTTTCCTAATAACTTGGGCATATTTAATTTAATTTTCACCGCAACAATTTGTGTCTCCTATAAAAGTTGGGCCCTTCCATTCACATTCATTTTTCCATTCCCTATACTTGTTTTCACTGCAACTAAATGATGCACAAACTTGATCATATTTACTAATCTTAAACTGTAGTGGTGCACTTAACAGAGTAGCTTCTATTTTTAAACTCTTGCCTATATGTACCATGTATGTTTATGGTAGAATTATTAAGCATATCATTGCTTAGAAGTTTTTAAAGAGATTGATAGCTTCCTTTCCCAGATCGTTAAATCACTACATGGCTTTTTGACATTTGGAAAAGATGGATGATGATGACCTTGTAATCCTCACGTTAGTGAATTTCTCTATAAAGGTGTTGAGATAGGATGCTACGCTATATTATAAAAACTATTAGATATAATCTAAGTTATGCCAGGAATGTTGAAAAATGAGAGCTACTCACAGAGAATAGCTCTCGAATTTTGAAATGGGTTGTGTGGTTAGAAAAAAAATGATTTTGAGGTCCAGTATAATCCTGGTTATTAATAATATTGATGTTTCCTTTCAAAACAAATATTTTGCCCAGACAGTTACAATAAATGTATTATGATATAATACCTTAGTCACCTTTTTGCTTTGCATAGAGGCTTCTATCTATGCTAATAGCCATAGATTGTTATGGCTATCGTAGGATTTAATGCTCAGCCAACTGATTACTCTTTTTGAAATTGGATTTATCTTCTTGTTTACAGCTTAGTGGTATTCATTTCCTATATTTTGCATTAGAATTTATAGCGATGGTTTCTGATACCGAAAGGCATCATACTTCGCAAATTACAAGGTTTGACACTAAACATATTCATTCTACATACCCATCCCAGATCCTTTTGAGGGACAAATTTATTTAGGGTATGTTTCCCAGTTGATTGCTATCTGTACCTAGATCTGATACAGCTCTAGGCCATTTGGAGAAGAATTAAGCACCACAAACATGTGGTTGGCTTAGTTACCAATCTCTGATAGTAGTTTTAGAAGAAAAGGAAGGCAATACAAGAGACAAGAAAGTTAATTTGTATATAATGTCACAATTAACCTGCTACTGATCTTTCATTACTGTAGAAAGGGATGGCCTTTGGAAAAGGTTGAGTATTAGAACTAGTCAAGATGGGAACCACATTGAATCTAACCTCTCTCTATTAAGTGAACTTGCCTTTGTTTAACTGTGTGTCTCAGCTGTTGTTAAGAAAAATCCTCCAAGATACATATCTAAGGCTCTTTTCTGTTTTGTAATGTTGTTTTTTTTAACTCTTTGCGTAGTCCAAATTCTTGTGATTTGTTCATAGATACCACCATATTTCCTCTATGTTGATTTTGGCATATATTTTTGTAGAAGCCCTTGTATGAATAAGGATGTTTCTAGCAATGAGAGAGAGGAAAAATTTCATGGGATCATGTCCCTGGAGATGTAGGGCATGCTCTTTGCATGTTCGGCGATGGGGGTCCACCTCAAAAATGTCTCTAGATATCGTTGATTTGCAAGGGATTGCTTAAGGACATCTTCTATATGGCCCTTGCAAACTGGGGGAATTGGTGTATCCTTTGATCCTACAGGGGACAATGGGTCATCCCTTATGTCCCATCCATCTAGAAACCAGGAAAACATACAAAAATAATCCCACTCCAAATCTCCCCCACCCCAAACAGAAGTAAGGAAAAATCGATTAAAATTACAGGGGAGTTGCTTGGAATTTTATCAAATAACAGCTTTACAAGGGAGCCATTTGTTAGTTTTTTGGGTTAATTTCAAAAGTGTTTATACCATGTTTTGGGTTGCCTCATCATATTTGGGGTACATTGTGTATGTTTATCCCTTTGATGGTTTGAAATGGATTGTAGCATGAGATATTGTCCATGATAAATATGCACAATTGAGAGAGCTTTCTCAGTGGATGCTTCACCTTAGGATGGTGCTACCTTAGATTTCTTCCCTTAGGCATTGGAGATCTCTTGCCTAGATGGTGGATGCCCTTCATTGTGGGCTGGGACCATGCTGTGATACTATCTTTTCAGGGTATTTCCTTCTAAAACTATTATTGCCCTTGTAAACCCAACATTTCTTTTGAGGGTGGGTAATGTCTACATTGAAAAGTGGAATTGGACTAAGGATGGAGTATGCATGCTTTTGGAAATTCTGGAAATAGAAACATAGTGAAGTTAGCTTTGATGAGTTACATAATAAAATCTATCTTTGGTTTTTTACTACTTCCTCCAACACTGAGCCACATAATGGTTGTTGAATACACAAAAGTAACAAGGTAATGAATATCAACATTAGTATGCCTTGTGACTCTTCTTCTTGTAACAAAAACAAGTGACATAAGGTTTCTAGTTCTGAAACCTTTCTTACTTTAACTTGGGATTTCTCTCTCCCAATTTACTTGTTATTCAAACTGTTGGAATGTGAATGAGTGCTTAACTTGTTTTCTTGCTACCTTTCTCAGAGCTTACAAAGGGTTGTTGATCATTCTTTGTGATCTATTCTTTGGTCAGAGTTGTTGTACTTCCTCAATATTGAGCCTCCACAAAGATTATCTTTGATGATTTCACATTATTTAAATGTGTCTTAGAACATCCACCTTTGACTTCCCTACCACCATAATATCCTAAATGAACATGTTGTAGTCTAGAGTTCACTGCAATAGGGCTCTTCATGCCTTAACCATGATTTTCAAGACATTGGCCATCAAAACCCATCCTTTGCAAAAAATTCAAGCCAATCTCTCTGGCATGAAATTCAAAACTACCAAAAGACTCATATCTTGATTGAAATTGAGCAAGGGGTGAATTTAAAGTGCTTACCCTAAAATTCTCTCAATCATGGTATGTGCATCTTGAGTCAAAACAAGGCTCCTTTCTTTCTTAATATTTTCCACCTCCATTTAAAGACTCGTCAATATGGTTTTCTGACAAGCTAACTATTACACTATATTTTGCACAACCTAGACATTTTTCTCCTTAATAAGCTTCACATGGATTTACAAAGTTTTATGCAAATCTTCATTCTTCTCGTCCAACTACTCGAAAGTATTTTATAGTTGTTCATTATCCTCATAGATTTGTTTATTCATCTCCTATAGTTCCTAAAGTATCACTCTCTTATGATATTTTCCCATGGATGCTTTATTGAAAGTCCATAGATTCATAAATATATTTCTATGATACCAATTGATCTAAATCTTTTGGACGAGTTGAAATCTCCCAATGGCACTAAAATCAAATTTCAGTTAAAACCAAATAATAGGTATCTTGAATAATATCAACCATATATTATTTCCTTATTAAGCAATAATAAAACTGAAGACAAATGAAATCATACAACAATATGCCAATATTTTTAAGGAGAACCCTTTTGCACAAAAAACTCCAATATGATATTCAATCTAATAGATTGCAACCAATTCATATTGTCTTTTATTAGAATTACGAATCATGCAATCTAAGTGTTAATATTGCTCCTCTCCCCAATTCTTAAAGGGTGCTATCTCAATGGAAGAGCGCCTGCCTTACAAGCAGGAGGTTGGTGGTTCGATTCCTCTGTGCCCTAATGATATTGCAATGTATTTCTAAAAAAATATTTGTTGTGATAATTTATATTAGTTGCTAAACGGGAAGCAAAATGTGGCGATAGTGTGGGATTAAAAATGGACGATAAATTGGGCACTAAAGTGGTAGCAAAACATGGTTCTAATGTTGACATCAATAGAGATGCAAAACTAGGCGTTAAAAAGAGGTCCAACACTTGATGCTAATGAGGAAGCCAAACATGGTGTTGATATATGGTAGAAAAATAAGATGTTACTTCGGATGCAAAACATGGCACTACATAGGAAGCAAAATATGGTGCAACAACAGAAGAAAAATTTGGCTCCATCTTGGTAGCAAAACACGATGCAAAAAAGGAAGCAAAAATTGGTGCAAAATTAGAAGTGAAAACTGGTGCATATTGGAAGTAAAACATGGTGCAAAATGAGATGCTAAAGTGGTAGCACATATGGATGCAAAATTGGATGCTAATTTCGATGCAAATATGGCGCGAATGTAGATGTAAACATAAATGCTAACATGACGCTTTTAAGGATTCAAATTGGGTGCTTATGGGGACGTCATTTAGGAAGTAAAAGATGACGATCTCTAGGAAGAAAAATAGGATGTTATTTAGGAAGCAAACCTCGACGTCATTTAGGAAGCAAAATTGGACGCTATTCTGGAAGCAAAAAAAGGGGCACTATTTTAGACATCAGAAAGGATGCTATTTAGGAAGCAAAAAAAGAAGTTATTTTAGACTCTTTACATTTTGTCCATGACACATCCCATTTAGCATCTACTTTGACCACTCAGTGAAAAAAAAATTACACTGAAAAGGGACGCTAAATGGGACGCTAATTCCAGGATTTGTTGTAGTGAAATCAATCCATGATAAAAGAATGACGACGATACAATGACTAAATATTTTCAATACAGAAAAGAAGATCCACTTTCTTTTAATGTTTTTAGGGGGTGAAAACGCGAAGTTGGGTAACACTTCCATGAGAAATGGGCACCCGAGAAACATAGCGAAAGCTATTCGGACAAATAACCAAATTTATTTGGCTGAGTAAATTTTTTTATTCGGTTGAATAAATTAGGTTAGTTGGCCGAATACTCGATACATTATTCGGTCGAATAACTTTTAATGGTGGACCATTTAAAATAATGGAGACCTGGAAATGCATGCAATGCATAGCCGACTAGTAAATTTGACCGGCGGTTTTATGTTTATTAGGTAGAATAATTATTCGGCCGAATAATTATTCGACCGAATAAGTTTTCGGCATATAAGCTCCGTTGCGGCCATCGTTTGTCATTTTCATTTTGCAGAATTCTGGACCCCGCCTGCAGCAGCTGGACCCCACCTGCTGTCCGTGTCTACCCTGTCCTCCTGTTCGTCGTGGATTGTGGTCGTTGTTGTTCTATCTCCATCCATGTCTGCCCTACCTGCTCGTCATCATTGTTCTGCACCCTTTTGCCACCCCTTGCCACCCCTTCCACACTCCTTTCCTCACCTTGCGTTCTTCCACCCATTTTGTCACCCCTTTTCCACCCCTTCGCCACCCTTTCGGAACCCCTTTCGTCACCCTATGTTTTGCCACTCATTTCGTCACCTTTCGACATGCATCGTGAGGTTGGCAGCATCGAATTTGTAGGTGCTCGTTCGTCCAGTGCAGGTAATATCATCATTTTTTTATTTTTTTTATTTTTTATGTTATATTATATATGTTAATCAGTGGTTTTTTATGTGGCAGGTTTTTGTAAATTGGTGCTCGGCTTCATTGGGCTTCAGTTGTTGTTGTTCATCTCGTTGTTGGGCTTCAGGCGTTGGCGTTCGGTTGCATCGGTTGGGCTCATACAAGTATTTCAAAAGTCCATAATTAGTTTTCATTTTTTTTAAACTGCATATTTAACTAGAAATAAGATTTCATTTTATTTTTAAATAGGTGGTTTGAGTTCATGAACAAAGTTTTATGATGTATAAGGAGGAATAAGATTTATTATGTATGTTTAGTTGGTGGGTTATAATAGTAAATATAAATGTAGGTATTATAATTTATAGAGTAGAAATTATATAGAACATAAATATAGTTTGTACAGTTTAGTATTTTATTATATAAAGTGCATAGACTGCATCGTATATAGAGTAAGTCAAGTAAATCCAAAGAGATAATAAGTAAAGACTATAGATTGATTACAAATTAAATAAATATATATAATAAAAATATCTTGTTTTTGTAGAATTTTAGTTTTCATAAAAAAAAACCATAAAGAATAAGGATAGAGTTCATGAACTCTGTTTCATGGAACAAAGTTCATGAACTCTATTCCATGAAACAGAGTTCATGAACTCTATTTCATGAAACAGAGTTCATGAACTATGTTTCATGTAACAGAGTCCATGAACTCTGTTTCATGAACTCTGTATCACATGCCAAAATCAGTCTTAAATTGTTGTAAATAAATGCAATACCCTTGGAGGGCCCTAATGGAACCACTCTAAAACCATAGATGCAAGCATTCAAAAGTAAATCATAAAAGGGAATAAGAGGGAAAACTGTCCAACATTAAATCTTTCCAATGTGGTAAATAAACCCCTTCTTGGCCTCTTCAAAGGAAGTTCAAGTAACTTCTAGCATTCATCAACAACACTTAAAAAATGAAAACATAAGCCTCACATATGATAAGATAGAATGCTTGCACTTATCATTAAGCCTTCAAAAACATATTCAACAATCTCCAATAGGGAAAATCCTAACACATCCAACCATAAACTACAAATGGAGAGAGCTACTCTTTTAATAGAGTTTAGCTCCATCTCCTTACAATAAAAAATGATTTCTTTTCCTAGATTCACTAATATATCCAAGTAAAAAAAAATATATAAATATCTAACAACCAACTCCTATGACAAGTAAACAATGAATAAATTAATGGAGTGGTTATGCCATGTGTATCCTCCAAATGTGGTTGACCATGTCAACAAGATCCAACTTATCCTCCTCAAAGCTCATCCAAGAAGCCTCTCACCCTTCAACAGAAGTGAACCATATGTTGGTGACCTACGGGATCAATTACGCCATGTGACATACACTATTGATTGAGTTATAACCTTAGGTTCGAGGTTTCTGGGAAAAAACTTAGATTGTATAAATATTTACATATCCTCAAGGATGTTTTAAAGTTATGGAAAGATATTTCGTAGAGTTTAAAGTATTGATGTATATGTGGATGAGTAAATGGATATATGTGCAAGCTAGGTTTAGGACATATACAATTAAATAAAAGCTTTTATAAAAATTTTAAATATATAAGTATAAGTTATGTACCTATTTGCTTTAAGTGGAAAATGAACAAACATTTATAACATGCTTCTATAATCCAATCCAAGTCATAAATTCCATCTCATCTCATAATGAAAGTTGCTCCATAAGTACATATTAGCTTATGTTTGGTCTACAATTAAATTTTAAGAGGGAGATGGTTAGATATCAATAGGAAAAATATATGTATATAAAAACATTTATACGTACATAAATTCAACCCAACAAAAAACTACATGGACTTATACATCTTCTCTTTTAAAGGACTTAGTATATACATCGATATGAAAATGAACCATCGAGTCCTTTCTAATGTATACTCCTTGATAAACAATGCAAAGGTAGATTCACAAGGATATGAGCAACATAGATCTATTAAAGTATCTATCAACGTTTTCTTTTAACCGTGATCAGCCTAGTTTCTTTGGCAGCTAGGTCTTAAAACCTTTATGCATTACCATTTCATTAGCAGCTATCAAGTATTGAGCTTGTATCCATCAAAAAACAATCGTGCTAGGAAGACTTTTAAAGGTGTCAAACAAACTAGAGATGGATCATATTCATCCATAAGCTCGTATGCTGATTGTCTGGATTAATAGTAAATAACGTAGGTTCAATTAAATGTATTAAATAAAACAATTATAAAAAGAACTCCCCTTGACACGGGTGTTGTACCTATAATGGTTGGATGGTGAAAATTACAATTGATCATAACAACACTTACAATCTTTATTGTGTCTTGTATAACAAAATATCTTTTCCTCGAAGATTAGGTTAAATGTTTGGAATGTTAAAATATCAAAACATGTAGAATTTGAATATGTTAAGAGTTGATAGTTGTGTAAATGTAGATTTCATATCAAATGGAAAGAGAGGAGTCTTCGAGGAAAAAGCATAGGAGGTAACAGTCATCAGGAATTGGTGTCTCGATTGATGATCAAAGGTTTCTGGCTTCACCTCGGGATTCAAGCTTATTGTATAGTTCACATTCATCTGACCATCGGTGAAGCCAAATGGGTACAGATGATTCCCCTATATCTTATGTGGGAGAATGTCGATCCTGACCTTCTGTTGGTATGAACATTTATTTCTTAACACATGTATCAATTGTAATTTTGTGCGTGTTCAAAAAGTTTGTACATGTTTAATTTCAATTGTGTTTGTGCATGAAGCAAAGCAAGGTTCCGAAGAGGCTCGCAACTCTATAGAGAGGGATGAAAATCGAGCAAGGAGGACAGATATTGAACCCAATGTGGGGGTAGAGCAAGTTTTGCAAGATCCTCTCAATTCTACACAGAGGGACAAAGGTCAAGCAAGGACGACATATGTTGAATTACAAGAGGGTTGTACACCCATAAAAACTTATCCACCTTATTTACTCGATGAGCTTCCATGGTGTAATGTCCCTAAAACAGTAAAAATTTAAAAAATTTCATCTACACTAAATATAACTCCGAAACCATTAAAGTAATGTAAATTAACTTCAGCATTGGAAAGTTATGTTGACTGAAATGGAAGGATTATGAGAGAGTAGTTTCAACCAATAAATAAATCCGCGAAAGCAATAAATAAGGTAGAGTTTGAAATCAGTTTATACCTTGGCAAATTAATTCTTTAATGTCTTTAGTATTGAATGTTTTGGATGTATCTATGTCTTCCTTTAAATGTTTTAAACTAGTTGTTATCCTAATCCAGGCATGAAGAAATTGTGAGAAGTGTTGAAATACTTGGGGGGTCCTCGGTGGGGTTAGAAATATCCCTTGCAGAGCTGCCGAGAGGTAAGGGTGAGTATTGAGACCTGTTTGACTTACTTAGCGATTTTGCTAATGCACAAATGTTAATATGTTATTGCAGGTACGCCATGATGGCCTAAACTTAAACAAATCTACCATGAGATCCCCTCAAGGTCCAAAATCTAAATGCACAAAACAAAAATGGGCTAAGGTCCTCCCTTTGTGGTATTAACCAAGTGTTTGGAAGACTTCACGACTTTACTATAGCGTGTACATAAAAATTTGAGTCACAAAGTGTTTTGGTGGGAGTATTAATGGAGCATACGATTGTCACGTGGCATATGGCCAACTGGGCAAGGAGGGTTTTATCAAGGGTTAGATCATTAGCGTTGGTCATTTTTTTTTTGGTTTTCCTTTGGCCAAGAGGGGCCTTGTCCGTGTATGGAGATTCTGCGCCTGGCCCGAGCTACGCTCATGGCCAGGGCATTGTTGGTTTCTTTGCGAGGTGATGTAAAAGAATGAGTTCTTACCAGGTAACCCCTCTTTGTACGTGCTTACTGCGTTTCTTAAATTTATCTACCATGCTATTGAAATGTCCAGGTTCTAACTTGTATTTTGGCATGCTTCCAATGGTAGGTGTGAAGCTACGACGTGTTTCTCTGTGTTGGGACCAAATGGGGACCTGCACAATTGGCATTCTTGACATGGGACCGGTAAGTCTAGGATTTCTTCAATCCCTTAGTCCTTCATGTCTCGGATATGGAAGGGATTTCTATTTAAATTTGATGGGGGGAACTTCGTGATGCCTTTGGCTCACTGTTATTTTGAAGTCCCTAATGGGGTTGCCTTTGGATGGACCGGTGTATTGGAATGGTTGATGTAATTATTAAAATGGTGGACGAAACTCTTGAGGGTTTCCATGTTTATAGCAGGGTTTAACATTTTTGGTTCTGTGGAGTTTTAATGGAACTCACACTGTATAAAATTTGGGGTTTGAAAGGGATATTTTCTCTTGCGTTTTTCTATGGAGCCCGTATGGATATTAATCTAAGTAATGGACCTCTGCGTTTTTCTATTGATGTTCTGTTAATTTAAATCTTAGGTTGGAATGTCGTGACCATTTTGATGGAAATTATGCCGATAGTTAAAAGCTTTTTTTAGATTTTTGTTCTGGTTTTCATGCTACGAATCTCATGTTGGTGGTGAGCTTTGACTCCTTGACCCGTGTCTTCGATTCCTAGTCTATAGAATGTATTCATGCTCTAAATGGTTATGTATCATTTCGTTTTCCATGTGGATTCAATTTTTTATTGAAGAAATATTATTCACCAGGGTTTGATTGGAAGGTGTATATCAAAGCATTCTTGGGTTTAAACTACACTCAACGAAAGCATTTGTGGTTATCCTAGCCTGCATTTCGGTTGCTTTTTGTTTTCGTTTTCTGGAAGTCTTAGTTACTTAAATAATATGGTAAAAAGTTTAGATGCTGGAACCTACAAAAAGAGGACCCGTAATGGCTGAGTGCTTGACTTTGAAAACATAAGAAGATGTCCACCATAGTTTTCAATAATGTAGTTAAATGAATAACTAACTTTGTCTATGTCTATGTGTTTCCTGTCTACGATTTTGTGATTTAAAGAATGGTGGTAACTATTGTGGAAATAACGATACTGTATTTTGATCCTGTGCAATGCATTTGTTTTAGTTTGATTGGACAGAAGGTAAATGTTGTGGTTGTTCCCAGTACAAACTTTGAGTCTGCAATTTCTTGATGTTTAAAAAGGTGCCGGGGGTTTTGATACCTGGTCCCTTGCTTTTGTTATTCCTGGTCTGTTTGGTTCCAAGAACAGAAATTAAAAGGAAGAAAAAGAATAACCCTAACTTCTGAATGAGTCTGATGCTAAACGATTACATTTCCATATAAGGTTTAGTAGTTGAAAATTGAGCCTGGTTCGTAAAACGTTGGGATTTTAACTTGGGTGAGGTTCAGAGTCTTGACAAAGAATATACTCGCTAAAAGGAATCTAACCCTTGTTTACTAGTAACTTGAATAAAAAACACAATATGTAAGTTTATACTTCAGTCAATCATAAAGATTTAGTTCCTATAGTTTACGTGCTAAATCTGTTCTGTGTTGGTTCCAAGAGATAAAAGAAAGGAGTAATAAACCCTAAGTATGCTAATATGAATCAGAAACACAATGAGATTCTTAGAATTGAAATACGAATTTAATGTATAAGACTTTCAAGGGTGCAGTCACTAAATTAAGTATCGATTTGATTTCGTTGTTTTCTATGGAGATGGGTGTCTAGCACAGGCTAGCTATGCTAGCCCTACTAGACCTTTAGCTGGTTTTAAATCATTCTCCTAAACTAACAGAGATAATTAATTCAATTTAAAGGGATCTGTGATTTTACATGGTAGCCCGAGAGCCTAGGCCCCAATGGCCCTTGCTCTATGAAAGAAATAACATTGTAAAGAATAGGGAAATACAATGTTGTAAAATAAATCCTAATTTAATAATACTAGCTTCTATTGTAAATTGAAATGAAGAATTGTAGTTCATACCTGGTTGTCCTGAAGCTTGATCCTCCCCTGCAAGACCTGCACACTCAAAAAATAATTAATGCAGAAAGCTTATGGACTTGGCTGACCTGTAGAATGATCTTTTAACTGGATAACTTTGGGACTACCATGTTCCTCCCAACCATGACCCTTAGACCATTCCTGGTTCTAACTGGATCCCCCCGAGCTGGTTCCAACATGCAATAGGAGAAGTCGAGGCCCTAGGTTCAACTGCTGGACTAGATCTGGGAATTAATTTGGACTGCTTCAGTTCTTGCAGCAAAATTCTCCTTGATTACCATAAGAGAATGATAATGAAAAAGAGATGATCCCCTATCTTGGGATCTGCCCTCTTTTATATAGGGGAGTCTTGGAATATAGTTGTTTGAGTAATTATTTAGTTTCTTTAATAAAATTCATATTTTTAAAAGATATTTTTACTAAATATTTAGTCCTTGTTAAACTAGGAATTTTATTTGTTTTAATTAGAAGTGACTTTAAATTACTTCTTACATAATAATAAAAGTAGTAGTTATATATTATACCTAATATTAACAATACTATTTAATAATACATATTAATACTATGATAATGTGATAGCCATCTATGCATGAACTTGATGAAATATATATACTTTATAAACAATTAATAATAACATTATTATTAATACTTTTAATAATAATATTAACTTCAAGACCTTTATGCAAGTCATGCACATAAGACTATTATTAGTCATTTCATACTTAAGTTATGGTAATTTTCTTTTATTTATTTATGTATCTCTCATGATACTTCTTTTTAAAATTAAGGACAAGGTCTAACTCTTTGGATGGTCTTTTGGTAGTCTTGGATAGGAACCTCTAGGTCTCCCTCTTGCATGTCGGATTCCCTCGTTTAACATGGTAGTTTCCTGTAGTACTTGATGATAGATAGAAAATTATTCATTTAACCAAATTAAATAAATGTGATGATAATAGAAGTGATATTCATAGTCTTCCCGAATCAACACTTTTGAGACTTAGTAACCCCAATTGCTCTTCAGATCTTTTAACTCAACACTTTCACATGGGGGTGATTCCATGAAGATGGGTAACTCTTTCTGGCCAAATATGACGGTGAAAAATGGAAATTTTACCCATGTATTAAATTGAAGCCCTCAAAACTCATATTTGCCACATGAATTTTGACATGTGGTTGAAAAACGACATGTAGAGAATTATGTTGGCCTTCCAATGATATTTGTTTCGAAATATACCAATGTCATTTATCATGTCGAATTTTCATTTAATGAAACGTGTGTACTTAAAAAATTGAAGAGCAATTAACAAGTAGTTTTTGTTTGTGCAAAATAATTTAATGTTAAAGTAATAATTTTAAAAAATGAAATATATGAACATGATCTAGACAGAATGCACTAGTGATTACCTATTTTTATTTTATTTTTTCTCGAAAAAATGTATTTATTATTATTTTTCGAAACTAACCAATGAATATTTCAGTCTCATTTTGCACACATGTGTGTTCGTGCACCAAATCTTTTGATTGTTTACATAATTTGCAAAACTAAAAATAACCTTTTGAAGAGGACGCGTTTATCTAGTGCTTGTGTATTTTTTCAAATTTTTTGGATGTGTATTTTGAATGTTGTGGATTTATCTTTGAGCTCAATTGAAGTTGTCGGCAGGGTTTTTTAGGGAAAGTTTTAGTAGACATTTAAAAACAAAAGACATACGAACATAAAATTTCATAAATTTTATGTATCTGGATAGAGGATTCATTGACGAATCCAATGGTATCAAGTCTTCCCATTAATGTGCATTTAATGATATGGTTTAACCCTCTGGAAGGCAGACAAAACTTTCATTCTACAATGAAAAGGGCTCTCGGCCTATTTTTTAGGCCCTCGATCGAGCAAATTGCTCTATCGAGGGCCTAAAAAAAGGTTGCGGGCCTTTTTTTTTTTTTCAAAAGCTAGATTGAGGTCTTGTTTCAACCCTCGATTGAGGTATTTAAAAACCCTCGATCAAGGTATTGTCAAGCCCTCGATCGAGGGTATGAAAAAAAAAAATTTTGGGTTCCAATTGCCAAAAATGGTGAACCAGCTTCGTGGATTCACCCATGGGCGTTACGCTAGTGAAATTCCAGAGCCTCCTGCTCAACACTAGTGCTAGAATATGGTTGTGAGGCACATCTAGAATATTCAAGTGGCCTTGGATCTGATATTTGTTTGTCAAGCTTGGAGTGCTCCAGGGCTCCTACCCAACACTCAATGTACATCGGGTCTTACGCCGAGTACATAATAAAATCCTCTAGGTACATCGGGGCCTATGCCTAGTACGTAGGTCATATGTGTGTTCGTGAGTCAACGCTTAACACACCATATAAGTAAATCATGTAAATAATAACTCAGCACAGTATGTAACAAAAAGTCATCTCAGTATATTAGGGTTTTGTACCCAATTCTCATAACAAAACATAATCAATCCATTAGGGCTTGCTTGCCCAACATATAACAATAATGAAGTCAGTAAGGGTCCATGCCCAATATGTCAGTCTATAAAAGAATAAATCACGTGCACTAGGGCTTATTCCCAATAATCAAAACAAATCATATGTGTTGGGGATTTAAGCCCAATATATAACATCAAAAATAGTTAACCAAAATTCAGGATATTACACATGGGAAGGTGGCGTTCAACAAACTACTCTTGAAAGTTGTAGATCCCACTCTGACAAGTTGCAAAATGATATTTCTAGTTTGGATCTCCCTCCAGAGAGCAGACAAAGTCTAGAGATTGTTTTGCGATCATTGCAAAAATTCATTGAGGCATATGAGGATCTCAGACCAACTACGAATGGATTTTTTGACTTGATGCGGAGGTGAAGGGAACAAGTGATAGGTCCCGACAAGTGGGAGGGGCTGAAGGAGAGATTGACCAGAGAACAGGCCAATTCAATGTTTAATTTCAAAGAAGGCCTAAAGCGAAAAATGTTGAAAGTGCAATATTTCAAGCATCCTGAACTTGCACATCTAATATATGATTAGTTCCTTGCAGCCTATGGTAAATTGCCATGAAACAATTAGGTTCCTAATTATTTTGCCATATTTTTTTATGCGTAGTTTTTTTTAGGAATGAAGCCATACTATACAAATATTCATTTGAATTTTATGGAGTTGGGAAGGGGCAAATATACAATCGAAAATGTGCTCTTAGAGATCCCTCAACGATTCGACCTACACCACAGATATCTCACCCACCTAGGCTTGTGGCTTTAAAATCGGAGATGGAACCCACATCCCAACTTGGGACAACTGCTAGGGATTCTGTTGCCGAAGGTTTAATGATGACATTTGTAGGTGTTGATGTGGGATTGGTTCACGAGAAAACTCGAGCCACAATCCGTTAAAAGTTTGTTTACAAAACAAATGAAGAGGTAGATGGAATGAGTATCGAAGATCTCAGGGCTTATGCTAAAGGTTTGTCGTGATATAGCTTCACATTTCCTATCCAATGATACATCCAGTATAGGAGAGGTCTATCAAGTTTATGTACATACAATCTATTTAATTATTTTATTTATTTTGAATTGAACTTTTGTTACATTATATCTATGACATTATGTCTTTTTTGATGTATAGTAATAAATACATTACGTCAATGTTTATTGGTTGCAGTTTTCTACAATGTTAAATGAACATAATTTTCGATTCTCCACCAGTGAAAATGTAGAAGAGAATGTAGAAGAGCATCTAGGAGAGGTATATTTATTATTTACATATTTATATTTATGTTTGAAATATTTTGTATTTTTTTTTTAATTCTAATTTATCTATGTATCTTATTGTTAATGTGACTTATCCATGCAGGTTCATTTAGATTCCAACTTTTTTGATGATTTTCCATCTCTTGTGAGCTTGTTATTTTAATTTTTTTGTTTCGGTTTTAAGTGAATTGTTTAATTTTAGTTTATTTTGCTTGCAAAATGTTTTATTTATTAACAAAATTTAAATTTTAGGGAACACATGAACATATGGTAATTGGTGGTGAGGATATAGGTTCCTTGATGGACATAGATATTGGCACTGAGGTAATTTTGTTAATAATTGAACTATTCTTTTCATTTTTTTGGTAAGGTCAATTATTTGATTTTTGAATTTAGATCCTAATTGTTTGAATAATTTATGAGATTCATAATTTGTTTTTATACATTTTGCAAGTTGGGTCTCTTCGAGGAAAAGGGAAGACCCCAGTGGATGATAGTGGTGGAATTTCATTCAGATTCACTGAGGTAATCTTGTTAATAATTGAACTATTCTTTTCAATTTTTTTTAATAAGTTTAATATTTTTTTTTTGAGTTTAGTTCCTAATTGTTTGAATAATTTATGAGATTCATAATTTGTTTTTATACATGTTGCAGGTTGGGTCTCTTCGAGGCAAACGGAAGACCCCAGTGGATGATAATGGTGGACTTTCATTCAGAGAATGATTTATATTGGCCTTTATTTGTTTTTTCATACTGCCATATTGGGTACATCTTCATGTTGATACATATGATGTAGTTGTTTTGGACATCTAGGAACTTTATGTTTGGATTATATATGTACATTGAACTCACATGTTCAGGAACCTTTTTTTTGGATTATATACATGTAGATTGATCTTGGGATATATTATGTACTTGCTTTGAATGATTTAAATTTTTGGGGGGCTAATTACATAGCATGTACTTTGTGTGGTAAATGCTTAGAATATGATTTTGCATGATGTTCATGAATTTTTGCTCAATTTTAAAATGGTTTTAAAATATATTAGTACACATGTTTTAATATTTAAATGATTCATGTTCAACTTTGAAATGGTTTTAAAATATGATTTTGCGTGAAAGATGTTCATGAATGTTTGTTTAATCTTGAAATGGTTTTAAAATATACTAGTACACATGTTTTAATGTTTAAACTACTTTATTTTAATGTTTAAATGATTCTTATTCAATCTTGAAATGGTTTTAAAATATGATTTTGCATGAAAGATGTTCATGAATGTTTGTTAAATCTTGAAATGGTTTTAAATTATATTAGTACACATGTTCATACATTTAAACTACTTTATTTTAAACTATATTAGTATATGCTAGCCTAAAGTTAGGATGTAAAATATTTTCAGTGTTGAGATGTAAATAAAATTTAGTAAAGGTTTCAATCATTTTGGTTGTCTGATAATATATGATCTTGGTTTCAATAGTGAACTTGAATTTCATATAAATGATAACTTGAATTTTATATAAATGATTCATACTTTCGATTTTTAACTAATGATTCATATTTTCAATGTTCAGGTACCACACCAAAGATAATTTTAGGGGCGAAATTTAGCCCATGGGCTATTTTTCCAAAAAAAGTTCGCCAATTTTCATTTTTTGAAGCCCCATTTCGCCCAATTTTGATGGGGTGAACTTTTTTCGGTCTACAAATTGCCAAAATATTATATAAACTATATAAAATCATTAGAAATTGAAATAATTTTAGAAAAAAATCGCAAAATATTTATAGTTGACATTTTGAGAATTGGTAATATTCACTAAGGTTTATACACTTTTAAATAAGTATGGGTCCTTAAAATTATCCCTGTACCACACTTTTGTTAGTTGGTGAACTATAAATGTTGTTGAAATCATGGCAAATAGGAATTTAACGATTTTTTGTTTTTTAATCATAAGCAAGGATTCCAGGATTGTGAAGCTTATGTTAAATTAAAGCAATGATTTTAGACAACAATTTGATGAATTTTCATCGGTTTGTTGTAAATAATCATTGCTCTAATTTAGCATAAGCTTCACAATCCTGGAATCCTTGCTTGTGATTAAAAATCAAATGATCGTTATCTCCATTTGCCATGATTTCAGTTATCTGAACTTACACAAGTGATATTATCCTTGTGCATGTATCATTTATTTAAAAACCATAGGTTAGAAAAGTTCTAAAAAAATCATGGATAATATTTATATGAATTGTTCATCCCACCACAAAGCTAGTAATGGATCAACCCATCTAATGGATCAAGAATAATTATTTATCATTATTAATTACATTAGAGAAGCATGAAATGGATCAAATGAATACAAAATCTAGCAGGTTTCCTAGTGATTCCTCACTGACATCATTCAGTCAAAAGTAAAGATTCGAGGTGGAGTGTGGGGATAGCAACATCCGTTATCTCATCGCTTAAGTGGTCTAATAAACATATGGGGACCCGAATAAAGTACTTTAGATAGACTTTAAGACGAAATTACACATTAAAGACAACTTTCCATATAGTTGAAATATAACACTTTTCAACTTCTTCCAACTTTTATTAAAGTTCTCATTACCAAATAATTATCGAATTGATTTCAACATGCTAAAATACGATCATTTAAACTCTTATTTTAGTTTTCATTCAAGATCATAGTCATAGTTCAAAGAAAAAATATATATTGTACACAACATTTGACATGCACAAAGAAATTGATCAATTCATTTCTGATATAGTTAAAAACATCGCAATCGAATGCGATCCTCAATTATCCATTCATGGTCATATTTGGACAGTTTCAATATTCTAGTTTTTAATTTTTTTTCGATGGAACTTTTACCAATTTTATTCGAGATGCACATACTAAATGACTATATTGACAACATATAACATTAGGTTCATAATCTTGAAAGTAGACACAATTTTCAGTCATATGGGTATGCTGAAAAAAATAACCTTTTAAAATGATGGATTCTATCTCGTATGTAAATCCTTCGTCATCGTATTCCTCCAATAACTTCATATTTCCTTCAGTGCATCGCATCAAATAATATTTCACATTTTCATTGTTGTCTAAAGGTGCATTCACAACGAAAACATCTCCTGTGCAAATTACAATTGGTGTCAGGGTTTTTAAATCAATTAAATTGACTATACACATAAGGTGATAGACAACAATGAAAAATAAACAAAGAAGTTGTAAGTTCATTACTTTCGCTAATAAGATCTGAAATTCTATCTCCATCAGATGATATTGCTATTTCTTCTGATTCTAATTCTTCTACGCTTGCTAGTGGCATTTTTCCCTTTGGATTAATCTCTGTGTGTTTCCGATGTTTTACGTAGTTGTTTGTTATGTTTTCACAAACTTCTGTAGATTCAACATTTTAAGTCCAAATATAACAAAAGCATGATTGCTTTCTACCGTCAAATGCAATCACGTTTTGGAAGGATTTTGTTTGAATAGAGTGAAACTCTCTAGTCCCATGTATGGTGCTAGCCTCGTATGGGATTGATCTATCTATATCTTGGACCCCAACAAGCCAAAAAACCTACAAAATAAATGATAAATCACAAATGACGACTTTTAATGTTAGTGTACATATACTTAAATTTTAGTGTACATTTTTTAAAATTGACAATTAATATAAATTTAAAAAATCGTGTACATACCTGCGCACATATTTTGATTGTTGATTATAATCATGGATTAGATGTAATTTACACCATTGGACAACCTCTGCAGCTGAATGAAATCGTGCAGAAGAATGGTTCATTTTCCATCTTCGAAGTGTTCTTTTTACGCATGCTCCTGCATCATCATGTTCACCTTTTCCATGTCCAGTTTCAAAGAAATTCATGTGATATTTAATGTTCAATGCTTTATGAAGTCGACATAACAAAAAAAATGATCATGAAGATTTAAATTGTCTCGCACATCCATCTGCCCATATCCAATGTTCATTGAATTTAACTTTACATATTTTTAGTGAATCATAGAAAATATTTTCAATACAATGCTGGACAAAATGTGTATCGTGTGTAGGATCATTGCTGATATAAAAGTGATATTCTTTAATCACATCTCGATTGTCACACGTGCTTTCAATGCCATCAACATCCTATTGATAATGTCTATATAGAACATGGACAAATATTGAAACTTGGTCAGAATGATAGTATTCACTTTGTATCTCTTTTTGTGCCTGGCAAATTTATAATTTTCTGCAAAATCAACCACAGACAAAATTGTTCTGGGTGGAAAAATTTCACTTTCAATTTTCTTGAGAAAATCTATCACACATATTGTATCTTCTCGCAAATCAATTCTTTTAGAATGTGCATCACTAGAACTTGTAGCATAATTGTTGTATTCATATCTTCTCCAATCAACGGTTACATTTGAAAGTGATTGATCATTATCGATAGGATATTTATTGTGGAATAAAACCATATTTCCACAAAAATGACAATGTTTTCAATTGACACATTTCTTATTATAAAATACTTCATCATGATCTCTCTCACATAGAGTTTGAGATATGAATTCACATATTGTGGGCGGAGGTGGTGAATTTGTCCAAAACATTTTACCAAATTCAAAAAACGTGTCGTAATATAATTGAAATTGCACATGATAATGGCAACAACATGTGTCACGTATAGTAATAGGTCTAAGATACCATGGTTTTTGTTGCACAAATGTAGTGATTGACATATTAATTCCACGATGATTCTCCTTGAATTTATTGAACAATTGTACTTGTGTCATTTCTATTATATGTTTTGGACGGCTTTCATATACATTTCATGATAATCTTTGTCATATCACATCCCTTGAATTTGGTGAAAATCGAGCATGTGGCAACCAATATTTCTGTACAATATATTTAGCACCTTCTCCCATTCTATCTTTGTAAGGATGTCTACAAATAACTGCCCAGCAAGCAAGTTCATCATTTTTATCTATTTGCATTCTGAATTTGCTATGTTTGTATAATGTCTTTCTTGAGGTTCCAATTTCTTTTGCTAGTTGTGTTGTCAAACGATTTTGTCTAGTACTATCTGAAACAATTGTTGTCTGAATTGCTCTACGTGCAGCGCTGGTATGTTTCTTCCTGGATTTTCCAAAAAACATTATTGCATCACCTATATTTTCTATCACATTATGTTTCAATTTCAACTCTTTTATTGCCTTGTGAATACCCAATAATGACGTAGCATCTTTTAACTTCTTGGACACTAATAAACATCTCAAAATTTGCGCTTGTCCTGCTATTGAATAATCTTTGAGAATATAATCATAAATTTGTGTAGCACGATATCGTGCAACATGTATGGCTATTTTTTTTTATATTTGTCGCAATCAATGTCTTCTAATATTTCATCATCAATGGTGAAAGTACCTATACATCAAGTTAAATTTAATTTAACATATATCCAAAAATACAATTCATTAAAAAAAATGAATTTGAAAAATACATGATATATACATACCAGGTCCAATTTCTAGATCTTGAACTTGATCTTCAATATTGACTTCATCGACATTAGCATGTAAATCACTATTTACATCTTCAACAATGGTCTCTTCAACTTCAATTTGTTTTTCTTGTACTCTATTTTCAATTTCCATTTCATCAACATTATTATGTAAATCTGTATTTATATCTTCAATAATTCTCTCTGCTGTTTCTGCAACCCTTGTTCTTTTGGCATTATATCCGAGTTTTTGTTTTTCCTATTAGCATCATCATCACATTTATGATCACTTTTTCTTTGACGGTTTCTCTTACTGCCCATGATTTTTTAATCTATAAAGGATAAATTAAAGAATCATCACTTTATAGTAAAAAATAAAAAATTTAAGATTTAAAAATAGTTACGAAATTTATAAAAACATGAACTGAAATTTACTTCAAATTATCAAAATCTTGTAAGAGTCATTTGAAGAAAAACTCCTTGGAAAGAATTTTCCTTTGAAAAAACCCCTTGAAAAGAAATTTCTTTTGAAAAAAACGATCTTAGAAAGAAATAAGAACTCCTTGAAAATAAATCTCATTTGAAAAAACCCCTTGGAAAAAAATAAGAACACCTGTAAAGAAATATTCTTTGTAAAAACCACTGGAAATAAAAAAAAAAAAATTCTTTGAAAAAATAGCTTGGAAAAAAACATTCTTTGAAAAAACCACTTGGAAAAATACTTTGGAAAAAAAAAAATCATTTGCAAAAATACCTTGGCAAAAAAGCTCTTTGAAAAAACCCCTTGCAAAGAAATAACTCCTTTGCAAAAATACCCTGGGAAAACAACACTTTGAAAAAACCCCTTACAAAGAAATAAGAGGGAAAATACCTTGGAATAAAAAATCATTTGCAAAAATACCTTGAAATAAAAACTCATTTGCAAAAAAACCTTAGAAAAAAAATCTTTGAATGTATCATTTGGAAAAAAACCTTCTTTGAAAAAACCACTTGGAAAAATACTTTGGAAAAAAAAAACTCATTTGTAAAAATATCTTCGAAATAAATACTTTGAAAAAACCTCTTGCAAAGAAATAGCTTCTTTGAAAAATACTTTGGAAAAAAAACTCTTTGAAAAAACCCCTTGCAAAGAAATAACTCATTTGCAAAAATACCTCCGAACCAAAAAAAAAACCCTTTGAAAAAACCCCTTGCAAAGAAATAACTCATTTGCAAAAATACCTCGGAACAAAAAAAAAAAAAAAAAAAAAAAAAAAACCCTCTTTGAAAAAACCCCTTGCAAAGAAATAACTCATTTGCAAAAATACCTTGGAATAAAAACTCATTTGCAAAAATACCTTGGAATAAAAACTCATTTGCAAAAATACCTTGAAATAAAAACTCATTTGCAAACATACCTTGGAAAAAAAACTCTTTAAATGTACCCCTTGGAAAAAAAATCTTCCTTGAAAAAACCACTTGGAAAAATACTTTGGAAAAATAAACTCATTTGAAAAAATATCTTAAAACAAAAATACTTAAAAAAAACCTCTTGCAAAGAAATAGCTTCTTTGAAAAAATACATTGAAAAAAAAACTCTTTGAAAAAACCCTTTGCAAAGAAATAAGAAGAAAAAATACCTTGGAATAAAAAGTCATTTGCAAAAATACCTTGAGATAAAAAATCCTTTGCAAAAATACCATGGAAAAAAAACTCTTTGAATGTACCCCTTGGAAAGAAATAAAAAAGAAAAATAATTTGGAAAAAAAACTCCTTTTGCAAAAGAAATCTACTTTGAAAACCCCTTAAAAATATTTTGACCAGATATATGCGAAAATAATGAATCTATTTATTTTTATTTATACAAATATAGATAATGTAAAAAAAAAATTTCGACTGACGAAAAAGTTTTTGCATTTTTTTTTTCGGCCGAATAACCTTTGTTATAGATAACGATTCTGTAATTGAAAAACTTCACAGTTTTGCACAGTTTTCAGGTTTCTCAATTTTCAGAAGGTAAAAACAATCTCGTACACTACAAATTAACTGTCGGACTTAATACCATTAGTTTCATCATTGAATCTACTTTTCGTAGGTATAGATTTTGTTGTGTATAGGTGAGATCTAATATTTTTAATTATTTTTTTTCTTAACATGTATCGAATTTGGTTTCATCTCTTGCAAAATGCAGTGAAATGAAAAATCCATAACTTTAAAAATACACCACCAAAAAAATTGAAAAAAATATGGTGCAGTTAATTGGAGTGTCTACTTCAAAAGTTATTCGTAGTTTTTTTAGTTTTATAGACAATTGAGATAAAAGTCGCGCAACAAAAAACATGTTGAAAATCAACATGGTTTCCCCATTGATCGAATTCAAAAAAATATAATAATTAGTATATAGATCCATTGGTTACAAACTTATAGTCATGCAATAGTACATTGTGTGTAGATTGTCATAGCATTTTTTTTGAAAAAAACAAGTTTGACAGATTTTGCATCAGTTTAGAGTTACCTATGTATTGCTTAAAAGTTATGATACATGTATCAATTAGCAACAACCACATTTGGCTTTAAATGTAGTTGATATCCGTCGATTGGCGTATATCAACCATGACCACACATTTAAAAGTGGTTGATATTTGTCGATCGACAAATATCCACCACATTTAAAAATGTGGTTGTTGCTAGTAGACGGTCGGCCCAGCGAAGAAATATCTAAATTAAAAAATAAATTTAATACAAATTAAATTAAATTAAATTAAAATATTAAATCATATTAAAAATTAAGTTTAAATTAAATTAATTTAAGTTGAATTAAATTAAATTAAAATTATTAAAATACATTAAAAATTAAATTAAATAAAAATATTAAAACATATTAAATTAAATCATATTAAATATTAAATTAAATTAAAATATTAAAACTTAAATTAAATTAGATTAAAAATTAAATTAAACAAAAATATTTAAACATATTAAAAATTAAATTTAAATTAAATTAAATTAAGTTAAATTAAATTATATAAATTAAATTAATTAATTAAATTAATTAATTAAATTAAATTAAATTAATTAATTAAATTAAATTAAATTAATTAATTAAATTCAACAAATTAAATTAAACAAAAAATAAATAACCTAATTAATTTAAAATAAGCTAATAAACAAAAAATAAATAAACTAATATTAAAATAAATTGAAATAAATAAACAAATAAAGTAAAATAAAGAAATAGAATAAAAGTAAAGTAGCGTAAAAATAAACAAAATTAAATTAAAAGTAAGTAAATAAAGTAAAATAAAAGTAAATTAAAAATAAAATAAAAATAAAGTAAAGTATAGTAAATAAAGTAAAAAAATTAAATTAAATAAATAAAGTAAAATAAAGAAATACGTGCTCGTTAGGTTTGGTGAATTATTATTATTAATATAGTGATTAAAAATAATATTATGGCCACACAATTAATAATATTAATTAAATAGAAATAAAAATATTAAACATTTTAAAATAAACTAACTTAAATTAAAAAAAAAAACTAATATTAAAATAAATTAAATTAAATGAACAAATAAAGTAAAATAGAGAAATAGAATAAAAGTAAAGTAGCGTAAAAATAAATAAAAGTAGAGTAAATAATGTAAAATAAAAGTAAATTAAAAATAGAATAAAAATAAATTAAATTAAATAAAGTAAAGTATAGTAAATAAAGTAAAAACATTAAATTAAATAAATAAACAAAGTAAAGTAAAATAAAGAAATACGTGCTCGTTAGGTTTTGTGAATTATTATTATTAATATAATAATTAAAAATAACATTATGGCCGCACAATTAATAATATTAATACCCTAAAAATAAAAATTTTAATTAAATATAACCGTCAACCATGGTTGACTATTGTTAACCATGGTTGACTTTGGTTAACCATGGTTGACTATGGTTGAACACCATTGACTTTAAATGTTCATGGTTGACTATGGTAGAACACAGTTGACCATGGTTAACTATAGTTAAAAATGGTTGACTTTGGTCGACCTTAGTTGGCATTAGGGCTGGTGCAAGCTAATGATACCCAATTATGACACGTTAGTTGCAACGACATTCTGGAAAACCAGAAATATTATCATTAAAATCAATTATTAGAGGTACCTACAAAACTTTTTTCCGATTAGGTGTAAAAAGATTAAACATATAAAAACGGATGACCTTCCGGAATATATAACTTTTATTTATGGAAATGTGGTATAACCACCCCAAAATGTCATTATTCGAAGATTGGTATGTTATTTTTTTTTCTAATACATAATGCACATGTTTTTGCTAACCTACCTATTTGCTATGTAAATTTTCAATTTATGAGAAAAAAAAATATGTAGAGGCGTAGGCAACAGACAAATATTTTGTGGAGCTATTTTTCCAAAATTTTAAAAGTTAATTTTATATTTTTTTTTAATTACCGAAGTCAGTGAAGCCCTAAAAGGACATGGTCAAGTTTTAATCCACCATATCATGGTCTAAAAATAATCAAAATGCATTTTTTTTTAGGTTGTAGGTATTTTCGTGCTCTTATGTGGGTTCTTTTCCATTTTCAAAATAGGTAAGCCAATCAAAAGTTATAGGCCAAATAAACGACCTATGTCTTTTACGAATTTGACATGAGTGCAGTTTAAAATGAATTAAAAATAGAGAACAACAACAGATCTATTAAAAAATTATATATTTGGAATCTGCACACAGAGCTCGATAAGTGTGTGCAATTTCATCTGCAGTGCACTCGTGGAGCTTATACAGAACTAGCTGTGAAAAATAGGAAGTTGCAGCGTTTGATGTTTTCTGCTATAAATCAGGGATAAATCAAACCGAGCCTAAAGGTGCAATCCGAAGCTAATTCCAAGCCTGCAAGGGCGCCAAAAACAATTTGAATTCAGACACGCGTGCGTGCAACTATGCACACGCGCAAACATGCGCATGCATGATTGACAGTGCGCACACGTTAAGAATAACGCCCACGCATCCTTGCACGTACATGCTATTGTATGCCTTTGTATGGTTTATTTAATTTCCTTTGTCAAGGGGATACATGAAGTTGATGAAGATGTGATGATGAAGAAGATGACAATGATGGAGATGTTGATGAGGAAGGGGGAGATGACAATGATGTTGAAGATGTTGATGATGATGTTGATGATGATGAGATGATGGTGATGGTGATGATAATGATGATGAAAATGGTGATGAAGATGACAATGAGGATGATGGTGATGATGATGAGATGATGGTGATGGTGATGATGATGATGGCAATGGTGATGAAGATGACGATGAGGATGATGGTGATGAGGATGATGGTGACGAGGATGATGATCACGATGGTGATGAAGATGATGATGATCATGATGAATATGATGATGATGATGATGATCATGATGAATATGATGATGATGATGATGATCATCATCATCATCATCATCATCACCATCACCATCATCATCAACATCTTCATCATCATTGTCATCTCCCCCTTCCTCATCAACATCTCCACCATCATCATCTTCTTCATCATCATCATCTTCATCACCATCCTCATCAACATCAACATCATCTCCATCATCATCTTCTTCATCCTCATCACCATCTCCATCATCATCTTCTTCATCCTCATCACCATCACCATCATCATCTTCGTCATCATCATCATTGTCATCATCAACACCATCATCATCATCGTCCTTCTTCCTCATCTTCATCAACATCTAGGTCATCATCTTCATCGTCAACGTCATCATCATCATCATCATCCTCATCATCAACATTGATGGAAATGATGATGAAGTTGATGATGACGATGTTGATGATGAGTACGATGATCATCAACATCATTATCATGTTCATCATCGTACTCATATTCATCACCATCCACCACCATCACCATCATCATCATCTTCGTCATCACCCTCTTCCTCATCATCATCATCAACAACATCTTCGTCGTCATCATCATCATCATCATCGAATGATGACGATACGAAGATGATGATGATGATGACGAAGAAGATGGTGATGACGAGTATGATGAGGATGATGAAGATGACAATTATGATGATGAAGACAATGATCATTGTGACCATGATCATATGATGATGATGATGATGGTGAGGATTATGAAGATGGTGATGATGATGATGATGAATATGATGGTTTTAATGATGATGATCATATTCATCATCATCATCATCATCTTCATCATCGTACTCATATTCATCATCATCCACCACCATCATCATCATCATCTTCATCATCATCATCATTGTGAGGACGAGGAAGACGATGATGATAATGATATGATGATGATGATGATGATGATGATGATGGTGATGATGATGATCATGTTGTTGATGATGATGAAGATGATGATGATGATGAGAATGATGTACTGCATATTCGTCATCTTCTTCATCATCATCATCTCCATTAGTCATCATCATCATCACCATCTTCATCATCATTGTCGTCATCATCATCATCATCATCATCATGATAAGGATGATGGTGATGACGAGTATGATGAGGATGATGAAGATGAATGTTATGATGACTATCATCATCATCATCATCATCATATGATCATCATCTTCATCATCCTCATCATCATCCGCATCCTCACAATGATGATGATGAGGAGGAGGAGGAAGTTGATGATGATGATGAAGATGTTGATGATGTGCTGCATATTCCTTATCATCTTCATCATCATCATCATCACCGTCATCATCATCATCTCCAAATTAGTCATCATCATCATCGTACTCATATTCATCATCATCCACCACCATCATCATCATCATCATCATCATCATCATATCATCACGATGAAGATGATGATGATGTGTTGCATATTCATCATCATCTCCAACAACATCTTTGTCATCGTCATCATCATCATCATCATCCTCATGCTCGTCCTCACAATTATGATGATGATGACGATGATAATGACAACGATGATGATGATCATGTTGTGGATCATGTTGTGGATGACGATGATGTGTTGCATATTCGCCATCATCTTCATCATAAACATCATAATCATCATCATCATCATCACCATCATCATCATCACCATCATCTCCATTAGTCATCATTGTCGTCATCATCATCATCAACATCATCATCTTCATCATCATCATCATCTTCATCATCATCATCATCATCATCATCATCATCACGACGATGACGACGATGATGATGATGATGATGATGATGATGATGACGATGAAGATGGTGATGATGATGATGATGACTACTGGAGATGATGATGATGTTGATGATAAAGATGATAACGAATATTCTGCACATCATCCTCATCCTCATCATCATCTTCATGATGATGATGATGATGAAGATGGCTATGACGAGTATGATGAGGATGATGAAGATGCCGATTATGATGACGAAGACACTAATCATCGTGACCATGATCATATGAAGATGATGGTGATGGGGATGATGATGAATATGGCGATGATGATGACTAATGAAGATGATGATGATAGCGATGTGTTGCATATTCACCATCATCTTCATCATCAACATCATAATCATCATCATCTCCATTAGTCATCATCATCATCATCATCATCTTCATCATCAACATCATCATCATCATCATCTTCATCATCATCATCATCTTCATCATCATCATCATGATCTTCATCATCATCATCATCATCATCATCATGACGAAGATGATGATGATGATGATGATGATGATGATGATGACAATGAAGATGGTGATGATGATGAAGATGATGATGATGATGATGTTGATGATGAAGATGGTGATGATGATGATGATGACTATTGGAGATGATGATGATGTTGATGATGAAGATGATGACGAATATGCTGCACATCATCCTCATCCTCATCATCATCTTCATCATCATCTTCATGATGATGATGATGATGAAGATGGCTATGACGAGTATGATGAGGATGATGAAGATGTTGATTATGATGACGAAGACAATGATCATCGTGACCATGATCATATGATGATGATGGTGATGATGAGGATGATGAAGATGGTGATGGTGATGACTAATGAAGATGATGACGACGAATATGATGATTTTGATGATGATCATCATATTCATCATCATCCACCACCATCATCATCATCATCACCATCCTCGTCCTCACAATGATGATGATGAAGAAGATGATGACGATGATGATGGTGATGATGATGATCATGTTGTTGATGATGATGAAGATGATTATGATGATGAGGATGATGTGTTGCATATTCGTCATCATCTTCATCATCAACATCATCATCATCATCATCATCATCTCCATTAGTCATCATCTTCATCATCGTCATCATCTGCATGCTCTTCCTCACAATGATGACGATGACGATGATGATGAAGATGATGATGATGATCATGCTATGGATCATGTTGTGGATGATGATGAATATGATGATGATGTGCTACATATTCATCATCATCTTCATCATCAACATCATCATCATCATCATCATCTCCATTAGTCATCATCATCATCATTATCACCATCTTCATTGTCATCATCATCATCATCACCATCTTCATCATCATCATGATCTTCATCACCATCCTCATCATCACAATCATCATCATCATCATCATCGTACTCATATTCAACATCGTACTCATATTCATCATCATCCACCACCATCATCATCATCATCATATCATCATCATTATCATCATCCTCGTCCTCACAATGATGATGATGATGAAGATGATGACGATGATGATGGTGATGATGATGATCATGTTGTTGATGATGATGATGATGATGAGGATGATGTGCTGCATATTCGTCATCATCTTCATCATCAACATCATCGTCAACATCATTATCATCATCATCATCATCATCATCTCCATTAGTCATCATCATCATCATCATCATCATCATCTCCATTAGTCTTCATCATCATCATCATCATCAGATCATCATGATGAGAAACCTTATTTTATTGCAATTGTGATTCCACTTACAGCAGATGAACACTATTCGTAAAATCTTCCATGATGAGGAGGGCCTCCATGACTACTTATAGATCCTTTACATATCATCATCTCATCCTACACTGAGACAAAAAATAACAGGTGCCTTAGATTTTGATTAATACAACAATGTAAAGAAGAGTGCTCTGCATATTACATGAAGCGAAGCTTATACCTTCTGTGCTATGCTTTGCCAGCCTTCCATAGGGGTGGGAGTATCAAGACCGTTATCCTTCCCCATGAATTAACCAGGCAAATATTTCCCAGCAAATAAAACTAACCATCAAAGTGCATTTTGTCACATTTGCATCGCCCTAAGAGAATAAAATCTGATGGTAATTATGAATAAATCTGACATACAGCGATCTCACAATAATCGCACCTCCGAGAAGTCTTTATACAACATTAATATATATCTACTATGTATTTAATTATTCTTGATGTAATACATATGTTTCTAACTGAAAATTAAATTAATGTTTTGAAATCAAAATACACAAATTTGTAAATATACCCTTAAACCCCCAAACACCTAGAAGCACTTAAATGCACTTAGGGATTATGGGTTAGAAGAGGTCCTAAAGGCCTTTATGGGGGAGGGGCTCTTTATGGGGAGGGGCTCTAGGCATAACCCGACACATTTATATCTATTGGGAAATAAATACAATGAACGTTACCCACCAACCATTACAACGTTCAGCAAGGACGCGCATGCGCCAGAGGCGCATGTGCGTCCCTATTGAACATAAAATTTAGAAAATCACCCGCGTTCTTTCTCCCGCATTTTTTCCTCCTTCATCGCATTCTCTTCGCTGGTTTCACGCACAGTACAACAAGCATTTTCATGCTATATTGGATTCATACACTATTTGGATAAAATACACAATATTTGGCTCTTTGTATTGAATACACACCTATTGGGCTCTATTTGGATCAATTGAGTGAATACACAACAGTTGGACTCTATTTGGCACCTTGGATTGAATTCTCATGCTACTTGGATACACATGAAGTCTTCTTACATATAGTGGACACATCAAAAGAGCATTTGACATTTGAAGCAAAGAGCAATCATAATCCTTGAGGTATGGTGAAAATTTGATCTTGTTAAATGTAATTTAGTCTTCATTCACTTGTTTGAATGGCATCTATTTTGGTTTTTCCTCATGAATTGTATGATAGATCTATTTTAGTCTTCTTAATCTTCAACATAGACAATAAAAACATCCTACCAAAAAAAAACTACAACATGCACCAAGCAATGCTTCAACTTTTCATGAAGATAATAAAAAAAAATTACTTGCATCACCACCAATAACATTTCATAATCACATTCCTCCATCTAGTAGACAAACATTTGTTGAATTCCTCATGGTTTCACTACAACAACTCACACAAACACCTAAACAATTGAAAACTCTTAGTCTTTTGGGGCTATTTTCCCTCATCCATACCATGAAAATGAAGTGATATGAGCTTCTCCCTTGTAGGGAATTTGCTTGACTAATAACATCCCATACCACCATCCAATACCATCCTACTGAGTTCCTAGAGGTGATGTTGTAACTCTATATGTAGGGCAGTCCCAATAGCTTTTAAGATTATATGAAAACATTATCACTAGATGTTGTTGTACATAATCAATTGCTACATCGAGCTTTAATAATCATGCACATCGAGTTTTAATATCTTGTTTGTTGTTCATTCTTGCAGGGGTCATATTTATCATTTTTCCAAAAGTGCATTGAATATGGGCAATAGACATAATAATAAAATAAAGTCTAGAAGGACGCAGCTGCCCCCTGAAAAGGTCCATGAGATAAGAGAAAAGGCCAGGTTGTACATGCAAAACCGTAGAAATAAAAATGTTAGTGCCTTAGATCCATCAACAAGAAATGACGAAGTGGTTGAAGTCAATCAAATATTTCCTGATGTCGAGTATGAAGGGATGGATGTTGAACAAGTTCTTAACTGGAAACCAACCCAAGAAGAGCACCCACCTGGCGAACACACTCCATTGTAGGACCAATTACTGAACAAAGGGCCACAACAAACCGTTGATGAGACTCATACTTCCTTGTTGACTCCCTTGCCTCAACTATCAACTGGACAACGAAGAACTCCCAGACGTATTTATGTGGATGAAAGTTCATTTTCAGGACTTGAAGGTAAGATGCCCAAACGCACTATTGATTTCCATTGTAACAAGATAATCAAATATTTTTTTGAATCCAAAACCAATGCAGGAAAATGTCAATTGTTTCTTGCTTTGTTAAAATCACATTGTCTAGCTCATGTTAGGAGAATTTTGTGCATAAAGGTAGTTAGAAGTTTAGAGGCCAACAATCATGTTGTTAGAAATCTACAATGTGCATTTAATTTGATTGGAAAAACTTCTCGCACAAAAGATTTTAATGCGGCCCGTCATGTACTATCGGAATCGATTGTAGACAAATCCACAAGGCAATGTCGCCTACTATCACACACATGTAAAATCTTTAAAGTAGATAGAAAGACTCTTCAAAAGTATTCTACCATTAGAGAAAAAATTGAGGCCCCAGGCCAAAAAGATTGTTGGGCCTTTGTTGGTAGGTTACCTCGTTCAGACATGAAGCTCATTGATGTTGTTAAAGAACTAGTGCAAAATTTTTGGCATGATAACACTAGACCGTCATCGAATCAAAGAAATGTTTTAAAGTTGAGAAAAGGTGTTAGGGGGGGTGAACCCCATGTCAAGCACTTCCTTGACACCACACAAACAAAAATCTATGAGAGGTTCAAGAATGAGCACACACAATTGAACTTGGGCCAAAGGTCCTTCGAAAAATGCAAACCCTGTTATGTTAGAATTTGCATTGATCGCAGTACATGTTGTTGTAGATACGATGTAGAATTTGAGTACTATTATGATACATATAGACATATATTTTATGGTTTGCATACTAACATTGTGCATTATTTCCCTTCGTTACAACCACCGAATGCATCCAGAGAATTTATACATAGCATAATGTGTCGAAGGCCTGAAGGACAAAAATATTATAAAAGATCATGTTTATATGGGACATGTTCCAGTTGCAGTGGATTTGCATTATTGAGCCGCTATATCCATGCAACCGCGGAGCACGAATTTGGGAGGATGTCAGTAGAAATGCAGAACTTCCAGTACATAACATATCAAGTAGATAGTTTGAAGGAAAGCCAAAAAATTGCAATGGTGAAGTCACAGTGGATGGAAAGGGACCACGGGGGTCAACTCTGGAAAATATTCCAGTGGGCACATAGGGCTAGCATTCCTGGCTGAATCCTGCCTAGACACACCTGCAGGACTCCCCGGAACACGGTTTTGTTGCACAGTTGGAGTTCTACGCCCTCGACAGGTATCCAGCAGGTGTCCCTGAAGGCCTTTTGGATGCGAGACGAGATGGGCCATAGAATTAAGACCGTTCTAGGGGTGCCCCTCCCCTCCGGCCCGGTGGCCCCACCCTCATCTTGTATGTCCATCTTGGAAACTAGGGTTTTGATCAGTGAGGGAGTGTGCAATTTTTGCACATAGGGGTCAACTCTGGAAAATTATCCACTAGGCACTTGTGGCTAGCGTTCCCGGACGGAGCCTACCTAGACACACCTGCATGACTCCCCAGAACCCGGTTTTGTTGCACGGTTGGAGTTCTACACCCCCGACAGGTATCCAGCAGGTGTCCCTGAAGGCCTTCTGGATGCGAGACGAGATGAGCCATGGAATGAAGACTGTGGCTCGGATCGACGAACCGTCGACTCCGTTGGATTCAGCATGTAGGGATAGTGCTAGGGGTACCCCTCCCCCCCAGCCTGGTGGCCCCTCCCTCATATTGTACGTCTATCTTGGAAACTAGGGTTTTGCTCAATGAGGGAGTGTGCAATTTTTGCACACGGGGGTCAACTCTGGAAAATCACCGACCAGGCACTTGTGGCTAGCATTCCCAGCCGGAACCTGCCTAGACACACCTACAGGACTCCCCGGAACCCGGTTTTGTTGCACGGTTGGAGTTCTATGCCCCCGGTAGGTATCTAGCAGGTGTCCCTAAAGGCCTTTTAGATGCGAGATGAGACAAGCCATAGAATTAAGACCGTGGCTCAGATTGATGAACCGTCGACTCTGTTGGATTCATACACTGGGATAGTACTAGGGGTGCCCCTCCCCTCCGGCCCGATGGCCCCGCCCTCATCTTGTACGTCCATCTTGGAAACTAGGGTTTTGCTCAGTGAGGGAGTGTGCAATTTTTGCACACGGGGGTCAACTCTGGAAAATCATCCACCGGGTACTTGTGGCTAGCGTTCCCAGCTGGAACCTTCCTAGACACACCTGCATGACTCCCTAGAACCTAGTTTTGTTGCACAGTTGGAGTTCTACGCCCCCGGTAGGTATCCAGCAGGTGTCCCTGAAGGCCTTTTGGATGCGAGATGGAACGAGCCATAGAATGAAGACCGTGGCTCGGATTGATGAATCGTCGACTCCGTTGGATTCATAACGTCAGGATAGTGCTAGGGGTGCCCCTACCCTCCAGCTCGGTGGCCCCGCCCTCATATTGTAAATCCATCTTGGAAAGTAGGGTTTTGCTCAGTGAGGGAGTGTGCAATTTTTGCACACGGGGGTCAACTCTGGAAAATCTTCCACCAGGCACTTAGGTCTAGCGTTCCCGGTAGGAACCTGCCTAGACACACCTGTAGGACTCCCCGGAACTTGGTTTTGTTGGACGGTTGGAGTTCTACGCCCTCGACAGGTATCCAGCAGGTGTCCCTAAAGGCCTTCTAGATGTGAGACGGGACAAGCCATAGAATGAATACCATGGCTCGGATCGACAAACCGTCGACTCCGTTGGATTCAGCACACCGGGATAGTGCTAGGGGAACCCCTCCCCTCTGGCTCGATGGCCCCGCCCTCATCTTGTACGTCCATCTTGGAAACTATGGTTTTGATCAGTGAGGGAGTGTGCAATTTTTGCACACGGGGGTCAACTCTGGAAAATCACCCACCAGGCACTTGTGGCTAGCATTCCCGACCGGAACCTGCCTAGACACACCTGCAGGACTCCCCAGAATCGGGTTTTGTTGCACGGTTGGAGTTCTACGCCCCCGGCAGGTATCCAGCAGGTGTCCTTGAAGGCCTTTTGGATGCAAGATGGGACGAGCCATAGAATGAAGACCGTGGCTCGGATCGACGAACCGTCGACTCCATTGGATTCAGCATGCCAGGATAGTGCTAGGGGTGCCCCTCCCCTCTGGCGTGGTGGCCCCGCCCTCATCTTGTATGTCCATCTTTGAAACTAGGGTTTTGCTCAGTGAGGGAGTGTGCAATTTTTGCACACGGGGGTCAACTCTAGAAAATAATCCATCGGGCACGTATGATGATGATGAAGAGGTTGATGGTGATGGTGATGGCAATGGCGATGGTCATGAAGATGATGATGATGGAGGATTTGATGAGGAACCTGGAGTTAGAGTTAGAGTTGGAGTTAGAGTTAGGGTTAGAGGTAGAGTCAATGATGATGATGGAGATGGTGGTGATGATGAAGATGTTGATGGTGACGGTGATGGTGGTGGTGAGGATGGAGAAGATGGCTTAGTGCTAGGGTTTGGGTGAGGGTTAGGACTATGGTTATAGAAGGAAATTGAATTAGGGTTAGAGTTAGAGTCAATGATGATGATGGAGATGGTGGTGATGATGAAGACGTTGATGGTGACGGTGATGGTGATGGTGAGGATGGAGAAGATGGCTTAGTGCTAGGGTTTGGGTGAGGGTTAGGTCTAGGGTTTGGGTGAGGTTGATGGTGATGGTGATGGTGATGGTGATGGTGATGGTGATGCTGGTGAGGTCGATGGTGATGGTGATGGTGATGGTGATGATGGAGATGGTGATGGTTCCATCTCGCATCCAAAAGATGGAGATGGTGATGATGACGAAGATGGTGATGATAATGAAGATGGTGATGGTGGTGATGATGGTAATGGTGGTGAGGTTGATGGTGATGGTGATGGTGATGATGAAGATGGTGATGGTTCCGTCTGGCATCCAAAATATGGAGATGGTGATGATGAAGAGGATGGTGATGATGATGAAGATGGCGACGTTGATGATAATGGTGATGGTGGTGAGGTTGATGGTGATGGTGATGGTGATGATGAAGATGGTGATGGTTTTGTCTCGCATCCAAAAGATGGAGATGGTGATGGTGATGAAGATGGTGATGATGATGAAGATGGTGACATTGATGATGATGGTGATGGTGGTGAGGTTGATGGTGATGGTGATGGTGATGGTTTCGTCTCGCATCCAAAAGATGGAGATGGTGATGGTGATGATGATGAAGATGGAGAAGTTGATGATGATGGTGATGGTGGTGAGGTTGATGGTGATGGTGATGGTGATGATGGAGATGGTGATGGTTCTGTCTCGCATCCAAAAGATGGAGATGGTGATGATGAAGAAGATGGTGATGATGATGAAGATGGTGAAGTTGATGATGATGGTGATGGTGGTGAAGTTGATGGTCATGCTGAGGGTGATGATGATGATGATGAAGATGGTGATGATGATGAAGGCGTTGATGATGATGGAAATGGTGATGAAGATGATGAAAGCATTGGGGAATTTATTTATATCCAATGTATTTGACTCTAAGAACCTCTCATGTGTGATTATAAAAAAATCAAGATTCCCTCAACCCCCAAACATGCCCTTTCAAAGAATTTTTTATCTTTGAGTGTGGTATGGGTGCCAACATGAGGTTTTGTCTACTAAGGATGGATCTTGGCGTCTTGACCATGGTTGGGGTGATGACAATGAGGTTCATATGTCTCCAATGAATCTTCCATGGATCATGGGGTAAAATGATCTCTCAAGTATTATTGCATGTGAACTTGCACGTACCAAGCTACAACAAATCTTTCACAGGAGTGGATTTGTCTATGTGAATAGATAAGTGAAAATATTTTAGCAACAAGACCTATCAATTTTAACTTGGAAGTATGGGAAATGTTCAAAGTGGGATTGAGAGGCTTGATGGTGATTGTAGTAGTGGGCATGGTATTGGTGAGAATGATGACATGATAGTGGAATTAAACATTGATATGGTGACCCTGGAGCTTGGATCCTAGCCTAGAAACACGAGAGCCTAGCCTAAAAACCCTAGTTGGTAGCATAAACCCTAGTTTGTATTCTAATCACAATGAAACCCTATTATGTATCCTAAGATCTAGACCTAAATTGCAATACATGTAAAGATTAAATCATTTTCATTGTACATATATATTCATCTGCATCAATTTGAATCCAAACCACTATACACATATATGCATACATAAAATTAGATCGCTATCACATAATGATAAATTAAGGAAGTCCTAATTGTAAATGGTAGTGGATGTGATGGTAATCAAATCAAAGGTGGCTATATCTGTGAGTGAGAATTAATGAGCTAGCTATACATCGTGATCAAGGTTGTCCTATTTGTACGGTGATAATTGATTAAGGAATGATTCCATAACTTGGTTATTAATTTGTTGCATGATTTTAAGTGGACAAAATGGTCAAAATAAATACTAGTGACGACATTTCATTATGTAGAGTATGGCCTTTTTGGATCTCATTATGTAGAGCTATTAAAAATCATGTTGGATCTCATTTTAACCTTTTGATGACAATGGACATTTTCTATTTTTAAGTGTTCTTTTCCTAGTACTCAAGTTCCCAATATATATCTTATGTGACATGAGGTGTGATTTGTCCATCCATTTATTCTGTTTGTTTTTAGATTAATTCTCACACATGATTTTGTTTGAGTTAGCCTATGTTTACAATGTTCTCTTAACATACATACCATTAGAAGCTTTTACATGTGGAAAGATAAACCAAGCTGAACTACGATATCCAACTTCTCTTCTAAGATCTAGGTAAAACCAAAATTTAGACAACATCACATCCTGATACAGACAACATGAGACACCGAGATTAGACAATGAGATATATAAATCACATAACTGAAAGTCCATGTACATCGAGGCTGCAAAACTCATCCAAACATATACAATTTCTGGCAAATAGTGGAACATGGTTCCCAATGTATGTATAGTGGCAACTCGTGCCCTAAACAAAATGCGACAATCCATGCCATAGATCCAAAATACATGGAAACTCGTGTCATAGATACAAAGTACATCAAAACTGGTGCAAAAAAGTGCCACATCTTGGCTAATGTACATAACACATGGTGTGTCAAGCATTGTGACCACCCCCGTCACTCCCAGACGCATCTCCAAAGTCGATCTTCCTACTCTTCGAGCTACCGGTACCTCGGGTCTTACTCCATCTAGGAGTAGACCATCTCTCCGGGCTCTAGAACAAATGATATAAGATACCATCATTTTTAAGCATTTGCAACATTTACCACATTTATAAAACAAATGTAGAATTCAAATCTTAAATAAATCACCTCTTACATGAGTGGGAAACGTTGGACAGGTGTCCTGGATCTGTGGAGCCTCTCAGCGATTCCATCCTACAACATTTACAATAATCATTTCATTGAAAAGTCATAATTGCTTAAATTAATTTGTGTTAATGCATCAAAATATTTTCATAAATTAGTTTGATTCTCACCGTGTACACCTCCGACGATGGACATGGCTGGGCTTCTAGGCTAGTAAGTGGCACAGATGGCCAGATAACCACCTCCGATGCAGTGATGGGGGGGGCCGCAGATGTAGTGGCAGCCACTACAGGTGTAACTATTGGAGATATAGATGAGGATACTGGAAGGGTAGATGCCATAATAGTGGCAGGAAGTGGGGATGATATGGTGGGAGAATAAATGGTGGTATGGGGTGGAGGAGGACATCATGGACTATGAACCCCTGTTGTTTGGACGATAGAGGGTATCGAACCAAAAGGGATAGGGGGGTTGTTGAGGGATGGTGCATGGGAGGGAAGTCCTGCATAGAGGGAGGAGGATGGACGAAAGGGAGGTTGTGGATGAAGAGGGGAAGCTGGAAGGAAGGGGGGGCATTGATGAAAGGGGGAGGATGGATAGACAGGGGGGCATGGATAAATTGGGGAGGATGTATGGACGCGGGGACGTGGTTGAACGGGGGGGGATGGATGGAAGGGGGAGTATGGCTGGAGAGGGGAGGCTGGATGGAAGGGAGGGGGTGGGCGTAGGGAGGAGTCTGGATGGAAGGGAGGGGGTGGGCGTAGGGAGGAGTCTAGATGGAAGCGAGGGGGGGGGACTCATGGGAGAGGGTGGATACATAGGACTAAAATAGGGAGACACAGTTGCTGGTGGCACCTACATATATATTTGTAATATCACAATTTAGTAAACAAACAATAAGTTAAACCATAGTAAGTCGTAACAAATCAAATTAAAAGCATGTTTATAACTACACATTGTACCTGTGTTTGTGGTGATCTGCCAATCCCTGGTCGGGGTGGTTGATCACCATAGTCACAGAATACCTGTGGTTAAACCAAATGCATACATGTTATGGACATGTCAAACAAGTCATTATCTAGGAAATCAAGATGTTCAAAAACATTGTACGAACTATCAACGTGTGTGCCATAAATATAAATACTTGAGTAATATAAATGACATAAGTAATAACAAACTTGTGTCAAGTACTGAAAATACCTCCGTGTGGGGTGCCACAATTTCAATTGTAGCTTCCATTGCTGCATCCAGGTTGGGAGATTCTACGTTCTTCCATCTCGAGGTATCAGCTCTGAATAACTGTACATTGAAATAATAGTTTAAGTCAAACAAAAATACTTTCAAAATACTTTACAAGTTATAAAGTGATGATTGGAAACACATTAAAAAAATTGCTGACCTGATCCATATAACAACCCTCGATCAGGCCAGGGAAAGTGTGTCCGCAATGGGGACAAAGATGTGGCATTGTCCCCGTCGAACTGGAATTCCCAGCATGGCTACCATCGGTCATGGGTCTATCCTGGCCCTGTCATGAAGGCCCTGCACCTGGATCTCTATCAAGGTCACCCGACCTCTCCACTGTAGTCGCTGCTACAAAGGAGGTGTGTCTAAGGAGACCATGTGCAACATTCCTCATTGCCACCTCGATCTGATCAAGCTTATGGGGAAACTTAGGTGGATGGGGAGAGGGGTTGGGGTCGTGCCTCGGAGTTGGTGGACCTCTCAGTGGGTTGCTCCTAGCAGCAGGTCGATCTTGGGAAAATCCACACCCAACACTGTGGAACTCGGTTATGTGAAAATAGTTGACATGTAAACTGAGGAAAAACTCAACCCACAGTTGGCGAAGGAAGTACTGTGGAACCTCCCTATTATTGCAGGGAGGTTTATCGTACACCATGAACCACCTCTGCATCCAATTGTCCCTCCACGGTTGGTAATGAAACCAATCCATGCAGACACGTGGCTTTGTAATGTTCGATGGTCGGCCTGTTTTCGGCTCGGTCAACATACTATATAATTGGGCTTTTGTAATGTTCAAATCTTTTATTGCTTCCTTGGAGATGCCCGTGGAGTAGTACTCCCACATCTTAGCTCTAAATTGATTCATGTCTATCAATCGCTAGTGTGCATGTATGAGAGAGTCGATAAGTTCTCAATTGATGTGGTAAGAGACAATTGAGATGGTTCACCCGAGTTTCTAAGTTCGCGAGTGTGCACTTGCATTTCATTTACATAGTGGTTAAGGTCATCTTGTTCAAAATTAGGTTGTGGGTTTTGGTTTTGTTCGACATTTTGATTGTGTTCACGGTTTTCTTCGGCATTGGGTCCAAGGTTTGGGTTTTCTTGTGTTCCACTGGACTCAAGGTTAACATCTTGTTCACTCATTGTCTTAGTTTAAAATCTGCAATAGAAAATTGGTTCATTGTTTTCAAAATTTGAGAATTATTTACAATTAAATAAACAAAAAAAATCAAAAAATAGATACAAAGAATGAATAAAATGAAAACAAAACTTGATATTTACCTATCAATCGCCCTGTTGATGAGTTAGTGGGTGTTGTGGGGTGGTTTTGAAGTTGATTTGGGCAACTTTGGTGGTTGAATTGACGCGTACGCGGAGGTGCAAGTCGCGCTCGGCCTGCCCAATGGAACAATGCAGAAATTGGGCACTGTTTTTTTTTTTTAACAGAGGCACGTGCGCGCCACTGTTGCGCGCACGCACTAGGAACGCATACGCACAATATACGCGCACGTGCCTCGGTTTGGTACCAAACCTAGCGGCGCGTGCGCACTTCCTTAGGTGCGTACGCACCATTTTTTTTTTTCGCTAGCACGCCCCCATTGCAACGAAGATGGGGACCATCTTCGTGCACTCGCCCATTAGTTAACAAGGTTTGATTATAGTCAACCATGGTTGAATTTGCTTGACCATGGTTGGTTTTGGTTGCCTATGGTTTACCATGGTTGACTATGGGTGACCATGGTTGACTTTAGTTGACCATGGCTGGCTTTGGTAAACCACTATTAACTTTGGTTGAGCATGGGTTACTATGGATGACTATGGTTGACCATGGTTGATCATGGTTGAGAATGCTTGACTATGGTTTACCATTGTTGACTTTGGTTGACAATGATCAACCATTGGTTGACTATGGTTGAGAATGGGTTGACCATGTTTCACCATGGTTGACAATTGATGACTTTGGTTGAAAATGGTTGACCATGGGTGACTTTTATTAAACCTCATTAACTTTGGTTTACCATGTGGCTAACTTTAGTCAACCATGGTTGACTTCAATGGACTTTAGTTGGATATCGTTTACTAAAGTTGACTTTGGTTGACTTTTAGTTAACCTTGGTTGACTTTGGTTGATCATGGTTGAATTTGGAAAACCATGGATGGATTTGGTTGACTTTCATTGGCTATGGTTGACCATAATTAACCATGGATGGATTTGGTTGACTTTCATTGGCTATGGTTGACCATGGTTAACCATAATTAACCATGGTTGAATTTGGTCAACTTTGGTTAACTAAAGTTGAATTTGGATGAGCAAAGTTAACTATGGTTGACTTCGGTAGGGTTTGGTTGACAATGGTTGACTTTCATAGACCATGGTTGAATTTGGTTGATAATCGTTATCAATGGTTGACTTTTGATTGAATTTGGTTGAATATGGTTGACCATGGTTGACTTTTAGTTGACTTTGGATGGCTGTGGCCCAGCATGGTTGTCTACAGTTGAACATGGTTAGCTATGGTTGACCATGGTTGACAATGATTGAATATTTTTCACCATGGTTGTGTTATGGAGAAAACTTCCTATGGATTGGGGCAGACCACAACAAACAGCTGACTACCAGAAATAACTCAATTCCCAATGCAATGCTATATAAATGACAATGCCAAGATAATGGAGAAAAAAGCCAACCTTTAACTGGATGTCCGAAGTAGATCCCCGTTGAGATTTCAACTTTTACACTTGAACCTGCATATTAGTCTCAACAACAAGTACAAGCAAGTGCATATAACATGTGAAAGACATTAGTATAATCAATAGCATGATCCATGATATCATAAGCGAATATAAACCAATGTAATTTAACAATATTCACAACATCAATTGGACAAGAAAATGAGTATTTCCATTAATGAATAACAAGAAGTACAATATATGACCTCTTGCCGGCAACCAATCTGAACCAAGAACTGGGTCTCTCCACTTGTGCCTCCACCACTTCAATTTGTTAAAATTCAATATGCTAAGACATAAAATAGCAGCATTACATTCCATTTCACAATAATAGCATATACAGGATCACTGAAGAAACAACAAGCATAGCATAAACACAAGAGACAGAGATTTATCCTGGGAAACCCTCATGGGGTAGAAAACCCAGCAAAGCTTCCTCAATATAGATGACCAGCAAAATACAAAGATGCAAACCCTGAGCATAAGCTCCTTCTCCTCCATAGCAGACCTCTCCTCCACAAATGCGCCTTTCTCAAGTGAGTGAGTGTATGTAATGAGGAACACACCTCCTCTATTTATACACTACTCTGATATGTATTTTACACAAGTACACGTAGGCTCGTATTTAACCAATAGGTTAAATACCCCACTATAACTAACTGGGCCGACCCCTCTAGGGTGGTCTAATAACCCTTTGACCCACATAACACATACAGGGCCGACCCCTACTAGGGAAGTCTAATAACCCGAGTTACTACATTCCGACGGAGGAATAAACATCTCCGGATATACAATAAGATCTTCACGGAGGAATGAAACATCTCCGGAATAATAAAGTACAAATATAATATTCTTTGAAGTTACAATATATCAACACTCCCCCTTAACGAGAAGGATATTATAACAACATCTGCACGAGCAAGGAGTCATCAACATCATATATGATACATCTATAAATCATTGGAAGCTTTCTTCAATTTGTCTTCATCAGTAACTCAAACAGTTACTGGTACATCAATGTCAACATCAATATCAGCATTACGATCATCAGCATCATAATCACACGATCAGCAGCATCATCATCACACTATCAACAGCAGCACGATCAGCATCGTCATCATACGATCATCAGCATCGTCATCACACGATCATCAGCATCGTCATCACACGATCATCAGCATCGTCATCATACGATCATCAGCATCGTCATCATACGATCATCAGTATCGTCATCAGCATCGTCATCACACGATCATCAGCATTGTCATCAGCATCGTCATCATACGATCATCAGCATCGTCATCACACGATCATCGGCATCGTCATCGCACGATCATCAGCATCGTCATCATACGATCATCAGCATCGTCATCAGCATCGTCATCACACGATCATCAGCATCGTCATCATACGATCAGCAGCATCGTCATCACACGATCAGCAGCATCGTCATCACACGATCAGCAGCATACATGATCCTTCCTTTCGGAATTACTGGATCAATCTCATCATAATCATATTTAAGACTATCCTTCCTTTCGGAATTACTGGATTTACTGTCTAAGGATGATTAGTCCAACTACAATCATATTTAAGACTATCCCTCCTGGATTTGCTGTCTAAGGATGATTAGTCCAATCACAATCTCATTTAAGACTATCCTTCCTGGATTTACTGTCTAAGGATGATTAGTCCAACTACAATCATATTTAAGACTATCCCTCCTGGATTTGCTGTCTAAGGATGATTAGTCCAACTACAATCATATTTAAGACTATCCCTCCTGGATTTGCTGTCTAAGGATGATTAGTCCAACTACAATCATATTTAAGACTATCCCTCCTGGATTTGCTGTCTAAGGATGATTAGTCCAATCACAATCTCATTTAAGACTATCCCTCCTGGATTTGCTGTCTAAGGATGATTAATCCAAACACAATTCATTTAGGACTATACTTCCTTTCGGAATTACTGGATTTACTGTCCAAGGATGATTTAATCCACTCAATTCATTTAGGACTATCCTTCCTTTCGGAATTACTGGATTTACTGTCCAAGGATGATTTAATCCAACCACAATTCATTTAGGACTATCCTTCCTTTCGGAATTACTGGATTTACTGTCCAAGGATGATTTAATCCACTCAATTCATTTAGGACTATCCTTCCTTTCGGAATTACTGGATTTACTGTCCAAGGATGATTTAATCCAACCACAATTCATTTAGGACTATCCTTCCTTTCGGAATTACTGGATTTACTGTCCAAGGATGATTTAATCCAACCACAATTCATTTAGGACTATCCTTCCTTTCGGAATTACTGGATTTACTGTCCAAGGATGATTTAATCCACTGATTTCATTCTCGAAGACCTCACGTCTACGGCTCTCTTTAGGACTGACAGTCCAGGGATGATCCAATCCCCTCAAGTCCATCAAGGACTTCATTCTCGGAGACCTCACGTCTACGGCTCTCTTTAGGACTGACAGTCCAGGGATGATCCAATCCCCTCAAGTCCATCAAGGACTTCATTCTCGGAGACCTCACGTCTACGGCTCTCTTTAGGACTGAAAGTCCAGGGATGATTCAATCCCCTCAAGTCCATCAAGGACTTCATTCTCGGAGACCTTACGTCTACGGCTCTCTTTAGGACTGAAAGTCCAGGGATGATCCAATCCCCTCAACTGTCCACTAAGGACTTCATTCTCGGAGACCTTACGTCTACGGTTCTCTTTAGGACTGAAAGTCCAGGGATGATCCAATCCCCTCAACTGTCCACTAAGGACTTCATTCTCGGGGACCTCACGTCTACGGCTCTCTTTAGGACTGAAAGTCCAGGGATGATCCAATCCCCTCAACTGTCCACTAAGGACTTCATTCTCGGAGACCTCACGTCTACGGTTCTCTTTAGGACTGAAAGTCCAGGGATGATCCAATCCCCTCAACTATCCACTAAGGACTTCATTCTTGGAGACCTCACATCTACGGCTCTCTTTAGGACTGAAAGTCCAGGGATGATCCAATCCCCTCAACTGTCTTCTCATCTATACAAGAGCAGTTATCACATTAGCATGTATTCTCACCAATACATCAAAACATGTATACATCACACCAAAACATGTATACATCACAACTCGCATGTATTCTTACTAATACATCAAAACATGTATACATCACATCTAGCATGTATTCTTACTAATACATCTAACATCAAAACATGTATACATCACAACTAGCATGTATTCTTACTAATACATCAAAACATGTATCCATCACACAAAAACATGTGTACATCACAACTAGCATGTATTCTTACTAATACATCTAACATCAAAAGCATGTATAAGTAATGCTAAGTATTCTAAGTATAAGAGTCCTAAATCTAAATATTTCTAAGTAACTGGGTGTAGGGAACAGGTTACCTCATCAACGACCTTGTTGTTTGATGAGACAATCTCATCAGTAGTGACTATACTACTCCCCCTTTCGAGGAGGGTCCTTTTGAACTACACCAAGCTTGTCTCGGAAGTATTCAAACTTCACTCGAGACAGAGGTTTGGTTGGTAACTTCTTCACTTGACGTAGAGGCTTGGTTAGTACAACGGTAACCTAAAGCCAAACTTCTTCACAACTAGCAGAGCAAGCAGCCATATATTCCGCTTGTGCTGAGAGTCACACTAGACAGCTTCCAGCTAAACCACGAGATCATGGCTAATCCCAGACAATAACATCCTCTCGATGTGTTCTTCTTGTCTGATACACTTCCTGCCCAAACAGAATCTGAATAGCCATCCGAAGTCATGATCTTCAAGATAGCATAGATCAAATTCTATCGTGTCCTTTATGTGCCTCATCACATACTTTGCAACTATCAGGTAAACACATCTAGTTTCCACTAGATACTAACTCAAGGTGTTCATAACAAAGCATATATCTAACCTAGTATATGTTAGATATATCAAAGACCCAATAATTTGACTGTATAGAGTTATATCCACTAACTCTGATGAGTTATCCCCTAACAGCTTCAAGCTGGAATCCATGAGAGTGGCCATTCCAACACCTCAAGTCATATTTCTCATCATACTTTCCCTGGTTGAGAAATGTTCCTTCTGAGCCTTGCCATACTTCCAGACCTAGGAAGTAAAGCATTAATTTGAGATCTTTCATTTTTCATTTCTGCATTGAATGAACTTCTGCATATCTATCTGTGCCATCTCTCGTTAGGAGGGTCTACTGAAATGAGCCTCAATATCATTCGAACTCTGTGGTGAGTTCCTTCTTGCATCCATGTCATATGTGTATCTTATTCAACCTTGTAGCAAAGGTTGAGATCCACATCACCCATATTAATCTTATCAAAATATTATCGATCCTAGGTACCTATACAGAACCTGATTCATACTTCTTCTTTAATTACACCATACTTGGAGCAAACATCTTGTCGTGATTATCTTCCCCTTTCTAAGAGAATCTTCTAGCCATGAGCCTTCTATATTTTGTTTGATTTGTAAATCTTCTTGTTTGAACATCCACCACTTGTACGGTGTCCATGACCTTTCCTACAAATCAAAATTAAGTACATGATTAGTAATACTTCATAATCATCAAAAGATAACCCATTATGCATACAGATATCATTTACATAGTGATGCAACTATTTTGACCAATACTTTGGCACAACACTTTCCCATATCCTGTATGCATACAGTGGCTATCTAGATGCCTTCCATCTCTACCAGAACATACTATCGAGAGTGTGCACAACTCTCAGCATGTCAGCAAAGAGGTTTCATTCTAGACAAGCAACAATGGAATGTTTGTCCAAGCAAATGCACATTAGTTGTATACTGTTCAATGCTCTATGAATGTTTACACTCAGCATTATATATTCTAGGAATACAAATATGCATGCAGGCAATATCATTACTATTTCAAATAGCAACTCAAATACTTATCTTTTATGTTTGTGTGGCTGCCTCCCGCTTGATCTTCTGTATGTCTTTTGAACTTCTATTCATTCTGTACCACTGTGCATGCTCAAGAGTCATCCTCATGATCTCATACACAAACATACACTCATTAGTATATTCTAAATGCTATCAAAACATTATAGTACTAAATAATCTTGAAAACGTATAGTCATGATTATAGTTAATAAACATTAGTATTCAAGATTTCAGGGAAGTCTTCTTTTATTCATGCATATCATTGATAAGAGATATAATATGCATAATCCCTTGATTACTAACTTTATGAATGAGCATAACCAATCATTCCAAGTATACTTATATAAGGGATCCTAACACAAGGTAAGATTCATGGGAAACATACCTGGATTAGTATACCTACTTGGTTATGTACAACATACCTAAACAACCTCTTCAATGATTTAGAGATCCTGAGCTAGAACCTGCATGTCTCATAGGTTAAGCATAATATAACAAAGTCATACATACCTCGTAAGTAGAACAAAGATTATGAATGAGTCTTTGTCTTCATGTTTTCATGGTCATGAATCCTGATTTGTCTTTTGTGATGTACCTGTATCTTGTTAGCAGACAACCTCAACCTCACACAACACCATAATGCATTAGTACAATCATAAGTGTCAACACCCTAACCAATGAATATCTTCTATCATGCATTCATAATTTTGTTAAGGTGATACAACAAATCTAAAATCAAGATTGTACTAACTGTAATAATCATGAAGACAAACATACCATAAACTTAATCATGAACAAATCTCAAAACATACCTCAATGAGTCATACCTATTGAGATCGCTTGTAATCTCCTTATGTAAAGCCTTAGCCTTATCTCCCTCTGAAACATGAACTCCTTCACTTATTTAGGTGACCAATCCATCTTCTTCTAGGATTAACCCTATCCACTTGATTTGCAAGAACTAGACCTGGAGCTGGATATGGGTTTGTCAGAGAAACCCCAAAAATTCAAACTTTGAATTTCAGACTTCCGAAAGGATAGAAATATGCGCCTTGATGAGCTGATCAAACTGATATATTTAGAATTTGAAAACTGCAAAGTTTTACTCCTCAATTTTGCCTTTGAAACTTTCGGATTCACTGGACGTGACCCTGAACTGGGGTTTGATGAATCCCACTCTTTTGCCCCATCAAAAAGTTTGAACCAAAGCTCTAAGCTTCTATTTTTCTGAGGAGCTTCCAGCCGTGGTCACAGATTTCAAAAATTCCCATTTTTACAGAAGCCCTAATTTTCCACTTTTCTGATCAAAGTCCCGAACTAGGGTCTAATCAAGCCCGACCTTCTGCCCAACCAAAAATTCTGATCTTGGTCTCTAAATTTCTATTTTGATGAGTAGCATCCAGCCGTGGTCTCCGATTACAAAAATTCCAACTTTCTTCAAAGCCCTAAATTTCGGAAGCCATGAATGAAGGTACCAAAAAAAAATAATTCTGTTTTGACAGAAATATGTACCTGATTGTTTCTGGTGTAACTCCGAAATTTTTGATCCACAGGGTCTGAAAAAGTTTTCTGAGATAGCCTGACCTGTTAGCTTTCCATCCTGACAGGTCTGACCTCAATTGGATGTTCTGAAAGAGAGTTATGCCAAATGTCGCAACGTGACCTGTTTTGGGAAAATACAGGAGAGCGAACTTGTACGGCGTGCCACGTGTCACTGTTTGACCTTCGGCCTCTGAAAAAGTTTTCTGAGATAGCTTGGCCTGTTATCTTTCCATCCTGACAGGTCTGACCTCAATTGGATTCTCTGAGAGAGAGTTATTCCAAGTGTCGCAACGTGACCTGTTTATGGGATAATACAGGAGAGCGAACTTGTACGGCATGCCACGTGTCACTGGTTCAACTTCGGCCTCTGAAAACGTTTTCTGAGATAGTACATTCTGTGTACTACCTGTCACTTTTCACGAAATTTCATTTGGAGCTTCCTAGCCCATGTTATGACCTTTTTCCCAAGGTCACCTGATTTTGACTCAGATCTGGAAGAGGCAGAAACCCTATATTGTACAGATCATAAATCACAAAGTACAACGAATTAGAGGTTGTCCTTTGGACACAAGGTACCTGGAGATATTAGATTCGTCCTGTAACAATTTCAGATCCGAAAACTTCGCCAAAACGGATTTATAGAGAAAGTGCTACGATGACTGGTTTTTGCTATGTAAAACCCTAACCTTCAAATTGTCGTAAGTAAAGCAAGTGTCTTTAGTGCCATACCTTGTCTTCCTTCAGGTTAGCTCTGATACCATGTTAAAATTCAATATGCTAAGACATAAAATAGCAGCATTACATTCCATTTCACAATAATAGCATATACAGGATCACTGAAGAAACAACAAGCATAGCATAAACACAAGAGACAGAGATTTATCCTGGGAAACCCTCATGGGGTAGAAAACCCAGCAAAGCTTCCTCAATATAGATGACCAGCAAAATACAAAGATGCAAACCCTGAGCATAAGCTCCTTCTCCTCCATAGCAGACCTCTCCTCCACAAATGCGCCTTTCTCAAGTGAGTGAGTGTATGTAATGAGGAACACACCTCCTCTATTTATACACTACTCTGATATGTATTTTACACAAGTACACGTAGGCTCGTATTTAACCAATAGGTTAAATACCCCACTATAACTAACTGGGCCGACCCCTCTAGGGTGGTCTAATAACCCTTTGACCCACATAACACATACAGGGCCGACCCCTACTAGGGAAGTCTAATAACCCGAGTTACTACATTCCGACGGAGGAATAAACATCTCCGGATATACAATAAGATCTTCATGGAGGAATGAAACATCTCCGGAATAATAAAGTACAAATATAATATTCTTTGAAGTTACAATATATCAACACAATTCCCCCATGCAATGGAAAACTCAAACTATGAAAGGAGTTTTGTAGGTGAACATAAGAAGTTCACAACAACAAGGATCAATGAGTGTAGACTCAAGTCACGGCAAAAATCCACTAGAGTTATCTTGCTCTCTCTTTTTCCTCCCTTTCATACACCATAAGAGCTCAATATATAGCCTTCCAAAGGTAAGTGAAAGGTCGAATTGAGTCGCTTCGAGGTATATGGAGGGCCAAAGGTCACCCTAAGATCGCTTTTTGGGAGTAAAAAGTAATTTTCTATTGGTTTTTACCATTTTACTTGGTGTCCGCGGGCTATAGTGGAATAGCCTGTGTGTATGCTGGTTATAATGGGACAGCAAGCGTACAAGAAGAAAGATAGGGAAAAATGTGTTTCTGGAGGACATAAAGTGAATATGAGTCAATAAAATGGATCCTGAAGGCCAAACAATGATGATGCTCACTAAGTGGAAAATTACGCTGTAATAGATGGCCCCTAATGTGTGAGGTCAGAGAAGATGATACGATGGCCAAAATACATTATAAATCTCAGAAGTGGAGTGATGGAGACACAAATGGAGAGAGTATCTCACTCGTCATAATACAATGATATCTTTGAATACATGTCGGTACAATACAACAATCTGATACAATGGCGATGATAAGCAGTATATAATGAATACATGTCATGAGTGGTCATAGCCATGACCCATACAGTAAGATATGGTCTCCTGCTGAAAAGGAAACAACTGGTGCAATACTGGAGGTACAAACTGTTGATGTATGAGAATAAGTTCTCACAAGTACAGTCACGATCAAGAGCAGTATACTGACTAACGTCTGGGGTCTTCTACACAAAAAATATATGTTGCAAGTCCCATAAAGTGAATAAAGGGTGTTGAGGTCAAACCTGATGTGACATTGTCTGATTACCGACTAATGATGTATACCATTAACAGACGCGAGATAACCCACCAATAATGAAAATGGGCATCAAGGCACAAAGTACAATCATCAAAGTGTGAATAGATGTGTTTGACATCAAACACTAAGGTGAGTCCATCGATTAGGGGACATTGATGTATTTTCAAAACTGTTGATGGCGAGAAAACCCACCACTAATGACTGCAAGCCTCAAGGTACTCAACCGACTCTAAGTCTCAATTCTATAATAAATGAGTTGAAGTTGAAAGAATGAAGCTCGCTAGAAGGAGGGATAAGGTATCCCTCATGAACCAACACAAGGTAACAGCTACGCTGAAAGATTTGGAAGAACTCAGATGAACAAATTAACTCAATAAGGATGGATGACATGCAATAGTCAAGATATATGAGGAGTGGCTGACTCTGGTTTTAGTACTTCCTTTGAACAAGAGCATGAGCAGATGGATAGAATCAGGCAGCATAAACTCAAGTAATAAAACTGTGCGATGCAGGAGGCATCAACAAAGGGCTCCATAGTGATTAGAAGGTTAACCAGTCGATGGAGTAAAACTGAGAAACGAGTATAGCTCCTAAGGTCATATTATAGTCCTGACTCATAATGAGTGGAGTGGAATGAATGCTCTATTCAAAGGCGACACAACAACTGCCAACAAAAAGAAGTAAATATTCTCTTGTCCGGCTTTATGGAATATTTGATTTTTTTTGTCTTTTTCATATTTGGAAAGCTTGAAAAAGAATAAAATTGTTTATAGTACAAGAAGTGATGGAACGAGTGTCAAATAGCTAGCAGACTAGTCCCAAGCAGTGGAACATACCTATGATCGATGCAAGGAAGCATGTGTAGGATGTGGACACTCAAGGGGGTGTTCCCTCGAGGTCAAAAGTTCCTCAAATTGTAAAAGGAAAATGAAAGCTCTGTAGGGCTTGACAAGGAAAGTGCTCAGGCACCAGGCTAACAATTGAGTAAGCGGGAGACAACACAAGGCTCAAGTAGCAAGTAGGATGATGCAATGCAATCAATACTTGGTAAAAATGGGGGAGTCCTTATGGGGATGGCCAGCATAAGACAAAGTAGAGTATGAGTCTTTATCGCAAAGTCATGGCGTAACTGTTAAGCTAAATATATCACTACAAATAGCCTTCATAAAATGTTAACCCAAGGAGGTAACCTTTGAGGCACAAGCACTGGATGTGCAGGATTAGAGCTTATCCTAATCTGACCTAATCTAATCTAAAAGTAATTTGAAATGGTTAATACTAAGATTCTTAATATATTGATCACCAACTCTATTCAAATTTAAGATCCTAATGCTGACTAAATACTCTCACATCCAAGATCTACAAAACATTCAAATTTCAAGTTCTAATGTAATTGCAAAACTGAAATAATGTTCAAACTGACTTCAATACAATCCTACCTCTAAAGCATATCCTTGCAAATGAAAATAACTAATCAAAATCACTCATCCTAATATGACTCAGAAACTGAATTAAGTAAGCATAAAACTATATAATGACACAGAAAATAGAACATGTGACAGAAAGTGAACTAGAAATTGATTTCTCATTTAATGTCTTAATGTTTTATCAAATTAATAGATTTCATTATCATGAGTTTTAATAAGTTTTATATCAGCATAGAGTTCACTGTTCAATTCAATCTTAAAATGAAGTACTACTTATAATTGAAACTATTCGAAATTAAATTTGCATTTAAAACTACAATAAAATAAATGAAATTTGCAAAGGATACTATTACTAAGTCTAAGACTATATTAAAAAATTACTGAAAGAAACACTCGAATTAACCTAGGACAAACTATGATAAAACAAAGGAGATCTGCAGATCCTAAAATTGAAGAAGAATACAACTAAATCTATCCCATTCATAAACTCAAATTTGCAGAAAGAAATGCATGAATCTAAAGCTAGAATCTAAAGTAGAAATAATACTAGAATCTAAAGCTATAGTAACATAAATACAGTTCGAATCTATAAAATTAAAAATTCAAAACAATAGTTCAAGTAAATATATGGATATCCGAGCTCATTTATAAATTATCAGTCATTGTGCACATTAATTCAACAACAATAAAACAAATAAGAAATAGATCCCAAGCATATACAGTTTGTTTTCTACAGTTGCTTGACAATCTTACTAAATACAATTCTTACTTCTAATAAAAACATAAAGTAACTAGTTAACTTATCTATTCTATACATGAATTAAAGTTATAGGGGAAGGGCTTATGGTCTTCTTGGTGGATCCTTTCCAACAAGACCACAAGTCCTTAAGCAACCTACAGAATAAAACTCTAAGCTACAGACATATAATAAAATGAAGAAAACATGAGAAACATAAACAATTTAAATTACAATCTACAGAATCATATATATCATTAGTGAAAGGAATAAAACAACATCATATTAGTCAACCTCTGTTTAATTCATAAAACCAGTAGTGGAGTAGCTCAATTCTTCAAACAGTCATCCATCCCTATTATATTTCGATCCATGGTTTTTATAGCTCGGAAGCTAGGATAACTAATCCTCATTTTACAATAACAAAGCCTATCTTCTATTTAAGAATACATCCGTTGGCAGAAGGTAGAATGATTCCTTCAATTAATGATTAGCCCCTTCATGCTCAAAAGGCATTCTAAATTCATTATCTAATAACAGATCTCCATCTCTATGGCACGTAGTTCCTAGAGATGAAGATCTCATTAATGTGTATATGTGAATCATCGATGAGAGCTGAGCTGGATAGATTCGGTTTGCTTGAGCAAACTGGCAGAACCTGGAGTATAGAAAATCTTCCACAATATTCAATCTGGTTCTGAAATTAAAACATGCTGTAGAATCTAATATAATTAGTCACGATCTTCCAAGAATTACATTTAATCATTAAATTAAAGGAAATCCAAGAGTTTTAGTAAATAATTATACCTGACTATACTTGCTAGGTAATTAGGTGAATATATGAAAATATAGATGGATTTATAGGGTATAGTGATCAAATGGAGAGGTAAAAAGTGGATTTGGAGGATGCAAAGAGTGTCAATTTGGAAAGCCAACACTCTCCCATGTGTGTGTATTTGCATGTCCTCATGCAAACATGCCTTTTTAGCATCTTCAAAAAAATTTCAAAACCGATTTTCAATCCTTCTAACAAAACTTTAGGATGTATTGACAATGATATTCAATTTTTCACTAGCCTATTCTCTGGCGAGCCAACACTCTCTCTCTCCCATGCCTGTGTATTTGCATGTCCCCATACAAAAATACCTGTTAGAAGCTTCAAAATTACAAAACTGGGCTTGACAAAACTTATGATGTTTTGGCTGTAATATTCAGTTTCTCAGTGGCTTGATTTCTTCTGGCTTTGAGTTTCTTCTTTAACATGCTGATGTGAGCAAGATATTCTAAGGCCTCTATTTTCCAAGTCCTTCCTACCTTTGCAAGGCATTTATTTGCATCAATTGTCTTATAACGCTTGGCGGCCAATTTCTCATATTTCTCTGCAAGCTGACGACCACATGTCCTTAATTCGTCAACGGCTTCCACATATTTTATGTTGGTCACCTTCAATTGTTCGTTCTCAGCCTTAATGTGCCAATAAAGAACATTACACTCTTCCAATGATATATTTAGCTGCTCTATTTCCCTATTCTTTTCCCGGATTTCAGTATTGGGCAGGTCATCTTCAGGAGTGCCATAATCATATTGTTGAGGATCAAATAATTTAGGGTCATATTCGACATAGCCAAATATAGAAGACAATGGGTCATGAGAAGGCTTATTATATTAAAATTCAGGAGGGCCATTGGTAGGAATATTTAATGAAGGAAAATCAAATTCAGGGAAATTGTTGTGAGGAGAATCATGCTCGAGCACAAGAGAGGGTTCTGAGGAGATCTTCCTCTTTTTCTTAAAGGGTTTCGGGTTTGACTTAGGGGATTCTTCCAAATTGATTAAGGCTGATGAGAGTGCATCACCAGAGGGTTTAACACTCATACTTCATGTGACACGACGAGCTGAGGGTTGAGCAACGACAGGATTTTCAGGTAAACTTCATTGATTCTTTACTTTCTGTAAGACTGAGGCAAGAAGATTAATTAGAGGCAGTTTTGTCTCTTGGTTAGGAATTGGTTCTAATTCACAATCTTCAACTTGAAGAGAAACTAGAATGTGTGGAGAAGGAGGGATTTTAGATGAAGGGAGACCCCAAACTCTGTTCACAAATTAGCCCAGGTATCCTTACGAATACACAATTCATCCTCAATGAGAATTTTGATCAAACCGTGATGGTAGAGACTATTATAAGGATTCCCAAAATGATTTTAAACCCGTCTTGACATCTTAGCTAAACTTTTTCACAATAAATATGGGAAATTCATTTCCAATTCGGATTCAAAATGAAAGAGTAGGAGGACATGGTAATTCAGAGTGGTTACATATCTCTCTTCACAGGTTAAGTATTTCTGCAACACATAAAGCACATTGCACCATTCATCCTTCATCCAGTCACGAGGGAAGCCCTTTTTCCAACATGCAGACTGATGCTCCTCCTTTAAAAATATGGTACATACTGCACGTTCTATGGGTCTATTTTAAAACCATCGTTCCCCTCGACAAGGTAAGCTAGAGGCCTGAGAAATTGTTTTCTCAGACACTGCCATGATAAAATTTCCAATGTGCACTACTTTCCCATCAGAACCTTGTGTGAAATATAGTGTGATTTAATCATCATACCCCTGAAATTTCTGAAAGAACTTATACCAATCTGTGCCTTCAAACCTCTCTTTACATGCATTGAACTCGGGAAGGCCTTCTGACACTGAGATAGAAATCGGCTCATGATGTTCAACCCCCTTTCTTCCCATAATTTGCTTGACACTATGCTCAGACTGGAAATTGGATAGAGGATAGAGGATAAAAATAGGCATTGGGAGAATGGCAAAGATTACTAGGTAGGCGTGTGATAAATCTCAACATATTTTCTCGAGGCTTCTAATGCTTCGAATGTAGTGATAAGTGATAAGCCTGAGTCGTACTTCACTGTCATTCAAATGTATTGATGCAGGAGCATCTCGCTCAACTTGAAACACATCATAGTTTTGATTTTTTCCATTGAGCCAACAAATGATGTAATAGGCACCTATGCCAGCCTAAGCACGGTGACACGTTAACCTATTAGCCTTTAAACCAATGCGCTGTAATGTTTTGAATTTTCGGGCTAGTAAGGCCATTTATGCTTATTAATGGCAGTGGTTGATTTTGAAATCAAGAACCCTGCGGGCTGTTTGAGGGCTCTGCCTGATATATCAAAAAGATTTTCATTTTCGCTGCAAGGAAAAAAAACGGGAGAGAAAAAAAACCCATAGCCGTGGATAGCCTGTGAACTAGCGGACTGCTTTGAACCGTTGTAACTTGATTTGTAATTCGATTTGTGGATGGTCCTCTATCTCTGAGGCCATAAATGTAACCAGAATGATGAATCAAATTAAATGAATAGCGTATTTTTCCCTCCAGAAGTGATTTCTCTGCACACATTTTACGGATCTGAGTGCTGGGTGTTCTATTTCATGAATTTAAACCTCTGCAGGTGAAATTTATGTTAAATGTTGAGTGCATGTATTAATTACATGTTCTTGTTGACGCCTGTGCCTTGAGATTCGCTGCAGGGTTGTTCCAGACTGACAGGGGAATCTCTGTGTGAAGAGCAGACCCAGGTGAGAAGCACCCTTCGGGCCCATTGATCACTGAAGGGGTCAACATCGGCCTTTTGGAGAACACAGGCAGTAAAGCTGTGTTTGGGACTGTAGGAAGCAGTTTTGAGAGTTTTTCACCTGCCAACACTTGGGGGTTGGCATCAGTTTGGTATCAGAGCTATTGGAAAGGTTCTGTGGAAGATTTGGAGGAGGATTTTCCAGGAGAAAAACGTGGGAGTGAGGATGCCACCAAGAAGAGAAAGACCAGAACCCGAAGTTCCAGTTTGGGGACGAGGAAGAAGAAGAGGAGAACCAGATATGGAGGAGCAAATGAGAAGGCTGGAAGCAAGGATGGCAGCCATGGAAAGGAGAAACCCTAGTATGTTTGATATCAGTGACAATGAGGAAGAAGCACAGGAGGAAGGTGCATAAGTTCCAAATGAAGAAACCAGAGCATGGAGGATGTTAATGGCAGCCAGCCATAAACCAAGACTAGAAGTCCCGATGTATGAAGGAAGCCTAAATGCAAAAGAATTAATAGATTGGATTGGTGCAGTGGAGAAATATTTTGACTTTGAAGAGGTAGAAGACAGGAAAAAGGTGAAATATGCAGCTACAAGGTTGAAAGGATATGCATCCATATGGTGGGATGACCTACAAGCACAGTGAGAAAGACAAGGGAAGAACAAAATCAAGAAGTGGGACAAGATGCTGGGTAAGATCAAAAACCAATTTCTGCCCAAGGACTACCAACTAACTCTCATAAGACAACTGCAAAATTTTAGACAGAGAGGCATGTTAGTTAAAGAATACACCGAAGAATTCTATAAGTTATGTATTAGATCAGGACAAAATCAAACTGATATTGAAAGAGTGGAAAAGTATGTTAATGGGTTGAAGTATGAAATCCAAGATGAGATAAGTTTGCTGAACCTTAGGGGTGTGGAAGAAGCTTACCAAGCAGCCAGTAAAGTGGAGGAGAAGTTAGTAAGAAAACAAAATCAGAAAACTAGAGGAAGAGGAAGTGCAGTAAGAGGTGGATGGTCTTCGAATAGGGATGGAAGAACTCAAGAATATAGGAATGATGGAGGGTTTCAGAACAGAAATGTGAAGCCTCAAGGATATCAAGATGAGGCTGGAAGCTCAAGTAATCAAAATACTCAGAGAGGTGGATTTAGAGGAGGAAGGTTTAGCACAGCAGGAAGAGTGGAAAATAGAGTTATGAAATGCTACACATGTGGAGATCCTACACACAAGTCGCACAATTACCCAAAGAACCAGCGAGTTCAAAGAAGTGCACACATTGCAGAAGGTAGAATGGAATCCCATAAGGGAGGACAAAAAGATAATGCAGCAGAGGATGGAGAGAGTCTCATGTTAAAGAGAGTACTGGTTAATGCAGAAAAACAATTGCAGGAGCCACCACAAAGGAAGAGCTTGTTCAGAACTAGATGTAAAACTCAAGGCAAATGCTGCAAAGTTATCATAGACAGCGGAAGCACTGATAACCTAGTCTCTACTGAGATGGTGGAAAAACTAGGATTGAAGAGAACGAAGCATCCTGCACCTTATAAAGTTTCTTGGTTGCAGAAGGGACACCAAATCTTAGTGACTGAACAATGTAGGGTTGAATTCCAGATTGGGGATTATAAGGATGAAGTGTTGTGCGACATCATGCCCATGGATGTTTGCCATATACTCCTAGGTAGGCCTTGGCAATATGATATGAAATCCATTCATGATGGAAGAAGGAACACCTATTCTGTGGAGAGGGATGGAGAAAGACAGAATCTGTTACCATCGCAGCCAGAGAAGGTTCAAGAGGCAACAAAACCTAAAGTGTTGATGATGAGTGGAAAGGAGCTATTGCAAGAAGTTCAGAAGGAGGAAGAAATGCACTTTGCCATTGTTGGCAAACCCAAGGTAATCTCAAATACCCCAGCAATAGATGAACTGCCTCTAGAGATTAAAGATATGCTTGATGAATTTGAAGAAATTGTTGTAGATGAATTGCCTAGTAAGCTACCACCAGTTAGAAGTATCAGTCATCACATTGATTTGATACCAGGAGCAAGCCTACCTAACAAAGTAGCATATAGGTTGACACCACAAGAAAATGAAGAAGTTAAAAATCAGGTTCAAGAAGTGTTAGAGAAGGGTTTGGTGAAGGAGAGCTTAAGCCCATGTGCAGTACCTACTGTACTCAGCAAGAGGAAAGATGGAGGATGGAGAATGTGCACCGATTCCAGGGCTATCAACAAAATAACAATCAGGTACAGATTTCCTTTGCCTAAAATGGATGATTTAATGGACTGTTTAAGTGGAGCAAAGTATTTTACTAAGTTGGATTTGAAGAGTGGGTACCATCAGATTAGGATTAGAGAGGGAGATGAGTGGAAAACAACATTTAAAACCAATGATGGGTTGTATGAGTGGTTAGTTATGCCTTTTGGGCTTACTAACGCACCTAGTACTTTTATGAGGTTGATGAATGAAGTCTTAAAAGATTTTATGGGGAAGTTTGTAATAGTGTACCTAGATGACATATTAATTTTCAGTCAAAGTAAAGAGGAACACTTGAAGCATCTTAGATTGGTATTGGAGACTTTACATAGAGAGAAGTTGATGATAAATTTGAAAAAGTGTAGTTTTATGCAGACAGAATTAGTGTATTTGGGATTTGTGATCTCAGGAAATGGACTAAGAATGGACCCGGAGATAGTACAGGCTATATTGGATTTGGCCTACTCCAAGTAGTGTATTTGAGGTAAGAAGTTTCCATGGTTTAGCAAATTTTTATAGAAAATTTATAAGGAATTTCAGTCAGATAAGTGCACCTATTATAGATACCATCAAAGGAAATAGGAAGCCATTTAAGTGGACGGAGGAAGCAGACAAAAACTTTAAAGTGCTGAAAAGGAAGGTTACTGAACAACCAGTGTTAGCTTTTCCTAATTTTGATAAAGTTTTTCAAGTTGAAACCAATGCTAGTGGAACTGCCATAGGAGCTGTCCTAACCTAGGAGAAGAGACCCATAGCATATTTCAACGAGAAGTTGGATGAAGCTAAACAGAAATATTCTTCTTATAATAAATAATTGTACGTTGTTGTTCAATCAATGAAAAAATGGAGACATTACCTTATGCCAAGGGAATTTCTTTTATATTCTGATAATCATGCACTACAGTTCATTAACAGTCAGCCTAAGTTGAACCAAAGACATGCAAAATGGGTGGAGTTCATGCAGAATTTCACATTTGTAATCAAGCACACCAGTGGAAAGTCAAATCGAGTTGCGGACGCTCTGAGTAGAGTTAATCTGCTGTTAGAAGAGGTTAAAGTGAGCATTGTGGGATTTGAAGACATGAGGGAAGCCTATAAAGAAGATGAGGACTTTAAGGATATTTATGCAGCTTGCGTAAGCCCCATTACTTGTAACAGAAGTCAATGGCTGGAGTATACCTTGCAAGAGGGTCTGCTGTTCAAAAACAATAAGTTATGTATCCCAAATTGTTCGGTAAGAGAGAATATAATCAAGGAGAAGCATAGTGGTATCCTAGCTGGTCACTTTTGGGGGGATAAGACATTAGCCCAAGTAAATGCATTTTATTATTGGCCAGGTATGCGGAAGGACATCAAGAAGTTTGTGGAAAGATGTAGAGTATGCCAACATGCAAAGGGAGGAAAACAGAATACAGGATTGTATCAGCCTTTGCCCATTCCTGACAGGCCATGGGATGCGGTTAGCATGGATTTTATTTTAGGACTGCCAAGAACTCAGAGAGGAAATGATTCAATTTATGTTGTGGTTGATAGATTCTCAAAGATGGCGCATTTCATTGCTTGTAAGAAAACCACTGATGCTACCAATGTTGCAAACTTGTTCTTTTTTGAAGTTGTTAGATTGCATGGCTTACCATTAAGTATCGTATCAAATAGGGACGTAAAGTTTGTGGGCCATTTCTAGAGGACATTATGGAAGAAATTGGGGACAAAGCTGGATTTTAGTTCAGCCTACCACCCACAGATAGATGGGCAAACAGAGGTAGTTAATAGAAGCCTTGGAAACATCTTAAGAAGTTTAGTGTATGAACATCCTAAGCAATGGGACTTGGCACTTGCCCAAGCTGAGATTTCCTATAACGACTCACCTAATAGAAGTACTGGAAGGAGCCCGTTTCAAGTTGTTTATGGGATGCACCCAAGAGGTGTATATGAGCTTAGAAATATGGAGAAACAAGAGTTTAGAAGTTCAGATGGGGAGGATTTTGCATCTGCAATGCACAACTTACAGGAGAATGTTAAAAGAAAGCTGGAGGAAAGTGTAAGTAGGTATAAGCAGAAAGCTGATGAAAAGAGAAGGGAAGTAAATTTCCAAGTGGGAGATATGGTGATGGCTTACTTGAAGAAAGAAAGATTCCCAAGGGGAACTTACAACAAACTGAAACTCAGGAAGATTGGACCTTGCAAAATCTTAAGGAAATTCTCTGCTAATGCATATGAGATTGATCTACCATCTGGGTATGGTATATCACCTATTTTCAATGTTTCAGATTTGTCTCCTTTTAAAGAAGCAGAAGAACAGGATGAGGAATGAGGACTTCCAGTTAGTGATGGACAGGTTGTGGATTGGCAAGAACAACTGCCTCAGCTGGGGCAGCCACAAGTTGAAGCTGTGCTGGACAAGAAAGTTACAAAAAAGACCAGAAGCAGGACCTATTATCAGTACTTAGTGAAGTGGAAAGGGCAACCTGTTGAGGATGTTGTATGGATGACAGAATCAGAGGTTTACTAGCATGGGACAGACCCTGAAGAACATGTGAAGAACTTCATTTTCTCTCCCCGGGAGGATGATGCAGGAGCATCTCGCTCAACTTGAAACACATCATAGTTTTGATTTTTTCCATTGAGCCAACAAATGATGTAATAGGCGCATATGCCAGCCTAGGCACGGTGACACGTTAACCTATTAGCCTTTAAACCAATGCGCTGTAATGTTTTGAATTTTCGGGCTAGTAAGGCCATTTATGCTTATTAATGGCAGTGGTTGATTTTGAAATCAAGAACCCCGCAGGCTGTTTGAGGGCTCTACCTGATATATCAAAAATATTTTCATTTTCGCTGGAGGGAAAAAAAAATGGGAGAGAAAAAAAACCCACAGCCGTGGATAGCCTATGAGCTAGCGGACTGCTTTGAACCGTTGTAACTTGATTTGTAATTCGATTTGTGGATGGTCCTCTATCTCTGAGGCCATAAATGTAACCAGAATGATGAATCAAATTAAATGAATAGCGTATTTTTCCCTCCAGAAGTGATTTCTCTGCACGCGTTTTACGGATCTGAGTGTTGGGTGTTCTATTTCATGAATTTAAACCTCTGCAGGTGAAATTTATGTTAAATGTTGAGTGCATGTATTAATTGCAGGTTCTTGTTGACGCCTGTGCCTTGAGATTCTCTGCAGGGTTGTTCCAGACTGATAGGGGAATCTCTGCGTGAAGAGCAAACCCAGGCGAGAAGCACCCTTCGGGCCCATTGATCGCTGAAGGGGTCAACAGCGGCCTTTTGGAGAACGCAGGCAGTAAAGCTGTGTTTGGGACTGTAGGAAGCAGTTTTGAGCATTTTTCACCTGCCAACACTCGGGGGTTGGCATCATGTATGGTGCATAAAAGTTTGTGATGATGATGAACTTATTGTGCACGGAAGTGCAAAGAGGAAATCGAATTATGAATGGATAGAAGATAAACATCATCATACTTTTTTAAGGTGAATAAGATATTCATCTCTAGGCACTGCATGCCATAGAGATGAAGATCTATCTATAAGTTATAGGGGGTTACAGAATAATGATGACAAACAAAAGTATGGTAAGAAGGGTATACACTATATGATGGCATTCAAAGGGTGGAAAGAAATAGGTTGAGAAAGTATTATAAGTATAATTAATGAAATTTCCTTAGATTTAATTAAATAAATAAATTCAAAGAAAGAATCGTTACCTCTTATAAGATTTACCTTATAAGACCAAGTTCAGAAATACCTTGGTTGTCAAAATTTTCTACTACATACTATAAATACTGTGTCAGAATGGGGTTCCTGTAACAGAATAAGATTTTCTGTTTTAACTTGCACAAAAGATTGTGCTACTGCAAGACTAAGAATGATACTTTTGATAGGTTGTTCACTGTTTGTGTTGAATGATACTGTACCGTTGTAGAAAACAGAGGAATTGACTGCTCTGTACCAAAGTAAAAGCTGCAACTATTGGAACTGTCCATGATTACAGAGTAAAGAACTGCAAGGTCTTCATCTACGTCTTCTCTTTGTGCAAGTCTATCTATGTGAATAAATTTTTTTGGTGTCGAACATAGGTAGAAATCATTGGATTACCAACCAATGAGGATAGTTGTTAACTAATGCGAGATATTCCACCCTTAATGTTAATGTAAATCAAGGCACTTGGTACATCCTAACAATCATGAATATATTTGTTGAAGTCGAATGAATTTTAGAATTCATTTGCCAATAAACATTAATGTATTTCCTTAACAGATGACAAGGATACTTTCCATTAGGGCATGCAAGCTCTAGGGTACCCACTAATGTCTCGAGTTTCAAACCCATAAAATGTTCTAAAGTCGATGGGTTGAAACTTGTTGGAAGGAGAGCCTTAATAAAATCTCCCATCATCCAGTTGAGCACATAACTAAAATTATTTTGCAGAAATGAAGTAGACATCACCAATAGACTTTATTATGAAGTCTAGCCAACCAGTCACCTGGTTTTCTAACTAGACCCCTGCTAGACTCTGCCAGACAAACTGGTTTTCACAGTAAAGCTTATTTTTATCTTTAATTTTATTCTCATCTCTTTTTTTTTCTTTTTTTCTTTTTTTTTATTATTTCCTATACTACCCTATTCTACGAGAAGTAAAAAAATTATTTCAAGTATATGCATACTTCTAGTGTAACCACCTACGAATCAAGATTTCTAAAACATTCTTGTTCATATAAAGTATATGAACAAATACCCAAATATGAAGAACTAGCTTCTCATATGATATTCATTTCAAAAGTTGCTGAAAAGTAAAAGGCTGGAGCTGGGAAATTAGTTCAGTCCATGACTTAATAGATTCTTGATTTGCTTCGCTTTCTCCTTTAGTATCCTTTATTTCTAAGCCAAGCTGATATTCTTCCTCTGGTGCGAGGCAAGCAAGAAATTCTGTAATTTCAGGTTCTAATTGTTGTTCTTCCTCAGCTACTATCCATGATTCTTGGGCTCCTTCATCAAATGAGGAAGGATATATGAATAGGCCTCCATGCTGAGAAAACTTATTGATTTGCTTCCCTCTTTTGAAGATAAATTCTTTTTTTTTTCAGATATGTACCTAATACTGCAACAAGGATTGAAGAGGCTCCTTGTGGTAATAAGCCCTTCTCTACTCAACAAATTTGTGAGCATCCTTAAACTTGTACTGGTTCAAATGTCCTACTTCATAGATGGGTTAGTAACAAGGTTCTTACAGTACCTCAATTGATTTTTAAAGTTCAAATTTTAAAGCTAAAATTAAACTTATTTGCAAAACAATTATTTATGCAGAAAATCAGATGCATGCATTACAAAAATGTAAATAACTTGAAAGCAAAGAAACTAAGTTAAAATTAAGTGTTGTGGGTGTAACTGGCCTAATATTTTATGCAATCAAAAACCAATATTTAAATGAAAGCAATCTAACTCTTTACTATGAAACCATAAACTAAAAAACAAATTCCTACTTAAAAGAAATTTTACTTTTGCTGAAGAAAAAGTATTCTTGCACACTATTGAAAGAAAAAAAACACACTTGCATCAAAAGTAACTGCAGGAAAATAAACTACCTAAACAAAAGGCATATATGCATGAAGTTAAACTATGTGAGAGTTGACTATCTGTATTTGCAGAAAGGGAAACATACAAACTTGTGTGGAAAAGGAACAACAAGGCTTTGGGGAACCCCACTATAGTGGATGAGTAGGTTCTTACCTCTCGTCTTACCGTTCTCCCCTCCCCCTTGTTGTGTAATAAAAAAGAATCCTATCTACCTAGACTCCAACCCCTTTAGCACCTCCCCGGCAACGGTGCCAAAATGTTGAGCTAAATATATCACTACAAATAGCCTTCATAAAATGTCAACCCAGGGAGGTAACCTTTGAGGCACAAGCACTGTATGTGAAGGATTAGAGCTTATCCTAATATGACCTAATCTAATCTTAAAATAATTTGAAATGGTTAATACTAAGATTCTTAATTTATTGATCACCAACTCTATTCAAATTTAAGATCTTAATGCTGACTAAATACTCTCACATCTAATATCTACAAAACATTCAAATTTCAAGTTCTAATGTAATTGCAAAAATGAAATAATGTTCAAACTAAATTCAATACAATCCTACCTCTAAAGCATATCCTTGCAAATGAAAATAACTAATAAAAATCACTCATCCTAATATGACTCAGAAACTGAATTAAGTAAGCATAAAACTATATAATGACACAGAAAACAGAACATGTGACAGAAAGTGAACTAGAAATTGATTTCTCATTTAATGTCTTAATGTTTTATCAAATTAATAGATTTCATTATCATGAGTTTTAATAAGTTTTATATCAGCATAGAGTTCATTGTTCAATTCAATCTTAAAATGAATTACTACTTATAATTGAAACTATTCGAAATTAAATTTGCATTTAAAACTACAGTACAACAAATGAAAATTTGCAAAGGATACTATTACTGAGTCTAAGGCTATATTCAGAAATTACTGAAAGAAACACTTGAATTAACCTAGAGTCTAAACTATGATAAAACAAAGGAGATCTGCAGATCCTAAAATTGAAGAAGAATACAACTAAATCTATCCCATTCATAAATTCAAATTTGCATAAAGAAATGCATGAATCTAAAGCAGAAAGAATACTAGAATCTAAAGCTATAGTAAAATAAATACAGTTCGAATCTATAAAATTAAAAATTAAAAACAATACTTCAAGTAAATCTATGGATATCCGAGCTCATTTATAAATTACCAGTCACTATGCACATTAATTCAACAACAATAAAACAAATAAGAAATAGATCCCAAGCATATACAATTTGTTTTCTACAGTTGCTTGACAATCTTACTAAATACAATTCTTACTTCTAATAAAAACATAAAGTATCTAGTTAACTTATCTATTCTATACATGAATTAAAGTTACAGGGGAAGGGCTTATGGTCTTCTTGGTGGATCCTTGCCAACAAGACCACAAGTCCTTAAGCGACCTGCAGAATAAAACTCTAAGTTGCGGACATATAATAAAATGAAGAAAACATTAGAAACAAAAACAAATTGAATTACAATCTACAGAATCATATATATCATTACTGAAAGCAATAAAACAACATCATATCCGTCAACCTCTGTTTAATTCATAAAACCAGCAGTGGAGCAGTGCAATTCTTCAAACAGTCATCCATCCCTATTATATTTCGATCCATGGTTTTTATAGCTTGGAAGCTAGGATAACTAATCCCGATTTTGCAGTAACAAAGCCTATCCTCTATTTAAGAATACATCCATTGGCAGAAGGTAGAATGATTCCTTCAATTAATGATTAACCCCTTCATGCTCAAAAGGCATTCTGAATTCATTACCTAATAACAGATCTTCATCTCTATGGCATGTAGTTCCTAGAGATGAAGAGCTCATTAATGTGTATATGTGAATCATCGATGAGAGCTGAACTGGATAGATTCGGTTTGCTTGAGCAAGTTGGCAGAACTTGGAGTATAGAAAATATTCCACGATATTCAATCTATTGCTGAAATCAAAACATGCTGCAGAATCTAATATAATTAGTCACGATCTTCCAAGAATTACATTTAATCATTAAATTAAACGAAATCCAAGAGTTTTAGTAAATAATTATACCTGACTATACTTGTTGGGTAATTAGGTGAATATATGAAAATATAGATGGATTTATATGGTATAGTGATCAAATGGAGAGGTCAAAAGCTAATTTGGAGGATGCAAAGAGTGTCAATTTGGAGATCCAACAGTAACTACAAAGGACTCCCGATCCTAGGGAGAAACAACAACATGGGTGCCAAAAGGAATAACAAAGCTCTAACTAGGGCACCCATGTTCGGACAAGCCCTGCCGCTAAATAATGACACTTCTATAACAATGTGAAGGTTCTGTGTGTTGATGTATATGTAACTTCAGAATGTATTTCACATATATGTATATTGTATTCCTATAGAGATGTTATTATTCCTCTATACGGAATTGGTTGTATTCCTATAGAGATGTTATTATTCCTCTATACGGAAGTGTCTTCATTTATATTGTAAGTGTCGTAACTTATACTTGATGGGTTATTAGACCACCTTGTTGGGGTCGGCCCTGTATAAGTCATGTGGGTCAAAGGGTTATTAGACCACCCTATTGGGGGTCGGACATGTGGGTCAAAGGGTTATTAGACCACCCTAGTGGGGGTCGGCCCAGTCAGCATTATTTTAAGTGGTTAAGTTGAGGCCGACCTAGTTGAGTTAAGGTCAAGTCAAGTTAGTGTATAAATAGAGAGTGTGTCCCTCTCATTTTACACATTCTATACTCTTACTCACACTTTGGAGAGTGGTGCACTTGTGGAGGAGGAGGCTCTGCTGCTAGGAGAAGACTATCTCTTGTATTCTGGTTGTATCATTGCTCTATCTATCTCTGAGGAAGTTATTGGGGTTTTTCACCTTTATGGTTTTCCCCAAGTAAAATCTGTGTCTCTTGTGTGCTTGCATTATTGCGTCCATGATTGATATGCTGTAGATATGCTGTACATGTTGTTCTCTCATTTAAGATCCTATATTAGATTGAAGTAAATCTGAAAATTTAACATGGTATCATAGCTAGCCTGAAAGAAGGCATGATATGGCATGTATGACACTTGTTGCACTTACGATGTTAGGGCTTGATATAGCAAAAACCAGTCATCATAGCACTTTCGCTATAAATCCATTTTGGAGAAGTTTTCGGATCTAAAACTTTTACAGGTCAAAGATCAGATCCCCATGTACCTTGTGTCCAAAGGAAAACCTCTAATCCATTGTACTTTGTGATTTATGATCTATACAATATAGAGTTTCTGCCTCTTCCAGATCTGAGTAAAAAAAAGGTGACCTTGGAAAAAAGGTCATAACGTGGATAGGAAGCTCCAAATGAAATTTCGTAAAAAGTGACAGGTAGTACACAGACTGTACTATCTCAAGAAAAGTTTTCAAAGGCCAAAGTTGAACTAGTGACACGTGGCACGCCGTACAAGTTCGCTCTCCTGTATTATCCCATAAACAGGTCACATTGCAACACTTGGCATAACTCTCTCTCAGATAATCCAATTAAGGTAAGACCTGTCGAGATGGAAAGATTACAGGTCAAGCTATCTCAGAAAAAGTTTTCAGACCCTGTGGATCAAGAAGTTCGGAGTTACACCAGAAAAAATCAAGTACATATTTCTGTCAAAACAGAATTATTTTTGAGCACCTTCATTCATGGCTTCCAGAATTTAGGGCTTCGGAGAGAGTTGGAATTTTTGTAATCAGAGACCATGGCTGAATGCTACTCATCAAAATAAAAATTTAGAGACCAATATTAGAATTTTGGTTGGGCAGAAGGTCGGGCTTGATCAGACCCTAGTTCGGGACTTTGATCAGAAAAGTGGAAAATTAGGGCTTCTGTAAAAATGAGAATTTTTGAAATCTGTGACCAGAGCTGGAAGCTCCTCATAAAATAGAAGCTTAGATATTTAGATCAAACCTTTTTATTGGGCAGAAGAGTGGGCTTCATCAAACCCCAGTTCAGGGTCATGTCCAGTGAATCTGGAAGTTTCAAAGGCAAAATTGAGGAGTGAAACTTTGCAGTTTTCAAATTCTGAATATACCAGCTTGATCAGCTCATCAAGGCGCATATTTCTATCCTTTCGGAAGTTTGAAATTCAAAGTTTGAATTTTTGGGGTTTCTCTCACAAACCCTAATATAGCTCTAGATCCAGTTCCTGCAAATCAAGTTGATTGGTTTAATCCTAGAAGAGGATGGATTGGTCACCTACATAAGTGAAGAAGTTCCTGTTTCAAAGGGAGATGAGGCTAAGGCCTTACATAAGAAGATTACAAGCAATCTTGACAGGTATGGCTTACAGGTATGTTTCAAATTCTGTTCATAGTTAAGTTTATGATATGTTTGTCTTCATATCATTACAGTACAATCTCGATTAATTACTAGACTTGTCGTATTACCTTAATAGAAGATATTCATTGATTAAGGTTTTGACACTTATGATTGTACTAATGCATTATGGTGTTGTATGAGGTTTATGTTGTCCGCTAACATGAAAGGTACACCAAGAAAGACAAATCATGTTCTAGTTCAAGAACATATGATCATGATGACATGAAGAGAAAGATTCATCCATTGTCATGGATCACTTAGAAGATCTACTTACGAGGCATGTATAACTTGGTTCTACAATGGATAACTTATGATACATGCAGGTTACTAGCACAAGTCATTGAAGAGAACCAGAAGACATTATGTGGGTATGTTAGACATAACTAGCTAGCATGCTAATCTAAGTATGTTTTTCCTATATCAAGCTAGAATCCTACCTTGTGTTAGGATCTTATATTGTTGTATTGTTGATAATGATTATTCATGAAGTCATAGGTTTGAATAGTCATGGTTGTATGCATATTATGTTTCTTACCATAATTGATGATATGACTAACCAGAAGAATCATGAAGGTATAGGTTTGAGTAATCATAGGCTTATGCATTGATGATTTAACTAATTAGAAGAGACCTATGATCAAATAAGAATATGCATGAGTAAAAGAAGACTTCCCTGAAACCTTGAATACTAATGTTTATTATCTGTGAATGATCATGACTATACATGTTTAAGATTATTGTGTTTTGATAGTATTAAGAATATACTAATGAATGTATGATTATGTATGAGACCTCAAAGATAACACAATGATGATACTAATAAGCATGCATAGGGATCTAGAATGAATATAAGTTTAGAACAGGTAATCCAGGAAGCAAAAATCAAGAGGGAGCACACTCCAGTAGTTTCTGCAAGGATGCAGATATTCAGAGGGAGTTGACCACTTCTCACAATCCACATCAGAATGGAGTTGCAAAGATTCAGAGGGAGTCCACCCAGCAACCAATCAAAGATAAGTATTTGAATTGCCATTTCTTACATAATGTTATTCAATGATGTATATGCTTATGTTCCTAGAATTAGGTTGTGTATTATGCATATTAGAATAGTTGCATTGATGAACAGTATACTACTAATATACATGGGTAAGTGGCCTATGGCACTATACAACATTCCATTGCTACTTATCTAGAATGAAACCTATTTGCTGACATGTTAGGAGTTGTGCACACTCTTAACAATGTTCTGGTAGAGATTGGAAGGCATCTAGAAAGTTACGGAATATGGATAAATGTTGTATTGAAGCATTGGCTAAGATAATTACATGACTGTATGACATATTTCTTTATGTGTAAGAATTTTTTTCTGAAAACTATGAGATGTTTTCTAATCATGCAATTTAACTTGTTGTGTAGGAAAGATTGTATACCATCACCTACAAAAGAAGGACTACAACATTTGTTTAGCAACAAAGTTATCTATTGAAAATATTGAAGATATTGAAGTTCCCAGGATCGGGGAAGAATTCCATGATTGAGGAGTACCAGTCAATCATGAAGATGTTTGGGATGCAGTCCCAAGACCTGAAGGGGAGTCTGTAGTGACTTCCAAGATGATCTACAAGATCAAGCATGCTACAGTGATGAAGAGGAAGATACACTTTCTTGAATGGTGTAGTTGAAGAAGAAGTGTATGTGGAGAAGCCACTTGGTTCTGAGACACATGACAGGGAGTCATATATGTGCAGAACTTGGTATGGTAGGATAGACAACTTTCTATCCAGTTTGGGCTTTACCAAGATTAAAGTGGATTCCAACCTTTACTACAAGGTTGAGGAAGGAAAATCAGTGATACTACTTTTTTATATGGATGACCTGTTTGTAACAGGTGATGATAGATTTATTGCCGACACGCAAAGGAAGCTTGCTGCCGAATTCGATATGAAGAACTTGGGGATGATGCACTATTTGTTTTTGGCATGGAGGTGTGGCAGAGTGCAGATGGAATCTTCCTTGGACAAGGGAAGTATGCAGTAGAGATCCTGAAGAGGTTCGGGATGATGGACTGCAAGGCTATGGCCATACCTATGGCATCGAACCTGAAGCTTTTGTGTGATGCTTCATCTGAGCCGGTTGATGTCTCTATGTATCGTCAGATGATTGGGTCCTTGATGTACATGATGAACACGAGACCAGATATTTGCTTTGCAGTGCACACATTGATCCAATTCCTGACAGATCCGAGGAGTGTTCACCTGGTTGCTGTAAAGCATATTCTGAGGTACCTGAAGGGTACAGTTGATTATGGGCTCAGGTATGAAGCGAATCAAAAGTTTAGCCTGCAGGGTTATGTTGATTTAGTTTGGGCAGGCAGTGCTGCAGATAGGGATCAGGTGTGATCTCTTGGTTTAGCAGGAAGCAGTCCTGCGTAGCACTGTGTACAGCTGAAGCAGAGTATGTTGCAACGGATGAGCAGGTTGCAGATGTATTGACCAAGTTGTTGGCCAAAGTGCAGTTTGAGTACTTCAGAGAGACGCTTGGTGCACCTCATATCGAGGTTCCTTCCAAAGGGAAGTGATGAGTCCGAAAGATGCAGATGCACATGAGCTTTTCTGACATGGTTGATGTGTTCTCCCTTGGTCGTGATGTAATTGCTGAGCCATTTTTCACATGGTGGTAGATGTGTTCTCCCATGGTGAAAAAGTAAGGGTTAGAGCCTTCCCAAAATGGTGGTAGATGTTTTCTCTCATGTCGGTGGTGTAAGTACTGGATGATGTGCATCTGGGCTATGCTTCGTGGACGATGAGATGATCTAAAGAGGACGATGCTATAATTATCAGGACGATCATGGATGATGAGCATCAAGACGATGCTCCAGTTACTGCTCTGTATATGCATCAGGATGATGTTGGATATGATCAGTTGGATCATTTATATGTTTATGTATGTATGCATCATGTTGATGCTGGATATGATCAGTTGGATCATTTGTATGTATATGCATCATGTTGGATGCTTGGACCATGTATCTGTATATGTATCAGGTGGATACTGAGATCATGTATGTTGATATGTATCAGGTGGATACATTGTGTGGATCATGTATCTATGTATGTATCAGGTGGATACATTGTATGATCAGGTAGATCATGTATGATGATATGTATCAGGTAGATACTTGGTATGCATCAGGTGGATGCATTGTATGATCAGGATGATCGTGGATGATGAGATTCTCCAGATGACATGCATCAGGACGATGCAGTGATGATGATCAGGATGATCATGTGTACATCAGGATGATGTATGGTGAGTATCAGGATGATACTTTGTGGCCTTGGATCAGGTTGTGCAGATGAGCATGTCTGGGAGATCCTATAGGTTGGAGTTGTGTACCCGTAACAGCCTGGGATGCTCTTTCGAGACATTTCTCTGGGAGATCTTCAGGTCGGAGTTGTGTACCTGTAACATCCTGAGATGCTCTTGTGAGGTTTTGTCCTATGGCATGTAATTTGCTCCTAGGAGATCTGGACAGGATGAAAAAGGCCTCAGATGCTTCAGCTAGGTTTTGCCATGACCACATGTAATTTTCTCCTGGGAGATCTGGACAGGATGAAAAAGGCCTCAGATGCTTCAGCCAGGTTTTGTGGTGGACCACATGTAATGTGCTCTTGGAAGATCCGACAGGTAGAGCTGTGTGCTCGTAACAGCCTAGGATGCTTTAGCCAGGTTTTGTGGTGAGATCACATGTAATGTGCTCCTCGGAGATCCGACAGGTAGAGTTGTGTGCTCGTAATATCCTGGGATGCTTCAGCCAGGTTTTGTGATGGGTCACATGTAATGTGCTCCTGGGAGATCCGACAGGTAGAGCTGTGTGCTCGTAATAGCCTGGGATTTTGCAGCTAGGTTTTGTGACGCACGTAATAAGTCCTGAGGATTCCACAGTATGGCCAGTGATGATGAAGACCTGCAGGTGGTGGGCCTACATCTAGTATGAAAAAGGAATGGCTCTGTAGAACTTCCTATGACAAGTAGATTCAGAGATTGATTGAGATAGCCGTAGCAGTGGCGATGATGAAGACTCGATGACGATTATCCAGTGACGATGATCCAGAGAAGATGACTTGTGCTAGAAGACCTATGTCGAGAAATACCTTCCTTATTAAGAGGGAGTGTTGATGTATATGTAACTTCGGAATGTATTTCACATATATGTATATTGTATTCCTATAGAGATGTTATTATTCCTCTATACGGAAGTGGTTGTATTCCTATAGAGATGTTATTATTCCTCTATACGGAAGTGTCATCATTTATATTGTAAGTGTCGTAACTTATACTTGATGGGTTATTAGACCACCCTAGTGGGGGTCGGCCCAGTCAGCATTATGTTAAGTGGTTAAGTTGAGGCCGACCTAGTTCAGTAAAGGTCAAGTCAAGTTAGTGTATAAATAGATAGTGTGTCTCTCTCATTTTACACATTCTATTCTCTTACTCACACTTTGAAGAGTGGCGCACTTGTGGAGGAGGAGGTTCTGCTGCTAGGAGAATACTATCTTTTGTATTCTAGTTGTATCATTGCTCTATCTATCTCTGAGGAAGTTATTGGGGTTTTTCACCTTTATGGTTTTCCCCAAGTAAAATCTGTGTCTCTTGTGTGCTTGCATTATTGTGTCCATGATTGATATGTTGTAGATATGCTGTACATGTTGTTCTCTCAGTTAAGATCCTATGTCAAATTGAAGTAAATTCTGAAAATTTAACACCATGTCGGTTACAAAGTGGGGTCGCACCTAGCGTTAATGACAAATGGTCAAAGTTCAAATGCAAAATGCAGGTGAAAATGACATCTAACCTATATGACGGGTGTGAAACATACTTTCTGTAGGCACGAAACGGTCAAAAAATCGGCTCCCATCAGAAACATTCTGTTCAAAATGGTACTCCAAGACATTATATTAGTCCGAAAAAACTTAAAATAGTGAAAACTATAGAAAAGTGGGTTTGCAAAACTATAAATAGTAAAAATAAATTACTATTTACCAATTCATTTTCATTTTCATCCAAATAGTGGTTTTGGTTAGTTTTCACCTCCAAAGTTCAGTTGCTGATTCCGGAAGTTGTGGGCGTCCATTTCACGAACCATCTGGAGCAGGTTAGTCATCTCATCCCCGTCTTTCATTTAGTAGCTTTTATTTCAGTTTTTAGTGGTCCAAAATTTGTATTGGGGAAGCCCTACTTCTCCTCGACACTGTCTGCGGAATATAGCTTTGCGGGTCGCGGGCAGGGCCTGCTACCCGCGGTCAACACATGCGTTGACCGCAAGTAGATGCCTTTGTTTGCTCAATTTCCCACAGGTACGGCCATGAGTTTGGTTTTTTAAGTATTAAAGGCTAAAACACTTTTTTTTTCTTCCTCCTGGATGATTCTAGAGTGGAGGGAAAGGGAGCATGATGTTGTGGATTAAATGGTTCACCAATATCTGCCCGCACAGTAAGCACTACAAGCATGTGGGATTTACAAATTCTGGATCATTGGGGGTTTGAGGGACCAAAACCAATTGATACGTCGGTTTATAGACTACTGGGACGTAGATGCACAAAACTTCAACATGGATGGTCAAACACTCTCCTTAGACGTTGATGGCATATATTTCATCATAGGGTTGTCCCGTCGAGGGGAGGTGGCTAGCCTTTGATCTCGCACTGTTGGTGGTGGGATCACCATTTCAGATTATATAGAGCGGTACTGTCCTCCCGACACCCAAAAGGTGGGGAGTCGGGTACCCCTTCGTGCCATTGTCAGTTTGAACATGAAGTTCATAGTGTCCACTCTCGTCAGGATTATAGGTTCAACATCTTTGCACCAGGCTTCGAGGCTGGTAATGTTCTACGCCTCAGAGTGCATGAGGCCCATAGTGTATGATTGGTGCACAACGTTACTGATGTCTATGAAGAATCAGTTAACGGAGTGCAAGCATGGACAGGCAAAGAACTTTGGATATGGAAATATACTATGCAGCTTTTTCTTCGTGAGAGTTCCAAGGCTCAGTCTAAGGGTTGAAGTCCCTCCTCACAGTCTCCGTGACCCAGCCTTGACCCAGTGGGCCGAGGTTCTGACGCGACAGGGTGGTTCCCGATAGGAATCGCCATATACAGATGAGTTCTTCCACTAGTGGGACCGGCATGTCATTTCCATTGACGACTACCCATATGCATGGATAGACTTCTGTGTTGACTGCGACATGTCGCATCCTCCAGGGGGCGCATTCGAAGACATCGCTATGTTACTCTTTTTATTTATTATGTATTTAATTTTTTGGATTTTTAATTATATATGAAAATGCAAAAATCTTTCTGGTGTAGTATCACGTCTTAACATTCTACTGTTTGCTCGCAAATACAGGTCCGCGAAGACCAGATGGTTTCCCGAGACATCGTCAACGGGACAAGGGTGCATAGGTAGTTGGTGCGACTGTAGAGCACATACTAGAGATTGTATGGGTCAACCTGTCTCATATGACCAACAGAGTACCCATGATTGAGGTAGAGTAGCTGCTAGAGGCTATGCAGCTCCATGTTGTGGGAGTATTAGGCACCTAGGTGCGATTACTGTGGCGTATATCCAACACAGTACACTATTATTATTAGACACGTCCTGCTGAGGCAACTAGGCCTCCTCCTAGGGATTAGATATCTCAAAGTCCCATATTTTGTATTGATTATGTATATTTTGAGAGCTACGGGCTCCATTTTTGTACTGTGACACTACCTTTTTGGACATGTTATTTATATATAAAAAACTATGATTCTCCGGTTCTACTATATGTGTATGTACAAATGTGTGAATGAATGTTTATTTTTGTGCTTCTTTATTGATGAGATAAATGCCAATATAGGACATAATTAGCATATGCATTAGATACGTGATTAAAACATCTTGGAACATGAATGTATGTAATGGAAACAAAATGACACTCCAAGAGTCTTACCCTTAAGAACCTCCGTAGTAATGTAGGATCTTGCACATGATACCGGCCAGTCAATTCAAACACAACTAGTTGTGAATCCAGGCGGACTTCTAAAGACTGGATGCCATGCGAAATGGCATCCTGAAGTAGTTCAACCACGACACTGTACTTAGCCACATTGTTGGATGTAGGACCGAGAAAGGCACCTCCCAAAGACACAATATGATGGTCCGGTGAATAAATAACCCATGCAGCATAAGTGAGTTGTTGCGTGTAATGGCTAGCACCATCTGCGAATCCTAAAAACACTGGAGATTCCGCTGACATCTGTCAATCAAACATAAGCGAATCAGTAGATCTGAAAAGCCGAAAGAAACCTAAATTATGTATCGAAGCAACTATACAATAGTATACAAAAGTATTAGCTCGAGCTAGAAGCTCAAGCGTAATACCGCTTGAGGTAGAGCCCATTTTTAGGCTCCTTCAAGGCATTCCCCTCATAATTTTCCAATTTGTAGGCTCCTTTCTCAAGGACATGTCTCACTATGTAAGGACCGTGCCACATGGGGTTAAACTTGCTTGACCCCAGGGGTTCCTTAGCTTGGTCATACAAGAGGACCAAGTCACCTTCAGCATACTGTCGGGGACAGACAGACCTATCATATTGAACCTTGACACAGCGTTTGTTGGCATCTATAGCCATGGCGACATCTCGACGATGCTCGTCATGCTGCTCAAGGTGGATCAAACGTTGCTCAACATCCGACGTATCAGGAAGGAGATCTATGGCTAGTTGTAATGAAGTGATTCCACATTCAATCGGTAATATAGACTCCACACCATGTACCAGCTGAAATGGTGAGAAACCAGTGGCAGTCTTAACTGCGGTTCGATATGCCTACAAAGCAGGGTATAACATAATATGCCAATTACTCTTGCTTTGATGGATGGTCTGTTGGAGAATGGTTTTTAAGGACTTATTGACTGCCTCAACTTGACCATTCGCTTAGGGGTATTAAGAAGATGAATGTTCTTGACGAAACCCAAGCTTGAGTGACAAATCCGCCATCATCTTGTTCTGAAAGTGACTGCCATGGTCAGTGACAATCTCTTTCGGGATACCGAATCGAGCGATAATCTGATTGAACATGAAGTGGGCTGTTGGAGCACCATTGGCTTTCACAGTAGGAATGGCCTCATCCCATTTGGAAAATTATTCCACGGCCACTGTGATATGGTGATGCCCCCCAACCAAAGCTAGTTTGCAATCCATGAAATCCACCCCCCACTTGGTGAAGGGACCGACGGTGATGACTGGGTGAAGGGGCACTGGATGCGAGTGTATATTCCAAGAAAACACCTAGCAAGGGTGACATCTCTTCACAACATTCATGCAATCTTTAAAGATTGATGGCCAGAAATAACCTGCTCACATGATGCGTTGGGTCATCGCAAGCCCAGATAAGTGACCACCACACGCCCCGTTGTGGCAGTCATTCAGCACTAACTCTACTTCTTCATGAGTCAAACAAAGATGAAGGATAGAGTCCTTTCCTCGGTGATACAAAGTGTCTCTGACGATTACATAATCTTTAGCTTGGTGGCTCACACACAATCATTCATCTTGTGAATAGTGCGGAGGGAACTTTAAAGTTTGAAGATATATGATGATATCCCCATACTAGGGGTCCGCCGACGAGATAAGGAATAAATGCTCATCCACAAAAAAATCTTCATGAATGATGTCCTCATCAAGTCGTGGAAAATCTAACATGAGCTCAGCGAAAACCAAGGATTTCACCGACTTCGCCAAAGCAAAATCAATATCAAATTCCTGAAGAATCACAATCCATTTATTGTACTTTCCCCCTATAAGACGTTGTGATAGCACGAACTGAAATGGATTGATATGTGGTATAACCATGGTTTTCCTAAGCATGATGTAGTGTCGTAAATGTTGGATTGCATGAATAGTTTCAAGTGCCAACCTCTCCACATGAGTGTATCTCAGTTCAACGTCTACTAAATTTCGACTAAGATAATATATGACATGTTCTTGGAGCGCATCATCTACCTGAACTAGGACCATGCCAATCGTCTGTTAACACCCAAAAAGTGCTCACTACCTCATCTACCCATTACATGACTCATTTGTCCATATTTCCTACCATATTTACCTTCAGAACCCTAAAATCCCATTAAAAAGCCTCCAAAAGGCCCAAAAAGATTCCAAAAGGCCACAAAATCATCAAAAAAGCCTTCAAAAGGCTAAAAAACCCCTTTTCCCCCCCAAAATTCCTCCAAAATAGCAAAAACCCTCTAAAAAGGGAATAAAAAATATAAAATAATGAGGAAAAAGAGGAAAAAGAAGGAAAAAACCCTATACAGCTGACCTAAACCATATGGTTCCCAAAACCATGGGCCATCACTCCACCACTAAAAACCTATAAATAGGTGATGGAGATCCCTCATTTCATATCCACAATCAAATACACCCTTACTCTGTCAAAATCACTCTTGAAACCCTAGCTCACCCTTGAGTTACTTTCACCATTGGCTGCCCCTTTTGGCCCATTTCCACCATTGGAGAAAGAGAAGGAGCAAAGTTGGAGTTTGGAGCAACCCTCTTGGATCATTGCAAGAACTTCACAAACCTCTACACTTGAGGTAAAATTTTAATACAAAAGAAAACCATTTATTATTTCTTGTCTCTTATGTTTCACGCACATGTTTAGAATAATTTCCATTTCAATGTATTGTCTTTTCATTTACTGTTTATTGAACTGCTACTAAGGAGTCCCTTCTCCTTAGTAGGTGCTCATTTGCACAAGCTAGGGTGAAAACCGTAGCTACATCGTCTCAAGAGACGCGGCCACATAAAGCAGGAAATCTCTAGCAAAGTCGGGTGGACTAAGCAGAGGGGCCGATACCAAAGCTTTCTTCAAATTGTCGAAGGACTACTTGGCTCGCTCATCCCAGATAAACGGTGTGTCGTTCTTCAACAAACATGCAAAACCTTTGGTAAGACTAACATAATTCACTACAAAACGTCGTAGAAAAGTGGCTCTCCCTAGGAGGCTCTAAAGTTGAACTATGTTACGCAGGGGAGGCAATCGAAGTATTGCCTCAACATTAAGAGGATTGACTCTTATACCCTCTTGTGAAACTATGAACCCTAAAAGGAGACCCATTCTCACAAAAAAGATGCACTTATTGGGATTCAAACAGATCTTGTAACATCGGCATCTTTTGAAAATGAGGCGAAGGTGCTTGGGGTGTTCCACTCTCTTACGAGAATGGCCCAAAAGATCGTCCAAGTAAGCCTCTACTATATGCTTAAGGTCATGAAACGCATAGGTCATAGCACGTTGAAACGTAGCTCCAATGTTTTTAAGGCCGAAGGGCATTTTTCGGTACGCAAATGTACACCAAGGACATATGAAAGTTGTTTTAGATTTATCTGGATCTGATTATATCCGGGGAAACCATCCATAAACAAAAAAACTTCGCTTCCCGCACATGCATCCAAGATTTTATCTATGAATGGTGTGGGAAAGTTGTCTTTCGGACATGCGTGGTTCAGATCTCTAAAGAATGTGCATACACGGATGGTTCCTTGCTTCTTATCTACAGGAACGGGATTTGACACCCATTCAGTAAGGGGAGCCGGGTAGATGAAACCGGCTTTAAGTAGTTTCTCCACCTCTGACTTGATCGCAGCTGCCTTTCAAGGATTAACAACATGAGGTAGTTGCCGAAATAGCTTGGCATTGGGATATGTCTTTATCTCATGTTCGACAATACTAGGGTCTTTTCCTAGCATCTCCTCATATGACCAGGCGAAAATGTCCCGAAATTCCTTGAACAGTTCGGTGTAGATAAGGATCTCCTCGGGAGAAAAATCAGCACTGATATACATGTTCTCTATCTTCCTAGGTGTGCGAGAGATGTTGATCGGTATGGTTGGGGAGATATTGGCCATATTCCCCTCTGTGTAAATCTCATGCGAATCCAAAGGAGCCACAAGGTGACCGACCTTCTTTGCAAGAGTCGTCCTAAACTCTTCTTGCTCAATGAGATTGAGGTTAGGAAGAAAATAAGATCGATGATGCAAATCTTCCCAAGGCCTCTCACTACCACACATGGCCTCAATGATGGCTTCATCAAAAGCCAAAGTATCATCAAGACAATCATGCGAGCCAGACGAGTCGGCTGCCCATGCCGGCAGCATAACGGGATCTTCCTCCTCTGTCCATGAAAAGGGTGGATCCGAATCTATAGTGGCTTGTTGAATTTCACGGTATGTAAGGTCAGCTGCAGATAACGACATAGCCATTCCAACGTGCGAAATGTCTCCAGACGATGTACTCGTGGATGGTACATTCCACGAATCATTAAAATACGAGGTCCGGAATGGTACATTATTCAATGAGGAGGATGCACTATCGGAAATGGTTCCAATAAAAGAAATTGGTGCAACAAAGTCGAATGTTCCCAACAAGGATGAATACAATCCTACACCAATGTTCCCAGTTGTCAGCTGACAATCGTTAATCTGGGGAACAACATTTCCCGGTGATGCTACAGAATTAGAACTAGGGAAGTCTAGCTGATCGACCGTCACGATTATGCCTTCATGAGGAAAGAAAATAACTCTAAATATGGAAGATACGATTGCTTTCATTGCATAGATCCAATTCCTTCCTAGAAGAAGGTTGTAGTCGATGGGTGCATCAACCACCTCGACTTCAATAGGCACAGATTTTCCACCCAAGTGGACCTCAAGGGTAGGGATAATACCATGCGGCCTAAATGACCGACCATCGAATGCAGCAAGCATAGCCATAGATTTAGACAAGGGAGGAGAGCTAAGAGCTTTCCAGCAATCCAACGACATTACCGAGGTGGAAGCACCTTCGTCAACCACCGTGCATTTAACAAACTTATCCAAGAACCTTACATGGATCGGAAAAGCAACATGGTAAGGTAAGCGAGGTTGGACGTCATTAGTGTCGAATTTAATGATGCTAGGGTTGTTCCCATCCTGAACTCCCAAAGCAGATAAAAGGGCGTGTCGTTGTGAAGGACATGCACGTAACTCCTCAAGAGCCGACATGGAACACGGAGTTTGACCCAAATCTTCTACAATAGAGTAGTTATGGGCGACTCGAGCATTGGGATTGTGCGTCGAGCGCTTAAGAACACCTTTCGGCATCAGCGGCATAGTAGTGGGCTTCTTGATATGTAGTGAAGTGTCAGGAGGAGGAGGAGGCTCATTCCCCATATTCGGTTGTGGTGCACCATATTCACATTGACGAGTGGCAACACTAACCTGAGACTGGACCATTTTCACGCATTCGTAGCCACCAGCATGAGAAGAAGATGTTGTAGTTTCATTAGTCCTGTAACCAGTATTAGGAGCATTCGAAGCCATATTTTGATGATGTGGAAGGGGATATTTGAACACAGCTCGACTCTATGCAAGATGCTTCGATGCTTCCTCAATTCGAGGACACAAGTGAGTCAGGTGATCCTCCCCACAAAGTTTGCAAGGGAATTTCACTTTACATCTCAACTTATGGTCCCCACCAGCATTTTCATCGTCCCGAGGAGGGTTGGCGTTCTGTTTCCTAGTATTGTTTCGATTACTACCATTATTCGAATTGTTCCCACCCTTACAATTGTTTCTCCCCTTCTTCTTTCCACCAGGTTGTTGGTTACCTAATGGGTTCTCAGTCTATATAGAATGGACATTGGACGACTGGGTAGGAGTGGACGAGGCATGAGCCTGTCCAGGGGTAGACTGGCTAATAGTCAAATTTTGCATTTTATTGGTAACCAAGTCTACAGGTCGAGTACTTATGGATCCCACAATTCTATCAGCATGTGGTCCAGGAACGGGCTTGGCTTCATGTCGTGAATGCGGTGTGTCAGGGATTATATCATACAAGATGCCCGATTAAGCATAGAGCAAATCTAGCTGCTGGGCTTTGAATATAGCTTGTTCCTCCGTTGTAATAACGGACACCGAAACGTCCTTAGATATGTAAGGAAGAAATGACTTGAAGAACCATTCCAACAGAACTTCCGGAGGAATGTTGGCTTTCACTAGCTGTCACCTACCCAAATTCTAAAAATATTATTTTATTGGAAAAATACTTTATATTAAATTTTAATTACAAAGTTTTGTAATTATGACCAAGTTTGGTCAACGATGAATGTAATTACTGATTATTATTATTTAATAAATTAAAGTAGGAGACAAACACCCAAGGGAGCTATTAAATGAGTGTTCACTGACCCACTAGGAGGAATGGAAGTTGTTAGAAGGCATGGGACAGATGGCAGCAATTGAACTTCACCGCTAGCTATTGGTTATGGGACAACTACCCCTAAAAATGTGGCATTATCCCCCAGGTGGTGGGAGTGAGCAGGTAGCTCATTAAATGACCAGTTAACCACTAAAAGGCCTAGTTAGCCTACATAAGGAAAATTCGAATTGAGCAGGCAGCTCTCTTACAATATTTTCTGCAGAAATATTCCTCAAGTGCATCAGGTGATCACTGAGATATTCAAATAGGGAGGCTATGTGAGAGTGCAACTGTAAGTTTGCAAATTATTCTGAGAAGGAAAACCAGAGGTGTTGGTGCAAGTCCCTTTGACTACTAAGTCTTTAAGACTGGGTAAATATTGCTACTGCAAGATTGAGGTCCCAAGCTTCTAAGTTTCTTCCTCCTAGTGGTTCAGTGAACAGGCTCGGGGGTCCTAAGGCAAGTAATTTGGTTGTCTTCAGGAATTGGTTGGGTGGAACAGGTTCCTTGGGCTATTTGTTTCCCTACAGTTAACTAGGTTTACTGTTCCTACTTTTGGTTACAGTTCAATGTTTTCTGCTTAGTAGAATTATTAAACAGTCATGAAAAAGAAGTTATTTTATTTTCTGATCTATGTTTGATTTTGAATGATAAAGCTTTGTGAAATATTTGATTAGATAACCATCTCTATATTTTTCCCCATGCTGTTCTATGCATAGTACTCTAGTATAGAGAAGCAAATTAATGATAGATGAGAAATAAGCAGAATGCCATTGAATGGATAAATGATTTCAGTAAGTGTTTTGGTTGAAATTCTGACTCATGTTTATACACAGTAAAACATTACAGTATAGCATCAAATACAATATAGAATTCTTTTATTTATACATGAAAGAAAAACATAGTCTATTTTCTGCATAGTTCTATATAATTCTCTTAAACTCTATTCATTTCAGATAGAAAACAAATGCAATCAATATTAAGCATTTCATGTTTTCAAAGTAATTGTATTTTCAAGAATTCTAGCAGCTGCAAGAACTAATCACTGTATAGATTTATTGCCATTATACATATTGTATTTCTTCACTAAATTTCTTCTTTGATTTCAATTATCTCTTTTATTCTAAGACTAACAGTAAGACATTGTTTATCTCTTAGCCGAAAGCACGATTCATATCTATGTCTAACATTGGTTCACAACCCTAGCTTTAAACATATAGATTCAAAATATTTACATATGCGAACTATAACTCTCTTTTCATGGTGCGAATTTCTCTGTACAAGTAAGATTAACAAGGAAGGTCCAGGTAGGGTTTCATCCTTTGAACAAATAAGAACCCGGAGGCAATAACCATGTTAAAAACATTATAGCAGTCAACTATTTCATCTATTTTCCAGACAAGTTTATCATCAACGAGTTTGAAACACAAGCATACATTTTTATACAGTTATGCAAACTTAAAACCCTAGGCCAAAGACAACCTTCGTGGTTCGGAAAAAACTCAACATTTATTTTAACAAGTTAAGCTTCTGGTACAATAGCTTATTGCATGATAGATAGAAATCAAAAGCTACAGGTAGAATTCATTTACGAATTAAAACAGACTTTGTGAACTATCTTTAGAAAAAACATTTGACATTCGAACTTATCTCATAACCTTTCCAACACTTAAATACCGACTTCAATGACGAAGTACAAGTTACATTCGACCTGAGATAGTTTCGTATTCGAACCCGAATCAATAGTTTTCCAAACAGTCATTTGCTAAACATCTATTTTTTAAACAAGATTGTATCATTACAGTACAAGAAAACCAATAGCATAGAAGAAAGAAAAACACGACTCCATTAAGGAACGCCCAACAGCATAGATAAAGCTTGACAAAGATATTGTTCAAACTTTCCAAAATACATAGGGTCTTTCCCCTTAAAACAACCAATGGTGTAAAGGCCAACTCATGGTCAGTTCCAACGCTACAGCAAAAACAATACTGAGCCGAGCACCAAATATAAGACTAAGGATCAACCTCTTACAGTATGATAGCAAAACAATATTTAAACTTCACATTCGACCATTGTCGAAACAAGTCGAAAGGTTCCAACTCTCAGCACTCGGAAATCACCATCAAAACTGAGTCAAAGAGCACTTACGAGGGTTTCAAGAACCACCGGAGCTTACCAGGAGAAGTAGAAGCATATTCCATTCTCCATGCTTGCACAGGAACCATCCTATGAAGTGGGTACCTGCAAAATACATTTCGAAGGGATTAAAACAAGAATGCAAGAACACAAAAACAAGCAACATAGTAATTTTTATCTTCGTGAGTATTTACCTTTTATTAAAGCTCAAAACATTGGCACATCACACCATCATAGAAAACAACGAAGCACACTGACATGTGATAGCAACCCTAAGTTAACATAGAAGACCATTCTCACGCACAGGAGAATCGAACCCATATCGAATCGCATTCGTTACACAGGAAGGAGAAACCCCATCACTACAATGGCGTATTGTGAGTTGAGTGCAGAAGGTTTAAACCTACAACTATTAAAAAAAACTACGTCTCACAGGTCACAGGGTCAAAACCCCTGAGAGGAACTCTCTCCAACCCTAAAATTTTGCAGCCTATTGGCCTCAACTCCAACGTAACAATGAAAGACTGGGAAATTCGCTACCATTACATACAACGAGGTTAAGGTTACACAATCAATGATCAAGATCGAGTGAGATCAATGGGCAAGGATATGCCAAAAATGCTACATTGAAATCCGAGCAAATATTGCATTAATATCTCATAAATTACAACAACCATGAAGTTGCCAACCGTGCGTGCCAAATAACATTACCATGTACAACTCGGAGGAGAGGAGAGGCAATTTGGCAGTCTTGCCAGCCAGGATTTCTAGTGGTATCATCGACCAAAGTTCATGTGGATGGACTACGTCGGTTGACAACCATGTTTTCCACGATGGAGTTTGGTCAGAACATTTAATTCATGATCTGTACACTGTCAACCTGTCAACAGTAAACTCAATGCACATCAACTCAACTCTTAACACGATTTTTGTGAATGATACGTTAATCATACTTAGGACAAGAGCTAAGTCATATAGTATAGTTCAAAGGTTTTTTTTACATTTTATTCACGGTTTGCATAGGATAATATCCTATAGTGTTAAAAGCATAGATAGGATTGCATATTGTAATCATATCATTACATAATGAAAACCATATCATTGTAATTATAGTGCATATTTTATATAGTTGCAAGTTTAAAACTTAGGCATCATAATAATTGAATTACATGTCCATGCATTATGAAAATACATAGAAACTATAAGATATATCTATTTCATTTCTATAGTTTTATATAAGCAAAGAATGAAGTTTCATAATGCTGTTTCATAGCATATGTATACCATAGTTACAATAAATTTTCTATGATGGACATGTAGGGCAAGGCTACGGTATCATTAGTATAGTGTAAGCATTGACGAGATACACTCTATAGCCAAGTTCTTATACAAGCACTAGTCACTATACCTTTTATATGTATTAACTGTGTATTGAAATGATAAATACATGACATAGAGTAGTCTAAGTCCTGTAGACGCTAAGTATAATGATAGTTCGAAGGTTTAAACATTATTTCTACAAGCTTCATAATAGCACACTCAATAGTTATTAGTATCGATGTTTTTAATATTAATGACAGTAGTCTTATGACAATAAATGTAGCATTATAACAAAACTTTTGGACGACATGAAATTATAACACTGAAGAGTTTAAATGTCAGTACATAAACTAGGATTAGAACCATGTATCCATACCTCCAGTAACCATGTTGCAAGGAAGTACTTAGCATTTTAATTTTACATTAACGATGAATTGAAAGACACAAGTACTCTTAACACATGTTGTCTTATAAGATTTCTTACTTGTGGTCTACACATGGAAACAAGATTCAAATGCCTTAGCTAAACGTAGCTAAGTAAACTCCAGTGTACCTCGTAGGACTCCTTCATCATCATACAAAAAAACCATCAGCATTTCATCAAGAACATCACAATAGTACAGCATGTAATCATATTCAAGGACTTAAGCAAATATGTAAACTGTACTCATATGCATAATCATAAAAGATCTTTCGTTAAGGAGATTAACATCCGCTTAAATCTAAAGTAGAAAATAGAATTATATCTTATTTTTTCGAGATATATGACGTGTCAATGTCATTAATCATCTTAGTTAAGAATTTGAATTAATGTATATGTTCCGCATTAAATGAATTTGATAATTATTGCTATTATAATTTTTTTTTTTTTTGGTATTTTCGAGATGTTACACTAGCCTCTTCCATCAATGCCATTCCTGAATATGATCGGCTATGTGCATGGCCTTGTTCTGGAGAAAGGTGGATAAAATCACGGTGCCAATATCATAGCAAACCCGCAACTGAAAGTGATCTAATAAAACCAAAGCTATCTCGTTAAAACCCTTGTAAGTTCCCCCAGGCAACTCGACATACCACTTTGTGGCTGCCCCCATGAGGGTGCGTTGAAATAGTATCAGACAGATAGAGTCATGATTTAATGAATTCAAGGAGCACCAAAGGTGAAAAGTCATAACATGATCACACGGATCCTCACCACTCTTCCCTTTGAACTTCGGAATGTCAAAAGGGAGATTGGTAGGGACTGGAGGCCAAGAAGGATCATGACACACTGGATCATTTGTAAGCTTCGAAAGATATGGTAAATTCAATCGAGCAAGAAACGGGAGTTGTGGCTGTGAAGTTGGATTAAATCCTCCCACAAGAGGATGGCTTTGCGAACTGTAAGGATGATATGAGGCTGATAACCACCCCTACCTTGACCTGTATAAGGGTATGAAGGTACATATGCGTTATAAGCACCATAATTAGGAGGGTTGTAATAAGGGCCATAACTGGCTGCATTATAAGAAGGATTGCCACCATACTGATGGGGCATATAAGTGCTAGCTATAGTAGGAGCAATCGAGTAATGACCGTAATTATAAGGTATGTTTCCACCCCCAGCATTGGGAATGTTACCACCCCCAACGTTGGGAATATGGCCTCCCCCAGTGTAGGGTATGTGCCCTCTGTGAGTGTTGGGAATGTGCCTACCCCCAGTGTTGGGAATGTGCCCACCCCCGGTATAGGGAATGTGCCCTCCGTGAGTGTTCGGAATGTGCCCACCCCCAGTGTTGGGAGGGACATGTTGGTTAGCAGTCGTAGTTGTAGTCACAGGTATATGTGTAGCAACATGCATGTTGGGTTGTGTAATGTGAGCAGTGTTATGTGAAGTGTTCCCACTAAAATGAGGGGCAGTCATAGGATGTTGTCCACCCCCAACAGCTGTAGAAGTGGATGGGACATGGAAAGACGTGAAATGAAAGGGAGTGGAAAAATTCGTGTTGCCTCCGGACGGTGCAGAAGTAGATGTGCCGGCCCCGAAGGGAGAAGAATGGGTGGCTCCATCCCTAGAGGGAGCGGTTCCTACAGCTCCAAGGCTAGTATTAGATTGAATACCTGACGAGGTGGATGTAACATTCGAATTAAGTCTAGGAATACCAAGTGAAGAAGGATTAGTGGTCGAAGGGTTCGTGATGGTATCGAGATCTGGCATCCCATATCGGAAACCATGTGTGTGTGGAACATAAAATGGGTTTGAATTCGGGGGTGGGTCTGGTCCATAATTGTCAAAAGTGACGAGTGGGGGTGAACCTTCCCCTCCAAGTTCCCTAGGAGTGGAAGGAATGGGCTGTCCATCGACATCCACCGATGGAGTCATGGGAATTCCTCCCGGTGTACCAGATGTAGAAGTCATAATGTGCTTGTGAAGTTCTTAGTAAGTCTCAAAAGTATCGGAGGGGATCCTATGGTGTCTCTTATCAAAAGGACATGCTACCTGGTCAGTTGGTAAACCAGCCAAACGACGAGACCTACGGAGAGGTGGATCTTCCTCCATGATAACTCCAAATGAACAGAACGCCTCGTGATGACCAATTGTCGATCAAAGAGCACACACCTAAAGAAACTACAGCCAAATGCACACAAACAGGACTAGCTCAAGGGACTTCCCCACACTACAGCTTGTATGTATCACCTAGGATAGGCTTAAGACTCCCAAACTATAACCGGAGGTAACAGAATCAGTTATAAGGGTTCCCAAACTTCACTGCATGCATAGGGTCAAATCCCTATACAACAGGAAACTGTGTTTTCTACTGTAGATCCCGATGGCCAACCAAAGACACAGAAGCTTGACAAACAACAACTCAAAATAAGGACAAATGCCTAAAAATCCCCAAAAATGAAGGTTATCCCCAGCAGAGTCACCATTTCTGTTACGGAGAAAACTTCCTATGGCTTGGGGCAAACTACAAAAGACAGCTGACTACCAGAAAATAACTCAATTCCCAATTCAATGCTATATAAATGACAATGCTAAGATAATGGAGAAAAAAAACCAACCTTTAACCGGATGTCCGAAGTAGATCCCCATTGAGATTTCAACTTCTACACTTGAACCTGCATATTAGTCTCAACAACAAGTACAAGCAAGTGAATATAACATGTGAAAGACATTAGCATAATCAATAGCATGATCCATGATATCATAAGCGAATATAACTAGATGTAATTTAACAATATTCACAACATCAATTGGACGAGAAAATTAGTATTTCCATTAATGAATAACAAGAAGTACAATACACGACCTCTTTCTGGCAACCAATCTGAACCAAGAACTAGGTCTCTCCACTTGTGCCTCCACCACTTCAATCCCCCATGCAATGGCAAACTTAAACTATGAAAGGAGTTTGGTAGGTGAACATAATAAGTTCACAACAACAAGGATCAATGAGTGTAGACTCAAGTCACGGCAAAAATCCACTAGAGCTATCTTGCTCTCTCTTTCTCCTCCCTTCCATACACCATAAGAGTTCAATATATAGCCTTCCAAAGGTAAGTGAAAGGTCGAATCCAGTCGCTTCGGGGTATATGGAGGGCCAAAGGTCACCCTAAGACCGCTCTTTGGGAGTAAAAAGTAATTTTCTATTGGTTTTTACCATTTTACTTGGTGTCCGTGAGCTATAGTGGAACAGCCTGCATGTACGCTGGCTATAATGGGACAGCAAGCATATAGGAAGAAAAATAGGGAAAAATGTGTTTATGGAGGACATAAAGTGAATTTGAGTCAATAAAATGGATCGTGAAGGCCAAACAATGCTGATTCTCACCAGGTGGAAAATTACGCTATAACAGGTTGACCAAGATTCACTTTGGCTGAGTTTGGTTGAACATGATTGTCTTAGGTTGAACATGGTTGAATTTTGGTTGACCATGGTTGAAATTACTTTACCATGGTTAAATTTCATTGATTATGGCTCACTATGGTTGACCATGGTTCACTTTGGATGACAACAGTTGACTTTTCATTAGATTTAGTTAACTATGGTTGACCATGGATGACTATGGTTGACTATGCTTGAATTATGTTGACCATGGTTGACTTTAGTTGAAAATTGTTGACTTTGGTTGACGAAATTTGAGTTTGGTTGACTTTTGGTTTACCATGGTGGAATTTGGTTGATCATGGTTGAATTTGGATGACCATGAATACCTTTGCTTGACTTTGGTTTTCCATGGTTGGTTATGGTTTTGGTTATTGTTGAGCCTAGTCAACTTTGGTTGACTATGGATAACTATGTTTAAGCATGGTGGAATATAGTTGACTATGCTTGACCATAGTTGACAATGGATGTTTGACCATGGTCAACCATGGTGGACCATGGGTGACCATGGTCAATCCACCATGGTCGACCATGGTGGAGCATGGTGGAGCATGGTTGACCATGGTTGACCAACCATGGTCAATCAATGTCAACCATGGTCAACCATAAAAGTCCATAGTCAACCATGGTCAACCATAATAAGAAATAAAGAGAGATTAATCAACCATCATCAACCATGGTTGACCATGGTCAACCATAAAAATTAGAAAGAAATTAAGATTATTTATATGTTTGACCATGGTTAACCATGGTCCACCATGACTATGGTTGACTTTCAATGACTAATCTCTCTTTGTATCTGACTATGGATGACATTGGTAGGCCATCGTTGACCATGGTTGACTATGGATGTTTATGGTTGGCATTGGTTGACTTTGGTTGATGATAATTGAATTTTGGTTTACCATGGTTGACCTTTGGTTAACTATGGTTGACCATCATTGTGTTTTGTTGACCATGGTTGAGTTTGCTTGACCATGGTTGGATTTGGTTGACTTGTCTATGGTTTACCATGATTGACTATTGTTAACCATGGTTGACCATGGGTAACATTGGTTGACCATGGTTGACTTTAGTCGACTTTGATTGACCATGGTTGACTTTAGTTGACTTTGATTGACCATAGTTGACTTTAGTTGACCATGGGTTACTATGGCTGGCTATGGCTGCTCATGGTTGATTGTGCTTGATAATGCTTGACCATGGTTGACTTTGGTTGATCATGGCCAACCATAAATTGAATATGGTTGAGAATGGTTATCCATGGTTGACTATGTTTGACCATGGTCAATGATGGTTGGCATGGTTGACTTTCGTTAACGATATTTGACTTTGGTTGACTATAGACCAACAAATTCCTTTCAACAATAGAATATCCATATATATTATAATTTTGAGAAATCCATTAGGTTAATGGTGAATCTATAAGTTCAAACTTGTTTATCATCAAAACATTTACAACAGAGGCTATATCTTCATATAAAAAAATAGTTTTCATTGATTTTATATGAATATGAATATACAAATATCTTCAAAGCAATAAATAATCCTAAAAACTTTATCTTCTCTCATATTTTTTATATTCTATAGTGATAGATGATTAATAGATTATGTATGATATAAAATATACATTTACAAAATATAAATACACAATTTAAAAAGGAGAGTAGTTTCTCTTTAATATCGGATTAATGTTCACTCAGAGCACATCCTGCATTGGATTAGTGATTTTTAGTATTCATATTGTAATTAATCCTATGGGGCATGCTGGTTCTCAAAAAAAAAATTAAAGCAAAAGGTATGCTTGTCATTTTGTCTTCCAGTAAAGTGTTTAATCAGTCTTTATATTTATGTGTGTCTGCTCATCTGTTCTGGAATCTTATTTTCCGTTTTCAGCTCATCATCTCTCATTTTTTTGTGACGAGCCTCTCGTCTCTTCGTTTCTACAATTGTTGTGACTATTTTGGTTTTTAATTGTGCTAAACCCATAGCTGTAGATTTTTCTTGTTGGCCTCTTTTCTGATAAAGTGTCAATAATATCGTAAATACATTCACTAGAAAATGAGGCTACCAAAAGTTGCCTTGCACTTGTCTGTTTTCCTTGTTGCCTTGTTTCTATACCCATCGCCTACTTTCCCCAATTCATCATTCCATGGATATGTCACAGTAATTATTTCAATGAATTGGAGCTCCCTCCAGGCCTGGGCATTGATACCAGAATATTAACATCACCGATCCCACTTCCATGTCAATATAATCATCATGGTTGCATTCATGGTTTCTTCAAATGAATATCCTATTCTTGCATATTAAAAATAAAAAAACTCAATACAAATAGTGATTGAATGTATATAATTAATTAATTAATATTCTTACAGGTCTGTATATAATATGATATATTTTTCTAATGGGATTATTAGTTTTTATTTAATTAATTGTTTCCTTTCTGCTCATTTTACAGAGTTCCGCTACATTAGACAGAGTCATAATAATATGTCAAATATATGCTAACATCATCATAACAGTATCAACAACATCACATCATCAACTGGAGCCTTCGATCAACATCATCGTCATCACGATCAGCAACATCGTCATCTAGACCAGTAGCATCGTCATCTAGATCATCGCGATCAACAACATCGTCATCTAGATCATCACGATCAGCAGCATTGCCATCTAGATCATCACGATCAATAGCACCGTCATCTAGATCATCACGATCAGCAGCATCATCATCTAGATCATCACGATCAATAGCATTGTCATCTAGATCATCACGATCAACAACATCGTCATCTTAGATCATCACGATCAACAACATCTGGATCATCTTAGATCATCATGATCAACAACATCTGGATCATGTCGATCTACAACATCTCGTCATCTCGATCTACACACAATCCAATTCCAGGATGATCAATCCCGCTCACTTTAAGACATCTCTCATGTCTATGGACGATACAATCTAGATCTTACTTACAGGATGATCAATCCTTATCAATTTAAGACAAGTCCCATGTCTATGGACGATGAAATCTAGATCCAATTCCCAGGATGATCAATCCTGATCCTTTTAAGACAAATCCATGTCTAAGGACGATGCAGTCCTTGATCCATTTAAGACAAATCCATGTCAAGGGACGATGCAGTGCTTGATCCATTTAAGACAAATCTATGTCTAGGGACGATGCAATCCTTGATCCATTTAAGACAAATCCATGTCTAGGGACGATGCAATCCTTGATCCATTTAAGACAAATCCATGTCTAGGGACGATGCAGTCCCGACCACAATTCCAGTCCTTTTTCATATTGGATGTGACCTAGCTCAGATCTAGGATTTATCACATACATTTTGAACTAAACGCTCAGGGACGATGCAGTCCTATCATCAATTTTTCGAAGACAGATGTCTACGGATCAATTCAGGGGACCGAAGTCCAAGGAAGATGCAATCCCTCTCGTCCACTAGGGACTTCTTTCTCAAAGACATATGTCTACGGATTCCTTTAGAACATGTGTTCAAGGATGATGCAATCCCCTCGTCAACTTAGACCCTGTCTAAGGACCATTCACCAACCTCACTGTCGGCATCACCATTATAGGTATCCACATCATCGACCTCACTATCGATGCAGGAAATCAAATCATCAACGACCATATCACTGCCCCTTTCGAGGAGGGTCCTTCTGAACTACCCCAAGCTTGTCTCAGAAATACTCAAAAATTACTTGAGACAGATGTTTGGTTAATATATCAACAACTTGTTCGTCAGTTCTTACATACTCGAGCTTGATAGCTCCTTTCTGCACCATATCCCGTATATAGAAATATCGGATCTCTATGTGCTTTGACTTATCATGGAACATTGGATTCTCTGTCATCTTGATACAACTCTAGTTGTCACACATGATCACAGTGGGGTCCATCTCTAAGTCAAATAGTCCTGATAACAGTTTTTGAAGCCATACTGCTTCATAACTAGCAGAGCAATCAGCTATGTATTCTGCTTCAGCTGTGCTGAGAGCCACACTAGATTGCTTCATGCTAAACCATGAGATCATGGCAGATCCTAGACAATAACATCCTCCTAATGTACTTTTCTTGTCTGATACACTTCCTACCCAATCAACATCTGTGTAGCCATGCAATTTGAAATCATGATCTCTAAGATAACATAGACCAAAGTCTATCGTACCTTTTAAGTACCTCATCACATGCTTTCAAGCTATTAAGTGAACTTGTCTAGGTTCCACTAGATACTGACTCAAGGTATTCATGATAAAGCATATATCTGGTGTGGTATTTGTCAAATACATCAATGACCCAATAATCTGTCTGTACAGAGTCATATCCACTAACTCTAATGAGTCATCAGCTAACAGCTTCAGGTTGGAATCCATGGGAGTGGCCATGGATTTAGATTCCAACATGTCAAATCTCTTCAATATTTCCACAACATACATTCCCTGGTTGAGAAAGATTCCTCTTGGGCCTTGCCATACTTCCAGACCTAGGAAATAATGCATTAATCTAAGATCTTTCATCTCAAATTCTGAAGAGAGCTTCTTCTTGCACTCGATAATATGTTTCTCATTTCCAGTCAGAAATAGATCATCCACATATAGCAACAATACGACAGGTTCATCATCCATAACTTTGAGATAAAGGTTAGGATCAGCTTTACTCTTGGTAAAGCCCAAGCTAGTCAAGAACCTGTCAATTCTATCATGCCAAGCTCTGGGAGCTTGCTTCAGTCCATACAAGGCCTTCTTTAGTTTGCACACATGGGTTCTTCCATCTTCCACCTCAAATCCTTGTGGTTGTTCTATGTACACTTCCTCCTCAATCACACCATTCAGGAAGGCTGTCTTCACATCCATCTAGTGTAATTCCCACTTCATCATGGATGCAAGTGCCATGATGGTTCTAATGGAAGTGTACATTGCAACTGGTGTAAATGTTTCATCATAGTCAATTCCCTCTTGCTGAGAGAATCCTCTGGCCACAAACCATGCCTTATACTTTTCAATGCTGCCATCCGCAGCATGCTTTATCTTGTATATCCATTTGGAGGATACCACACTCTTGTCCTTTGTCTTGGGAACTATATCTCAAACATCATTCTTTATTATTGACTGGTACTCCTTAGTCATTGCTTCTACCCACTCTTTCTTATGGGATGCTTCTTCATAACTAGTGGGTTCTTAATCTACAAGATCACACATCAGGGCCACATAGTTGGAAAATGTCTTTGTTTTCTTGCTCACCCTAGTGGAGCCTTCAGGAGCTCCATATTTTTCTGCTTCTAGTATAATGTCCTTTCCCAAGCTGGCTTTCTCTTCCATGAAATTTCTATGACAGGGGGTTCTTGTGGTTCCATCATGTCATGATCTTCAGGAGTTGTCTCTTCAGGGGTGGGTGCAGCTTCTATGATTCTGGAAGGTGCCTCTTCCTCATATACTTCTTCATGTTGGCACTTCCTATATCTCTTGAGAGCTGCCTCTTCATCAAATGTCACATCCCTACTTATTTCCATATGATGGAATCCTGGGATGTATATTTTGAATGCTTTGGATGCCTCACAATATCCAACAAATATTCCTTTCTTCCCAGAAGGATCTAGCTTGGTCCTCTTTTCTTTTGGAATGTGAATGTATACTAGGCATCCAAATATCTTGAGGTGACTTACCTCAGGCTTCTTCCCTATGAAAAATTCTTCTGCGGTCTTGAAATCAAGAGCACTATGAGATAGTCTATTCTGCACATGGATTGTTGTCCTGGCTGCTTCAGCCCATAGATACATATGTAGGTCTTGACCGTGTATCATTGTTTTTACTGCTTCCATAATAGTTCTATTCTTTCTTTCTGCAACACCATTCTGTTGGGGATTGCAGGGAGTGGTTAGTTCCCTCTTGATTCTAGCTTCCTTACAAAAGAATTCAAAATCTTTTGAAGTATATTCTCTGCCATTATCTGTCCTGAGTATCTTAATCTTCTTTTTTGAATGGTTTTCTATCAAGGCTTTGAATTCCTTGAACTTTCCAAAAACTTCATCTTTTCCCTTCAAAAAATATATCCAAGTCTTTCTTGAGTAGTCATCAATGAAAGCAAGGTAGTATTCATATCCACTTAAGGATGTGGATGGCATTGGTCCACATACATCTGAATAAATCAATTCCAATGTACTCTTAGTCTTTGTATCACTCTTTGGAAATGGGTTCTTGAAATTATTTCCTTTTGCACACCCTTTACAAGTGCCATCATGATCAATCTTTAAGTCTGGTAATCCTATGACTACCTTGCTTACATGAGGTAGTGCTTTGTAGTTAATGTGAGCAAGCCTTCTATGCCATATAGCTCACTTGGGCTAGTGGCTTCATGAACAAGGGCAGCTTCTGGATGGCCCTTGAGTTTGTATAGACCTCCTTCCTCTCCACCAATAACAATTGCATCCTCAATTGATTTTCCTTTGAGCCACATTAGTACTTGCCCATCTATGAATGCAACTCTATAGCCTTTCTTATCCAAAGCAAAGATAGAGAGTAAGTTCTTCTTCAAACCTGGTACATATAAGATTTTCTTCATCTTCAATGGGGTTCCAGAATCAAGCTTGTAGCTTGCTTCACCAATTCCCTTGATGGGATATTGATAGTCATCTCCTAGAGATACCTTCTGTGGAGAGGTATTCTCTTCAAGTCTTGAGAGAGTCTTATTTTGTCCTGTCATGTGCTTTGAAGAACCACTATCAATGAGCCATGTATCTTCTCCATGTGTCACAGACCTAGAGAGTGCAGAGAATAGAACATATTCTTCCGCTTCTTCTTTTTCTATTTTAGTTCTCTTCTTTTGAGGCCTTTCCTCTTCCTCTTCTTCACTATCATCTTCTGCCAAATGTGGTTGATGTCTTTTGTGAATATTCTTCTTCTTCTTTGAAGGAAAAATTCTGGCAATGTGTCCTAGTTTGTGACAACTATAACATTGAACTGAGGAGAGATATCTTTCTGAGTTTACTCCCCCTTTCCTTTTAAATCTATGAGGAGGTTGTGATTCCTTGTGACCATTCTTATTGGAGTTGAAATGACTCCTTCTTCTTCTGGTGTGAGTAGCCAAAGCTTGGTCATCCTCCTTAATAAGGGCTTCTCTATTGGCTACCCTAGCTTCTTCCTAAATGCAATCCTCCCATACCACATCAAACTTCATAGCTTCTTTCTTGGCACACATAGTTTGGATGAATGACTCCCAAGGTCTAGTGAGACCATTTAGAGCAATCATGACTAGTTCATATTCATCAAGGGTGTCTCCAATGGCATCTAGTTGTTCCTTGAACTGGGAAACCCTTGAGAAATAATCTAGAATAGATTCTCCTTTATTCATCTTGGTGCTCTTCAATTCAGCTCTCAGATTCATCTTCCTATTGATGTTCTTTCCCTCATACATTCTGGAAAGGGCATCATACATTTTCGTTGGGGTCTTCTCAGATGCCACTTGGGGAATCAAGTGGTCTTTGATAGAATCAACAATGATTCTCTTTGCCCTAATTAGGTCCTTCCTATACTTCTCTTTGGCTTCATCTTCCTCAAGTTCTGCAACTTCATCCTTGATATATTGGGCAAGATCATTCTCTTTAAGAATGAGACCAATTCTATATTTCAATGCCCGGAAATTCTCTATACCTTCTAGCTTGTCCTCAAGCTTAGTGCTTGGAGCCATCTTGCCGAGGGGATTACCAAAAATTGAAAATTCCAAAAATGAAAAACTGACCTTACCAGGAGATTGGCTTAACTGAGGCGAGGTGACTGATGTACTTACTTTCTGGAAACTTCAATTTTTCAGCCCCCAAACTTGACCAATGAACTTCGGACCTATTGTAGAAATCTGGTTCTGGTTTTCTGGTTTTCCGCACTTTTTGTCAAACTAGGGTTTGACTTTCCCGGAGTTCTACCAAACCAAAAAGTTCGGTCTAGGGCTTAAAAGATCGATTTTGAGGAGGGCTATCCAGCCATGTAATCAGAATCCAAAAATTCCAACTTTTACAGAAACCTGAATTTTCACTGGAGGAAGAGAGAGATATTTTCACCTTGTGAAAGATGTCTTATTCAGGCTAGCTCTGATACCATGTTAAGTTTATACTAATTTGACTAGCAAGATCATTGAAAGAAACATAATCACAAGATAGACAAAGATTTTACCCTAAGAAACCGTCATGGGGTAGAAAACCCAGCAAAGCTTTCATCAATAAAGATGATCAACCAAATACAAGATGTAGTCCAATACTAGAGCTCCTTCTCTACCTCCTATGCAGACCTCTCTCTCACTTGTGCGCTACTTTCCGAGTGATGGAAGAGTGAGATAAGTGAGGAACATCCTCCTCTACTTATACTTGTTTCCCGATTGACTTTTTACCCTATGGGGCCGACCTCTCCTAAGAGAGTCTAATAACCCCTAATAAATTAACTCAGGGCCGACCCCCAGACGGGAGATCTAATAACCCTAGTTACCACAATCCATCGGAGGAATAAACATCTCCTGATATACAATAGGGTCACCTAAGAGAAAGGGAACATCTCCGGAATAATAAAGTACAAATATAATATTCTTAGAAGTTACAATATTTCAATAGGAACAACAAACATGCAGGAGCTTGAATAATTCCATCAATGCGCTGCTGATAAGAGGGATATCTGCCACAAAGAGATTCGAAGCTCTTTCCAGTTGTATGCAGATGCCCTGGACAATGAACAAAGGAGCTAGGTGTAATCCTCTCCACCTAAAACCATAAAATATGGTATTATTCCATTTGTATGCAGATGCCCTGGACAATGAACAAAGGAGCTGGGTGTAATCCTCTCCACGAGGAGCCACATACCTGAAACCATAAAATCCTGGATTGGTTATCAATTCAAATAATGAATTACAGATCGACGTATATCAAAAATGTAAAAGCATACCTGAAATCCTGGATTGGTTATCAATTCAAATCATGGATTATGTATTTGGGTGGAACAACAAACATGCAGGAGCTCGAATACTTCCATCAATGCGCTGCTGATAAGAGGGATATCTGCCATAGAGATATTCGAATCTCTTTCCAGTTGTATTCAGATGCCCTGGACAATGAACAAAGGAGTTGGGTGTAATCCTCTCCACGAGGAGTAGCATACCTGAAACCATAAAATATGATATTATTTCAGTTGTATGCAGACACCCTGGACAGTGAACAAAGGAGCTAGGTGTAATCCTCTCCACAAGGAGCAACATACCTAAAACCATAAAATCTTGGACTGGTTATCAATTCAAAAATGTAAAAGCATACCTGATATCCTGGATTGGTTATCAATTCAAATCATGGATTATGTATTTGGGTGGGACAACAAACATGCAGGAGATTGAATACTTCCATCAATGCACTCCTGATAAGAGGGATATATGCCACAACGGATCGCAGGACCGCCGAGGATGATCGATTGATTCCCTTCCCCACCGCATGGCAACAATGTGATTAGCAAAAAAAACCGTAACCCAATTTCTCATTAGCAAACGGACTTTTCGGTAACCTGTTAGTACACTCTAAATCCGGGCCATTGGATGATGTGCTCGACAAAAGAATATGCTGCAATGCTTAACCACAGCTGCCCATCCTTAATCCCACATTAAAAGCTTGCGATAGCCCTCCATATAAAAATGTTCATTGTAGCACCTATCGGCGAATTAATCGTTATTATATATATATTTTAATTGTTTGTTTTTAATTTGGAATCCATGCCAAATTTGGAACCACTCTCATAGAATCTAGGAAAAGCATAAGTGCTAGTCCACCTCAAATTCTAAGAACACCTATAAATATAATAAATTTAGAACACCTATAAATATTATTTATAAATTTAGAACACCTATAAATATAATAAATTTAGAACACCTATAAATATAATAATTTTTTATAAACAAATTGTTCTTCTTTCTAAAATATATTTTTATAAACAGGTTGGTCTTCTTTCTAAACTATATCACAACAAGTTGGTATCTTTACGTGGATACTGTAATCAGTCCAGAGAAATGATGCTTATCTACGAGCACATGTCTGGAGGATCATTAAGAGACCGCCTTTATGGTAAATATTTTGCAGAGCAATATTCTTTGTTTGAGTTGCTGCATATTAACAGGAATTATTTTGATGACCAAAAACGTATATTTGATTCTATCCTTTTCCAGCTTTTGGCCCAGAAATTTGCGATCTAAATTGGAAAGCACGGCTAAGATAGCATTAGATGCTGCTCAGGGTATGTCTTAAATAATTTGATTGTCCATTTTTATGTATTTGAGTACAATGAAATTATTCAATTTGTACTTTATTTCTCATTTTTTAAATTGCTGCATTTTTTATTTTAAGGAATGGAATATTTGCACGTGGGTTGCACGCCAAAATAATCCATAGGGATGTCAAAACCGCTAACATCCTTCTCGACAACAGTTTGAATGGAAAACTTGTCGATTTCGGTCTCTCAAAGATGACCAAGATGACCAATGAAGGGGAGGTGACTCATGTTACCACTACGGTGAAAGGAACTCCAGGATACCTAGATCTGGAGTAAATCCTACATAATCTTGCATTCTCTTTGCAATTTTGTTGAAGCTTAACTAATTCAATTAATTATTAAAGCCAATGAATCTGTTTTACAGGTATTTTTGCACTCACCAATTAACGGAAAAGAGTGATGTATATAGTTTTGGAGATCATATCTGGGAGACCACCCATAATGCAAATTTATCGGACGAGGAACTTAACCTCATTCAAGGGGAAGAAATGGAATGGAGTCGCGTCATAACTAGTTATTCAAATTATGCAAGAGACAGTATAATATGAATTTTAAGTGTATTTCTTGTTCTACATACTGATGATAATTATATTTGGGCGGATTTAAAAGGTGACATCGTTTGTGGAGAGGGATGAAAATCCGGGAGAACTAGAAGAAATCGTTGATAAGAGGATGGGTGGAAACTACGACATGGAATCCATCACCGGTATTGTCAAATTAGCGCTTACATGTGTTGAACCAAAACCATCACGTAGGCCGACTATGAGTGAAGTAGTAGGAAAGATGTACACGAAAATGGAAATAATTGTCCTCTTCCAAGTTCAGAGAGAATTGGTATGGAATTTGAAGATGTTCGTTCACGGGTGGATACGAGTGGACCCAAAGATATGGAGTGGGGTGATAATAGCTCAATAGCTCCAACCTCCCCCATGTAGGAAGATAGGAAGATGAGTCAAACATTCAGCCGTGCCTTCCAAATAATATTTAAAATGGAGATTAGTAAATTAAGTAAATTTGTTGTGATTCATTAATCATAAGTTTTTCAAACTGGATTTGTCAGCCAGCCCGTGGTACTATGCACTCGAACCGAATCATACTGGCTTGGCCAGCAAGCGGTACTATGCGGCGTCACCGCCACATGTATTAGCCAGTACATGGTCCACATTGCAATTGTGTATGAAGTAATTTTGTACTCGACATTTATTTTGTAATAGAAAATGTATGGAGACTGATCGCGTGAGTACAGTTCAATCCAGTCAGATCACGTCCCTGCTACCTATACGTTTATAACAGGGTCTGTGAACAAAGTCATTGGTATTAGGCTCACACTAGGCAAATACAAATACATTCCACTCGTTCAAAGATAAAATTTGTAAAACAATCCACTAAAGTCCATAAATAGCAGCTCATTTTTATTATCACATTAAAAATATATAAAAAGTGAAAGACAAATATAAAAAAATATATATAATAACTTAATTCATAGTAATCCCCTTAATCTTCTTAAAACACTCAAGAGTCCACTAAGTCCAGTTTTTGACTAAGAAGCATATTACATTACTCATTTCACCTTAAACAAGAGTCACGAGCTGGTAATGTTCTCGACTATTAGAAATTATTAGAAATTTCTATTTACTAAAAACGATATAAATCATTCATGATAAAATTAGTCCCTTTCCATCATCTCTCACTTTATCTTCTAAGCAAAAGATAATATGAATCACTCATGATAACATTAGTCCCTTTCCATCATCTCTCACTTTATCTTTGAAGCAAAAGATAATTTCGCGATTGCAATTCTCAAAATATGTATAATAAAATTTAATTTGATTAAAAAAAGACATTTGATAAAAGATGCTTTTTGTTAATTAGTGGGAGCTCCCAAACTCATTAAAACAATATTGAGGGGAAGAAATATTTTTTATTGAAGAACTCAGAAATATTTTTTTATTAAAAGGGAAACTTTTATGCATTAATATAATATGAACTTATTTTTAATCGGGTTGAGGAGAAAAACTATTTAGTAACCCCAAGAGAAAATAAAGGGAAAGGGAAGAGCCGTTTTTTAATAATTCTTATGGAGAGTTTTTTAGTTAATAAGCATGAAGGGATTTTTTTAATGATATATTATAAAGTTAGGAAATTATTTTTTGATTGTGGAGAATTTTTATTTTTGATATATAAAAATTATAAGAGTTTTTTTTATTGATTTATAGGAAAAAATAAACTTTAATTTTATATACATTCATTTTAACATGAAGAGGAAGAATCTACTTTATATTAATAAAGAATCTAAAATTTGTTTTAACAAACTTCAACAACAAAAATATCACTATAATCTTTCTTATACCATAATAAAAATATTGTTATGTCCCAACTACTAAGCCATGTAACCATGTAACCATTATACACATAATGTACATAATGTGATAAGGGTAATTGGAGGAATTTTATTTCTTTGAAATGTCATCATTTGAATCTCACTCACTCTCTGATGTATCTCTGATGTATGAGAACTTGCCCTTGCAGTTGGAGGCCATGCAATAATGTTAGATTATATATATACCACCAAAGTTATCGTGTATTTAATGTCAATGTAGCCTCATCCTAATTTTGGATCCATGAAAGATATTGAATCAAAATATAAATATGATTTGAATTCTTGTAGTTGTTTGTTGTGGATAAACATGAAAAGGTGGGGTTGACTATAAAGGGAAAAGATAAATGTGGGGATATTTAGTTTTCAAACTAAGATAAATGTGGGGATATTTAGTTTTCAAACTATGGAAATTGTATTACAATTAAGTTTGTGGAGGCCATCTACCCCTTCACGCTACTGTCTTACTGAAGTATAATTTCGTTGATAATTGTCCAAAGCCTCACAAAACACAAATGCATAGATACTGGTTTTGATTATGGGAGCCTAACATGATTAGGGCTTAAATTATTATAACACAATGTGGTCTAGGTCTGGATGCTCGGAGGGAAACGTATTATTTCTTGATAATTGTCCATAGAATACGGGGCATCAAAATAATATAGTCCTTGAACAATGGAATATCCAACACGCAAGGGGACACTGTCACATAAGTTTATTTCTTAAATTAGCGTTGTTATGTCATTGAGATGAGACATTATTGACTCTAGAAAAGACAACACAATTGAAAGAGAATGAACAAAGCCAACTCATGTCGACGACCATACCTGGAAATAAAGATGTCAACTGAATCGTGAAATAGCGTCTGAGAATGCTTCAACTCCAGCGACACCGTCGACCTCAAAAAAACAAAAAAAATGGGATTCAAATGCTATCATCCCCAAAGATACCCAATATAATTACACCAATTTCATTTTTCCCTAGTCACCGATTATCGATTTCTTTTTACCCACGGGTGTTTCAACCAATAAAAAATTACACCAGCTTCAGTAGTAAGGCATCCCAATGGACATTGGTGAGAATCACATAACACCTCTATTAGCAGAAGCCCATAACAACGGAGGGCCAATGCCACTGGAGCCCAAGACAAAAGAAATCTTACGTAGTGAAGGACAAGAGATCGTGCTCGACATCAATGGATCCGGCTACTCAAATGAAAACGGGCATGATATCGACAATCCATTTACATTTGTGGGAAATCCGGATGATTTCAATGTGAATTGCCATTGTGACTGACATATCCTTTAGGAATTTTGCGGGAAACTTTCAAATTTTGGCTTATTTATAATTTTCGTAACAACCAATGATTCTATAACTTGTGCAGACCATCAATTTACTAAGAAATCAGAAGATATATTGTTATTATATTGGTATCATTTAACCATTAGAACTACTGACATTGACTTGCTCTGTACGAGATCTCAAAGAATCAGAGAGACATCTAATAGGAATATAACTGAAATCCACTCACTGGTCTAAGACTAGACATGACGACCTGTATCAAGATTGATTGATGACCACCACAACACACGTTATAATGCCAAAACGAGCTCAGTGGCCATTTTCCAATAATAAAAGCATGGTCTGCCTTAACGAGTGCACACGCCCAGCAAGCTATCAATCTACAAACATTAAACTAATTGTATCTAAACCGGCATCTAATCCAAGCCGGTAACTATGCCTGGTTCGAAGAGTAGCTTTTCCATACCTATGCTAGATTAAAATATTGATATTTCTCAGTACCTATGCTACCAGTACCAGAGACATGGTTGTATTGGATAATTTACCACTCTGGTATCTAGATTCAAAGGCAGCACCCATTATCGCAGGAACCGTTTATGGAGAGACATAGCATGTTCAGGGAAGAAAGAGACATAGTAGCGTGTGTGATAAGCCGATGCACCTCCAACACTCTCCTTATTATAACTGCTTATTATGCAATCATCTTGAAATCAAACTATTTTGACTTGTTGCTTATTCTAGAAATCATCGAACAACACAGACAAAGCCTTGTGCCAGGAAGCACAAATGCCTGAAAATCATCGGACAACATGGACAAAGGCCTTCTGTCCATTTGTAAAGATTTTTTTCAACTCTTCCTGACATCTCCATGCATGCACTCTGTTTGTCAACTCTTTATCACATATCCATGCATACACTCGAATTGCTTTCCTTTGTTTGAGCCACATGCCTTCCTTGTCCGGCTTTGGTCGGAGTAGTATATTATTTGGCTATGACAACACGTAGAGCGTTTGCATTCTTTATCACCTGGAGAAACTACCAGGTCAGAATCCACTGGAGAAACTATCGGGTCAAAATCCACTAGATCTACTATTGCTGATGCTTCTGGTGCTAGTAGCTCTGTTGGGGCTACTGCTACTGGAAACTTTTAATCAGTTGAGCCGATGTTTCATCAATGGCTGAACCAACTGACTCAACATTTGGTCGCTCTACTTAGTCTATGGTATTGTTGGGTTTCCTTTCACCTGTCTATTTTTTTTAATCACCAATCTACGTTTTTTCGTAAAGAGGCTCTACATATTCTATGGTATTGTCTGGGTTTCCTTTCACCTGTCTTTGTTTCAGTGAAAATGTAGAGCCTCTAAACATCGGAAGAATCTTTCCACGGCAATAAAACAACAACACAATGTCAGCACAATCGTTCCACAGCAATAAAACAACAACAAAACGTCTCAGGGAAAATCCTTAGTTCTATTCTCGACGTGTTTCATATACAGTCCATTAATTCCAATCCTTCTATAATCATAGTGTATTTTAGCACCGGGGTTCATTCATCCTCAGATTATTTACAGGTCCACAAATTTTATGTGGTGAGTTCCGCATCCATTGCTTCTTTAATAATTTATATTAAAGTATATCAAAATATGTATTATGAAAGTGTCTTCATATTGCAACTTGGATCAAAGCATATTCAGTATCCTTAGCAATATGGTTTAGATATAAGTCAAGTGCACTTTATTTATTTATCATTCCTTCATGATCATTTAACCCTACATCTATTTGAAGAAATAGTGAATTTTACTAAATTGAAGTTCAATGCTCCAAAAAACCCCAACCAATGTTTCTAACACAACACCCCATATTTCTCACACAACCATTGAAACACTTTGTGAAGGATAACAATTTTTTAATTCAATTCATATATCTATTTACAACATCGGTGAAACAAATAAAAAATAATGCTATGTATAACAAATAATAGATGAAAACCAAACAACATCCTTTGATCTTATCTGGCAATGGTGTTAGCATAGCCAGGATGTGTTACGTCCCCTCTCATCATCCCGATCCACAGAGGGAACATGAATGCAATGAGGGGTGTCTAATTCTCCCTCAAATCCATACGATGAAATTTACAATTTAATAAAATGCATAATTAAAATATGTAAAGCGGAATTAAAACATAATAACACACACACAGAAAATGGAATGCAGCAACATATTTCTCCCAAGTAGAATGAGGTTACAACATGCAGAGAATTAATCCTCTTCTCATGCTATGCACATGATTTATGCTAATAAAATTAAGATGATCACTTCATTCAATTAACAAAACAGCCAATAATTAAAACATTGCAAATCAGAGAATTGACATGATTTAAACCATAAAGAATAGTTATCTTTAAGATGAAGCTATCCAAGCAACTAGCTATGTGAGAGCAACGTTCCACCCAACCGTAGGTCTCTGTCCAGCCTGTATTCTTTCAGCTGAGAGACCACCCCCAAGCTGGGTTGTGTATGCACTAAGGAGGAACTAAACATGCTCATTCACAACCATTATTTCTCACAAACAGTCATGCTAAGCCAACACACTGTTGGGTTTATCAAGCATGCAAGAGACAAAGGAGGAGGGTGTTAAGCCAATGAGCTTAAACACAGAGCCACAGGCATCTCAACTAAATCCCAATAGCCTTGGCATTCACAATACCTACCACACCCAACACAAGGAAGGTCCTCTTCTCTGTTTCACAATCCCTTAGGCGCCCCTTCCCTCCAGTGCTCTTCAGGGTGGGCATAGAATACTCCAAGCTACTAAATCCTTGAGATTCTAGCCTTCATTGGGTTTTTCAAGTAATTCCACCCTCTGTTCTATCTTCTTCTTTGTCAATCACGCTTGGATTTTCTCAATTCTACGACCAAATGATTCTATCTCGTAATTGGATTCCCGGGATATCAAATCGGGGTTTTCCTATGGATTTCTAGGCATATAACACTCTCAAATTCGCCCCGAGGTTTAGGTCTATGGATCCCCCACTAGATTTCACTGTCCACACCAATTTTTTGGCATTTTTGGCACTTCAAAACGTGGCTTAATTCAAAGTTGCGATTTCTAGTTTTTTTCACTGCTCGAACTATGTAATAGATGAAAACTGATGTTTTGTGTTCCAGAATGGAATGGGAATGAGGAGAAACAAATTCCCATGAGGTAGAGTGACTTGTGGGTCAAGGAAACAGAGCCCATACCCTGCCATACGAATTTCTGGACTGCCCATGCTCCTTTAAAGCCATGGACTGTTTTCTTCAACCACTTCCTTACAACAGAATTAAATGTTAGCAAGGAAATTCAAATGGGTTCTCGAGATGACATTTGGCAGCATATGGTTCAACCCCACAACCCCCTCACCACTCCCTAGTGGAATACACATGGCCCCCTCTTATTAGTTGCTTCCATAGACAGTTTTTGGTATTTTATCAAGCAATATTAATATTTACATCATTTTACAATGTTCCATGGCTTAATAGCACATGAATAACGTAATATCAAATACTTGCATTTTTAAATAAAATCGGAACATCCACTAGTGGGGCCTTGGCCTTGAGCTTCACACTAGGAAAACATACATCGCATGTATACAACATTTACATTAAAATCCAATATATCCTAAGGGTCAAAATGGGGGTATTACAGGATGCCCTGTTACACAAATACTCACTTAATAATAAAAAACAATGAATTTCGAGTCCCAGAAACTGGAAATAGTAGATGGAAGACTCCGATCCTTCACCTGGACTTGAACCTGAAGGCCCATAATGGGAACTGTTGTTGTATACTTGGGATTTTCCTGACTTTACAGAAAATGAAGAGATTCTTGCCATTAACTTTGTTGTCTTAATTTTGTGTATACAAAGTTGATACCCACCAATGGCTACCTCCTGGGCTCGGGGTAGAACCCAACTAATTCTTCATTCAAAGAGTTCTGACAGGTCTGTGACTATATTTTTAGTATTTTCTTCCAAGCTTTATATGCTTTCTAATTGCCTACGAATGTATCATTAAGGTCTTCATTTTATCTTCTAAGCAATCACCAATTTCATTCCTAATCCTCATCTAGTCTTCATTTTATCTTTTAAGCAACCACCGATTTCATTTGTAATCCTCATCAGATGAGGAGATAATAGTCCCAATAGTCACCAGTCACTATCCAACATGCCTTGGGTTTTACCCTATCCCATCGAGTTTAGTCTAATTGGTTGGACAATCGACCCTGCTAATCCTTGTTCATTATTGCTCGCAATCACAAAAGAGAAATAAACCTGTGCTACGACTCCCATTCAGGTAAGACATTCAACGCGGCTCTCTGTTAGAGGCTAGTCTTGATACACTTATTGCTGGTTTGGTGAAGAATAATACAATATCGATAACAGACCTGGATATGCAAAACCCAATGACAGACCGCAGACTGCCGGCTAGGCTTGGTTTTAATGTTGGCTATGCTCGCTTGGACCTGGCTGACGCAAATGCACCGCTGGGTCCTCCTACACCTAGTTGACGTAAACGCACCACTGGGTCTGCGTCACCACCAAGTCTTGGGGCACAAGACCCCAAGAAAGCCTCACCCACAGGGAGCCATCATGGAGCCAATAAGAAGGGCATTGTCTAAAAACACAACATTTTGCATCTTGGTGATCGGAATCCGACAACTTGATTTTCATAGAGTTCCCATCGTTTCGGAACTCTGCTCCATTTTTCAAGCATCTTGGTTGATTTAAAATGGGACAAAAATCGAACATCTCGGGTTTAAAATGGGCCAAAACCCAAGAAATAAAACATTTTGTAAAAAGCCAAATAAATTTAATTAAAAAAAAATTATAAAATAAAAAATTTAAACACAACTTTGTCAATTTAAAAAAAAACTGAACCTGAACCAAAATAATACCTCGACACAAAAACTAAATGTGGAGGACATAATAAGACTGCCACTGAATTATGGAGTGACATAAAAAAAATTGCCACTTAACTATGGAGTTTGGAGGATCTGCCAATTGAAAAGAAAGGACGAAGTTAAAATATTTATATAAAAAGCAAGGAGGAACTTGTAAATATGTATATTAGCACGATGACCTTTAATACTGCTTGCTTATTATTATACAACTTAACTGTTTTAAATTTAACATTTCTGATAAATAATAATAATAATTATAGCATGGTTGATTTTTATGAGTTTATTTGAATATCAACATAATTTTATTTCATTAATGTTTGGGTTTTTGGGGTTATACATTTTTATGTTTGAAGAGAAATTGGAGAATCTATATTTATGGTCTGTCAAAGTAGAAATATATATATTTTTTTTGTTTAAAAGTCATATGATTTTGACTTTATATTAATTTTTAATTTTCATTTTATTTATTGTAAATTTTTATAATGTTTAAAAACAAAATTATTAAACTGAATTTTTGGAAATTTGGAAATTTCTTTTTTTTTGGAAATTTGGAAATTTTTATTTTTTGCAAAAAAAGAAAATTAGATTTTTTTATTGGTTAAATAGAATTTGGATTTGACATAAATCCCTAGAGAGCATAGAACAGATCGTAGCTACTAGCTATCCAAGTGGTTCAACCCCATCTAGTCAACATCGCCAGCCCGCTCCCCAGGGTGTGTCTGTGATCATTATATGCTCAACTTCTCGCCTATGTGTTGATGTATATGTAACTTCGGAATGTATTTCATCTGTATATTATATTTATATTTATTGTACCCTTATAAGAGATGTGTTATTCCTCTATAAGGAAGTGTTGTCATGTGGATTGACAAGTGTCGCAAGTGTGTGTACTTGCCGATGGGTTATTAGACCACCTTATGGGGTCGGCCCTGATTAATATATAATATATTGTGGGTGTATCAAAGTAGAAAAGTCGGCCCCAGTAGGTCACTGGGCAAAAGGGTGAGTATAAATAGAGATAGGAGATCTCTATTTTACTCACTCGGAAAAGTAACTATCTCTCTCTCTGAAAAGTGGCGCACTAGTGAGGAGGAGGAGGATCATCTGCTAGGAGACTATCTCAGTGTTATTTGGTTGTATTTTGGTTGAGCCATTGCTCTCTCTATCTCTGAGGAAGTTGTGGGGTTTTTCACCTTAGGGTTTTCCCCACGGAAACTCTGTGTCTCTTGTCTCTATGCTTTTGATTCTTGTGATGCTTGTGATGCTTGTCATATTATGATTGTCATGCATTGATATACTGTAGATGTTATTCTCTCAGCAAAGATCCTATAGTATTGTGATTTAATACTGAAAATTTAACATGGTATCAGAGCTTAACTGAGAAGAAGACATTTTGCAGTGACAGAAGCTTGTATTCCTTGTTTATTGGGTTTCTCTCCACAGATTTTTGAAATTCAATATAGTAGATTGGATCTACTCATCAAGGCGCATCTATCTGTCCAATCATAATTCAGTTCCGAGCATTTTCAGATTTGGCCCTAAAAATTAGGGTTTCCACAAAAATAGGAATTTCTGGAAACTGAAGGTACAGCTGGAAGCTCCTTGAAAAAATCGAAGGTTTGAGCTTTGGATCGAGATTTTTGGCTGAGTAGATCTCCGGGAAACTCAAACCCTAATTCAGGGCTCTCCTAGTGAACCCGGGAGGACAAAAAGGCAATTTTGAAGGGCAAGACTTTGTTGATCTCAAATTCTGAATGTACTAGGCTGATCAGCTCTCCAAGGCGCATCTTTCTATCCTTTCAGAATTTTGAAATTCACATTTTGAATTTTTAAGGTTTCTCTGACAAACCCTAATCCGGGACCAGATCCAGTTTTCAGCACTTCAAGTGGTAAGTCCTAAATCTTTTCTATTTCCATTTGAAGTACTCTTAAAGATGTCTCTCCACACCAAGCTTGAGGATAAGCTTGAAGGGGCTGATAACTTCCGAGCCTGGAAGTATAGGATTGGGCTAATCCTAGAAGAGAATGAGTTGGACTCATATGTGAAAGAAGACATCCCTATCCCAGAGGATGAAGAGGCCAAGGCATTGCACAAGAAGAACTTGGTCAAGGCAAAGAGAATCATTGCTGATTCTATCAAAGACCATCTCATTGCCCATGTGTCTTCTCTCAAGACACCCAAGGAGATGTTTGAATCCTTGACCAAGCTATTTGAAGGAAAGAACATAAATCGGAAGATGACCCTGCGGAACCAATTGAAAGCAGTAAAGTTTCAGAATGGAGAAACCATTCAATATTACTTTTCAAGGGTCTCTCAAATCAAGGAACAATTAGAAGCAGTAGATGAAATGGTGGAGAATGGTGAGGTGGTGATGACTACTCTAAATGGCCTACCCAGGTCATGGGATTCCTTTATTCAAGGAATTTGTGCAAGGAAGAAGTTGATCTCTTTCAGTAGACTTCGGGAGGAATGTTCTCAAGAAGAAGCTAGACTTATAGCTCGTGAGGAAAAGATGGGAGGAGAAGATCAAGCTCTTGCAACTCACACCAAAAGAAGCAAAACCAAGAAGGATCTCTCTCGCCTCAATAGATCCCATCAAAAGAAGAACAACAAAGACCTAAGATGCTTCACATGCAATGAGAAGGGTCACTTTGCTTCAGATTGTCCGAAGAACAAAAGGGATAATAACAACAACTCTAGTAAGAAGAAGAAGGGCAGCAAAAGAAGGTTTCATGCTCATGCTGCCGAAGATGATGAACCCCCAAAGAAGAAGGCTAAGGCAGAAAGTAGTAGTGAAGAAGAGTATGTTCTGATCTCTGCACTCACTGATACCATCTCCCATGGTTGTAATGATTGGTTGATTGATAGTGGGGCCTCCAAACACATGACTGGGTTCAAGGAATCCTTTGTGAACCTTTCTAAACATGAATCACCCCATAAGGTGAAACTTGGGGATGATTATCAATATCCAATCAAAGGAAGTGGTGAAGCCTCCTACAACCTAGATTCTGAAAAATCATTGAAGATGAAAGAAGTATTGTATGTACCTGGACTCAAGAAGAACTTACTCTCCATATCTGCATTGGATGCAAAAGGTATGATGGTTGCATTTGTGGATGGCCAAGTCCTAATGTGGCCAAAGGGAAAGAACATAGATGATGCAGTAGTGATTGGAGAGCAAGAGGGAGGCTTGTATAAATTGAAGGGACAACCTGAATATGCCATGGTACATGAATCCATGGAGCCAAGTGAACTTTGGCATAGAAGACTTGCTCATTTGCACTATAGGGCACTTCCAATTGCAAGCAAGGCAGTGGAGGGTCTTCCTGAAATCAAGACCAAACATGAAGGTGTTTGCAAAGGATGTGCAAAAGGTAAGAACATTAAGAAGGCTTTCCCAAGCAGTGAAAGCAAGGCAAAAGACATCCTGGAAATCATCCACTCAGATATATGTGGCCCCATGTCATCCAGTTCCCTAAATGGGTATGTTTACTAAGTATCATTTATCGATGACTTCTCCAGGAAGACTTGGGTATACTTCTTGAAGGGAAAAGATGAGGTGCTTGATAAATTCAAGGAATTCAAAACCTTGATGGAGAATCAAACTATCAAGAAAATCAAGACATTCAGATCTGACAATGGTGGAGAATTCACCTGAAATGACTTCAAGAAGCTTTGCAGTGATTCAGGGATTAAGAGGGAGTTGACTGCTCCTTATAATCCTCAACAGAATGGAGTTGCAGAAAGGAAGAACAGAACAGTCATGGAAGCAGCAAGGGCAATGCTGCATGACCAGGATCTACCTATGCATCTATGGGCAGAAGCAGTTAGAACAGTTGTATATGTGTAGAACAGAACTCCCCACAAGATATTGGACAACAAGACACCAGAAGAGGTCTTTTCTGGGTTCAAGAATATTGATGTCAGCAAATATGAATATAAGGATAGATAATCTAGGAAGCAAAGATCAAAAGGGAGCACACTCCAGCAGCTCCTGCAAGGATGCAGATCTTCAGAGGGAGTTGACCATCTTCCTACATTCCACAACAGAGAGGTGTAGAAGAAGCTACTTCAGCAGCTCCTACCAGGAAGCAAAGATTCAGAGGGAGTCCACCCAAACAAACAAACAAAGATAAGTATTTCAATTATCATTTCTTGCCTATTTTGTTTGTTTAATAATATTATGCTTATGTTCCTAGACTTAGGAGATGTATTGTGCATATTTGAATGATTGCATTAATGAACAGTATACTACTAATATGCATGTGATGGGTAAGTGGCTTATGGCACTGTACAACATTCCAGTGCTACTTATCTAGAATGAAACCTCTTTGCTGACATGTTGGGAGTAGTGCAAACTCTTAACAATGTTCTGGTAGAGACTGGAAGGCATCTAGAAATTTGTGGAACATGGATAGATGTTGTATTGAAGCATTGGCTAAGATAACTGCATGACTGCATGACATATTTCTTTATGTGTAAAGAATTTGTTCTGAAAATTATGAGATGTTTCTAATCATGCAATTTAACTTGTTTTGTAGGAAAGACCGTATATCTTCACCTACAAAAAGACTACAACATTTGTTCCAGCAAGAAAGATATCTATTGAAGATATTGATCCGTAGATCATGAAGAAGATGTTTGGGATGCAGTCCCAAGACCTGACAGGGAGTCATATGTATGCAGATCGAAGAAAGCCTTATATGGCTTGAAGCAAGCTCCCAGAACCTGGTATGGTAGGATGGACAGTTTCCTATCTAGTTTGGGCTTTACCAAGAGTAAAGCGGATTCCAACCTTTACTACAAGGTTGAGGAAGGGAATCCTGTGATTCTACTACTGTATGTGGATGACCTATTTGTGACAGGAGATGACAGACTAATTGCAGATACTAAAAGGAAGCTTGCAGCTGAATTCGACATGAAAGATTTGGGAATGATGCACTATTTCCTAGATATGGAGGTGTGGCAGAATGCAGGTGGGATCTTCCTTGGTCAAGGGAAGTACACAGTAGATATCCTGAAGAGATTCGGGATGATGGATTGCAAGGCCATGGCCACACCGATGGCATCGAATCTGAAGCTTCTATGTGATGCTTCATCTGAGCCAGTTGATGTCTCTATGTATCGTCAAATGATTGGGTCCTTGATGTACCTGACGAACACGAGACCAGACATTTGCTTTGCTGTGAACACATTGAGCCAGTTCTTGACAGATCCAAGAAGTGTTCACCTGGTTGCTGTAAAGCATGTTCTGAGGTACCTAAAGGGTACAGTGGATTATGGGCTCAGGTATGAGGCGAATCAAAAGTTTAACCTGCAGGGTTATGTTGATTCAGACTGGGCTGGCAGTGCTGCAGACAGGAAGAGCACATCTGGGTGTTGCTTCAGTATGGGATCAGGTGTGATCTCTTGGTTTAGCAGGAAGCAGTCCTGCGTAGCACTGAGTACAGCTGAGGCAGAGTATGTTGCAGCCTGTTCAGCTAGTTGTGAGGCAGTATGGCTACGGAAGCTACTGTCTGAGTTATTTGATCTCCCGTTGGAGGCTACTGGTATCTTCTGTGATAACCAGAGTTGTGTGAAGCTGTCCGAGAACTCAGTGTTTCATGACAGGTCGAAACACATAGAGATCAAATATCACTATATCAGGGATATGGTGTAGAGAGGAGCTGTGAAGCTCCTGTATGTTGCGACGGACGAGCAGATTGCAGATGTGCGGACGAAGCCACTAGCCAGGGTGAAGTTCGAGTACTTCAGAGAGAGGCTTGGCATTCTTCAGATCGAGGACACTTCGAGGAAGAAGTGACGGACACATTTGCTGAAGCCATTCCAAGCATGTTGGAAGGAGGATCCTTCACATGGCTGTGGATGTAAGCGCTGGATGATGAGCATCAGGATGATGTTCTGGATTCTGCTTGGATATGATCAGTTGGATCATTTCATGTATGTACGCATCATGTGGATGCTGGATATGATCAGTTGGATCATTTTATGTATGTATGTACGCATCATGTGGATGCTGGATATGATCAGTTGGATCATTTTATGTATGTATGTACGCATCATGTGGATGCTGGATATGATCAGTTGGATCATTTTATGTATGTATGTATGCATCATGTTGGATGCTTGGACCATGTATCGGTATATGTATCAGGTGGATACATTGATGATCAGGAGGATCATGTATGATGATATGTATCAGGTAGATACTTGGTATGCATCAGGTAGATGCATTGATGATCAGGAGGATCATGTATGATGATATGTATCAGGTAGATACTTGGTATGCATCAGGTAGATGCATTGATGATCAGGAGGGTCATGTATGATGATATGTATCATGTATTTGTATCAGGTGGATACATTGATGATCAGGAAGATCATGTATGATACTTGGTATGCATCAGGTAGATGCATTGATGATCAGGTGGATCATGCAGCAGGATGTTGCAGTGATGACCAGGATGATCATAGATGACGAGCTTCAGGATGTTGCTCCAGATGACATGCAGCAGGATGTTGCAGTGATGATCAGGATGATCATAGATGACGAGCTTCAGGATGTTGCTCCAGATGACATGCAGCAGGATGTTGCAGTGATGATCAGGATGATCATAGATGACGAGCTTCAGGATGTTGCTCCAGATGACATGCAGCAGGACGTTGCAGTGATGATGATCAGGATGATCATGGATACATCAGGATGATGTATGGTGAGTATCAGGTTGATACTCTATGGCCGTGGATCAGGTTGTGCAGATGAGCATGTAATTTGTTGCCCTGGGAGATTTGCAAATGGTCTTTCGAGGTTTTGCCTATGGCATGTAATTCGGTGCCCTGGGACATCTGGCAAATGCTCTTTCGAGGTTTTGCTCTGGGAGGACATGTAATTCGTTGCCCTGGGAGATCTGCAGATAGTGTTTCGAGGTTTTGCCTATGGCATATAATAGCGCCCTGGGATATCTGGCAGATGCTCTTACAAGGTTTTGTCCTATGGCATGTAATTCGTTTCCCTGGGAGATCCGATAGGTTGGGCTGTGTGCCCGTAATCAGTCCTGGGATGCTCTTGCGAGGTTTTGCCATGACCACATGTAATTCGTTGCCCTGGGAGATCCTATAGGTAGAGCTGTGTGCTCGTAACAGCCTGGGATGCTCTTGCGAGGTTTTGTGGTGAGGTCACATGTAATTCGTTGCCCTGGGAGATCCTATAGGTAGAGCTGTGTGCTCGTAACAGCCTGGGATGCTCTTTCGAGGTTTTGTGACGCACGTAAAAGTCCTGAGGATTCCACAGTATGGCCAGTGATGACGAAGACCTGCAGGTGGTGGGCCTACATCCAGTATGAAAAAGGACTGGCTCTGTAGAACTTCCTATGACGAGTAGAGACAGAGATTGGTTGAGATAGTAGCAGCAGTGACGATGATGATGACGATGCATCGATGACGATGATCCAGAGAAGAAGACTTGTCTAGCAGATCTGTGTCGAGAAATACCTTCCTAGTTAAGAGGGAGTGTTGATGTATATGTAACTTCGGAATGTATTTCATCTGTATATTATATTTATATTTATTGTACCCTTATAAGAGATGTGTTATTCCTCTATAAGGAAGTGTCGTCATGTGGATTGACAAGTGTCGCAAGTGTGTGTACTTGTCGATGGGTTATTAGACCACCTTATGGGGTCGGCCCTGATTAATATATAATATATTGTGGGTGTATCAAAGTAGACAAGTCGGCCCCAGTAGGTCGGGCAAAAGGGTGAGTATAAATAGAGATAGGAGATCTCTATTTTACTCACTCGGAAAAGTAACTATCTCTCTCTCTGAAAAGTGGCGCACTAGTGAGGAGGAGGAGGATCATCTGCTAGGAGACTATCTCAGTGTTATTTGGTTGTATTTTGGTTGAGCCATTGCTCTCTCTATCTCTGAGGAAGTTGTGGGGTTTTTCACCTTAGGGTTTTCCTCACGGACACTCTGTGTCTCTTGTCTCTATGCTTTTGATTCTTGTGATGCTTGTGATGCTTGTCATATTATGATTGTCATGCATTGATATACTGTAGATGTTATTCTCTCAGCAAAGATCCTATAGTATTGTGATTTAATACTGAAAATTTAACACTATGTACTTCTGCAGCAGACGTTCGAGCTCCGACAGGACGTGCGCTACTTTCTCAAAATCCAACCACTTCTGCAATTTTATAGCCGTCAAATGCAGCAGCAACACCCGCAAATGGCGAGTTATAGGAATCGATCTAAGCAACATGATCCTGAATGGCTCCATCTCGTCCCAACTCACGAATTCATTGTTCCTCCACTCTCTCGAACGGATTCACAGGTCACATCCCACGGGCATTGGGTTGCCGAAACTAGAAGCAGTGCTTCTATTCGGGACCAATCTCCGGGTTGGAGTCCGTCATCGCTGACGAACTGCTCCCATCTCATGAATCTGGAAATAGGATCAAGAGCGCTCGATGGAGCTATCCCTAAAGAATTAGGAAAGCTCGTTTAGGTCAACATCCTCACGCTCTCTTTTAGTGGGTTCATCACTGGGAAAACCTATATATTTGAAGCACTTTCCAACTGAACCAAATTAGAGAATCTTGATTTGTCCGACAACCGCCGTAGAGGTAGTCTGCCTAGTCTGCCTCCCACCATCGACCAACTTTCTTAGACTCTAACTTTCCTTAATGTAGAGAAAAACACCATTAATAGCACTATACCCAAAGCCATCGGCAGTCTCTCTCCGTTGACAATATTATACATGGGTACAAATTCCCTTATGGGTACCATTCCTCATTCCATCACAAAGCTCCTTAATCTGCAAGCTCTCGATATGAAGGACAATAAATTACAAGCAACATTCCCAGTGAACTCCAACGAATGTACCAAAGCCTCACATATCTCTCTGATAACAAGTTATCTAGGTCGATTCCAGAGATCATAGCCATGCTCGGAAATCTAAGAGAACTCAACTTAAGTAAGAACAGATTCTAGGGAACGATACCTTCGGAAATCATGCATTGCAGGTTTCTTGAGCTGCTCGATCTCTCGCTGAACAAGCTCTCTGGCACTATTCCTTCGAAGGTTTCCAGTCTTCGATACATGCAATATTGGTTTGATCTATTGGCCAATGCTTTGACAGGATGAGTGCCTCTAGAAATGGGTGGAATGCAGATGGTCCAAGTCTTAGATCTCTCTAATAACAAGCTATCCGGGCACATTCCTCCTCAAATGATGCAGTGCGTCGCGTGCTGTACTTCAAAATCTCTTTCAATAATCTCGCAGGCTCTGTTCCAGCATCGATTAGGGAGAAACTCTCGCTCGTTCAGGTCATAGATCTGTCTCACAACAATATAACGGGGCCCAGTTCTAGGCTCCATATCTAACCTACGAATGCGTTTGCAGTTGAATTGATCCTATAATGATTTATCGGGCTCGATTCAAGAAGATAAACAATACATCATTCACAAGCAATGATGGACTGTGTGGGAAGTGTTTTGGATTAGCAGATTGCTCGTTGGACAAGCTAGATTCTACAAATAAGAAGAAGAATATAATAATAATATCGATTTCCTCTGTTGTGGGTATCTCTGTGGTGTTTTCTATTGGGATTATATTTTGGATTTTCAAACAAGAAGCATCCAAGTCCATGTCCAACCTCGTAGATTTAATAACTCCTCTCAAGATATCATGGGAAGAGCTGATTAGAGTGATAGAATATTTCAGCCCCGATAATCTGTTGGGAGTGGGAAGCTACGGATCGATTTACAGGAGAACTTTAGCGGGAGGCGAGACTGTCGCCGTTAAGGTGTTCGCTATTCTGGATGGTGAACGAATGTCAAAGAGCTTCGACAGAGAGTGCAGAACGTTAGGCAAAGTCCGGCATAGGAATCTGGTGAGAATCAAACGGCGTGCTCGACTGCGGACTTGAAGGCTTTGGTATTGGAGTTCATGCCTAAAGGAAACCTCAACAACCATCTACATGGATCCGAGAGTGGCGAGCTGAGTCTGGAGATGCGGTTACATATTCTGGTGGATGTTCAACTATCATACACTGTGATTTGAAACCCCAGAATGTGCTACTGAATGAGGAAATGATGGCTCATCTCGCTGATTTCAGATCGGCACGTATGTTCACTCACGAGGCATCCTATGAGTCTACTTCAACACTGAGAGGATCCATTGGCTATATGCCCCCTGGTATGAAATTCACTTTCTTTTATACATGGAATTACAATTACATGGTATAATATTAACGTTACACTATCAACACTATCATAATCATTGTTTGACTATGCATGAATTTTTAGTTATCTATCTATCAACTACCAGTTATCCACTCATCAGTTACTAATTATCATCATAACTATCATCAGTTACTAGATAACTCATCAGTTACTAATTATCATCATAACTATCATCAGTTACTAATGATCCATTCATTAGCTAGCAGTTTTGATATTTTTTTAATAATTGTTTATTTCGAATTTAGAAGAACCTCTATAAATCAAATTTGACAATACAATTGTATCAACCTCCTACCATTTAGAAAAAAAATAGTCACTAGTCCACCCCAAATTCTAAATTATAAACACCAATGATTAATTTGATTATTATTATAGAGTATGGAGTAGAAAGAAAAATATGGACAAAGGGGATGTATATAGCTATGAAATTCTAACGTTGGAGGTGGTAACAAAAAAGAAACCCACTGATGAAATGTTTGAAGGTAAAGTGAGCTTGTCAAGTTGGGTATCAATGGCATCTCATGAGAGTAGGACTGAAACGTTGAAGGGAATTCTAAATACAAACGGAAACGGAGACAACTCAAGATGTTATTCGATCATGGAAAATTTAGTGCCCATCGATTTATGGTGCACTATGCAGGTTCCAGAGAATCGACCAACTATGCGACAAGTGGTAGACATATTAACAAAGGTTTCAAGTACCAGCGATAATCGAAATGGAAATATGGAAGCAAGTACATCACTTCATTCAAATTCTTCTGAAAGTAAAATTTAATTGTTGTTAGCAGGAAACGCTTCTTTTTAATTATGTGTGAGAGTTGTGAATAGTATATTACAAAGGATTAATAAAATACAATGAAATATTGCTACTCTCGGTGCAATGAAAAAAGTGATGTTAGAGAGATTTGTGAACACTACTAAAATAAGTAAAATACACTTAGATACCACAATCAATGTGAATAGGAAAATAGGAAATGTTATCTACACCAATTCACTTCCACTTTGACTTAGACATGGGCAAAGATCCTCTCACTTTAATCCATTATTAAATATGGGAAAGAGCCTTAGAATTGAGTGCCTCATGGATGGGGTTTTGAAAGTGAAAACTATTCAAATCATGTCTATGTCGGGGGAACTAGTGGGTCTATTACACAAGGAAGAATCAAGGTGGGTGTGAATGAGTTGAGCTAAACATGCAAGCAAGTTTTCTATTTCATGACCTTAGAAACAATTGACAAAGGTCTTCTAAGTGTTGTGATCAGTTTATTAACGTTTTAGTAATGGATCCACTTAGGCATATATGCCCTGAGTTGACCCTTGTGGATACATGAGTTCACTTTGGTCAATTGCTTATGCCAGGTTAAAGTAGTGAGACTTCATAAATTTGAATAACGTCATTTAATGTTCCCTTGTTACTAGTTGTTCTCAAAATGGAATAGGCATAACACATTTTCTAGGTCAACTACTGATTCATATGCTTTCTCTACCTATGTTGACTTTCTCCATTTCACAAATTTTTACCACCATGAACTGATCACCTTTAATGTTTGAAGCCATAGGGGCAAAGCGATTTCGACTTATATGTTTAACTGGTGAAAATATTGGAGCTTACATTTTGTTCTTATGGGTCACTTTCGAGTCTCATACACTTCAAACATCTTCTAGATGTGGCACGTACTCCATATCTCATGATAGTCATGTCCATTCTCTACTTCATGCTTGCATTTGATAGGATAACTTTGTCATCTTTGCTCAACTTTCCTATCATTCTATTTATAGGTATCGCTAGTAAAGAGGTTGGAGAATTTTAGGGCGCATAAAATAAGTATGGACAATAACTTCAGTGCATACTGGTGTTGATAAAGTTGTTAAAGTACACTTCCTTAAACTATGGTTTTTGACTTCTTGAAGATGTAACATTCAATGAATGAGATGTTTGCATAGTACCCTTAGGAAAGACAATTAAGATGGTAGTCCCTATTTCCTACTTGAAAATCCTTGCTTTTGACACACAACCATATGATCTTCTTCTTCTTCAAGAGGTCTTTCAATGTTGGGAAACCCTCACTTCTTCATGTAAATGTACCCAATTTCCCATATGATTATTGCCATTAGCTCTTTCATTGTCAACACTAGCTGCAAGCCGCAAATTTTGGTAAACTTATTGTATTCCTTGATAACATCAAAGGAGCATTGAACATGGTTGTGCCCTCCACTAGAGAACGCATCTCAGAAGCCAAAAGGTGTGATATTTTCATGTAGTCATTCCACCCGAGACTAGTATTATCACCATTGTTTGTTGAGATATCACCCAACATATGGATTTTGTTACTATGATGAATTGGGAAAGCATGTTTGAGAGGCTAGGGAAAATTAAGGAAAATGTGGAATCCTGGGCTCCTTCTTAAACCAACATTTTGATCTACAAGCACCTTCCAACATATTACTCCAATGAACTTCTTGATCAACGAACCTCTTATAGTAGGACAACTCTCAACTCTCTTGCAATGGTCCAACATTTAGTGATTAATGCAAAGACTAACTCTCCTTTGTACTCCCTCTACTCATTATGTTTCGTAACACTTTTCAAGATAATTCCTTCTATTTTAAGAATTATTCATGTTGAGAAAAATTAAATAAATAGACTATAAAAATGACATAGAGTGATGTATCAAAGAATTCAATACTAAGAGTAGTAATATGTCCATAGTTTTGAAAATGCATGGCAAATTTGTTTCCCAGTCATGTTCTCTGTCTTCATAGTGATGTTCGAATCTTGAAATTTTCAAATGTTTGCCTATCCATGGGAGTGTTTTTGTATGATGTTGCAAGTTTATATGAAGTTGATATCTTGATCTTCATAATTACTCTTTAGGGATGGGAAAACTTATAAGAAGTCGTTTATGTTTTGACCTTGATCATTATTCGCCATCTACACCCAACCAATTGCAATGTGACACATATGAGTTATGAAACCAAATATTACACCGTGAGTTCAATTGTTATATGGTAATGTATAAAATTATAAGCTTGATCTAGACATTGGAAAATTTGAATTTTTAAGGATTATAGTAAAATAGTTATGTTACAAAGGGTTTATCCATTTTCATTGCTTTCTTTCATTGATTGATAAGAGTTACATCTCAATGTATTTGATATAAAAGTATAAGCTTGATCTAGACATTGAAAGTTTGAATTTTTAAGGATTATAATAAAATAGTTATGTTGCACAGGGTTGATCCATTTTCATTACTTTCTTTAATTGATTGATCATAGTTACATCCCAATATTTTTGGTTAATGTTTTGTACCTTTATGAAGCCAAATTGTCGACATTTTCTAGATATACTTTACTTTTATAACAACCATTCTAATTTAGAGAAATTGGACCTTTAGCTTTTGTTTAGATTACTTTTGTACATTGTTGAATAACTGTATAGATTGGGTTAATATCTCATTGTAAAGTTATACAAACTTTACATAGGGTTGTTGGAGGGATATTTACGTAATGGTGGAGAAATGTACTATTAAGTCAAAGTTATATGGAAGAACTATTAAGTCAAAGTTATGTGATTTTAATTTGGTTTAATTTTATAAAGTTAATTTTAAGATTGTTATATATATATATATATATGCAATGTATTAAATAGTTTTATATTAATAACAAGAGTTACGAGGTGGCAACGTTTTTGTACTATTGCAATTAGATTGTTTGAAATATGCAACTTTGCTATTATAATCTTTAAATAACTAATCAACAACTCAAAGGAATATTTGTGTGATATATACATTATAAATGTTTTTATACTTTAACCCAATAAAGAGAGCATACAAAAACAAGATAGAAAAAATAACTAAGTGTGCACTCAATATGTATTGCACTCTGAATAAACATCCATGTATAATAGGGAAAATTGAGTGCTAATAGATTTCCATTGGGCATGTTGGCTAACTTGTTTTTTTCCCTTATTAATGACACGTGATTAAATTTAGATTATGGAATGAACTTTGCATTCATAATTTTCATTATTAACATTGCTTATGTAAAATGCATTATAGGAAAATGTGAAAGAAACTACAAAATTTCAAATAAAAATTCATTCTACCTATTTAACAAGCAATAAATTGAGTAAATTGAGAGAAAGATTTAATAAATTCATTGTCACTATTTTTATCAAATGGATTTAATTTATTTATATGCTTGATAAATATCGAGTTAAGATAGATCTTACATTTACATAGTTATTTTTGCGTTTAGATACAAAAATCATTGATACATCGTCTTTCCTCGTTTTGATTACTCTAACATTGAAAACATTAAAAAATGTATGATAACAAAAAATAGGAAGATGCTTCCACATAAAGTTATCAAGTTAATATATGAAAAAAAAAACTCAAAAGACATAATAATAAAAAAGTGTTTACATAAAATTATTTATATATTGCAAGTGATATACCTAAAATATCAAGTTATTATTTTTTTCTAGAAAAAAGCATTTTTTGCTATTCAAGAGAATAAAAAAGTACATTTATCCATAAAAAAAAAATTCCAACAGATGTGATTGTAATATAACCGTACTTGTTCTGAGAAAGAAAAAAAACTTTCACAATAACCAACACCCAACAAAGGACAAACGCTCAAAGCTAAAGAAAGCATAGTCCACATGAAATCTCCAAGTAACAAAAATGTCAACATATAGGAACTGCAGATCACGTAAAAAAGGGGGTAGACCCCTTAATTTTCAGATTGTCTTGAATTTATTTTTCCCATATAAGAATCCATTCCATCAGCTTCAAATCCTCTTTATATAAGTAATATGCAATGCCATTTTGTTCCATGTAAATATGTGAAATATCCTAGTCATTAAAGCTTTCTAACTGTTGCCCGGTACACTTACAACAATGAAGAAGAGCAAGAAATTGAAGTTTGTAAATATTATGAGCCCATTTAACAATAATAATCGAGTCACCAAATATATTAAGATAATATATACCCATAAAAGCAGTGAATCTGATCAAAAACCACATGGCAAGAAGATTTGCCTTTGTGTTTGTACTTGGACCACAATTGAGCATAAGTTTAAAATAAAGTTCATTGTTGATTTTTAGAAGTGCACCTGCAACACAAATACCATTATTTGCTGCCCCGTTAAAGAAACCTTGTGGACCAATATGGAGAGGAAAATCAACCCACAGTCTATATCTTTTTACTCTTCCATTTGCAGCATAAGTCTATCTGTAAAGATTTACAATTTTGATCATACCTGCAGTAACATTTGGGCCTTTATCATAAAAATAGACACATTCCTTTGTTTCCAAATTTTTTAGACAATATATGCAGGAAGAACCTTGTGATTATGAACATAATTTTACCAAAAAAATAGGTTTTTATCAAAAGTTTCCATTCTCCATGACATCGAGATATCCAAAGTTTCACACACCGTAATCCACAATTTAACAAAAAAAAGACAATATGTGAAGATATGATCAATCGATTCAGCACCAAATCCACACATAACACATTTGTTTAGACCCGACCACCCCTTATGCATCAAATTATCCCAAGTAAGAATAACATTTTCTAAAACCAACCAAAGGAAACATTTGATTTTTTGTGGAATTTTCCATTTCCACAGTTTTTCGTATCACCATTTTGGCACTTGGTAATTATCATTTGCAGCAATAACATTGTATGTCTCCTTCGAAGTAACTTGACCATTAGCTTTATTTCATGTCCACACAATTTCATCATCAATGGAAGTGAGTCTAATACCTACATGATTTAAAATGGAGAAATAAAAATCCCATTCCTTAGCCAATTCATTATCCATACTAAGATCCATAGCCGAATACCAATAATTATTATCATTTCATAACCAGCTTGGCTTCTTAACTCAAGCAAGAGTATCATATTTTATCTCTAATAGATAAACCAACATTCCTTCTGACATAGAGTAATTGGCTTCTAAACCCATGATCAGATCAATACCAATGTAAATATTTTTCCCATGCCGACTTTCTAAGCCAGTTTACTATTGATCCATTTATAAGATTTTAAAAATCTAGCCCAAAAGTTTGAATTTTTTTGAGTAGATTTCTATGGATTCCTAATCCAATGAAAAATATCAGTTTTTATATATTTTTCATGTAAAACCTTACTCTACAAACCATTTCCAAAAAGAGTCGTCCACACGCTTTTCATACTCAATGCAATACATAACCAATCTAAATTATTGATATTCCATCTTCCCTTCTGTTTTGGTTGAGAGATTCTCTCCCAACTGACCAAATGTAGTTTCTTTCCATCCACAGAGCTAGACCAAAGGAAATTGAACATCAATCTATGAAGGAATTTTATAATTGTTTTTGGGATCAGTGCAAGAGAGAACCAATACACTTAGTATTCCTACCAGAACATATTTTAGGAGTGTTAATCTCCCACCAAGAGACATAAGTCTAAATATCCAATTTCCGATCCTTTTTTCAAACATTTGGACCAGCCACATCTAGTCCCTAATCCTGTAGCAGTTGGTGTTTTAAGAAATAACCCAGATATTTAAAACCATGTTCTAAAAGTGAAGTCTGACATGGAAGAAAAGATGTAATCAAATCTAAGACTTGATTGTCTAACTTATGATATATGAAGGAATATTTGTTAATGTTTATCTCCATTCCTAAAGCAACACTAGAAACTTTGATTATCTAAGCAAAATGGAACCATTCATCAACCGAGACTCTCCCAAATAAAACCACATCATCAACAAAAAGTATATGAGAAATAAAAACAAACTTAGAAATCTTGATTCCTTTCAACTTTCCATCTTTTCTAGCAGCATGAATCAAATTACTTAACCCCTCAATAACCATCATAAATAGTAAAGGTGACGTGGGGCATCCTTGTCTAAGGCCATGAGAGCTATTAAAGGATGTTGTAGGAGAGCTATTAACAAGCACTGCAAAATTTGCATTGGTAACGCATGCCATTATCCAATTTGTCACCTCTAATGGCAAACCAATCCGTAAAAGTAATAACCTCAAATACACCCAATTTACTCTATCATATGCTTTAACTAAATCCATCTTTAGAATTAAAGAATCAAGGTATTTTTTTTTGATAGAATTCAAGCATTTTTGAGAGACCCCCACTGCATCCAAAATCTTCCTATTTGCAAGGAAACCAAATTCTTCCTTAGTCATTATTTCAACAAACTTTTGCCTTAATCTATTGGCAATGATCTTCGTAATAATCTTGTAGACAAGGTTGAATAAAGCAATGGTCCTATAGTCATTGAAGTTGACAGGTTTATTAACCTTTGGAATGAGGGCAATGTAAGTATGGTTCAGTGATTTTGAGACATAACCCTCAACCCTCGACTGTTCAACCATTTGTAATAGCTCACCCCCCATAAATTCAAAAAATACAGAAAAAGTTCAATAGTCCATCCATCCGAACTTAGACTCTTATCCTTTACAAATAATTTTAGAACCCCTTCAATATCAGCCAAAGTGACTGGTGCCCCAATGTTTTCCCCTTCTTCTTTAGTGAAAAAAGAGGGAAAATGTTCTATGACTTTTATTTGAGCTTCAATATTATTTTGGCCAGGATCTTTAAACTGCTTGAAAAAGTGTTCCATAGAATCCTTTTTTAGATCACAGTCAGTATGCAGTATTTTTCCATCCTCAATTTCCATATCCCAAATAGAATTCACATTCCTTCTATATGTGGCATAATTATGGAAAAAACAGGTATTTGTTTCACCCAATGTCACCCAAACAACTCTACTTTTTTGTCGCCAAACCATCTCCTCTTGTTTTAGCAAATATTTTTTCTTCTTTTCCAATTCCATTAATTCCACTCCTTCTTCATCCATGAAATTAGAAGTAGGATTGTTTGCATAAATTTTCTCCATTAACCCATCAATGAGCTTAAGCTCCTTGTCTTGTTCACATAATTTTACCTTCTCGCATTTTACAATAGCTTCCTTAAGGCATCTTAGCTTTTTGCATAATCGTTCCATAGGACAAGAAAAATCAAGGACATTTATCGAAATCCAACACTCCTTAACCATCGAGTAGAAATCAGGATCTTGAAGCCACATGTTATAGAATTTGTAGGGGTAATGTCTCGGAGATTTAACCCCATCAAATTGTAGGACAATGGGAAAATGATTAGATATAGTATAGTTGATTCCCAAAATTTGATATTTATGAAAAGAGTCAACCAAAGTCTCTTTCATAAGAAATCTATCCAATATTTTGCCAATAGCATCCTCCCCACACCTACCATTACACCAGGTTGGATCCAATTTGACTCGCACAATGTCTATTAGATTGGATCTTTGGATAATATTTGTGAAGAAATCCACCAATGGATCTAATCTAGCTTTACTTCCCCAAATATCAAAATTCGAAAGTGTAAAATTTAAATCCCCAGCTATAATTAAATTAGGCATCTCAAGAATACCACACTCATCCAAGGAGGACTAGTAATATTCCCTATTTTTATAGGGACCATAGCAGTTTAATAAATAAATTTTAGAACCCCCTTCTAAGAAACGACCATCCAAAAAAATACCCCCAATCATTCTATAAGGTTTGAGATCAACCACTGTAGGGTTCCAACAAGAAACAATACCACCTGAAATACCACTAGATTCGAGAGCACATACCTACCAACCTAATAAAATTCTTGAAAAAGTCTCAATAGCCAAAGCAGTTGAACACATAGATTCTTGGATAAGGATGACATCAACGCTAGTAGTTTTAAATATCCTAGCGAGATACCTAACCTTCCTAACTCCCCTGAATCCTCTAACATTGAAAGAAAAAATGGACATGTTAAACCTCTTCATTATCGGGCAAGGTTGCTCTAAGGGCCTGAGAAGAAAAGTTATTAGATTCAATGGGATATTTTTCAAAGGCTTCGTTAAGTCTGACAGATAGAGGAAGAAATGTATTTCTAGATATAACAAGGTCAAGGGATGATAAATTCTTCTTACGAGAAACCTTAGTGTTATTTTTCTCCCTAATTGTAACATTTTGATGGCGAATTGACAAAACTGGTACCACGTCAGAAGATGAAGAAGGTTTGCTAGAATAGAACTGTAAGGGGGATATATCAAAAGGCATGATTGAGTTGTTATTCTGAATCAAATCAACACACTAAGACTGTTCCATAGAAGGATTGGCCTCAATTAAAGAGACCTCATTTCAGAGATAGGTCCCCATTCCTGGAGAACAATCCTTTATCTTTTACGAGTTTGAACCATCTAAACTTGAGGACAATTCCTCACATGTAGTATTCGACTCAAATATTTTATCCAATTTATCCAAAGCAGAATTCTTGTTTTCCATACCAGACTGTCATCTTGAATCAAGAGATTTTTCGGCACTCAAATAAAAATTTAATTCATCCCTAGTAACATCCTCATAAGGAATATGAGAATAAATATTATCCATACCTCTGGTGTCAACCACACTTTCACTAGGAAATGTGCCCTTTTCCTTATCAGTTTTAGGACCACAAGCTTCATCTTCTGGTTCTATGAGAGGAATCTCCTCATTCTCGCAGTTGATGAATTTCTATAGTCCTCCCCATGAAGAAGCTTCAGGAAATTTGACTTCAAATGTCCCGTATTCCGACAATAATGACAGTGGAAAGGGACGTGTAAGTAATCAAGTTTATGAGAAATGACTCTATTTCCCCACAAAATATCCATAATATCTGGAAAACCTTTTGTGATATCAAATTCCAACATAACTGCAACAACTTTCTTCTCAACCCCATATAACATCTTCCTCTCGACTTGTATGAAGTGACCCAAGCAATTTTCCGAACCCATAGAGACATTTTCAATCCACAATTCAATGGGGACACCAAGAATTAGCAACTAGAGGTGTCTCCTATACATCCTTTGACGTTCAGGGTCAAAATTTGTATGCCATCGTTTCAGAACAAGCGAACCCCCCTTTATCATCAAGATGCCGCTTAATTCCTTCAGAATTTCACCAGGTTTTGGAAACACAAAGCAGACCCAACCATTCGCCAACATGGTGGTCCTTAGGGCATAATCAAAGAGAGGTAACCAATTCTTATTTACCATTCAATTAGGTCTATGTGCGAAACCCTCGTATATTCAAAAAAACCGACCACCGCTCGCGTAGCAAACACCTCCACCCTGTCCATGTTTATAACAACTACTATTTCATTAAAATTGGACATATTCTAGTCCAAGTCACTTTAAAGACGGGTCAAAAAAAGCCTTTCTGAACCCCAAAATCAAGGTTTCTAAATTGCAAAATCTAGTTCCAAAAGTGCCAAATCTGGTTCCAAAAGTGCCAAATCTAGTCCCAAAAGTAGCCAATCTAGGTTCCAAAAGTGCCAAATCCGGTTCCAAAATTGCCAAATGTGGTTTCGAAAGTGCCAAAATCGGTTCCAAAAGTGCCAAATCGGGTTCCAAAAGTGCCAAATCCAGGTTCCAAAAGCATACTTTTTCTTTTGATATCGCCACTTTTGAAATTGGTTTTTGCGCTTTTCCGATGTTATAAATATGATAATGGCACTTTTAGAACCTGATTTTTCCGTTTTGGAAGGCTACTTTTGACACTTCCAATACTTAAATTTGAAATTTTGAAAACAGAATTTGGCAATTTCAAGCTCTGATTTTGCATTTTCAAAAACCAAACTTGACACTTTACAAGTATTATAATCACAGTGAAATTGAACATACTAGTACAAACAAACATTCAAGTGTATTATTTAACAAAATACTTTCATTTTATTCACAATTGGCCTCACATCGCTCACACCATTCAGGTGCAGCAAGCAAGGCCACAATTGATCTAACAAGAATGTGTCATTGACATCTTGACAAGTATATGTTTTTGTTATAATATAGTTCCCTTCCTCGTTACAAACATGTTTTTCTTTCAAGTCATCTACAATCATTGTATTTCTAGCATCCCAACCATGGATCAAAATGTCCAAAACTTTGTTTAAAGGATTCATAAATACATAAGGATTTCCATCACCTTGATAACCCTCTCTGGCTATACAAGAACAATATTCTTGTGTTAAAATTACTCTAAACTGTTCCCTTTGCAATCCCGTTCTTTGTAATAATGTTGGCAAAAAATCGTCAATGTTTTTTTGTTGTGCAGATGTCCATACCCCAACTTCAAATATACTAAAGCATTTTTCAAAAAATTCCCTAAATCCTGGACATATAAAATAATACTTTGTGGTTGATTCGATATTCGGTGTTCGTGGCAATCCAAATTTCCTTTTTTTATGAACTGCGTGTAACAAAAATCCATTGAAATCGAAAATAATTAATGGTTTACTCATTGCAAATATTCTAGTATCTGCAAACAAAAAACACACACACACAACCCATTCAATAAAATATTATGTTTCAATGTTTCTAAGTATATTGCTTTCATGTTCTGCAATTTTTGAAACAAATTTTGAAACACATCACCAGATACATGATACAATGTCCATAAATAATATGAGAATTGTCCAATAAAATTTACATCAATTAAATGTAGAAGTTGTCAAAAATATATAAATCACTAAATGACTTTTTGTTTGTATAATATGACGGTCATTTGAAGTTGAATTTATTTAATAAACGCTCCATTTTTTAATGAGTCCCGAGATAATTCAACAGAGAACACAACATTTTTTTATAGTTATTTCTTTCTCTTGTGAACCATAAAATGTCCAACTAGTTGGCATTTTCAAGAAGTTTTCCTTGCTATTATCTTCTGATTGATATTTCCCTTCATCTATAAAAAACATGTATGTTTTTTATATATATCTCCATATTGGATAAGTACATCCTTGAACGACTTTTTGTATATGTGCAGTACTTCACCAACATTATAATATGTAGGGATTGAGTAATTATAAATAATACTATGTTTACATTTCTCTCGACCCCAAATAAATACAAAGTCTTCATTCTTCAACCATTCAAATATACCAAGGAATTTTTTAATTTCCATGTTGTCAAGCGAGGAAAACCACAGAGCAATGTCAAAATTTTCTCTAGCAACACTGATAATATCGGGGCTGAACATCCGTGCATAATAACGATAGAAATTATGGAAAAAATGAGTTTGTTTGGAAGAATCTTCAATGTTGGATAACATCTGAACTCCAAAGAGAAATCCCTCTACTCCCAGGACCAATAGTTTATTTTGCGGTGATATCCTGACTGCATACAAAAACCGTGACTATATATATAAACACAACAAAAACACTTTGTTCATGAATTTAATTATCACAAACATGCAACTGTAAATGAAGATTTTGATTTCTAAAGATTAATACAAAAATCACCCAAAATTTCACAGATTGAAATCATCACCAAAAAAAACAGAAAACACATTGAATGATTTTAAATCTCCATAGGTTACATCCAATGTTTTCCGCTCTTAAAAGAGGCAATTATAGGTTACATTTGATGGCTGTCACTCAACTAGAAGAAGGCATTGAAGGTTCTGACATCAGTTGATTCATGCATTTTACTAAAACCCTATCAGAGTCAATGTACGAGTTCACTACTATCTGTCCTAGCGGACGATGCAATAAAGGGCTTACTCAAAATACAGTTTTCACATGGATGTGCTTTCACACCATTACCCTCCAAAACAATCATTGATGTATTACTTTGCAAAGTTTTCATTGGGAAATCCTCCCACACACTCTCCATATTTTTTGTGTATTTCCTTCTTTATCGTAGGTACATCTCTCTCGAAACCATAAAAGTAAAATTTGTTCTGCATATGATATTTCTGCACTACCTTCCATCAAAAATTTGGTAAACAATGACTTCCCCTCATTGACCCCACATTCAGATGACCAAATCCCAACATTGAATTTGGAAAGACATAATCCCAAAAATTGTATGGAAAATGTTCGTGACTCATATGAAGTTTCTTTGTGTTTAAATTCAAATTCACGAACGGTACTATCTTCCCCCTTTTTTACTTTTTTCCCTCCAACAATATATTTTTGATTTCCCTTTTTTTCTCTTTTGGAGTCATTTTTTGCGACTTTCTTGCGAAATAGAAAACCTTCCATTTCTAATATATCAATGACATTTATGTATGGGGAGATGCACATAAATATTGCTTGTCATTATATATTTCGGAATAAATTTGTTTTATCAGTTTAAGTAGAAGATATTCTTTGTCTTTTACCTGTCAATGCCAGGCCAACATTTGAGTGGTGAGTAATATTGTTGGAGAAAACGCGTTTTGACACCAAGCCCTCGCCTGGTTCATTATTATCCAAGTTATTGCCTGGTTCATTATTACCAAGCTCTCGCCTGGTTCATTATTATCCAATATGATTTGTTGGCTAATGCCCATGGACATCGTCGATGCCAGATCTGGTTGTGGATGATACACATGTTGAATAGCAATCCAATCATCTTGACCTAGAAATTTGCAGGTATACATTTTATATAACTTTTTGCAAGTATTCAAGGTCACTATCCCCGTTCATAATTTAGTTAATTTAACAAGGATCTTTGAAAAATAAAATTTTACCTTCTTGTCCATCTTTCCCATCTTGTTCTCCATTTTGGTAGTTCTTTGTGGATTATCTATCACATTCAATGTCGTCAATGGATAGTATAATTTTATTGGATGATACCTAAGTGTGCTTGTTATTTGAAGATGTAGTAGAATATGAATTTGAAGAAGTTATTGAATATAACGGACTAAGAAAAGTAAAATATAATGAAATAAGAAATCTGAAAATGTTAATACAAATACCTTGGTTTATACCCAATTCATGATATAAACTGTACATAAACAGCTCTTGTTGTACTGTCTCCACAATAGAAATAACTATTCTATTTGGCGACCTGATCAACGAACGAAGAACTCTACCTCCTGCGTACAATGAAAGAATTGTACCTCGAGAAGAGAGCAGTCTGGAAACTATGTGATCCGATAATTCCTGTGTCCTTTGTTTTGCAAAAACATGGCTTCTCGAACTATCATTGTTAACCCTAGGCAAAAGTAAATCAATCATTGGTAGGCCCTCATCCTTCCAATCCATATCCATTTGAAAAGTAGAAAAATTATCACCATCCCTTCCAATTTTCCAACACTGTATAATAAAGAATCCTATAAATAATTTCTTGGAGAAATCTCTATAAAATCCCTTGGTAGGATTCCGCATTACCTTTTTTTTGTATTTCTTGCTGAAAAGTGTGAAAGCTTTAGAAATCATACAAGAGTTTTCCATATCAGCTAAAAAAATATAACTACATGCCACTTCATTTGATTCTAAGTAGTACAAAAATGCAAGCATATCTTGTTTTGTCTAGGGACTATCACAATTACACATATCAACAACAACAAATTCACAGCTGATTGCCACACCAAAAAATGCAATGGATCTTAGTGTGTTGACCAAAGATGTAGGATAAAAACATTGACAAGAAAAAATTGAACTATCTTTGACGACGTCAATGTACATACCCATCCCCTCTTTATTGATATATATGTTCAATATTTTCTCAGCATCATTTGGTAATTTGGTACCATTATCCTCTTCAGATTCTTTCTTTCTCTTCTTACCCAGATATTTTGCTTGTTTTTCAGAGCATAAAATACTGCACAGTTGCTGGAGATGATTTGGTGCAATTTTATAGATTTCAATGACATTATCGATAGTGATAATTTGTGATCAAAACATTTGAACATCATGAACTTTGAAATATTCAAATATCGAATGCCTGGTTGATCTCTCGTCTTTGATTCGCTTGCAATATTGATATAAAGTCTTAGCGCAAACATTTTTGTAGACTAATGTGCTTAGCCAAGCCGAACCATTGATTATATTGTCTGCCACAACGTTCAATTCATCTTCATCAAGATCACGCAATGGTCTAAAAACATTAGATCCATGATTCTTTATTTTATTTTGAACAAAATCAACCTGAGTGATGCTCTTGGGTGAGCATGGAAAGGAACCACTTTGTAAAGCTCGACTACATACATCCATTCACTCCACATTCAATTCGATGTCAAAACAAGGGTTAGGTTGTCTTTAAGGCTGTCACTTTATTTGAACAACAAATATATCCATACATTCACCTGGGAAAGACTGCAAACATATAAAATTAAAGATAATATTTAATTTGCTAGTTTCATAACACATGCAGCAATATAAAGAATTTGATTGATAAGAAGAAAAATTCTATACCTGCCAATCATCATTGGAAGTGTTTCCCTTTCCTGGGTGGGATGGCCTACTGCAGGATATCCATTTCTCCCTTGATTTTACAACTTGAGAAATGAATGGAGTGTCTGCAAATTCCTTGTTTGATAATTTATTTTGTTTGCATAATTTGATGATAATGTGCCAAGGAACATCTTTATGTAGAAGACGAGTTGTTCAATGACGATACCTTGAATGGACTGATTGATATTTATCAGTTTCAATGATTTTTATTTTTTTTATTCTGCGCAGAAATAGTATGTCGCCCATCCAATATATAAAAATTTACTAAAGGAAAATTAATTTCGTCTTCATTTCTAGGAATAAATCCCAATGTGGTATCCTTATCGAAAGGCAATAGAATAGCATCTCTTAATGTTGTTGTAAAAGTTGTGAAAATAGATAAAACCATCTTTTCCACGACCTCCTCATAAAATTTTTGATATTGCAAATGCAGAGGCGCATCAACACATCTTGTTACGTCAATAGAAAATACTTTATCATTGAACAAAAAGTATTTTTTCTGGTCTTGTTGAACTTCTTTTGAACTTTCGATGCTCTTAGTCACTTTTCGCATCATCACTATAGAAGGACTTGATTTGAGTTCTTTGAAGGAAGATTTGGTCACATCTTTTTCAATATGATTGAGAAATGTTCTTCTAATGTGGAAAATAATATTTTCATGGTCTACATTTGTCAACTTATTTTCAATATTCATGTAATGCAATACAGACGAAGTTTTTGCAACCACGATTATTTTCTTCCATAATGACAAAATTCCTTTCTTCAAAGATGACACGGTAGTAATTCGAAACCAATTAGAAGGTCATCATATGAGGGAAAAACCCACCCTTGCTTTGCAGAGGAGAACTGATCTAAATCACGACCACTTTTCATTAGATCTGGTCAAAAATTACAAACCATAAGATCAACCTGTAGAAGGAAACACCAGTCTCTCTCGGCCACTTCAACTTGAACACGCAATAAATTGTCAGAAATGGGATCTGCAAATGTCAATATTCCAGCTCGAGTTAGAGCTTCCTAATCCAAGCAGAATAGATATAAATCAGGGTAAAAATAATCTGGTTAATCCATCTCAACATACCATCCATGCTTGAATAAACCAAGGTTGTGATCTTTTAAAAAATCAAGGAACGAGATTTCCTGTTATTGACTAAGGCTCACCAACACAGACATGTTTTGTCTGCAAAAAACTGTAAATATTGTCTAGTTAATATAAAAATGCATACAATGTTTATAATTATCAATTAGTGTTTTGATATTAGATGTATACTTACAAATCTTCAGGCTAATGATTGATGGAGAAGGAACGACAACTCATTTTCAAAATAGATTTCTTGATTAAGAACAATTCTTCTAGCATTATCCATCAGAGATCAAATGCACATTTTATATAGTCATTTGAGATTGAATCGATCATAGAAGGAGTGATCATCATAGAAGGGTCGACCAATCCTTTTTGTCAGAAGTCGGAATTCGAGATAAATATTGTTTCTATGTTATAACTTATCCAATGTCCCGATCCCTACTATTTACTATGGAAGTCAGAAGTCGAGAATTGTCGATCCAACCTTCGTAGATTAAATATTTGTACATTTCTCTCATAAATGAAGGGTCGTCCGACCCTTCTTGTGCTCAGTATTCTTCCAGTGTTCACCATTTTGGATATACATGAATTGACAGCCTAGCCTTCGTAGGTTGAATATTTTTACAATTCCCTCATAAATGAAGGGGCGACCAACCCTTCTTGTGCCTAGTATTCTATTCATAATAGTTCTAGACTACAAGAAGGGTCGGTCGATCCTTCTTGTGTTCACCATTCTTGATACATGTGAATTGTTTGTTGATGTATATGTAACTTCGGAATGTATTTCATCTGTGTATTATATATATATTTATTGTACCCTTATAAGAGATGTGTTATTCCTCTATAAGGAAGTGTCGTCATGTGGATTGACAAGTGTCGCAAGTGTGTGTACTTGCCGATGGGTTATTACACCACCTTATGGGGTCGGCCCTAATTAATATATAATATAATGTGGATGTACTCAAGTAGACAAGTCGGCCCCAGTAGGTCACTGGGCAAAAAGGTGAGTATAAATAGAGATAGGAGATCTCTATTTTAGACACTCGGAAAAGTATCTATCTCTCTCTCTGAAAAGTGGCGCACTAGTGAAGAGGAGGAGGATCATCCGCTAGGAGACTATCTCTGTATTATTTGGTTGTATTTTGGTTGAGCCATTGCTCTCTCTATCTCTGAGGAAGTTGTGGGGTTTTTCACCTTAGGGTTTTCCCCACGGAAACTCTGTGTCTCTTGTCTCTATGCTTTTGATTCTTGTGATGCTTGTGATGCTTGTCATATTATGATTGTCATGCATTGATATACTGTAGATGTTATTCTCTCAGCAAAGATCCTTTAGTATTGTGATTTAATACTGAAAATTTAACATGGTATCAGAGCTTAACTGAGAAGAAGACATTTTGCAGTGACGGAAGCTTGTATTCCTTGTTTATTGGGTTTCTCTCCACAGATTTTTGAAATTCAGTATAGTAGATTGGATCTACTCATCAAGGCGCATCTTCCTGTCCAATCAGATTTCAGTTCCGAGCATTTTCAGTTTTGGCCCTAAAAATTAGGGTTTCCACAAAAATAGGAATTTCTGGAAACTGAAGGTACAGCTGGAAGCGCCTTGCAAAAATCGAAGGTTTGAGCTTTGGATCGAGATTTTTGGCTGGGTAGATCTCCGGGAAACTCAAACCCTAATTCAGGGCTCTCCCTAGTGAACCCGGGAGGACAAAAAGGAAATTTTGAAGGGCAAGACTTTGCTGATCTCAAATTCTGAATGTACTAGGCTGATCAGCTCTCCAAGGCGCATCTTTCTATCCTTTCGGAATTTTGAAATTCACATTTTGGATTTTTAGGGTTTCTCTGACAAACCCTAATCCGGGACCAGATCCAGTTTTCAGCACTTCAAGTGGTAAGTTCTAAATCTTTTCTATTTCCATTTGAAGTACTCTTAAAGATGTCTCTTCACACCAAGCTTGAGGACAAGCTTGAAGGGGCTGATAACTTCCGAGCCTGGAAGTATAGGATTGGGCTAATCCTGGAAGAGAATGAGTTGGACTCATATGTGAAAGAAGACATCCCTATCCCAGAGGATGAAGAGGCCAAGGTATTGCACAAGAAGAACTTGGTCAAGGCAAAGAGAATCATTGTTGATTCCATCAAAGACCATCTCATACCCCATGTGTCTTCTCTCAAGACACCCAAAGAGATGTTTGAATCTTTGACCAAGCTATTTGAAGGAAAGAACATAAATCGGAAGATGACCCTACGGAACCAATTGAAAGCAGTGAAGTTTCAGAATGGAGAAACCATTCAATCCTACTTTTCAAGGGTCTCTCAGATCAAGGAACAATTAGAAGCAGTAGATGAAATGGTGGAGAATGGTGAAGTGGTGATGACCACTCTAAATGGCCTACCCAGGTCATGGGATTCCTTTATCCAAGGAATTTGTGCAAGGAAGAAGTTGATCTCCTTCAGTAGACTTCGGGAAGAATGTTCTCAAGAAGAAGCTAGACTTATAGCTCGTGAGGAAAAGATGGGAGGAGAAGATCAAGCTCTTGCAGCTCACACCAAAAGAAGCAAAACCAAGAAGGATCACCCTCGCCACAATAGATCCTATCAAAAGAATAAGAAAGACCTAAGATGCTTCACATGCAATGAGAAGGGTCACTTTGCTTCAGATTGTCCTAAGAACAAAAGGGATAATAACAAAAATTCTAGTAAGAAGAAGAAGGGCAGCAAAAGAAGGTTTCATGCTCATGCTGCTGAAGATGATGAACCCCCAAAGAAGAAGGCTAAGGCAGAAAGTAGTAGTGATGATGATTCATCAAGTGAAGAAGAATATGTTCTGATCTCTGCACTCACTGGTACCATCTCACATGGTTGTAATGATTAGTTGATTGATAGTGGGGCTTCCAAACACATGACTGGGTTCAAAGAATCTTTTGTGAACCTTTCTGAACATGAATCACCCCATAAGGTGAAACTTGGGGATGATTATCAATACCCAATCAAAGGAAGTGGTGAAGCTTCTTACAACTTAGATTCTGGAAAATATCTGAAGATGAAGGAAGTCCTCTATGTACCTGGGCTCAAGAAGAACTTACTCTCCATCTCTGCTTTAGATGCAAAAAGTATGAGGGTTGCATTTGTTGATGGCCAAGTACTAATGTGGCCAAAGGGTAAGACCATAGATGATGCAGTAGTGATTGGAGAGCAAGAGGGAGGACTGTATAAATTAAAGGGTCAACCTGAACATGCCATGGTACATGAATCCATGGAGCCAAGTGAACTTTGGCATAGAAGACTTGCTCACATGCACTATAGAGCACTTCCAATTGCAAGCAAGGCTGTAGAGGGTCTTCCTGAAATCAAGACCAAACATGAAGGTGTTTGCAAAGGATGTGCAAAAGGTAAGAACATTAAGAAGGATTTCCCAAGCAGTGAAAGCAAGGCAAAAGACATCCTGGAAATCATCCACTCAGATGTATGTGGCCCTATGTCATCCAGCTCCCTGAGTGGGTATGTTTACTATGTTTCATTTATTGATGACTTCTCCAGGAAGACTTGGGTATACTTCTTGAAGGGAAAAGATGAGGTGCTTGATAAATTCAAGGAATTCAAAACCTTGATGGAGAATCAAACTGACAAGAAAATCAAGACATTCAGATCTGACAATGGTGGAGAATTCACCTCAAATGACTTCAAGAAGCTTTGCAGTGATTCAAGGATTAAGAGGGATTTGACTGCTCCTTATAATCCTCAACAGAATGGAGTTGCAGAAAGGAAGAACAGAACTATCATGGAAGCAGCAAGGGCAATGTTGCATGACCAGGATCTTCCTATGCATCTATGGGCAGAAGCAGCTAGAACAGCTGTATATGTGCAGAACATAACACCCCACAAGATATTGGACAACAAGACACCAGAAGAAGTCTTTTCTGGTAAGAAACCTGAAGTCAGCCATCTCAGAATATTTGGTTGTCCAGTATACACTCATGTCCCAAAGGAGAAGAGGACTAAACTAGATCCTTCAGGAAAGAAGGGCATCTTTGTGGGTTATAGTGAAAGCTCGAAGGCTTAAAGAATATATTTTCCAGGGTTCAAGAAGATTGATGTCAGCAGGGATGTAACATTTGATGAAAATTCAGCATTCATCAAATCAAGAAAGGCACCTATCGAAGTTTATGAAGAACCTAAGGAAACAAGATTTCAGGACACTACCATGGCTGATGCAGTTCCAGAAACTGCTCGTGAGTTTGAAGATCCACAAGAACCTGTAGATCCATCCCGTGAGGATAACTCTCACAAGAGGAAACCTGTATGGGCTAGAGAGCTCATTCATGATGCAGAAAGATTTGGCATTCCAGAAGAAGAACACAGAGCAAAGAAGAGAACCAGATCACACACCAGTTATGTTGCTTTACTCTGTGACATTATGAACAAAGAGCCTTCCAGTTATGAGGAGGCAGCAGAAAAGAAAGAATGGAAGGATGCTATGGTTGAGGAATACCAATCAATAATGAAGAATGATGTTTGGGATGTTGTCCCAAGACCTAAAAAGAAGTCTGTTGTGACTTCTAAGTGGATCTACAAAATCAAGCATGCTGCAGATGGCAGTGTAGAAAAATACAAAGCAAGATTCGTAGCTCGTGGTTTCTCTCAGAAAGAAGGAATAGACTATGAAGAAACCTTTGCACCTATAGCCAGGTATACTTCCATCAGAACAGTACTTGCCCTGGCTGCAGCAATGAAATGGAAGATACACCAGATGGATGTCAAGACTGCTTTCCTGAATGGTGTAGTAGAAGAGGAAGTATATGTGGAACAACCACTCGGCTTTGAAATACATGATAGGGAATCATATGTATGCAGATTGAAGAAAGCCTTGTATGGCTTGAAGCAAGCTCCCAGAACCTGGTATGGTAGGATGGACAGTTTCCTATCTAGTTTGGGCTTTACCAAGAGTAAAGTGGATTCCAACCTTTACTACAAGGTTGAGGAAGGGAATCCTGTGATTCTACTACTGTATGTGGATGACCTATTTGTGACAGGAGATGACAGACTGATTGCGGATACCAAGAGGAAGCTTGCAGCTGAATTCGATATGAAAGACTTGGGAATGATGCACTATTTCCTAGGTATGGAGGTGTGGCAGAATGCAGGTGGGATCTTCCTTGGTCAAGGGAAGTACACAGTAGATATCCTGAAGAGATTCGGGATGATGGATTGCAAGGCCATGGCCACACCAATGGCATCGAATCTGAAGCTTCTTTGTGATGCTTCATCTGAGCCAGTTGATGTTTCTATGTATCGTCAGATGATTGGGTCCTTGATGTACCTGACGAACACGAGACCAGACATTTGCTTTGCTGTGAACACATGACGGATCCGAGGAGTGTTCACCTGGTTGCTGTAAAGCATGTTCTGAGGTACCTGAAGGGTATAGTGGATTATGGGCTTAGATATGAGGCGAATCAAAAGTTTAACCTGCAGGGTTATGTTGATTCAGATTGGGCTGGCAGTGCTGTAGATAGGAAGAGCACATCTGGGTGTTGCTTCAGTATGGGATCAGGTGTGATCTCTTGGTTTAGCAGGAAGCAGTCCTGCGTAGCACTGAGTACAGCTGAGGCAGAGTATGTTGCAGCCTGTTCAGCTAGTTGTGAGGCAGTATGGCTACGGAAACTACTGTCTGAGTTATTTGATCTCCCGTTGGAAGCTACTGGTATCTTCTGTGATAACCAGAGTTGTGTGAAGCTGTCCGAGAACCCAGTGTTTCATGACAGGTCGAAACACATAGAGATCAAATATCACTATATCAGGGATATGGTGCAGAGAGGAGCGGTGAAGCTCCTGTATGTTGCGACGGACGAGCAGATTGCAGATGTGCTGACGAAGCCACTAGCCAGGGTGAAGTTCGAGTACTTCAGAGAGAGGCTTGGCGTTCTTCAGATCGAGGACACTTCGAGGAAGAAGAGATGGACACATTTGTTGAAGCCATTCCAAGCATGTTGGAAGGAGGATCCTTCACATGGCTGTGGATGTAAGCGCTGGATGATGAACATCAGGATGATGTTCTGGTTTCTGCTTGGATATGATCAGTTGGATCATTTTTTTATGTATGTATGTACGCATCATGTTGGATGCTTGGATATGATCAGTTGGATCATTTTTATGTATGTATGTACGCATCATGTTGGATGCTTGGATATGATCAGTTGGATCATTTTTATGTATGTATGTACGCATCATGTTGGATGCTGGATATGATCAGTTGGATCATTTTTGTATGTACGCATCATGTTGATGCTGGATATGATCAGTTGGATCATGTATACGTATTTTGTATATGCATCATGTTGGATGCTTGGACCATGTATCTGTATATGTATCAGGTGGATACATTGTATGATCAGGTGGATCATGTATGGTGATATGTATCATGTATTTGTATTTGTATCAGGTGGATACATTGATGATCAGGAGGATCATGTATGATGATATGTATCAGGTAGATACTTGGTATGCATCAGGTAGATGCATTGATGATCAGGAGGATCATGTATGATGATATGCATCATGTATTTGTATCAGGTGGATACATTGTATGATCAGGAGGATCATGTATGATGATATGTATCAGGTAGATACTTGGTATGCATCAGGTAGATGCATTGATGATCAGGATGATCATAAATGACGAGCTTCAGGATGTTGCTCCAGATGACATGCAGCAGGACGTTGCAGTGATGATGATCAGGATGATCATAGATGACGAGCTTCAGGATGTTGCTCCAGATGACATGCAGCAGGACGTTGCAGTGATGATGATCAGGATGATCATGGATACATCAGGATGATGTATGGTGAGTATCAGGTTGATACTCTGTGGCCGTGGATCAGGTTGTGCAGATGAGCATGTAATTCGGTGCCCTGGGAGATCTGCAGATAGTCTTTCGAGGTTTTGCCTATGGCATGTAATTCGGTGCCCTGGGACATCTGGAAAATGCTCTTTCGAGGTTTTGCTCTGGGAGGACATGTAATTCGGTGCCCTGGGAGATCTGCAGATAGTCTTTCGAGGTTTTGTCTATGGCATGTAATTCGGTTCCCTGGGATATCTAGCAGATGCTCTTTCGAGGTTTTGTCCTATGGCATGTAATTCGGTGCCCTGGGAGATCTGCAGATAGTCTTTCAAGGTTTTTCCTATGGCATGTAATTCGGTTCCCTGGGATATCTGGCAGATGCTCTTTCGAGGTTTTGCCATGACCACATGTAATTCGGTGCCCTGGGAGAGCTGTAGATAGTCTTTCGAGGTTTTGCATATGGCATGTAATTCGGTTCCCTGGGATATCTGGCAGATGCTCTTGCGAGGTTTTGTGGTGAGGTCACATGTAATTCGGTGCCCTGGGAGATCCTATAGGTAGAGCTGTGTGCTCGTAACATCCTGGGATGCTCTTTCGAGGTTTTGTGACGCACGTAAAAGTCCTGAGGATTCCACAGTATGGCCAGTGATGACGAAGACCTGCAGGTGGTGGGCCTACATCCAGTATGAAAAAGGACTGGCTCTGTAGAACTTCCTATGACGAGTAGAGACAGAGATTGGATGAGATAGCAGCAGCAGTGACGATGATGATGACGATGCATCGATGACGATGATCCAGAGAAGAAGACTTGTCTAGCATATCTGTGTCGAGAAATACCTTCCTAGTTAAGAGGGAGTGTTGATGTATATGTAACTTCGGAATGTATTTCATCTGTGTATTATATATATATTTATTGTACCCTTATAAGAGATGTGTTATTCATCTATAAGGAAGTGTCGTCATGTGGATTGACAAGTGTCGCAAGTGTGTGTACTTGCCGATGGGTTATTACACCACCTTATGGGGTCGGCCCTAATTAATATATAATATAATGTGGATGTACTCAAGTAGACAAGTCGGCCCCAGTAGGTCACTGGGCAAAAAGGTGAGTATAAATAGAGATAGGAGATCTCTATTTTAGACACTCGGAAAAGTATCTATCTCTCTCTCTGAAAAGTGGCGCACTAGTGAGGAGGAGGAGGATCATCTGCTAGGAGACTATCTCTGTATTATTTGGTTGTATTTTGGTTGAGCCATTGCTCTCTCTATCTCTGAGGAAGTTGTGGGGTTTTTCACCTTAGGGTTTTCCCCACGGAAACTCTGTGTCTCTTGTCTCTATGCTTTTGATTCTTGTGATGCTTGTGATGCTTGTCATATTATGATTGTCATGCATTGATATACTGTAGATGTTATTCTCTCAGCAAAGATCCTTTAGTATTGTGATTTAATACTGAAAATTTAACATTGTTGGATATACGTGTTCAAAATTCTCTACTAAACGAAGGGGAGGCCGATCCTTCTTATTGGAAGATGGAAGTCGAGATAAATATTTTTTATATGTTATAACTTAGCTTGAATGTCCCGATCCCTACTATTTAATGCGAAAGTTGGCAATCAAGAATTTCCATCCCAACCTTCATAGATTAAATATGTTTACATTTTTCTCTTAAAGGAAAGGTCAGACGACCCTTCTTCTGCTCAGTATTTTTCCAGTGTTCACTATTCTGGATATACATGAATTGATGGTCGAGCCTTCATAGGTTGAATATATTTACCATTACCTCATAAATGAAGGGGCGTCCGACCCTTCTTCTGCCCAGTATTATTTTCATAATAGTTCTAGACTGCAAGTGTTCACAATTATCTACTAAATGAATGGGAGGCCGATCCTTCCTGTCGGAAGTCAGAAGTTGGGATAAATATTGTTTATATGTTATAACTTAGCCAATGTCCTGATCCCTACTATTTATGGTGGAAGTTGAAAGTCGGGAATTTTTGGCCCAACCTTCGTAGATTAAATTTTTTTACATTTCTCTCATAAATGAAGGGTCGGCCGACCCTTCTTATGCTCATTATTCTTCCAGTTTTCACCATTCTGGATATACATGAATTGACAGCCTATACGTTGTAGGTTGAATATTTTTACACTTCCCTCGTAAATGAAGGGGCGACTGACCCCTTCTTGTTCCCAGTATTCTGTTGATAATAGTTCAGACTGTAATAAGGGTCGATCGAACCTTCTTCTGTTCATCATTCTGGATACAGGTGAATTGCTGGATATAGGTGTTCACAATTCTCTACTAAACGAAGGGGCAGTCGATCCTTCTTGTGGGAAGTCGAAAGTGGGGATAAATATTTTTTATATGTTATAACTTAGCCAATGTTATGATCCCTACTATTTACTGCGGAAGTCGGAAGTCAGGAATTGTCTTCCCAACCTTCGTAGATTAAATATTTTTACATTTCTCTCTTAAATGAAAGGTCGACCGACACTTCTTGTGCTCAGTATTTTTTCAGTGTTCAACATTCTGGATATACATGAATTGATAACCTAGCCTTTTGTAATGTCCCAAAATTTTGCATTGGATCACAATGGCCTAAGCCAATTGGCCATACTCATGATAGTTTTTCAAATTGGTACTAAAGGTCAAAATAATTGCCAAGCATGATGTCCAAGCTAGTTATAATGTAAAGTTAGATCCAAATGAACAAGCTGGGTCACATTGGAGTGATGGATCTAGAAGACCCAAAGTGACCTTAGTGACCTTAGACTTACAAATGCACATTAAATGGGTCAAATAAATACTAATAAAAGAAACTAAGGTGGCATTGGATCATGAGGGCACAATATAAGAGGTTGTGGGACCCACATGTAGCTAGATTTCCCCACTACACTTGGCATCATTCTCTCACCAATTCGAATTCAATGTGAAGGGTAACATAATTGGCGGAGTTCAAAAGGTATTATTCATGGAATGAATCATCCAAGGTCGAATTGGAGTAGAAGAGTAACTCCCATGGAAGAGGAAGAGGCATCTTAGAGAAATTGTGACACTTGGGCTAGATTCCCTAGCTTCTATGACAACAATGATGAAGATGCTATGACACCTATGAAAAAAATCAGACCTGATAGCTAACATTTGACATATATGACATGTTAGGGCTAAAATAGCCTCCAAGAGGGCGCTCAAGGGAGTTAGGGAAGCTAATATGCTTCCACATGTGATTTGGTGGAAGTGGGAGACTAGAAATTGTTGTACAAGTGGCATTCTTTGGAATCTCTTCCCAACTTGAATTGGAATGCATCTCTTGGAAGGAATTGAACCCATATAGATCTTGGAAAATTTATAAATGTTAAGAAAAAAGAATGAAAGGATCTTTTGATCATTTTAGAATTTTCATTTTGCATTTGGGAGAGGAGAGCTAGTGGAGTGCTACTCTACTTGCCTTAGCACCAATTTCGAGGGTGAAAGATTCCCATCCTAGTTGGTAATTGGAAATTCCATTCAGACCTTTCATTTGGATCTTTAATGGAGTCTTTTGTTACAGTTTGCAACTACAGGGCATATTATGGTCACATCTCTTTCAACTTGCTTCTACAACCATTCTTCTATTTCTTGGCATATTCATGATCCTTGAGGAATTGCACACTTGGTGAGATATTGTTCTCTTGGTGATATGATCATATGAATTAAATTATATTTTATTCGTGTTAATCATATATTCAAGTTGATATTCCAAGTGGAACTATGTAAATCTGATTATTAATGAGCAAATGGTGCCAATTTCCCCACTATGTTTATGTATGCCAATAATGTGTTGATAAATTCGAATGGATAAGTGAACCAATGATGGATTACTGATAGATGGAATTTTATTTACATATTATACAAGTTTCATGTTCATTACTTAAGCATTTGGAGTCATCTTTCTTAGTTTTATACCATTTGAAGAAGATTTAATGCCATTTCCCCCAAGGTCGAAACTAGTGATTTTGTAGCTATTGGGAGAGGGTTATAACAGACTTCAAAAACTGAATAATGATGCACATGAGACCTTAATATTTTTCCTTAGACATACTCTACCTCTTTTCAGAAATTCGAGTGGGTTTGGAATCTTTTGGAGAGCCATATTCAGCATTTACCCCGGGGGGATTCGAACCCCAAATTGCTAGTAAAAACTCCTATCTTGGACAGAATATTAAAGGGGTTTGCAGAAGTATTTTGATGGTATTAAATCATCCCTGAACATAATAATCAGGTCCTAATATCATTCATACACCTTATCTGAATATTTGGGAGCATTTGGAGCAATTTGGAGACCTAGACCTCAAAACTAGTCAAAGGTCGAACTAGGGAAAAAAGTGAAAATTTCACCATATTAATAAATATCAAAAAAGGGACATTACAGTGGTATCATAGCATGATATTGGAACCTGATGTGGTATGATATTCATGAGAAAAATAAGTCAGGGACCACCATTATATATTGAAACCAAAAGTGCTTTTGTTGAAGAGGAAAAAGTAGGAAAAGAAGAGCATTTTTTGAGGAAACTATGGCTAGGGATAAAAAGGGAACCTCAGATGATATTGAGGAGTATGGGAAACTCATTAAACCCCTCTTTGAAGACATGAATAATCATATAATTAAATGATTCAAATTGTTGTCTAGCCAACTTGGGATCAAAGGAGTAATAGGAGGCAGCAACAGTTCTCATCATGAGGAAAAGAAGGTAATGGATGAGCATGTTTTCTAAAGCATAGGACCTCACAATAGAGCTAATTAATTTCAGAGTGCGGCAATTCCTACCACACCTAAATTTATTAATTCCAAAGAAAATATGAATACTCAAATTGATGTGGAAGAGATGCTAATCGAATGGAAAAATTTGAGTGAAGATTGCAGAAACATTTTACCATTTGATCAATACCTCATTGTCTCAAACAAGCTCAAGATGAAGGAAGGTAATAAGAATCCGTTTCAAAATATAGATTCAAAATATATTGATCTTAAGGAAACCAATGGGAAAGATGAATCAACTTGCTTGAAGGAGCAAAAAGAGGAGACCCATGAACCACCTAGTTTTGCAATAGGTGAAGTAGAAGAAGCAGTACATGAAGAGGATCGAAAGTCACTCCCAAGGGACTCTGAAAAAGATGAAGAGACATCACATGAGCATGAAGAAGTTTCTATTGAAAGTATTGAAGATCATTTCAAGACACATTCTACCTTGGAAAGGAAACAAATAGCAATGTGCAACATCAAAGGTAATTTCATATCTTTTCCTTTTGATAGAAATAATTTGGTTAAGTTTAATGAATTGTTACATGATGCATACTTGAAGAATGATGAGGATATTCATAAACTCAAAATTCAAAATGAGCAACTTCTTGAAAGGTTGCAATATATTTGTTCTTCCCCCTATGTTTCAAATTTTCAGATGGTGGATTGGATGGAGGATTCTCATGACACGGTAGATCATGAGAAACATGGAAATTTGCATTTAATTGATGTGTTTGAAGATGAGCTTGAAGATATCCAAACACTTGATTTGGTGGAAGAGGAACTTGAATTGTCTCTTGATGAAGGTCATGCAATTTTTAAGGAAGAGCATGATTCCTCTACATTGGAACCAATCTATGACAAATGTTTCACACTTTTGAAGGAGTTGCATGATACTACCCATATGGATCCTTCCCATGATAAAACTTCTACACTTTTTGATCATTTGGGTGAGTTAGTTCATTCACCTACATCCTACAATTCCATGTTTTGCAGCATTAGTCTCAATGAAGTATGGGTTAAAAGGTTCTTTTTATGGTTCCACATGAGGATTATGGAACTCCTAGATTTACTTTTTATGATGACATGGTTGGAGAACATTCTTATTCACATTTGTAGTAGCATCCTTTGTTACTTTATGATGATGCACATCTACATGGATGCACCTATGATATGCATTTGAGTCACTTGAAGACTCATGGTTTTTTTTACTGAACACTTGGTTCATTTGATGTTGGAGGAACTTCATCCAACACTTGGGTGAATATATTTATGATTGGAGAAAATTTGTATTGGCAGCCACATACTTTGTTATATCTTTATGATTCTCACATTCATGGATGTATGGGTGAGAATTCTTGGAGTCATTTGAAGTCTCCTTGTTTTTTTTGCTCATTACTTGGTTCATATTTTAGTGGAGATTCTTCATTCACTTCTTGGATCAAAGAATACATGGCTGAATATTTTGATGCATATACATCCTTTTGTAGAAGCATTATAGGACATGGGATCCTCACCTATGCCATTGGAAAAGATTTGATTGGTCACTTGATGCTTGTATGCACTTAGAAAATGGTGGTATACTTGATTGGAGGAAATGGGATCTAGGAATCCTCTTATCTGATGGTATGGGTTGGAGAGCACTCTTAATTGTTGGGGTGCAATACAAGCAATGGGACCCTGGAATAATTTTTGTCCCATTGGTTTCAATTTTTTTGGGGGAAATAAATAGTATGGGAGATTGATTTCCCACTTAATAAAGTTATTTTAATTAGAGTAGTGTAGCAGCAAGCATGGTGGTTCCTCTCTAAAACTTTCATGGAGTCTTGAGGACTCAAAATTGGGCAACTTAGTGGCAGCATCAAAGAGTTATATAGTGGAAAAGAAGGAAGGTTATTCAACACATATGTTTGAAATTTATTGAGGACAAGCAATATTGGGAAGGGAGGACTTGTAATGTCCCAAAATTTTGCATTGGATCACAATGGCCTAAGCCAATTGGCCATACTCATGATAGTTTGTCAAATTGGTACTAAAGGTCAAAATAATTGCCAAGCATGATGTCCAAGTTAGTTAAAATGTAAAATTATATCCAAATGGACAAGGTGGGTCTAATTAGATCAAATTCCCAATTCAAATTTGTAATGTCCCCATCCACACAAAATATGACAGAGGAAAGTTTCCACTAGCTTACTAGTTCCCTAGGTTGGGGGTGGAAGCATTAAAAGTTGGAGTGATGGATCTACAAGACCCAAATTGACCTTAGACTTACAAATGCACATTAAATGGATCAAATAAATAATAATAAAATAAAATAAGGTGGAATTGGATCATGAGGGCACAATATAAGAGGTTGTGGGACCCACATGTGGCTAGATTTCCCCACTACGCTTGGCATCATTCTCTCACCAATTCGAATTCAATGTAAAGGGTAACATAATTGGGGGATTTAAAAAGGTATTATTCATGGAATGAATCATCCAAGGACAAATTGGAGTGGAAGAGTAACTCCCATGGAAGAGGAAGAGGAATCTTAGAGAAATTGTGACACTTGGGCTAGATTCCCTAGCTTCTATGACAACAATGATGAAGATGCTATGACACCTATGACACAAATCAGACCTGATGGCTGAAATATGACATATATGACATTTCAGGGCTAAAAATAGCCTCCAAGAGGGAGCTCAAGGGAGTTAGGGAAGCTAAGATGCTTCCACATGTGATTTGGTGGAAGTGGGAGACTAGGAAATGTTGTACAAGTGGCATTCTTTGGAATCTCTTCCCAACTTGAGTTGGAATGCATCTCTTGGAAGGAATTCGACCCATAGAGAGCTTGGAAACTTTATAAATTTCAAGAGCAAAGAATTAAAGGAGCTTTTGATCATTTTAGAATTTGCATTTTGCATTTGGGAGAGGAGAGCTAGTGGAGTGCTACTTTACTTTCCTTAGCACCAATTTCGAAGGTGAAAGATTCCCATCCTAGTTGGTAATTGGAAAGGCCATTCTGACCTTTCATTTGGAGATATAATGGAGTCTTTTGTTACAGGTTGAAGCTACAGGGCATATCATGGTCGCATTTCTTTCAGTTTTCTTGTACAACCATTCTTCTATTTCTTGGCATATTCATGATCCTTGAGGAATTGCGCACTTGGTGAGCTATTATTATCTTTGGGGGAGCTTTTGATGCTTAATTATTTTATAATATGATGTAAATGCTCTGTTATTCATGTTCATCATGTATTCAAGTCAAGATTCCAAGTGGAACTATGTAAATCTAATTATTAATGAGCAAATGGTGCCAATTTCCCCACTCTGTTGATGTATGCCAATAATGTGTTGATAAATTCGAATGGATAAGTGAAACACTGAAGGATTACTGATATATGGACTTTTATTTACCTTTTATATAAGTTTCATGTTCATTACTTAAGCATTTGGAGTCATCTTTCTTAGTTTTATACCATTTGAAGAATATTTAATGCCATTTCCCCCAAGGTCGAAACTAGTGATTTTGTAGCTGTTGGGAGAGGGTTATAATAGACTTCACAAACGGAATAATGATGCACATGAGACCCTAATATTGTACTGTATACATCCTCTACCTTTTTTCATAAATTCGATTGGGTTTGGAAGCTTTTGGAGAGCCATATTCAACATTTACCTTGGGGGGATTCGAACCCCAAATTGCTAGTAATAACTCCTATCTTGGAGAGAATATTAAAGGGGTTTTCAGAAGTATTTTGATGGTCTTAAATCATTCCTGAACATCATAATCAAGTCCTAATATCATTCATACACCTTCTATGAATATTTGGGATCATTTGGAGCAATTTGGAGACCTATACCTCAAAACTAGTCAAAGGTCGAACTAGGGAAAAAAGTGAAAATTTCACCATATTAATAAATATCAAAAAAGGGACATTACACCTTCATAGGTTGAATAGTTTTACATTTGTCTCTTAAATGAAGGGAGACTCTCTTAAACAGAGAGCATAGTTTACACACAATAGTTTTGGCATTATGCGAAGTTCACAAATTTGAAGATGTGTTGCGAAGTACACATAGTAAGTCAAGTCACGAAGTAAAGAAGGCGATAGTGATGCAAAGTTACATCAAGAGAAGGGAAATGCGTAGTGAGCTTCGCCACTCACCTAACCTTTGACGAAGCTAGAGAAAAATAGCCATTACATTTTTTGTTTCAAAACTAGTCATTACCATTTTTGTTTCAAAATTAGTCGTTACAGTTTTTGTTTCAAAACTAGTAGTTATGCAGTACTTTTAGGAAATCAGATTTTTCCGCTTTAAGGCATACGTGTCCATTGAAGACACATTTATTGCAAGGAAATAAACAATATCTAAGCTATATTTGGAAAATGTACATAACATTTAATGTTAACTTAGCCGTTTTTTGGCACGTCTTAGTGTGGATTATGGCTATAAAAAACAAAGAAGCGCATAGTTACTTGTTTTACCGTGATTGTTAATTTTACCATGAGTAAATTCTGAGTGTTTACCAATGAAGAACAGAGCATTCTGACAGTACATGTATGAGCAGGAAGACCTACAAGAGATATTAAAGAAATTTCAACAGTCTGGTCTAGAAGCAGTTATCAAGACTCCTGTGAAAACAAAAACTCAAGAGAAGGGTGGGACTTGTAGAGAAGTGCCAGAATCCAAGCAAAAGGATAAGCAAAAATCCAAGGAACAACATAATCCTCAGGATACAGAAACACCAAGAGAACAACAGGTAGACCAATCTCACGAGAGGCCGATTCTGTTTATACTTGAATACATTCCACTGCACAAAGATGATGCACTAGTGGTAGTGTTGAAGAAGAACCAGCAGTATGACATCCCTCTGCCGCCGATGTCAAACCATGTTTGGGAGAAGGAAAACTTGTTGGGAAAGATCCCAGAGAGTAAGTTCACAGATTACGATATGCTAAATTCGACCAAGTATCTGCAGTTTCAACCAGACAGATACATGCACATAAAATTTGATGAATCCACTAAGAAGATGACCATACAACCACAGGAATGGATTGCACCATTAAAGTCTCAAGGACTGTTGAACCTATTAAGGATTCCGCACTTTACGAGAAGTCCAAATCTAACAGTTGTCGTGTGTACATTTTTTTCATACACACACCAAGGATACTTATGGCTAGACAACAAGATAGATATAAATATTGACCTGATCTACAGGATCACCCATCTAAGCAAACGAGGTGCTGACCCCGCAATGGATTTTGTGGGTAAGAGAAAAGATAAAGAAATCGCCAAGCAGATGAAGAGAAAATTTGGGTTAATTAAAGGAAATCGAGGCTATCAAGAAGACCAGATTAAATGTGTTTCCACGCAGTTCACAGTGCAATTGCTCGTAGGCAGAGTACTAAGAAAATGCAAACCAATAGAAGTGCCAAATGATGCGATCTGGGAAGGTTGCTTGTTGAATGGATTTTTGGATGATATAGCAGTTGCACAGGAAAATGGCTATCAATTTCACTTAAGTTGGTTGATATTCCTCATCTCATTTGTGGACTGGAAAGAGACAAAATACCAGCAGAATGTACTGATGTTCCCTGGAGATTGTCGCGGACCTCGATATGCAAATATGTGTAGAAACGAAAGGAAAAAAATAAAAAGATTGAACAATGTTCAACTATATACATTTTATAAGCAATTTTGTGAGGTGATTCCTTGCACTTCGCGTATCCCAAAGAAGATAACAGTTGTGTAAATTAGGAAGATGAGTTTCAAAGCTGGTCTCCATTGTATCTTCATACAACCAAGAGAGCCATGAAATCCAGAATGGTATGAGGGTCAATATCAGCTGTATGCACTAAATATAGAACTCATTATTGAGGATTGGTCATAAGAATGGAAATTTGGTGCACCAGAAGCACTTCTGACGACATCTGATGAGAGCGTCGATGACAGTGATCAACAAGATAAAAATGGTGCTCAAGGAGAAGATGATTAGAAGGAAGAAACAAAACACCAGAAGCAGGCTGGCGATCCTCCAGTATGAGAAAAGAGAAAGAACCTCGACACAGATGTGTTGGAGGTGGAGATAAGAAAGAAACAAAAAGCGAATAAGACTTTACTTGATGCGTGGTTACAGGACTATGACTATGATTGCATCATAGCAAGAGTTCATGCAAATATAGAATAAACACACGCAGAAAAAGAAAAAAAGAAAGAGCAACTTAACGCAAGCATGGCACAAAGTATTGCCGAGTTGAGAAGTATGATGGAAAGGGTAGAGAAAGTACAAATATATATAATGAAAGAATCAAACTATGAAGATAGATCAGAGGAGTCAATCTGAAGAAAAAGGAAAGCACCCGCACTAACGATGCGACCTCGGTTGGTGCACATGGATCCAACAAATGTCATATTCCCATGTGATGAAGTCACTGAAGGTGCAAAGCAGCTCACACACTTAGACATTAATGTGGGAATGTTCTCTATAAAGGAACTGCAGTATCTACACTTGAAGGTTGTAGAAGAAATCAAAGATAGGGACATAATAATATACAACCAACAATTGAAGTTGGAAGAAATATACAATGAATTCAGGAATGAATTCTGAAAAGATGGATGAGATAGCAGACGCTCGACAAAGGAAGAAGAAGCTGAAGAAGGCCATTGTAGAATTTTGTGAGAAGATCCTAGACTTCGACGAAGAACCTGAAGTTGAAGCGACTATAGTCAAGATCGAAACCGCAGTCGAAAATCTTAAAGCAAATATGCAGGACATGGAAATTAGATACAAAGAGAAGATTGTAGACTTGAAGGCTAGGAAGCAACCTGGTACTCCGCCAGAAGTAAAGATAACAAGAGATGAAGAGTTAAAAAATTGACAAAACGCATCTCCACAGAAGTTGCGAGGTGCCAAGATTTATTAGAAGAAGTGACCAAGTTAAGGGCCACACTACAATAATACCCATTAATGTAGAATATTCAGGGTTAAGAACAAAGGAAGTAGAAGGACCTCGACTCAATGAACAAGGCAATGAAGGACTTTTCGTTGAGGAAAAGAATACAAAAGTTCGTAGAAACAAAGGAACTTCAGAAAGAACTGAAGGCATTGACGACCAAGGAAGCAGAAACTTCAGGCAAGTTGCAACCAATGCAGGAAGTTCCTTTGTTTCTGCAAACTTATGTATTCTTTGCCTCAATGACAAGTCCTTCATTGTCATGTTCATTGAGTTGAGGAGGAAGAAAAAAATTTGAGTAAGTTGAAACCAATGCAGGAAGAGGCATTGGCGCTTTCTGAAGAGATTGAGGTGAAGTTGCAAGAGCTTCACACAACAGAAAGAACAATTAAAGACTAGATGCAGGAACCGTTATCTGTGATGCTGCTCGACACAGTGAAGGAATATGAACAGGAAAATATCTAGAGTTCGCAGTAAAGATGAATATCCCAAGCAATGCGAACAAAACCTATTGCAAGTGACTCGGGGAGGAGTCACAAGTAAGTGTTAGGGGCCTGTTGAGAACGACCCAAGAAGAGGAAGTTATGAAGGCAAGTACAATTATCCAAGGCCTGACATTGACCATTTTTGGGAGAAAAGAGAATCCACAAATCCAGGGTAGAAGGTATGAAGTGAAAATCAATGTAACGCCCCCTTCCATCACTCCTGTGCAAGGAAGGGAACATTAACCAAACTACTAGGCTTTAGGCAGACTTAGCCCCAATACTTTGACTCATAAACGCATGACATTTAAAAACTTATGTGTGCAGATTTAAACTCAATATAAACACAGCGGAATTAAAACATCACACATTACATATGCATATAGTTTCATCATGCATTCGACATACAAACAGCAGTCATTAATTAAAATATTTGTAGAGCATAGAATTAACATAACTCAACCACAAGAATACTTATCTTGAACTGTAATGGTCCAACCGACTGGCTACGTGAGGGCAACGTTCCTCCCAACCATAGATCTCTATCCATCCTATATTCCTTCAGCTGAGAGATCACCCCCGAGCTGGGATGTGTAGCCACTAAGGAGGAACTAGCTGGGTTCACTCACAGCCATGGTTTCGGTCAAGAATCCAAGGAGATAGAGGAGGGTAACGCTAAGCCAGTGAGCTCAACCACAGAGCTACAGGCATCTCAAGTGAGCTCAACAGTCAGGCACTCGCATTACCTACCACATCCAACACAAGGAAGATCCCCTTCTATGTTACACAGTCCCTCAGGAAACTCTTCCCTCCAGTGCTCTTCAGGATGGGCATAGAAAGGTCCAGCTGCTGATCCTTGAGATCCTAGCCTTCACTTGGTTTATCAAGCACACCCAACCTCTGCATAGTCATTCCTAACTTGATTTCTCACCATTGTACTCACCAAATACTCAAATCCGTCACTCGTTTTCTGAGCTGCAAAAACTGGGTTTTCCTATTGATTTCGGGGTAGCTAATGCTCCCAAATTCACCCCAAGGTTCATGCTAATGGATCCCCCATTGGATTTCCCTGTCCCATGCCAAATCTGGGCATTTTTGGTCTTTCAAAATCTGGGTTCTCTCAAGGTCGCGATTTCTGGTTCTCTCACTGTTGGCACTCGTTTTTGGATGCAGAATGATGCTAGGTACCTCCACAATGGAATGGGGATGAGAATGAAGCAACCTCCCATGAGGTTGAGTGACTTCTTGTACAAGAAAACAGAGCTCATAACTACCCATACGAATTTCTGGGCTGCCCATGCTTCACTGAAGCCATGGGCTGAAATCTCAACCACTTCCTTACAGCAGGCATAAATGTCATCTAGGAAAGTCAATGGGTTCCCATAATGACATATGGAAGCCTAGGGTTTAGTCCCATAGCCCCCTCACCACTCCCTAGTGGATACACGTGGTCCCTTCTCATTCATTGCCTCCATAGCCAGTTTTGGTATTTCATTTCAATGTTAAATATTTACATCCATTTACAATATCCCATGGCTTAATAGCACGTGGGTAACAAAACACCAAGTGTGTCTAATTTAAATAAAATCCGAGCATAAACTAGCGAGGCCTTGGCCTTGAGCTCCACGCTAGAGAAACATACAACGTGTGTATACAATATTTACATTAGAGCCAATATTTTCTAAGGGTCCAAATTGGGGTATTACATTCCCCTCCCCCTTAGAACAACACCGTCCTCGGTGTTCTCAAAACTGAACAAAAATGGGAATGCCTCCCTCATGGCATCCTCTAGCTCCCATGTAGCCTCGTCGGGACTAAGGTGCTCCCATTGGACCTTTACCTGCCTGATGGCTCTGTTCCAGAGCAATGTGACTTTCTTGTCGAGGATGTGCATAGGTTCTACTTGGAACTCTCCCTCGGGTTCCACCTGTATCACATTCCAATCAATCATATGATTAGGATCATGTACATACTTCTTAAGCAAAGATACATGGAAAACATTATGAGCTCTTATGCTAGCAGGCAATGCAATTCTATATGCAACTTGCCCTATCCTATCAAGGACTTCAAATGGCCCACAATATCTTGGTGACAACTTGGCACAACTCCCCAACTTGAGGGAACTCTTCCTTGGTTTCACTCTCAAATAAACATGATCCCCAATCTGAAATTTCTTATGTACTCTTTTCAAATATGCATAACTCTTTTGCCTGTCCTGAGCTGCCTTTAAATTTTGCCTGATCTTAACAATTTCCTATTCCATTTCCTTGATCATCTCTGGTCCAAGCACTACCCTGTTCACTGGGCCATCCCAATTCACTGGCGTCCTGCATCCCTTGCCATACAATGATTCAAATGGACTCATTCCCAAGGATGCATGGTGTCCACTATTGTATGCAAATTCAACCAAGTGTAAATAATCTTCCCACTTGGATGGTTTGTCCATCACATACATTCTCAGTATGTCTTCAAGAACCTGATTCACCCTCTTGGTTTGGCCGTCTGTTTGCGGATGGGAAGTTGTACTGAAATTCAATTTAGTTCCCAATTCCTAAAATAATCCATCCCAGAAATTGGAGGTGAACTTTGTATCACGATCAGAAATTATTGCCTTACGCAATCCATGCAATCTGAACATCTCTCTCATGAAGATGTTCGCAATGTCACTATCCTTGTGAGTGGACTTCACTGGAATAAAGTGAGCTACCTTTGATAGCTTATCCATCACAACCATGATTGAATTGTGCTTCTTCACTGTCATGGGCAGACCCGCTATAAAATCCATGGAGATCACTTCCCACTTCCATTCCAGAATGGGTAAGGGCTGCAATAACCCTGCTGGATGTTGGTGTTCTGCCTTGACTTGTTGGCACTTCTGACACCTAGCAATGTACTCAGCTATGTCCTTCTTCATGCCATTCCAAAAGTATTTCTTTCTTGCCGCTGTTATAGTCTTCTGATATCCTGGGTGTCCAGAGTACGGCATTTGGTGTATTTCATCCATCACTAGTTTCTTCAAATCTGCATTATTTGGAATGTACAACCTATCTTTGTAGATGAGGATACTGTCTTCACCCAGCTGATATCCTGCACACTTTTCATCCACATTACTGTGCTACAACTTCTCTTTAATTTGAAGGCAAGTTTCGTCACCGTTTTGGGCTTCAAGAACTCTTGTCTTCAAATCTGATTTGCACATACTTACTGCTGAAACATGAAATTTTCTGCTAAGAGCATCTGCAACCTTATTCTCCTTCCCTTTTACATGTTTAATTTCAAAATCAAATTCACAAAGAAATTCCATCCATCTAGCTTGCCTAGCATTCAAGTTTGGCTACTCAAACAAATACTTCAGGCTCATGTGGTTTGTTCTAAGCTCGAATTTTCTTCCCATCAAGTAATGCCTCCACATCTTAAGAGAATGCACTATGGCTGTTAATTCTAAATCATGTGTGGCATAATTTTTTTCGTGCTCTTTTAATTTCCTGGATTCATAGCAAATCACAATTCCTTCTTGCATGAGAACCCCACCTAGTCCTTCAATGCAAGCATCTATGCACACTACAAAATCCTTCCTTGGATATGCTATCTTCAAAACATGAGCATTGGTAAGTAACTCCTTTAATTTCTGAAAACTTTTCTCACATTTTTCAGACCATACAAATTTGATGTTCTTCCTTTGCAATGAAGTGATCGGATGAGCTATCCTGGAGAATCCTTCAATAAACCTTCTGTAGTAACCAGCAAGGCCCATAAAAGATCTAACATCTGAAACATTTCTTGGAGTTGGCCAATCCATGATGGAATTAATCTTCTTCGGATCCACTGCAATTCATTCTTCTGAAATGACGTGACCCAAATATTGAATCCTCTTTTGATAGAATTCACACTTGCTTAACTTGGCATACAGCTGATGTTCTCTAAGAACTTGCAACACCATTCTTATATGCTCCTCATGTTCTTCTTCATTTCTTGAATAAACAAGAATGTCATCTAAAAACACAATCACAAACTTGTCCAAATATTTGTTGAATACACTATTCATGAGACACATGAATGTGGCAGGTGCGTTGGTCAGGCCGAATGGAACCACAGTGAACTCATAATGACCATATCTAGTTCTGAAAGCTGTCTTGTGAATGTCTTCTTCTTTAATCCTCTCTTGATGGTAGCCAGACCTCAAGTCAATCTTTGAAAATAATTTGGCTTCCTTCATTTGATCAAACAAGTCATCAACTCTTGGTAATGGATACTTGTTCTTAACTGTCACTTTATTGAGCTGCCTGTAATCAATACACAGCCTTAAAGTCCCATCTTTCTTCTTGACAAATAACATCGGTGCTCCCCAAGGAGACACACTAGGCCTGATATACCTTTTATCCATTAATTCTTGCAGCTGTATCTTCAATTCCACCAACTCCGGTGTACTCATTCTATAAGGGGCTTTGGAACTCGGCGCTGCCCCTGGAACAAGATCGATGGTAAAATCAATATTTATCGTCGGTGGCAACCCTGGTACCTCATCTGGAAACACATCTTGGAACTCTTGCACTATCCTGAAGTCTTCTAGTCTTGGCCCTTTGTCCTCTAATGAATCTGGCATATGGACTGCATATAATTGACAACCCTTCTTATAAAACTTTTTCAACTGCGGGGCTAAAATCTACCTTATTATTGAAACTTGCTTGGGAACCCCTTTAACCATTGTTGGCCTTCCCTTTTCGTCAATGCACTCAAGTGCTTTCTCATAACAGTCCAATCTGGCTCTATGTTTTTCTAACCAATCCATGCCAATTAATGCATCATAGGATCCTAATGGTAACACATTCAATTCAGCATATGTGTGGAGTCCATTCAATTCTATGGGACACTCCAGCACTACCTCACTTACTTTTCTCTTGGTTCCCGTGGCTAGTTGCACTAGCCAAGACTTATTATGCTTCATTTTTCTAAGAGAACAACCTTCAACCACTTTTGGAGAAACATAACTATGAGTAGATCCTGGATCAATAAAAATAGAAATAGATTGCATAGCAATCTTACCTTCGACTTCCACCACTGATGATTGATGGTTTGCTTGATGATTATCCAACACTGTATAAATCCTAGGTGCTGCCCTTGCCATGTCCTCCACCGTAGCTACTCCCTTCAAGTTGTTCAACTTTCGAGAATTGTTTTTCCGATGAGGACAATCCTTCAACATGTGGTTTTCTCCACATCCCCAACACTGAAGTCGTCCCTTTGATGCTTTGTCTGCTGCCACTGCTGGTTTGAATCCACTCCTTGCTTGTTGCCCCTGTGGAAAGGTTCTAGGATGACCTCTAAATGGTAGCTTGAAGCCATCCTTCTTTTGATCAAACTTCCCTCTTGGCTTTCCCTTCCATGCTAGGTTAGCCTCTGTTTTTCCTTTATTTTGCTCATAGCAGTGCATTGCCATCCTAATGGCTTCATCCAAACTTGGTGGATTAACAAACTCAATACGATCTCTGAAACTCTGAGGTAGACCCCCAAGAAAGCATTGGATTTTTACTCTCTCATCTTTGATATAGTCAACATACCTCAGTAATTCCAAGAATTTGTGGACATGCTCTTCCATAGACTTTAGTCTCAACCTGAGTTCATTAAACTCTTTTCTCTTACTGTCATAATACCTAGCAGAAAGGTATTTCTCCTTGAAGTACCTCTTAAATCTTTCCCAACTGATCCTTCTTTCATTAATTATTTTCACTTGCAAGAGATTGTCCCACCAAATGGAAGCTCTGCCGTTTAAGTTGTAAATGACAATTCTGTCTTTCTCATTTCCTAAGTAGTCTTGAATTCTAAAGTATTTCTTCATTCCAAGAAGCCATGCTTCTGCCTCTTAGCCAGTCTTGCCTTCCTGAATTCTCCCTGTGGGATGCCCTTGAACTTCTTTCTTCCATCCAATCTCTTAGGTGCATGTCTTCGACTTCTCCTAGAACATTTGGAGTCACACAACCTGCTGGAAGAAGACCTTGATGAAGATGTTTTATGTTTTTTGCTCACCGAACTCTTCCTTGGGCTTGGAGTCCTCCTCTTCGAACAGTCTCTAGAATGACTCCCTGCATCTCTTCCTTCTTCACCCATATTGCTTGGGTTGGACCCAAGGTTTATCTTATGCTGCATATCAGTGAAGCTTTGCAAAATAGCAGCATTGAGTTGGTGTTGTTCTTCTTGAGCCTTCATCAATCTTTCATTGAAGCTCACCATGGTTTCAACCAAATTTTGAGGAGTCACTTGTTCCCTTCTCCCATTGGATTCATTCTCCACATTCCCTTCATGCACATTTTCTCCTAGAATGTCTTCTTCGTGTTCATAAGGATCTTGAGCATCATTTATGGTCACCATCTTTCCTGAATGCTGTCTCTGCTACAATTATAAATTCTATGAGCTGCAAACACTGTGCATTATGAAATATGTGTCAGACATCATAAGAATGCATATAGAAATATACACAATCAATATTTAACATAATAGAACTCATGGAATAATTCACACAGTTGCTATGCATTCATTTCCCTTGCCCATTCAAGCAATTCTGGAAATTGCCCATATTTATCGATAATTTGTCAAGACAGTCGCTGGTACATTTCTGCTCTAATTATTTGTGGGGTATGATAACTTCATTCCAATTCTGGTCATACAACATTAATCCCTGCTAGACAAGTTTTCCAATGCCTGTCCCCGTTCTCCATTCCGACATCGGGTGTGGAAACAGCGTTGTTTCAAAAATGACAACTCTTACCAATAATTCTGCACATTTTACACAGTTGTATTTTGGTCCCGAATGCCAACTTCAGCCACCTGCGGAAGAAAATCTATGAGGAATCACAAAAATTTATCTATTGGGAGAAGTTAGTCTATATAACAAGGAACACTCAGCAATTCACGGATTTCAATTCCAATGCATCATTCATCTTCTATGAATTTCTGGGTTTTACTACTTCTCACTTTTCACATTTTTCCAAAATGCCAAATTTTGGGCCAAAAATGGCTATCTCCCAAACGGTGCATTTCTGGGAAATATTCGTCTAACAGAAATTGTCTGTCTTAATGAGAATATGAAATGTCTAGTTCAGTAAAAATTTTGATTCCCACATCTAGGGTCACTTTTACTACCCACAAGCTTTTCAAAATCCCGAAAAAGTGGCCCGGAATAGTGCTTTTTGGCCTTCTTGCTCACTCCGACTCCACATCCTTTGGAGTTTGGTTCCAAGATTCGGAACTTAACATTGTGCCTGCTTTATGGTCGCGCCTGATCAATTTCAGCTCAAACTGACCTTCTGTCAAGCCTCGAGACTCTGTCCTTCAAAAGTCACTATTCCCCTTTTTCTGTCAAATCGGAGTGTAATGGGCTTGGGGTCCTCACTGGTTCTTTCATGGCCTCCGGCAATGGCCTCCAAGCCTCACAGGAATCATCCCATTCTGAGCCCGGATGCTCCCTCTATCCAAAAATTGATTTTTTTTTTTTTTTTTTTTTTTTTTTTTTTTTTCGGGAAATCTCTCCGCAGCTGCGGGGCGGTTCACCGAACGCTCCCGCAGTTGCGGAGCCATTCGGCGAAGGCTCCCGCAATTGCGGATTCATTCGGTGAATGCTCCCACAATTGCGGAGCAATTCACCGAATGCTTCCGCAATTGCGGAGCGATTCGGCGAACGCTCCCGCAGTTGCGGAGCCATTCGGCGAACGCTCCCGCAATTGCGGAGCAATTCACCGAATGCTTCCGCAGTTGCGGAGCGATTCGGCGAACGCTCCCGCAGTTGCGGAGCCATTCGGTGAACGCTCCCGCAATTGCGGAGCAATTCACCGAATGCTTCCGCAGTTGCGGAGCGATTCGGCGAATGCTCCCGCAGTTGCAGAGCCATTCGACGAACGCTCCCACAATTGCGGATCAATTCACTGAATGCTTCCGCAGTTGCGGAGCGATTCGGCGAATGCTCCCGCAGTTTCGGGAAGATTCGTGGAATGCTTCCGAAAACTTCCTTTTCACGCCGACACTTAGAAAATTTTCTATTTTCTTTTTGGAGCATTTCGCCAAATTTTTCCGCGTTGCGGGACAACTCGCGGAATCCTTCTGCAAATTTCGGAAGAGAAATCCTTCCGCAAATTTCAGAAGGGAATTCCTTCCGCAAATTTCGGGGCGACTTCCCGAACTCCTCCGCGTTGCGGAAGAACTCGCAGAATGCTTCCGCAGTTTCGGAGCAATTCGCCGAATGCTTCCGTAGTTGCGGAAGACATTCGGGAATACTTCCCGAACTGACTTAAACAAATTTTTTCAAGGACACTTAGGAAAAATTTGAAACTTTCTTTCTTTCTGTTAGTGATGACTGTAATTGGATTTCGCCCATAGAGGCCCAATGCTGCAACCAGCAGCTCTGATACCACTCTATAACGCCCCTTTCCATCACTCCCATGCAAGGAAGGGAACGTTAACCAAACTACCAGGCTTTGGGAAGACTTAGCCCCAATACTTTGACTCATAAACGCATGACATTTAAAAACTTATGTGTGCAGATTTAAACTCAATATAAACACAACAGAATTAAAACATTACACATTACATATGCATACAGTTTCATCATGCATTCGACATACAAACAACAGTTATTAATTAAAATATTTGTAGAGCATAGAATTAACATAACTCAACCACAAGAATACTTATCTTGAACTGTAATGGTCCAAACGACTGGCTGCGTGAGGGCAACGTTCCTCCCAACCATAGATCTCTATCCAGCCTATATTCCTTCAGCTAAGAGATCACCCTCGAGCTGGGCTGTGTATCCACTAAGGAGGAACTAGCTGGGTTCACTCACAGCCATGGTTTCGGTCAAGCATCCAAGGAGATAGAGGAGGGTAACACTAAGCCAGTGAGCTCAACCACAGAGCTACAGGCATCTCAAGTGAGCTCAACAGTCAGGCACCCACATTACCTACCACATCCAACACAAGGAAGATCCCCTTCTATGTTACACAGTCCCTCAGGAAACTCTTCCCTCCAGTGCTCTTTAGGATGGGCATAAAAAGGTCCAGCTATTGATCCTTGAGATCCTAGCCTTCACTGAGTTTATCAAGCACACCCAACCTCTGCATAGTCATTCCCAACTTGATTTCTCACCATTCTGCTCACCAAATACTCAAATCCGTCACTGGTTTTCTGAGCTGCAAAAACTAGGTTTTCCTATCGATTTCGGGGTAGCTAATGCTCCCAAATTTGCCCCAAGGTTCATGCTAATGGATCCCCCATTGGATTTCCCTGTCCCATGCCAAATCTGGGCGTCTTTGGTCTTTCAAAATCTGGGTTCTCTCAAGGTCGCGATTTCTGGTTCTCTCACTGCTGGCACTCGTTTTTGGATGCAGAATGATGCTAGGTACCTCAACAATGGAATGGGGATGAGAATGAAGCAACCTCCCATGAGGTTGAGTGACTTCTTGTACAAGAAAATAGAGCTCATAACTACCCATACGAATTTCTGGGCTGCCCATGCTTCATTGAAGCCATGGGCTGAAATCTCAACCACTTCCTTACAGCAGGCATAAATGTCATCTAGGAAAGTCAATGGGTTCCCATAATGACATATGGCAGCCTAAGGTTTAGTCCCATAGCCCCCTCACCACTCCCTAGTGGATACACGTGGCCCCTTCTCATTCGTTGCCTCCATAGCCAGTTTTGGTATTTCATTTCAATGTTAAATATTTACATCAATTTACAATATCCCATGGCTTAATAGCACGTGGGTAACAAAACATCAAGCGTGTCTAATTTAAATAAAATCTGAGCATAAACTAGCGGGGCCTTGGCCTTGAGCTCTACGCTAGGGAAACATACAACGTGTGTATACAATATTTACATTAGAGCCAATATTTTCTAAGTGTCCAAATTGGGGTATTACAATCAGTGGAGAAGAAATGACCTATTTCCTTAATAAATACAAGGTAAAAAGGACAGCTAGAGGTGGTTGGTCTAGTTAAGGGCTGAGTGATAACCTGACTGCTACAGGAGCAGGAAGTAAAGAAGCAGAGTGGTGTAAAGGACATGCCACTACATAATTCAGAGCTGCGTTGTCATAGAAAGCATTAGAGTCAGAGGAAGCAATGCTAAAGGGAGATCGAAGTTAAAGCTTATCATTGTCGACAAGAAAAAAACAAGTTTTTTGGGTTTTGGATACTATGGGGGTTGGTCCATAGTTGTTTTAATATGTGACCTTCGAGCACATCTATATAAGGGAAATTTTGTATGAGGAAGGGTTAGGTATTAGAGGTTTGTTGGGATTTTGATGGTTAGATAGACCTTAGAAGAGAATCATGATAAAGAGAGAACATGTTGAGATATTGTAACTTCAAAGAATATTATATTTGTACTTTATTATTCCGGAGATGTTTCATTCCTCCGTGAAGATCTTATTGTATATCCGGAGATGTTTATTCCTCCGTCGGAATGTGGTAACTCGGGTTATTAGACTTCCCTAGTGGGGGTCGGCCCTGTATGTGTCATGTGGGTCAAAGGGTTATTAGACCACCCTAGAGGGGTCGGCCCAGTCAGTTGTAGTGGGGTATTTAACCCATTGGTTAAATACGAGCCTACGTGTACTTGTGTAAAAGATATGTCAGAGTAGTGTATAAATAGAGGAGGTGTGTTCCTCATTTGACACACACACTCACTTGAGAGAAAGGCACACTTGTGGAGAAGAGGTCTGCTATTGTGGAGGAGGAGATCATGTCTCAGGGTTTCATCTTTGTATATTGCTGGTCATCTATATTGAGGAAGCTTTGCTGGGTTTTCTACCCCATGAGGGTTTCCCAGGATAAATCTCTGTCTCTTGTGTTTATGCTATGCTTGTTGTTTCTTCAGTGATCCTGTATATGCTATTATTGTGAAATGGAATGTAATGCTGCTATTTTCTGTCTTAGCATATTAAATCTTAACATGGTATCAGAGCTAACCTGAAGGAAGGCAAGGTATGGCACTTACGACACTTGCTTTACTTACGACAATTTGAAGGTTAGGGTTTTACATAGCAAAAACCAGTCATCGTGGAACTTTCGCTATAAATCCATTTATGAGAAGTTTCAGGGTCTGAAAATTTTACAGGTCGAAGATAACATCTCCAGGTACCTTGTGTCCAAAGGGTGCCCTCAGATTCGTTGTACTTTATGAGTTATGATCAGTACAAGTTAGGGTTTCTGCCTCTTCCAGATCTCAGTCAAAATCAGGTAACCTTGGAAAAAAGGTCATAACTTGGGCTAGGAAGCTCCAAATGAAATTTCGTAAAAAGTGACAGGTAGTACACAGCTTTACTATCTCAGGAAACTTTTTCAGAGGCCGAAGGTGAATCAGTGACATGTGGCATGCCGTACAAGTTTGCTCTCCTGTTTTATCCCATAAACAGGTCACATTGCAACACTTGGCATAAATCTCTCTCAGAGAGTCTAATTGAGGTCAAACCTGTCAAGATAGAAAGATGACAGGGCAAGCTATCTCAAGAAAATTTTTCAGAGGCCGAAGTTCAAACAGTGACACGTGGCATGCCGTACAAGTTCGCTCTCCTGTTTTATCCCATAAACAGGTCACGTTGCGACACTTTGAATAACTCTCTCTTAGAAAATCCAATTGAGGTCAGACCTGTCAGGATGGAAAGATGATAGGTCAGGCTATTGCAGAAAAAGTTTTCAGACCCTGTGGAGCAAAAATTTCAGAGTTATAGCAGAAACAATCAGGTTCATATTTCTGTCAAAACAGAATTATTTTTGGAGCACCTTTATTCATGGCTTCCGGAATTTAGGGTTTCGGAGAAAGTTAGAATTTTTGGAATCGGAGTCCACGGCTGAATGCTACTCAGGAAAATCAAAATTTAGAGACCAAGATCGAATTTTTTGGTTGGGTAGAATACCGGGCTTGATCAAACCCTAGTTCGGGATTTTGATCAGAAAGATGGAAAATTAGGGCTTCAGCAAAAGTTGGAATTTTTGAAGTCTGTAACCACGGCTGGAAGCTCCTCAGAAAAATAAGAGTTTAGAGCCTTGGATCGAACCTTTTGATTGGACAGAAGGGTGGGCTTCATCAAACCCTAGTTCGGGTTCCTGTCTAGAAGATCCAGAAGTTTCGAAGGCAATTTTGAGGGGTCAAATTTTGGAGATTTCAAAAGTGAAGTATGCTAGTTTGATCAGCTCAGCAAGACACATCCTTGCATCCATTCAGAAGCATGAAAGTCAAAGATTGAATTTTTAGGGTTTCTCTAGCAAGCCCTAATCAATCTCCAAATCAAGTTTCAGGGGGAGTTGAGGCTAAGGCCTTACATAAGAAGACTACAAGAAGTCTCAATAGGTATGACTTAAGGAGGTTCAGGTATGTCTTGAAATATGATTCTTGATTAAGTTCATAATGTGTTTGTCTTCATATTATTTATTAGTACAATCTTGATTATTGTTAGAATTGTCTTATCACCCTAGTAACAGTATGAATGCATGTGAATGATCGAAGACATTCATTGATTAGGGCTATATGATTGTACTAATGCATTATGGTGTTGTGTGAGGTTGATGTTTTCTGCTAACAAGATACAGGTACATCACAAAAGACAAATCAAGTTCCATGACCATGACAACATGAAGACAAAGACTCATCCATAATATTTGTTCTACTTACGAGGTATGTATGACTTTGTTATATTATGCTTAACCTATGAGACATGCAGGTTCTAGCTCAGGATCTCTAAATCATTGAAGAGATTGTTTAGGTATGTTGTACATAACTAATCCAGATATGTTTTCTTATGTCAAGTTAGAATCTTACCTTGTGTTAGGATCCCTTATATAAGTATACTTGGTATGATTGGTTATGCTTATTCATAAAGTTAGTAATCAAGGGTTTATGCATATTATGTCTCTTGTCTTGATGATTTAATTAACCAGAAGAGTACTATGATCAAACAAGAATATGCATGAGTAAAAGAAGACTTCCTTGAAACCCTGAATACTAATGATCATGACTATACATATTCAAGATTATTTAGAATTAGAATGTTTGGAGAATATACTAATGAACGTATGTTTGTGTATGAGATCATGAGGATGGCACTAGTGCACACTTGAGCATGCACAGTGGTACAGAATGAATACAAGTTCAAAAGACATATAGAAGATCAAGCGGGAGGCAACCACACAAACATAAAAGATAAGTATTTGAGTTGTTATTTGAAATAGTAAATGATATTGCTTGTATGCATATTTGTATTCCTAGAATATATCATGCTGAGTGGAAACATTCATAGAGCATTGAACAGTATACTACTAATATGCATATGATTGGTAAGTTGGACAAACATTCCGTTGTTGCTTGTCTAGAATGAAACCTCTTTGCTGACATGCTGAGAGCTGTGCACACTCTCGATAGTATGTTCTTGGAAGGCATCTAGATAGCCACTGTATGCATACAGGATATGGGAAAGTGTTGTGCCAAAGTACTGGTCAAAATAGTTGTATAACTATGTAAATGATATCTATATGCATAATAGGTTATCATGTCAATATGATTTGATGATTATGAAGTATTACTAATCATGTACTTAATTTTGATTTGTAGGAAAGATCATGATGAATGATGAACACTGAACAAGCGATGGATGTTAAACAAAAAAAAAAGATTTTCAAATCAAACACACTATAGAAGGCTTGTGGCTAGAAGATTCTCTTAGAAAGAAGAAGAGAATCATGATGAGATGTTTGCTCCAAGTGGTTAGATAAGACCATTCTTTTAATGGTGTAATTAAAGAAGAAGTGTGAATCAAGTTCTGTATGGGTTCCCAGGATCGATAGTAATTGATGAGAATACATGTGAGGATTGCATCATCCTTGAACACAAGTTCTAAAGTGAGCCGTAGACAAGTGTCTCCGAGAAAGAAGAGGGATTGTATCATCCTTGAACACTTGTTCTAAAGAGAGCCGTAGATGTATGTCTTCGAAAATGAAGTCCTTGGTGGACATGAGAGGATTGGATCATCCCTGGACTTCAGTCCAAAAGAACAGCCGTAGACATATGTCTTCGAGAATGAAGTTCTTAGTGAACATGTGAGGGGATTGGATCAACCATGGACTTCAGTCTGAAAGAAGAGCCGTAGACGTATGTCTTCGAGAATGAAGTTCTTGGTGAACATGTGAGGGGATTGGATCATCCCTGGACTTCAGTCTGAAAGAAGAGCCGTAGACATATGTCTTCGTGAATGAAGTTCTTGGTGAACATGTGAGAGGATTGGATCATCCTTGGACTTCAATCCGAAAGAAGAGCCGTAGACGTATGTCTTCGAGAATGAAGTCATCGGTGGAGGATTAAGTCATCCTTGGACATGGTCCTAAATGTACGGTTGAGGATTAAGTCATCATTGGACGTAGTCCTAAATGTACAGTTGAGGATTAAGTCATCCTTGGACGTGGTCCTAAATGTACGATGGAGGATTGAGTCATCCTTGGACGTGGTCCTAAATGTACGGTGGAGGATTGAGTCATCCTTGGACGTGGTCCTAAATGTACGGTGGAGGATTGAGTCATCCTTGGACGTGGTCCTAAATGTACGGTGGAGGATTGAGTCATCCTTGGACGTGGTCCTAAATGTACGGTGGAGGATTGAGTCATCCTTGGACGTGGTCCTAAATGTACGGTTGAGGATTGAGTCATCCTTGGACGTGGTCCTAAATGTACGGTTGAGGATTGAGTCATCCTTGGACGTGGTCCTAAATGTACAGTTGTGGATTAAATCATCCTTGGACAGTAAATACAGTAATTCCGAAAGGAAGGATAGTCCTAAATGAATTGAGTGGATTAAATCATCCTTGGACAGTAAATCCAGTAATTCCGAAAGGAAGGATAGTCCTAAATGAATTGAGTGGATTAAATCATCCTTGGACAGTAAATCCAGTAATTCCGAAAGGAAGGATAGTCCTAAATGAATTGAGTGGATTAAATCATCCTTGGATAGTAAATCCAGTAATTCCAAAAGGAAGGATAGTCCTAAATGAATTGAATGGATTAAATCATCCTTGGTCAGTAAATCCAGTAATTCGAAAGGAAGGATAGTCCTAAATGAGATTGAGTGGACTAATCATCCTGTAAATAGATTGGGATTGCCTCGTCCCTAGACATGGTGAGATGTCTTAAAGTGATAAGGACTAATCATCCTATAAATAGATTGGGATTGCCTCGTCCCTAGACATGGTGAGATGTCTTAAAGTGATAAGGACTAATCATCCTGTAAATAGATTGGGATTGCCTCGTCCCTAGACATGGTGAGGTGTCTTAAAGTGATAAGGATTGATCATCCTGTAAGTTTATCTGGATTGCATCATCCATAGACATGAGAGTTGTCTTAAACCAAGAGGGACTGATCATCCTGTAAGCGGATCAGGATTGTATCATCCTTGGACCTATGTCCTAAAGTGAGAGGGATTGATGATCCCGTAATTGGATCTTGTGTGTTGCAGGGTATGCTGCTACTGTGTATACTTGTATTGATGAAGATACTTGTATTGATGATATGTATACTTGTATTGATGAGGATACTTGTATTGATGATGTGTATACTTGTATTGATGAGGATACTTGTATTGATGATGTGTATACTTGTATTGATGAGGATACTTGTATTGATGATGTGTATACTTGTATTGATGAGGCTACTTCTATTGATGATGTGTATACTTGTATTGATGAGGATACTTGTATTAATGATATTTATACTTGTATAGATGATGTTGTTGATCGTGATGATCTAGATGACAATGTTGTTGATCGTGATGATCTAGATGATGATGCTGCTGATCGTGTGATGACGATGCTGATGATCATGTGATGACGATGCTGATGATCGTGTGATGACAATGCTGATGATCGTTTGATGACGATGCTGATGATCGTGTGATGACGATGCTGATGATCGTGTGATGACGATGCTGATGATCATGATGCTGATGATCGTGTGATGACGATGCTGATGATCGTGAGGATCCAGATGTTGATGTTTCTGTAGTTGTTCGAGTGCTGCAGAAGATAAAGACTCAGTACTGAAGATGTTGATGTTCCAATATTGAAGATGTTCCAGTAATTGCTTGAGTTACTGATGATGTTGAGAAAGCTTCCAATGATTTATAGATGTATCATTTATGATGTTGATGACTCCTTGCTCGTGCAGATGCTGTTATAATATCCTTCTCGTTAAGGGGGAGTGTTGAGATATTGTAACTTCAAAGAATATTCTATTTGTACTTTATTATTCCGGAGATGTTTCATTCCTCCGTGAAGATCTTATTGTATATCCGGAGATGTTTATTCCTCCATCGGAATGTGGTAACTCGGGTTATTAGACTTCCCTAGTGGGGGTCGGCCCTGTATGTGTCATGTGGGTCAAAGGGTTATTAGACCACCCTAGAGGGGTCGGCCCAGTCAGTTGTAGTGGGGTATTTAACCCATTGGTTAAATACGAGCCTACGTGTACTTGTGTAAAAGATATGTCAGAGTAGTGTATAAATAGAGGAGGTGTGTTCCTCATTTGACACACACACTCACTTGAGAGAAAGGCGCACTTGTGGAGAAGAGGTCTGCTATTGTGGAGGAGGAGATCATGTCTCAAGGTTTCATCTTTGTATATTGCTGGTCATCTATATTGAGGAAGCTTTGTTGGGTTTTCTACCCCATGAGGGTTTCCCAGGATAAATCTCTGTCTCTTGTGTTTATGCTATGCTTGTTGTTTCTTCAATGATCCTGTATATGCTATTATTATGAAATGGAATGTAATGCTGCTATTTTCTGTCTTAGCATATTAAATCTTAACAGAACATACTGTACAATTGAGTGCATAGAGATCTTATTGTAGAGAAGAGTCTGTAGTTGATTGCACATACTGGAACTGTTACCCTTCCTAGATAACAAAAGAGCAGTTCCTGTGGACGTAGCTCCCGCCTGGGGGTGAACCCCGTAAATCAGTGTGTTTATGTGTATGAGTTTATGACATGTTTTTTATATGATTTTATGTGTGTTTATGTATTTACTTTCATATGTATGTGAATGGTAATCGCACATTGAGTAATTGGAATACAAGTGCGTGAATGTGAAGAAGAAACACTTAGTGTGATGAATGCGTAGCTAACTGGTGAATACAATAGAGATTCAGCATAGTTTTGTATACTGCAATAGCTACGAAGTGCGAAGTCATCTGATATTCTATCTCATTAGTAGATGTTAAATATAATGTTAAGAGAGGTTTTTAACCACATATGTGCATCAACATGGTTACAGAATCTTGATTCTGTAATCCCCCAAATTCGCGTCGGGTGAGACTTGAACATATTTACAGGGTTATGCCAAAGGGGCCAATGAAAGGGGTTTTGTTGTGTCTACATTTATCTCATAAATGAAGGGTCGAATGACCCTTCTTGTGATCAATATTCTTCTAGTGTTCACCATTCTGGATATACATGAATTGATGGCCTAGCCTTTATAGGTTGAATATTTTTACAATTCCCTCATAAATGAAGGTAAGGTCGACCCTTCTTGTGCCCAATATTCTATTCATAATAGTTATAGACTGCAAGAAGGGTTGGTCGGTCCTTCTTGTATTCACCATTCTGGATACATGTGAATTGCTAGATATAGGTGTTCACAATTCTCTACTAAACGAAGGGGAGTCCAATCCTTCTTGTCGGAAGGTGGAAGTTGGGATAAATATTTTTTGTATGTTATAAATTACCCTAAATGTTTCAATCCCTACTATTTACTGCGGAAGTCGAGAGTCGAGAATTTTTGTCCTAGCCTTCGTAGATTAAATATGTTTACATTTCTCTCTTAAATGAAAGGTCGGACGACCCTTCTTTTGCTCAGTATTTTTCCAGTGTTCACCATTCTAGATATACATGAATTGACAACCAAGCCTTCGTAGGCTGAATATATTTACCATTCCCTCAGAAATGAAGGGGCGGACGACCCTTCTTCTTCCCAGTATTATTTTCATAATAGTTCTAGACTCTAAGAAGGGTTGGTCGATCCTTCTTGTGTTCACCATTCTGTATACAGGTGAATTGCTAGATATTGGTGTTCACAATTATCTGCTAAACGAATGGGTGGCTGATCCTTCTTGTTGGAAGTTGGAAGAGGGAATAAATATTGTTTATATGTTATAACTTAGCCAATGTCCTGATCCCTACTATTTATTACATAAGTTGGAAGTCGGGAATTGTCGACCCAACCTTCATAGATTATTTTTTTTTACATTTATCTCGTAAATGAAGGGTCGACCGACTCTTCTTGTGTTCAGTATTCTTCCAGTGTTCACCATTCTGGATACAAATGAATTGACAGCCTATATGTCGTAGGTTTAATATTTTGACAATTCCCTCATAAACGAAGCGGCGGCTGAGCCTTCTTGTGCCTTTTATTGTGTTCATAATAGTTCAGACTGCAATAAGGGTTGGTTGAACCTTCTTGTGTTCACCATTTGGATATAGGTGAATTGTTGGATATAGGTGTTCACAATTCTCTACTAAACAAAGGGGCAACCGATCCTTCTTGTGGGAAGTCAGAAGTCAGGATAAATATTTTTTATATGTTAGTGACTTAGCCAATGTTCCCATCCCTACTATTTACTACAAAATTCGGAAGTCAGGAATTGTCGGCCCAACTTTCGTATATTAAATATTTTTACATTTATCTCTTAAATAAAGGGTTGAATGACCCTTCTTGTGCTCAGTATTTTTCCAGTGTTCAACATTCTTGATATACATGAATTGATGGCCTAGCCTTTGTAGGTTGAATATTTTTACATTTGTCTCTTAAATGAAGGGAGACTCTCTTAAACATAGAGTAGATTCTGCACACAATAGTTTTGGCATTATGCGAAGTTCACAAATTTGAAGATGTGTTGTGAAGTACACATAGTAAGTCAAGTCACGAAGTAAAGAAGGGGGTACTGATGCGAATTTCCATCAAGAGAAGGGAAATGCGCCGTGAGCTTCGCCACTCACCTAACCTTTGATGAAGCTAGAGAAAACTAGCTATTACATTTTTTGTTTCAAAACTAGTTGTTACCATTTTTGTTTCAAAACTGGTCGTTACAGTTTTTGTTTCAAAACTAACCATTATGCAGTACTTTCCGGAAATCGTATTTTTCCGCTTTAAGGCATATTTGTTCATTTAAGACACATTTAATGTAAGGAAAGGACCAAGATCTAAGCTATACTTGGACAACATACATGACATTTAATGTTAACTTAGTCATTTTTTGGCACGTCTTAGTGTGGATCATGGCTATTAAAAACAAAGTAGCGCACAATTACTTATTTTACCATGACTATTAATTTTACCGTGAGTAAATTCTGAGATTTTACCAGCGAAGAACAGAGCAGTCTGACAATACATGTCTAAGCAAGAAGACCTACAAGAGATATTATAGAAATCCCAACAGTCTGGTCTAGAAGCAGTTATGAAGACTCCCATGAAAACAACAACTCAAGAGAAGGGTGCGACTTGCAGAGAAGTGCCAGAATCCAAGAAGTAGGATAAGAAGAAAGCCAAGGAACAATAGAATCCTCAGGCTATAGCAATACCAAGAGAACATCAGGCAGAGTGACCTCACGAGAGGCCAATTCTGTTGATACTTGAATACATTCCACCATGCAAAGATGATGTACTGATGGTAGTGTTGAAGAAGAACCCGCAGTATGACATCCCTCTGTTGTCAATGTCAAACCATGTTTGGGAGAAGGAAAACTTGCTGGGAAAGATCCCGGAGTGTAAGTTCGCATATTACGATATGCTAAATTCAACCAAGTATCCGCAGTTTCAACCAGACAGATACATGCACATAGAATTTGATGAATCCACTAAGCATACGACCATACAACCACAGGACTGATTGCACTATTACAATCTTCAGGACTGTTGAACCTGTTAAGGATTTCAAACTTTGCACGAAATCCATATCTAAGAGTTGTCATGTGTACATTTTTTTCGTGCACACACCAAGGATAATTATGGCTAGACCGTAAGATAGATATAAATATCGACCTTATCTACAGGATCACCCATCTAAGCAAACAAGGTGCTGACCCCGCAATGGATTTTGTGGGTAAGAACAAAGATAAATAAATCATGAAGTAGATGAAGAGAAAATGTGGGTTAGTTAAAGGAACTCGAGGCTATCAAGAAGACCAGATTAAAGATGTTTCCACGCGGTTCATAGTGCAATTGCAGCAGGAAGAGTACTAAGAAAATGCAAACTAACAGAAGTGTTGGATGTTGCGATCTCCCTAGCCTCCAAATCGAAGGACGGGCTACCATTCAACTTGGTAGGCTACTTGTTGAATGGATTTTTGGATGATGTAAAGGATACACAGGAAAATGGCTATCAGTTTCACTTCAGTTGGTTGATATTCCTCATCGCATTTGTGGGCTAGAAAGAGCCAAAGTACTAGCAGAATGTACTGGTGATCCCTAGAGAATGTTGCGGACCACGATATGCAAATATGTGTAGCAGCAAAAGGACAAAAAATAAAAAGTTTGAACAATGTTCAACTATATACATTATAAGCAATTTTGTGAGGTGATTCCATGCACTTCACGTATCCCAAAGAAGATAACAGCTGTGTACATCAGGAAGATGAGTTTCAATGCTGGTCTCCATTGTATCTTCATACAACCTAGAGAGCCATCAAATCCATAATGGTATGAGGGTCAATATCAGCTGTATGCACTGAATATTGACTTCATTATTGAGGATTGGTCTTCGGAATGGATATTTGATGCACTAGATGTACTTCTAACAACATATGATGAGAGCGTTGATGACAGTGATCAACAAAATAAAAATGGTGTTGAAGGAGAAGATGATTAGAAGGAAGAAGATAAAAAGCAGCAGTAGGATGGAGATCCTCCAGTAGGAGAAAAGATAAAGAACCTCAACATAGATGTGTTGGAGGTGGAGAGAAGAAAGAAACAAAAAGAGAATAAGACTCTAATTGATGCGTGGTTACAGGACGATGACTATGACTACATCGTAGCCATAGTTCATGCACATATAGAAGAAACACTCGCAGAAAAAGACAAAAGGAAAGAGTAACTTAACGCAAGCATGCCACAAAGTATGACCGAGTTGAGAAGTATGACGGAAAGGGTAGAGAAAGTACAAAGATATATAATGAAAGAATCAAACTCTAAAGATAGATCATAGGAGTCAATCCGAAGAAAAAGGAAAGGACCCACATTAACGATGCGACCTCGGCTAGTGCGCATAGAGTGAACACATGTCATATTCCCATCGGTTGAAGTCACTGAAGGTGCGATGCAGCTCATGCACTTAGACATAAATGTGGGAATGTTGTTTATAGAGGGACTGCATGATCTACACTTGCAGGTTGTAGAAGAAATCAAATATAGGGATATAATAACATACAACCAACAATTGAAGTTGGAAGAAATCTACAATGAATTGAGGAATGAATTCTGATAAAAGACAGATGAGATAGCATACACTCGAGAAAGGAAGAAGAAGCTGAAGAAGGCCATCGTAGAATTTTGTGCAAAGATCCCAGACTTCGACGAAGAACCTAAAGTTGAAGCGACTATAGTTAAGATCGGCACTGCAAACGACAATCTTAAAGCAAATATGGAGGACATGGAAATTGGATACAAAGAGAAGATTGTAGACTTGGAGACTAGGAAGTAGCCTGGTACTCCGCTAGAAGTAAAGAAAACAAGAGCTGAAGAGTTAAAAAAATTGACAGAAAACATCTCTGTAGAAGTTGTGAGGTGCCAATATTTATTAGAAGAAGTGACCAAGTTATGAGCCACACTACAAGAAGACTGCAAATTGTAGAAAATTCAGGGTTAAGTACAAAGGAAGTAGAAGGACCTCTAATCAATGAACACGGTGATGAAGGACTTGCCGTTGAGGCAAAGAATACAAAAGTTCATAGAAACAAATGAGCTTCAGAAAGAACGGAAGGAATTAAGGACCAATGAAGCAGAAACTTCGGGCAAGTTGCAACCAATGTAGGAAGTTCTTTTGTTTTTGTAAAATTATGTATTCTTTGCCTCAGCGGCAAGTCCTTCATCGCCGTGTTCATTGAGTCGAGGAGGAAGCAGAAACTTCAGTCAAGTTGCAACCAATGCAGGAAAAGGCATTGGCGCTTTTTGAAGAGATTGAGGTGAAGCTGCAAGAGCTTCGCACAACAGAAATAACAATTAAAGACTAGATGCAAGAACCGATATCTGCGATGTTGCTCGACACAGTGAAGGAATATGAGCAGGAAACCAAGGAGGCCATTACGAAGATGAGCACAACATATCAAGAGTTAGTAGAAAAGATGAATATCCCAAGCAACACAAAGTTAACAAAGCCTAGTGCAAGTGACTCGGGGACGAGTCACAAGTAAGTTTTAGGGGCCTATTGAGCGCAGCCCAAGAAGAGGAAGTTATGAAGGCGAGTAGAATTAGGCTAGGCCTAACATTGACCATTTTTGGGAGAAAAGAAACTCCACAAATCCAGGGAAGAAGGTATAAAGTGAAGATTAGTGGAGAAGAAATGACCTATTTCCTTAATAAAGAGAAGGTACAAAGGATAGCCAGAGGTGGTTGGTGCAGTTAAGGGCCGAGTGAAGACCTGACTACTACAGGAGTAGGAAGTAAAGAAGTGAAGTGGTGTAAAGGACATGCCACTATAGAAATCAGAGCTGTGCTGTCAGAGAAAGCATCAGAGTCAGAGGAAGCGGCACTAAAGGGACATCGAAGTTAAAGCTTATCATGGTCTACAGGAGAAAAACGGGGTTTTTTGGTTTTCGATACTATGGTGGTTGGCCCATAGTTATTTTAATATGTGACCTTCGAGCACATCTATATAAGGGAAATTTTGTATGAGAAAGGGTTAGGTATTAGAGGGTTGTTGGGATTTTGATGGTTAGATAGACCTTAGAAGAGAATAGTGATAAAGAGAGAACATACTCTACAACTGAATGCGTAGAGATATTATTATACATAAGAGTCTACAATTGATTGTGGAGACTGGAACTGTTACCCTTTCGAGATAATAAAAGAACAATTCTTGTGGACGTAGCTCCCGCCTGGGGGTGAACTGTGTAAATCAGTGTGTTTATGACATGTTTTGTATATGAGTTTCTGTGCGTTTTTGTATTTACTTTCATATGTATTTGAATGGTAATTGCACATTGAGTAATTGGAATATAAGTGCATGAATGTGAAGAAGAAACACTTAGTGTGATGAATGTGTAGCTAACTGGTGAATATAGTAGAGATTCAACGTAGTTTTGTATACTATGATAGCTACGAAGAGCAAAGTCATCTGATATTCTATCTCATTAGTAGATGTTAAATAGAACATTAAGCGAGGTTTTTAACCATATCTGCGCATCACCACGGTTACAAAATCTTGATTCTGTAACCCCCCATATTCGCTTCGGGTGAGACTTCAACCTGTTTACAGGGTGATGCCGAAGGGGCAAGTGAAAGGGGTTTTGTTGTATCTACATTTATCTCGTAAATGAAGGGTCGAACGACCCTTCTTGTGCTCAATTTTATTCTAGTGTTCACCATTCTATCTATACATGAATTGACAGCCTAGCCTTCATAGGTTGGATATTTTTACAATTCCCTTATAAATGAAGGGGAAACCGACCCTTCTTGTGCCCAGTATTCTATTCATAATAGTTCCAGACTGCAAGAAGGGTCGATCACTCCTTCTTGTGTTCATCATTATGGATACATGTGAATTTCTACATATAGGTGTTCACAATTCTCTACTAAACGAAGGGGAGGTCGATCCTTCTTGTTGGAATATGGAAGTTGGGATAAATATTTTTTATATGTTATAACTTAACTAAATGACCCGATCCCTACTATTTACTGTGGAAGTTGAGAGTCGAGAATTGTCATCCCAGCCTTCTTAGATTAAATATGTTTACATTTGTCTCTTAAATGAAAGGTTGGACGACCCTTCTTTTGCTCATTATTTTTCCAGTGTTCACCATTCTAGATATACATGAATTGACAGATGAGCCTTCGTAGGTTGAATATATTTACCATTCCCTCATAAATTAAGGGGCAGTCGACCCTTCTTCTGCCCAATATTATTTTCATAATAATTCTAGACTGCAAGAAGGGTTGGTCGATCCTTCTTGTGTTCACCATTCTGTATACAAGTGAATTGCTGGATATTGGCGTTCACAATTATCTACTAAGTGAATGGGAGGCTGATCCTTCTTGTTGTAAGTCGGAAGTCGAGATAAATATTGTTTGTATGTTATAACTTAGCAAATGTCCTGATCCCTACTATTTACTACGGAAGTTTGAAGTCGAGAATTGTTGGCCCAACCTTCGTAGATTCATTTTGTTTACATTTCTATCCTAAATGAAGGGTCACTCGACCCTTATTGTGCTCAGTATTCTTCCCTTATTCACCATTATGGATATACATGAATTGACGACCTATACGTCGTAGGTTGAATATTTTTACAATTCCCTCATAAGTGAAGGGGTGGCTGACCCTTCTTGTGCTCAGTATTCTATTTATAATAGTTTAGACTGCAATAAGGGTCGGTCGAACCTTCTTGTGTTCACCATTCTGGATACAGGTGAATTCACAATTCTCTACTAAACGAAGGGGTGGTTGATCATAGGAAAATGGCTATCAGTTTCACTTCATTTGGTTGATATTCCTCATCCCATTTGTGGGATGGAAAGAGCCAAAGTACCAGCAGAATGTACCAGTGTTCCCTGGAGAATGTCGTAGACCTCAATATGCAAATATGTGTAGCAATGAAAGGAAAAAAATAAAAAGGTTGAACAATGTTCAATTATATACATTTTATAAGCAATTTTGCGAGGTGATTCTGTTCACTTCGCGTATCCCAAAGAAGATAATAGCTGTGTACATCAGGAATATGAGTTTCAATGCTAGTCTCCATTGTATCTTCATACAACCTAGGGAGCCATCAAATCCAGAATGTTATGAGATTCAATTTTAGTTGTATAAGCTGAATATTGACCTCATTATTGAGGATTGGCTGTTGGAATGGAAATTTGATGCACCAGAAGCACTTCTGACGAAATCTGATGAGAGCGTTGATGACAACGATCAACAATATAAAAATGGTGCTAAAGGAGAAGATGATTGTCAGGAAGAAGAGAAACATCAGCAGCACGATGGTGATCCTCCAGTAGGAGAAAAGAGAAAGAACCTCGACACAAATGTGCTGGAGGTGGGGAGAAGAAAGAAACAAAAAAGCGAATAAGACTCTACTTGATGTGTGGTTACAAGACGATGATTATGACTTCATCGCAGCCAGATTTCATGCACATATAGAATAAAAACTCGCAGAAAAAGTCAAAAAGAAAGAGCAGCTTAACGCAAGCATGGCACAAAGTATTTCCGAGTTGAAAAGTATGATGGAAAGGGTAGAGCAAGTACACAGATATATAATGAAAGAATCAAACTCTGAAGATAGATCAGAGGAGTCAATCTGAATAAAAAGGAAAGCACCCACACTAACGATGTGACCTCAGCTGGTGCGTATAGAGCCAACAAATGTCATATTCCCATCTGATGAATTCACTGAAGGTGTGAAGCAGCTCGCACACTTAGACATTAATGTGGGAATGTTGTCTATAGAGGGACTGCATGATCTACACTTGCAGGTTGCAGAAGAAATCAAAGATAGGGACATAATAACATACAACCAGCAATTGAAGTTGGAAGAAATCTACAATGAATTGAGGAATGCATGTCGACAAAAGAAAGATGAGATAGCATACACTCGAGAAAGGAAGAAGAAGCTGAAGAAGGTCGTTGTATATTTTTTTGTGAAGATCCCAGACTTCGACAAAGAAACTGAATTTAAAGCGACTAAGTCAAGATCAACACTACAGTCGGAAATATTAAAGCAAAGATGGAGGACATGGAAATTGGATACAAAGAGAATATTGCAGACTTGGAGGCTAGGAAGCAACCTGGTACTCCACCAGAAGAAAAGACAACAAGAACTGAAGAGTTAAAAAAATGACGAAAAGCATCTCCGCGGAAGTTGTGAGGTGCCAATATTTATTAGAAGAAGTGAACAAGTTATGGGCCACACTACAAGAAGACACAGAATTGTAGAAGATTCAGGGTTAAGTACAAAGGAAGTAGAAGGACCTCGACTCAATGAACATAGCGATGAAGGACTTTCCGTTGAGGAAAAGAATATAGAAGTTTGTAGAAACAAAGGAACTTCAGAAATAAATGAATGCGTTAAGGACCAAGGAAGTAGAAACTTCGGGAAAGTTGAAACCAATGCAGGAAGTTCCTTTGTTTTTGCAAACTTATGTATTCTTTGCCTCAGCGGCAAGTCCTTCATTTCCATGTTCATTAAGTCAAGGAGGAAGGAGAAACTTCGGACAAGTTGCAACCAATGCAAGAAGAGGCATTTGCACTTTCTGAAGAGATTGAGGTGAAGCTGCAAGAGCTTCGCACAATAGAAGGAACAGTTAAAGACTAGATGTAGGAACCCATATCTGCAATGCTGCTCGACACAGTGAAGGACTACAAGCAGGAAAATAAGGAGGTTGTTGCGAATTTTAGCACAACATATCTACAGTTCACAGCAAAGATGAATATACCAAGCAACATGAAGTTAACAAAACCTATTGCTAGTGACTCGGGGAGGAGTCAAAAGTAAGTGTTAGGGGCCTGTTGAGCGCGACCCAAGAAGAGGAAGTTATGAAGGAGAGCACAATTAGCCGAGGCCTGACATTGACCAATTTTGGGAGAAAAGTGACTCCACAAATCCAGGGCAGGAGGCATGAAGTGAAGATCAGTGGAGAAGAAAGGACCTATTTCCTTAATAAAGACAAGGTAAAAAGGAAAACCAGAGGTGGTTGGTGCCATTAAGGGCCGAGTGACGACCTGACTGCTACAGGAGCAGGAAGTAATTAAGTAGTGTGGTGTAAAGGACATGCCACTACAGAAGTTAGACTTGCACTGTCAGAGAAAGCGTCGGAGTCAGAGGAAGTAGCGCTGAAGTGACATCGAAGTTAAAGCTTATTGTGTTCTATAGGAGAAAAATAGGGTTTTTGGTTTTTGGATACTATGGGGGTTGGCCCATAGTTATTTTAATATGTGACATTTGAGCACATCTATATAAGGAAAATTTTGTATGAGGAAGGGTTAGGTATTAGAGGGTTGTTGGGATTTTGATGGTTAGATAGACCTTAGAAGAGAATAGTGATAAAGACTGAACATACTCTACAACTGAGTGCATAGAGATCTTATTGTAGAGAAGAGTTTGTAGTTGATTGCGCACACTAGAACTGTTACCCTTCCGATATAATAAAAGAACAGTTCCTGTGGACGTAGCTCCCAGTTGGGGGTGAACCACGTAAATTAGTGTGTTTATGTGTATGAGTTTATGACATGTTTTGTATATGAGTTTATGCACGTTTATGTATTTACTTTCATATGTTTGTGAATGGTAATCACACATTGAGTAATTGGAATACAAGTGCATGAATGTGAAGAAGAAACACTTAGTGTGATGAATGCGTAGCTAACTGGTGAATATAGTAGAGATTTAGCGTAGTTTTGTATACTGCAATAGCTGCAAAGTCATACATTATTCTATCTTATTAGTAGATGTTAAATAGAATGTTAAGCGAGGTTGTCAACCACATCTGCGCATCACCACGGTTATAGAATCTTTGATTCTGTAACCCCCCATATTCGCTTCGGGTGAGACTTCAACCTATTTACAGGTTGATGCTGAAGGGGCCAATGAAAGGGGTTTTGTTGTGTCTACATTTATCTCATAAATGAAGGGTCGGCCGACCCTTCTTGTGCTCAGTATTCTTCCAGTGTTTTCTATTATGCATATACATGAATTGACATCCTAGCCTTTGTAGGTTGAATATTTTTACAATTCCCTCATAAATGAAGGGGCAACCGACCCTTCTTGTGTATAGTATTATGTTCATAATAGTTCTAGACTGCAAAAGGGGTTGGTTGATCATTCTTGTTTTCACCATTCTGGATACAAGTGAATTCACAATTTTCTACTAAACGAAGGGGCACCTGATCCTTCTTGTCGGATGTCAGAAGTCAGGATAAATATTTTTTATATGTTATAACTTATCCAATGTCCCGATCCCTACTATTTACTGTGGAATTCGGTATTCGAGAATTGTTGGCCTATCCTTTGTAGATTAAATATTTTTACATCTCTCTCTTAAATGAAGGGTCGACCGACCCTTCTTGTGCTCAGTATTATTCCAGTGTTCACCATTCTGCATATACCTGAATTGAAGGCCTAACCTTCCTAGGTTGAATATTTTTACAATCCCATCATAAATGAAGGGGCGGTCGACCCTTCTTGTGCCTAGTATTCTATTCATAATAGTTCTAGACTGCAAGAAGGGTCGGTCCATCCTTCCTATGTTCACCATTCTCGATACAAGTGAATTCACAATTCTCTACTAAAGGAAGGGGCGGTCGATCCTTCTTGTCAGATGTAGGAAGACGGGATAAATATTTTTTATATGTTATAACTTAGCCAATGCCCCAATCCATACTATTTACTGTGGAAGTTGGAAGTCGGTAATTGTCAGCCTAGCCTTCGTAGATTAAATTTGTTACATCTCTCTCATAAATGAAGGGTCGGTCGATCCTTCTTGTGCTCAGTATGCTTCTAGTCTTCACCATTCTGGATATACATGAATTAAAGGCCTAGCATTCATTGGTTGAATATTTTTACAATTCCCTCATAAATGAAAGGGTGACCGACCCTATGAAAATGCCCACATAAGATCCAAAGAGATGATGCAAACCTCACAATGAAAGAATTTAGTAATAATAGAAGATGAGAGAAGCATTAGGACATAGATCCAAAGAAACTCTGATTGAGGCAAAATAATTACACATGTTACATTAAACTGAATAGTAAACTGGTAAATATACAATGTTGAGTATGAGGATTCGAATTCACCAGGTGGAATTCGAATTATCCTTCATGCATAGATCCATAATCAGTGGAGAGTCATCAATGCATAACTAGGATTCCACCTTCTCATCAATGAAGTCATCAATGCACAAGTAATGGTCAACCGGGAGTCAAACTGAGTGTGGTTGGTGTAACTAGCACATGGAAGTACTAATGTAGTGAAGGAGGCTTAGTGGAGGGCACAGATGGAGCTAACTGGAGTCAAAACAGGCTGTCTAGTCACTTTGGAGGTCCATTGGAGTGGTAATGTCAGTTAGGAGTCAGTTAATCCTTAAATGAAGGAAAGAACTAAAGATAACTGAACTAAACTAGACTGGTAGGTGAAGAAAGGCGCCCTTCTCGTGCAATAGGTGAAAGGAGGGTGCACTGAGCTCTAGGAGAGATGAAATAGATCTGAAAGAAGATCCGGGGGCTAGTTTGTTGAGGGCTAGGTGATGGTATTGATGACTAGGATGCATGCAAACCCTAATTGCATGCAAACCCTAATTTTGCATGCATTACTGAAAATGGAAAAGACATAAATTCTAGGAGGACTAGGATGAACTATAGGAATATCCTAACACCCCCCTTAATCCATCCTAGGCCTTGGTAACTAAGACCAAAGGTCACCCAGACAATCAAATGAAATGATAGAAAAAATAAAGAACTGTCCATGAATTGCGGAAATGGGGAAAACCTCATGGGAAAAATACCCCCCCTCAAAAAGAACAGTAAATAACTCAAAAAACGATCATACTATGCAAAAAAGAAAGAAGCCTTCATCAGTGAAAACTTTTGCAAAAGACTTGGCAAGTTGATCCCCTGTAGGAAGGTCTCTCACTGTGTGGAGAATGTGTTGGAGGAAGCAAGTCTTTCAGGAACTCTTTCTGTATCTGGAGTGAATGGAACATGAGGAGTCTTCCCAAAAGATGGAAGAGATAACCCCATCATCATGTTGCATCTCTCATGGAGAGGTGGATGGCATAATGCAAGGTTGGCATAATGTTGAAGTCTAGTAGTTATGTGAACAGATAAATCATCAACTGTGTTCTCAGTAGTAGAAAGGACTGTGTGAGCCCATGTTGACCTCGAATCTGGACTGAGAATAGGTGTTGGTTCTGGATATGAATCTTCTTGAGACATGATCTCAACATCAAAATCTTGATCTTCTTCTTCATTAGAAGAGGAGTCACTGTGATCTTCATCAAAATCTGAAGGAATAGTTGGAGAGAAAGGCATGAAGTGTGAGAACTCATATTCCTTTGAGGCATGATTAGCAATCCCATTCGCTATAACCTTTTCAGTGGAGATTTCTGTAATCTCTACTGTGTTTGGACCAAAAATTACTTGTTTTGGTGACCCTGTATGAGTCATTTGATATACTGACAACAAATTAGCTGTAAGAGAAGGAACAAATAAGACATTTTTGAACTTACCATGCTCCATATGAACTGTACCCAATCCTTTGGTAGAAATATGAGAGTTGTCTCCCATGTGAATGGTAGGCCCATCTTGGAGATCCAAAGAGGAGAAGGATTCTTTAGAGGCAATCATGTGGTTGGAGGCTCCAGAATCTATGAGGAGGGATTTTGTTTTGGAAAAACCAGCCATCAAGGCATGGAAATCATCAGATCCACTTCTAGAATCATACATCTTTGCTTCTTTTGGAACAACGATTTTGTTTTGTTCAAGAAGCTTGGTTAGAAGATCAATCTTCTTGTGCATGCAATATTTCTCAGGATGATTTCCTCTCTTGCAGTAGGAACAATTTGGTCTCTTTTGGTTGTCATTCTTGGATCTTGAAGGCTTCTTGTCTTTGTCTTTTTGCCCCCCTTTTGCATTCGCTCCACTTGCTTCACCAGCTAAAAGAGATAGATCTCTGGAGGTTTTGATGGCACCCATTTGAATCAATTTGTCCTCTTCTTGAATGAGAGCTACAGTAAAGTTTGCTAAGGTAGGAAACTTCCATCCAGGGATTGACATTCGCCCAGAATGGAAGGTAGATACAAAAACAGAAAATTGAGATCCAAGTTTGCTCAAAATGGAGAGCACTAATTTCTCATTACTTTTGGTGATTCCACAATGCTTTCATTGTACAACCAAATTCTGAAATTTTGAGATGAATGCTTGAATGCTCTCATAATTCCTAGGTTGTAGAGAAGCCAATTCATTTTCGAGAGTGTATCCTCTCATCCCATCTTGTTTGCCAAAGAGACTACCCAATTTTTTCCATAACTCGTTGGGAGACTTCAATCCTTCAACATGAAACAATAGATCTTCTGACATATGGAGGCATATGAATCCAAAAGCTTCATCCATTTTATTTAGATGCTTGATTCTCTCAATTGCATGATGTGGTATAGCATCTTTTTCAAATACTATTTGATTTAGCTGTTTGTTATACAAGTGAAATATAATCCTATCCTTCCATTCGAAGTAATTGAAGGGAGTGAGGATCATAGGAGAAGAAGAAGAAGAAGCATTCGAATTGCTCATCTTGATTGCTGGAACAAGTGCAAATAGAAGCTGCTAAATCTACTGCTGCAACTGTTGGAACTTCGAAATACCTACAAAAAATTCTAAAGAATGGAGGTAGAATATACTCTCAAATGGCTCTGATACCATGTGAAAATGCCCACATAAGATCCAAAGAGATGATGTAAACCTCACAATGAAAGAATTTAGGAATAATAGAAGATGAGAGAAGCATTAGAACATAGATCCAAAGAAACTCTGATTGAGGCAAAATAATTACACATGTTACATTAAACTGAATAGTAAACTGGTAAATATACAATGCTGAGTATGAGGATTCAAATTCACTAGGTGGAATTCTAATTAGCCTTCATCCACAAATCCATAATCAGTGGAGAGTCATCAATGCATAACCAGGAGTCCACCTTCTCATCAATGAAGTCATCAATGCACAAGTAATGGTCAACTGGGAGTCAAACTGAGTGTGGTTGGTGTAACTAGCACATGGAAGTACTAATGTAGTGAAGGAGGCTCAGTGGAGAGCGCAGATGGAGCTAACTGGAGTCAGAACAGGCCGTCTAGTCACACTGGAGGTCCATCAGAGTGGTAAGGTCAGTTAGGAGTCATTTAATCCTTAAATCAAGGAAAGAACTAAAGATAACTAAACTAAACTGGATTGGTAGGTGAAGAAAGGTGCCCTTCTCATGCAGTAGGTTAAAGGAGGGCGCACTAAGCTCTAGGAGAGCTGAAACTGATCTGAAAGAAGCTCCAGGGGCTAGTTTGTTGAGGGCTAGGTGCTGGTACTAATGACTAAGATGCGTGCAAAATCCATGCAAACCCTAATTGCATGCAAAACCTAATTTTGCATGCATGACTAAAATTGAAAATGATAGAAATGCTAGGAGGACTAGGATGGAGTATAGGAATATCCTAACAGACCCTTCTTATGCCCAGTATTCTATTCATAATAGTTATAGACTGCAAGAAGGGTCGGTCGATCCTTCTTGTGCTCACCATTCTGGATATAGGTGAATTCACAATTCTCTACAAAATCAAGGGGAAACTGATCATTCTTGTCGGATGTCGAAGGTCGGGATATATATTTTTTATATGTCATAAATTAGCTAATGTCTTGATCCCTACTAATTACTGCGGAAGTCGTGAATTATCATCCTAGCCTTCGTAGATTAAATATTTTTACATCTCTCTAGTAAATGAAGGGTCAACCGACCCTTCTTGTGCATAGTATATTCCAGTTTTCATCATTCTACATATCCATGAATAGACGGCCTAGCTTTCGTAGGTTGAATATTTTTACAATTCCATCTTAAATGAAGGGGCAGTCGTCCCTTCTTTTGCCCATTATTCTGTTAATAATAGTTATACACTACAAGAAGGGTCGGTCGATCCTTCTTGTGTTCACCATTCTGGATACAAGTGAATTGTTGGATATAGGTGTTCACAATTCTTTACTAAACGAAGGGCTGACCAATTCTTCTTTTCGGAAGTCAGAAGTCAGGCAAGCTCACTTGGGACAAATATATTTATCCAAATAGGGTGGTTTGTTGGCTTCAATCGGTGAAGAAGGAAAAATATTAGAGCTCTATTAGCTGGATGGGATTAGTGGAAACCATTCCTTTTCTTCAGCGATGGCTTGCCTGGAAACCTCCAAATGGTTTCCAGATTGTGGTTGCCAGAGATCAGATTTTGGGCACAAAACATTCGGGTATTCTTACAGAACATATCCTCAATTGTATTCAAAGGATGGGCATTTACTTTTGAATATATATGTTATAAACATCTGAGCAGGATCTATAACATGCAGGCATGCAGGCTATCAAAAAGTGGTCTCATTATGGAGGAAGGAGGGGCTCATATCTTCCTTTTTCACAAACAAAAGGTGTTGGATGAAATTGACATAAATATATACTAAGCAGGGAAGGATTTCTTGGACAATATTATTTTGATACATTAATTAAAATAGTTGTATAATATGGTAGAATATTATCTAAATTGCATAAATAAATATTTTTGGGTTTATTGATTGTGATATGGAATGCTAAATTTTGATGTGGATGGAAGATGACAAACAGGGTTTTTATGATATAAAAACCTGTGTAACATGTGGAATAGTGGCCATTTGGGAGACAAGTATGTTTCACATGTAACAAATGATTATCCTGATCATTGAATTTTATGGACAAGATTATGTATAGTTTCTTTTATTCATAATATGAATAGAAAGAGGATCTTTTTCTTCTGGGAAAAAGAAAAAAAAAACATCTAACTAGGATGAATTCTGCATTAATTTGGAAGAAAGAACATTGACAATATTTAAATGCGTGAACCAGTGCACATATAATGAATTATAACTCACATAGTACAGTCAAATATGAGGCAAAGCGATAAGATGGTGTAACATGGAATACATTCACAAAAGAGAAATTAACAGATTGAATAAAGTGACAACATATGAATCTATGTTTCTGATAGACGTGTACTTCTGCTCTTCATTAAAGTATTCAAAAAAGATTACATCACTGTATTTTTTGATCTTGGATCCAACCCCGATTACTTTGTAAAATAAAAAATTATACAAAATGTTCTTTGAATAAACCCTACCTGATTCTTCACTAAAAATAGAAATTTCAAAGAAATCTCTAAACTTTAGGAACATTTTTTTTTGCCGACCGAGATGGTATAGTGTAGCTTTGATTTGGGCTGATGTAACACTCGGGAAGTTAAAAAAGGAACCACAACTTCATTTCAAACTAAGACACTTGTATATTCATTCTTGATATAACCTATATTTTGTTTTCCCAAATTTTCAACAATTTTCCATTGCTCTTGATTTGGGATTTCATAATCCATCATTTATTTCACCATCACCTCCAATTCTATGCATGTTGTGTAACATACGGCTGGAAGATCCTTCTTAATCATTAGAAATTGTTCAAGTATTTCAAAATCATCGGTCAATTTATCAATTATTGTCTTTCCAATTAATCCTTTGACCAAACCTTCAAAGTTCGAGTGATCCATATGAGCATGTACTATCAAACTGTGATAATTTTCTTGAGTCATTAATTTTCCATCATCACTCCAAAAAGAAGGTAGACCAGTTTCAAAAATCCCCATATATAATTCCTTAAAATTTTGAACTTCAAGGACCATCTGTTGCACTTTGTCTTGTACTTCTTTAACACGATCATGCTTTCCAATAATTCTTATTGCCGAAATGATGATTGATGTTCCGTCTTTGATTCCAAAACTCTGCATATCTAATTGAGTTAGAGTGTTTAAAAATATGACTGTATTTTGAGTTGTTTCTGAAGGCCTTCTGCATATTGTCTCATTTGCCACTTTACACCTCTGGAGAGCTATGTTTTCTATAACATCTTTATCTTCCATAGAATTCAAAGGTGACCAGAATTTGGTGACTTCCATTGATATTGCATCCCATATAAGGTGTTTATCTCCTTGTAATGGAATCCTACCTGTCACTCTATATTTTAATTCATCAACTTTCGTTTGCAACTATTTTATATCACTCAAATCTTTTTTCTTTTCTTCGGAATTTTGAATTAGTTCATGTTTCACCTTCTGGTTTTTTGCTTTCAACTCTTCTATCTCTACATATTTTAGAATAATTTGTGACATGGCACTGGTCAGTTCCTCTGTGGGGGAATTTTGCATTTGTCCTTCATCTGTACATAGAGATTGATCCCTTGGATTCTATGGCACTTCCACAGTTTCAATCGGATTGGTATTTAACAATGAAATTTGTGACAACAATTCAATCCTTTCTTTTTCCCAAGCATGCTTTTCATCTTGTAAATTTAACATTTTACCTTTGCAATCCATCATTTCTTGATATATGGATTCCTTTTCTTGTTGTAAGGTTTTCAACTCTAAAGATTGCATGTGTTGATTATTTGGCACCTTCATTTTTTTCTTGAGCATTTGAATGGTATTTTCTTTTTCATCAAGGAGCCTTTTGGTACACTGAGTGTTCCCTAGCTTGGCTCCCACAGTCACAAGGTCCATTGGTAGTCTTTTAATCTGGATCAAATTTTCTTTTTTTTCTGCCTTCTCTTTCCTCAATTGACTCTCCATCCTTGCTATCACAGACTGCAATTTAGAAATTTTCAAAGTGGATTGTAATAAATTAGAATACAGGACATCTCTTGATTGTCTATGCAATTGAATCTTATCGGGTATATTAAATTCATCAAGCTTAACTTCCATTTCATAAAATTTCCCATCATTCACCACTGCAAACCTTAGAGTGTTTCTTTCTAGATCCTTAACTGTAAGAAGGGAAACTTTTTGTTCTGCCAACTTTCTTACTTGAGGGAACAATTTTTTGAGATTCTTCCAAAGACTGTTTCTTCTTTTCTTCATATTGTGAAAGGAAATCAAATCTGGACTTATATTGAGAGTTACTTCTAGATTCCTTTATTTTTGAAAAAGAATATTGCTGCATATTTACAAGTGGTTGTGAAATCAAAGTAGTTTTTTCTGGAACAATTAAATCTCCTTCCACCATACTAATAATTTCCTTCGGGTGTTCCACTTTTGATTTCTTTCTTGAAACTTTTTCATTGAATTCCATACTATCAACTTCTGAAATAGTTCTCTTATCGGTGATATCAAATTTAGTTGGTGTCTGAACCAACATTGCCAAATTGCTTGTTTGTTCCATATTTACTTCTTTCTTATCTTGTATAAATTTTAATAAATTTGTCATTTCTTTTCATCCTTCAATTGTTTGATGATCGAAAGCCTTGTTTCTATTTTTTTGTCTCCTTTGCGATATAATTTGATGACGATCATAATTAATCCTTTCAGCCTCTTGGAAATCCATGATCTTCAATAATTTTTCTACTATATATAGGGTTTCCTTAGTATTAATGATGAATGGACCAACTTGAAGAGGGAATTTCACATTTGATGATTTTTTGAAAACACTGAAATGTCCTTCTTATGAATGCAACCTTTGTCTAATAAATTCTAAGGCAAAAAACCTTGGTGTTAAAAAGGCTGGAAACAGATATGGTGCTCCAGTAAAACCATACACTCTAGTTATAGTATGTTCCCTATACAAGAACCAATCACATGTTTGGCCTTCTGGTGTAGGCTGCATCATTTCTTTCATTTCTTCCATTTCTTCTAACACTCGGGGAAATTTAGCATTAAAAATAATTTTGTAAACTTCTTCCATGATTGTATTGGTGAACTCAAACATATTTATATGTTTAGGAAGGTCATGAGAAAAGAAGGTACCAAGAAACTTCAATTTGGAAATATTTGAACACGAGAACAGGTTCAAGAGATATGGCTGATATCTGAAATGGTTCAACTCGTGGAAATTTAACAACTGGACATGAATCGCTTCAGCTAGAAATTCATCAAAATTTAAAAAAAACACTGGACTCAACTGTGACTCGGGTGAAATGACTTGTAGAAGGAAACCTAGCATAACTTCTGTGATTGACTTATCACTATCTAGACCTAAAATTTGACTCAACAAGGACAAAAATAACTAGGTATCTTGCTGAAAGACACCAATACTCAAAGGGAATGATAGGTTTTCATGCGACTTACCATCTTTCAAGACTTGTAATAAAAACTTGTCTTTTTCTCCTGGACTACAATTTATATAAAAATTTACCAAATTTTCTTCGTTAAATGACTTAGGGCTTTTGGGAAAAGTTTCAGGTAAACCTAGAACCTCACAGGCAAACTGCGCATTGATTCAACATAGAATTTGGGTTTTATTTACATTAATGATTACCCTTTCGGCCTTTGAATAATTCGCCGCACACCAACCAACAAATTTGGGGAAGTGTAGGGTCTTTCTGACACAAAAATAATACAGAAAAGAACCAAAAAAATTAAATACATCCTTTCCCTATGACTTAAACTCCATTAATTTCTCTTTAGACTGCAAAATACTACACAAAGACAAAACAGGGTTGAAAATGTCCCTTTCCCTATCAACTACAAGCTCCTCATTTCCATCTTAAATTTCATTGAACGGAACAAGGTCTTCAATTTTCTCCATTTGGGAAACAAAATATGAAAAGTGAGGGTTTCAAGCTACCTGTGAAGTGAGCTTGTTGACTTCTGTTCTTGTTTACGAAGACAAGTGACCTATTTCCTGTGGCTTCTTTTCTTCTAGGAAACAATCAACAAATGCATTTTTCCAAACTTCGAACAAACCTTTTATATAACATATGAAGCCCATGAAGTTGACTTGCAAGGAAAACCATTGATCTTGGAGCAATCAAATCCAACGGATCACACGCCTTTATGTGGGTTAACATGCATGAAGTTCAACCCAAGAATATGACCTGAATCCACTTTTAGTTGGGCTCATAAAATTTTCAAGTCCACCGTCGATCTTGGATGGGGCAATCCAACGGTAAAGGACAATTTTGCTGGGTTAAGTTGTTCAAAGTTTAAAGCTCATGATGTGATGTGAAATCTTTATGAAATCTAGCTAAGCACATGTTGAATTCCACCATATACGTGGAGTGATGAAGATCCAATGGTTTTGAATCATTTAGTTGTTCAAATATTCTCGAGGGTTAATTAAAAGGATCGGACGTGAAATATTTGTAAATCTTAGTTGGTCGTCGGTTTGACATCCACTCTATTGAATGGAGGTTTGTAGTTGGTATATTTGGAGAACAATTTTGGCCAAATTGCCAACTTTGAAGAATGCCAAAATTGGTTAACTCTGCAAAATAGTAATTCCTTATTAATTAAAACAAGATTGAAAGACTATGAAAATCAATGATGAATCGATGCCATTAAAAGGATACAATATTTTTTTATGAAGAGGCATGATTTTCCTAAAAAGACACAATGTTTCAAATAATAAATTTCTTTGAAAAGATATATAACCATACGAGTCAAATGTATGAAGAGGACCAGAGGTGTCTCTGAATTTTTGCTAATTTCATATTAGAAGCAAGAAAGAGGCCAGTGAGATAGATGAAGCATTTCAAAATCTCGATCTTCCTTTAAAGATCTGAAAAAACTGAAGTTAAAACTATTATAAATTAGAGGGTGGTTGGGTGGTGCTTGGGGCAGGTTGAGGCTTGCTAAGGGGGTTGTTTCCTCCTTCCAATCATAGTTGGAGAATTAGGGTGTTGTGGAATCATTGTTTGTGGAGCAGGTAGAAAACTAGGGGTGTAGGTGCATCCTTTCTGTAGTGGCAAAATAGTATAGGAGATTAAGTTCTCCATCAAGTTGGTGCTTGTAAAACAATTTTTTATAAGATTAGCTTATTACTAATAAATCTTTGTTGGTTTTAACTTTGAGGATTCCATGATAAATCTGTGTGTTCAAATTTTTAATTGTCTTATTCATGTTACTTATGATTATTTAACTTGCTCTTAATACTAATTTTTTATAAAATATTTGAAAAAGGAAATACTGGTTCACCCCCCCACCTCTCAGTATTGTTGGATAAACCAACACCCATCGCATAATGCCCTAGTCATCGGCTAGGGTCCTGTGTAGTTGATGCTCTAGCGCATCTGCTTAATATTTTAAGCGCTTGGGCCTATTGTCATAACTTTGTAGGTTCCCTAAGGTAATATTACTTCCATTATACTTTTTAATCCTTCTTTGGACTCCAAACCTCATGAACTATTTACTTGATCTTCTTAGGTACTTAGGACAAAAATAATGCTAACAATGGGGTCCATTTGTGCAGATATTTTGTACCTTGTCCCAGAGCTCTTTAGCTGATGAACACTTTCCAACTTTATCTTTCACATGATCATATATTCCATGTAAGATGATATCCATTTCCTTTGCAATATTATTTCTTAGCTCCTTCATGGCTGCATTTTTTGTGGTCTTTTTGGAGTGATGTAACCATTTACAACATATTTCCAGATATAAAAACCTTATGCATGTAAATGGAGTCTCATTCTTATAATCCAATGATCAAAATTTTATCCATAGAATAGTCGAACCCCATCTGCAGAGTAGAGACTTTCATGTCCATCCATGTGCTCTAGATATATTTGTTCCAGCTATCAGAATCTCTTGAAGGAATTGACTCTAATACCAATTGATTGTTGAAAAATTATAGTAAGAGGTGGGGTGAATTAGTATTTATCACTTTTTAACACTTTTAACCTTAAGTACAACATGTAACATTAGCCATTAACAATTTCATTCACCATCACGTAAAACCAACACATAACATCATACACAATGCACAAGAGATTTAATGTGGATCTGAAACATAGACAAGGGAAAACCACATAATTATTTTCTTAGATAAAAATAACAAGATTTCATTCATAGGAAGCACCCCAACACTAACTGGAAGGAGGCACCAACCCCCTATTTTACAAAAACCAACTTGAAGGAAGCTCCAACTCCCTGATTTACTTGCACCAACTGGAAGGAGGCTCCAACCCCCTAATTTATAGGCTCCAACCTAAAGGAAGCTCCAAATCCTCGGTTTACAAGCTACAACTAGAAGGAGGCTACAACCCCTTGGTTTTCATAATTTCCAACCTATAGGTAGGACTCCAGTCCTCATTAAGCTCCAACTCAATATTTTTACTCGCACCAATTGGAAGGAAGGCCCAAATACCCGAGATCAGAATCACCAACCTAAAGGAGACTTCAATCTCCTATCCTTTCCCCATCCTGTCATCTTGATATGAATAAGAAGAAAAATATTCCACTACCATTGTATCACTATCTCCATCAACCTATACTTGTATCTATGTCCTTGTACCTATATCAATGTCCATGTATCGATATCTATCATTGTCATAATCATTGTATTGATGTCACTATCACAATCCCTGTTCGTCACAATGACACAATCATTGTCTCTGTCACAATGACATAAAAGTTATCTCTCTCACAATGTCAACCTGTACATGCCTCAAATATTTCCTCCAAGAATGCCATCAACTTCTTCCAAGATATACTTAAGATGTATAAAAAGACCAGAAATATGCCTCTAGAGAGTGTAATCAAATCCTAGAAATAATCACCAATAGACTTCATCTATTTGCACCTTTAAACCCTTACATAATAGACCTCATAGTACATTCCAAAATCTTAGAGGGATCTCATGCCAATAACATTACCATGGAATATTTCAATACAATCACCAATAATATCTATTCCAAGATCATCATAGAATGTGCCAAGATAATTACCAATATCATCATTACGTATGATGATCCAATGTCCCAACAAGTTTGTGCTTCTGATACCGTATGAGAAAGTTATGCATGATTTTGTCAACCTTCTTCTCTTGAATTTTCATTGTCTCTCTCATTGTCACAAACCCTAACATTCAACAAGTATAACTCTTAACATGTAATGAATAAATATATGAAATGTTTACCACATATTCTTCAATATCTCTAGGATATCTCCTCTAAGGGTCACTCTCTGGAACGTCATGGATCAAAAGTTATAGTGAAAATGCCAAACTAGTTTAAAGATTATTTTGGAGTCATTTAAAATCCCTATCTTCCCAAGTTCATATCTTCGAAAAATATAGCGAACCAAGCTCTGAAATTTTAATCATATGTTCTTAAAGATATTTTTTTCATCTCCTCCAAAGGGAACTATCTGAAACATTCTGGATAAAAAATTATAAGGAAAATTCCAAATTGACGTGTTTTAAGGTTATTCAAAAACCCTAAATTTATGAGGTCATATCTTCGGAACTATAGAAAATCAACATCTGAAATATTTACCATAGGAACTCACAAGTCTTGACACATTGCCTCCATCCCATAAACATTTCAAGGTATGAAAATCCCAGAAACAAAGATATACTAAAATTTCCAAGATGACCTAAATAAATAAAAAACCCAAGTAGAAATCATCGCAAGATTTCGCCTTCCATTAGAATTTCCACCTTCTTCACTTCAACTTTCCCTTAAATTTGACCCTCTACTCTTGCATCCGAGCTCTTCAATTTTCTATTATGAAGATGCAAATTTTCCTCTCCTATTTATACTACTCTAAGAGCATGATTTAGCTTAATATTTTATGGTTACCCTTTAAGAGTCTTTATCTTTAGCTTGAGTAACTCTTGACGCTTGCTCGTGATATTGAAAGTGAACAACAAAGTGCAAAGGTACTGATGATCAAGAGTTAGAGATAAATGAATTAAAAAGTCAAATTACCAAGATGAAACTAGATGTCCAGGGTGAAGAGTTGTCGAGAAGAACTAGAAACAGCCTTTGGGACAAAATATCAGTTTGAATGCTAGATAGATGGGATTATTTTGATCTTATACAATATGAGTTAGAGATGTCTGAAACATGTCAAAAGGAAATCAAAGATGTTGAATAGAAGCTTGGAGAAATGACTAAGTAGGATGCTGAAATAATAAATTTCTTGAATACTAGTATAACTAAGAAGCAATTGGAGGACTTGTAGGTTGATAGAAGGACTCATATGATAAAGATATCCCACCAAATGATTACCAAGGAAGTCTTGATGTCCATAACTCAAGACAAATCTAAATCATTGGCTGAAGAGATTATTAGATTCAAAGGTCTTTATAAAGAAAATTCTTCCATTAGTCTTGGTTTACCTCATCCATGGGATGGGAATGGTGATATGTATAATAAGGATGAGTAAAAATCCAATCTATTAACTCAAAAGAGAGATGATGTTGCATACTTTGACTATTTAGAAGGAATCATAATTTGTGATGCAATGGTAGACAACTTGAGATATGGATAAATATTAAAAGCACACTCAATTTTAAGATTAAATCCCATATATTATGAGAATATTACTAATGTTGAAATAGCATTAGAGTACTTAAGGGACCACCAATTCCCAATTGGTAATTTGTGGAAATTTTTTGCCAAATACCTTTTTACTTTGTTGCCTGCTCTCAAGTCGCCAAAGGGCTTCAAAGGAGTGAAGTTTGTTATTGAAGTGATTCAAGATAATAGTTTTTATATTCATGAAATTTTTTTCTAGATTCTCTCCCTCTTTTGTATTTATCGATCTCTGTATTCATTGGACATTGCATAGATTGTATTTTATTTCCATCCAACCTTGATTTTTCTATAGGAAGTTTGATTACTTGTCAATTCAATCTCCATGGTTATAAATATTTTTCAAATGTTTTTTTCATATTGTTAGGTATTTTTTATGTTTATAAAATTTCCTCTATATGGGTTCTTGGTTTATTTGGGTTAGACATTGCTTATTAAAAGCTATAGAGTGGAACAATGCAAATTTTGTCACTTTTTTGAGAAATTGGATGCAGCCATGCCCAATACTCCAATTGCGTAGGGGTGAAACTTGAAACAAATTTTATCTTGGGTAATTCATCCCCATTGTCATTTCCACCTCATTTTCTTCACTATGCATTTGTAATTCGTCTAATGGGATCCTTACATCACTATGCATTTGTGATTCATCTAATGGGTTCCTTACAAACATCTTCTACAACATTTGCATTCGTGATTTGTCCAGTGGACTCCTTATATTACAGGGTTGCTTTGAGTTTATAGGTATGGGAAGAATTTTGCACTATGGATTGGATTTTCAAATATCTGTATCACTTTGTATGTGGAGAACATAGTTAGATGTAGGGTTTTAACTTTCCACAACCAAATTGTTTGAAATTTGTAATGCATTATGTGACTATTCTATGGAGGAAAAGTCTCGAATGACCCACACTAATGAACCAACAAAAAATCACACTTCCCAGATTGTGTCAAGTCCCCTCCTGTCGATCCAACATACATAAGGGATCATGACTAAAAATTTGGGGCTTTTACATGAACTCAACCCCATTTATTAGATTCATACAAATAAAACAAATGTGTGCAGATGATAATCAAGGAAAACATGCACAATGGAATCAAACATCATCCACACACACACATTTCATATGCATTCAACATATCAATAATAATAATCAAATTAAACATTCCAGAAATAAATACACATGGAGAATACTTATCTTGATTATGAAGTTGTCCCAAGCAACTAGCTATGTTGTTGCAACGTTCCACCCAATCATAGGTCTCTATCCAACCTGTATTCTTTCAGCACTTAGAGACCACCCCCGAGTTGGGAATGATATCTAAAAGGAAAAGGGGACTCTCAAGCTCAACCAAAGCAATGGATACCCATAACCCATATCCCAACACACTCTATCTACACACAACAAAACACACTCATTAGGCATGGATACACATTTTTAAAGATGGGAATTAGAAACCAGTTGGCCATGGGTTTTCCCCAAAACGTGGGCACATCAAAAATGGATTGAGAGAGGGAGAATCAACCACAGGGAGGAAAACGATTTCTCCCACAGATATAGGAGAATTAAGTGCGTAAAAAAAGCCTCTATGGACCCCAAATCGATTTCCCTTTCCTTCCCACGGTTCTGCAACATAAAAGTTCCCTTTTCCCAGCTAGAAAACAATGAAAAACCAGAAAAACGTGGAGGGAAAACGCCCAGGTAGCTCCCAACTCGTGAGAGAGAAAAACTGATGGGTGAAGAATGGCTTAGGAAGCAATTTCATGGCTCTTTTATTACCCACGAAGTCAAACATAAATTTCCATGAAGGGTGGCTTTCCCATATGCGAATTTGGACAACCATACTTCTCCATTCCCCAAGGCATTAACTACCTGAACCAATTCTTTGGAGAAATGAATGATTCGGCACAATAGTCAACATGGGTAGTTGAGGGTTCATGGGTTCTCTCATTGACACTTGGCTTGACTTTATTGGCTCAAGGGTTTGAATATTTCCCTCCCAATTCCTTGTAAAAATGATGCTCATCTCTTGTTGCATTGCATAGCTATTTATGGGCATTTCTATTTGAATGCATATTTACAATTTTCATGGCTCACTATCACATGGGCAACATAACACCAAATACTTTCCTCTTCAAGGCCGAGCATTCACTAGTGGGGCCTTGGCCTTGAGCTCCATGCTAGGAATCATACATAACATGCATACAATATTTAAATTATAGATAAAATATCCTAAGGGTCAAAATGGGGGTATTACAGATTGTATAGCCTCACTGTTATTTTTTGTAATTTTCAAACCTTGAACGGTAGAATTATGTAGATAATATGAAATGGGTCGTGTAAAAACTTAACACCAACCTTAGATGTTATTCCTACGACATTTTACCTCTCCTTCTTTTCCTAATTATGTTTCATCTCAATTCCATCTTGGAAGATTGATCTTGTTGTTTAGACTTCTCTTGTCTCTTATGGTCATATATCCCTCTTCTTCATCGACTTTTTCCTATGTTACACTAGATCTTCTACAAACCCATCTACAAACAATGTCTAGAATTGGTATAATTGATCAAACGAGTGATTTCTTCATAATGTTAGATTTTTTGTCTTTATGTTTTTTAAATTTATTCTATATGGATTCTTGGTTTATTTAACTAGGCCATATTAATATAACATTGCTTATTAAAGTTTATAGAGAGGAACAATGAAAATATTGTCACTATATTAGGAAATTTGTAAAATCTATAATGAAATTTTGATGTATTATTACATTTTCAAATGAAAAGAATGATTTATTTTTACATTTCAGCATAGGGTTCAATATCTCATAGCCCTTCAAAGTGAAATGGGACCCTACCCTTGATTATATATATAATATATATCATTTTATATATATTACTATTATATATAAATATTAATATATATTATACATCCAATATTCTATACCATATTAATATATATATATATATATATATATATATATATGATCATATATATATAATATATTAACTATTATAAATATATATATTATTAATGTTTGCGAACCCTAGCAGTCAATTTGTCCCATCAGTTAATCCAAAGGTCAGTCAGGGTAAGGTCTCTGACTTGTAATGTCATATAACCTTCTTTCAAGTGCTTTGATATTTAATTTCGATAGTTGTGGAGATTTCTTCTGATCTTTGTTCAGGTTTTTTGTTCATTTTCACTCTTTTAAATCGGATCTGCCCCTATTCATTGGTGTTTCCCGAAAATGTTGTCTAACTTAGCTCTGTCTTCGATGGATTATCCCTCCACTAGCCCTCCTCATCGTTTGGTCGTTGAAGTTTCAGAAAATGGAAAGCACTAGATCCCGGCTAGTGCTCTGCTTAGTGGCGACGAGCTCCCATACGAGAAGCTTTGTTATAGCAGTTCTTTAGGGCTAGCTCCTTCTTATATAATGGCAGAAGGTAGCAGTCGTGACCCTATTGGAAGGACTAGCGTCATTGAAGCAGACAGCCGAATACTGGAGAACTTATAAAAGGATATAGAAGAGATTCGACAGAAGCTGGAGGGGAAATGCAACAAAGAGGACTTGGAGTCATTGAAGAAGACAATCGAGGATACCACCGACTGCAAGTTCGAAAATAACAATGTCGAACTGATCGAACATATGCGAAGGCTCCTTGACGAACATCGTGAAGCCACCGAGGTCATGCCACCGAGAGGAGCCCAGCGACTTCAGTAGGTTCTAAACAGTCCCCTCCAGCTGACAGTTGTCCCTCGGGGCCAAAATCAATGGAGTTTGATTGAGGGAACCATGTGGCCCACTACCATGGTCTCTTGATATTTTCAGGATAACTTTTAATTTTTTCGTTTTCTATTAGGTTTAATTGTCTGTTTTTAGATTTTCATTTTCTGTTAGTTTAGGGGAGAGATTTTGTCCTATTTTCAAGGCCCTTCTATTCAGTTTGTATAGGTAGGTCTTTTATAAGGGTTGTACTTTTAGAGGGACAGTAGAAGACCCTATTTTGCAAAGGGTCTTCCATTTTTTATTTTGTATAATTGAGATCAATACAGTTTATCTGATTTATCTAGATTTCCAGTTCGGCTGACAACCTTTATGAAATTTATCAGTGTTATTGGATGAATATATATATAATGCAACGTTAACATGATCAATTTACACTATTTTGTTGTATGTGTTCTTTCATGAATCCAATATTAACTTATTTTGTTGGATTGTTCTTTTATGAATCCAATATTAACTTATTTTGTTGTATTGTTCTGTTATGAATCCAATATTGACTTATTTTGTTGTATTATTCTTTTATGAATCCAATATGAAGCCTTTTGCAGTCATGATCATTGAAAATTTGTCGCTTGCAGTGGTCAATACTGTCACTGTTAATACTCATCTTATTTCTAGGATCATGTAACAATGATAGGGATGCCTAATTGTAGTTAGTTGAATTGCGGGGAAGCAGTAAATTAATGAATGTTTACTGCGACCGAGATTTGATTCTAGGTGCGCCCCTATGTTCATCTGAATTTTACAATAAAATTATCAAAGCCACTAGCTCCTGCCTCAAGATTTCAGTGACCTATAGGGATATACAAAAATGAGGGTGCTTTCCCTATCGTAAAAAAACATAAAAAAGGATCGTTAGCAATGACAAACTGTAAGAACACATATTCCTTCATAGATCCTTTTAAATCACACTGAAAATGCTACAATATCATTATCTATGCCATATCCCCTGAAAGGCCGATAGGGGATTCAAATGCACGGAGGGGATTCAAATGATCAACGGTGGAGATGGAAAAGGTGCTAAAAAATTGAACAAATCACACCAAAAATTGCAAACGTGTAAACGTGTGACAGAATAATGTTGCAGACCCGCCCAGAAGAAAATAGACCGTGGAAAGGGGTTTCGACACTAGAAATTACACGGTGGTTAAACTTGGAAAGGTGGAGTAGAAATTAAACCACTTACCACATGGCAAGCATTGGTGGAGTCCGCTATGAAAAGGGGTTAAAGTTAAACTGCTCATCGCAAGTTCTGAAACCACCTAAGCATATGTTATATAAAAGGTTTGTTCAATGTTTGAAAAAATGCATTTGTTGATTATTTTCTGGAGGAAAAGATGCCTCAGGAAACACGTCACTTGTCTTCGTCAACAAGAACAGAAGTCAACAAGCTCACTTCACAGGTAGCTCAAAACCCTCACTTTTCATAGTTTGCTTCCCAAATGGAGAAAATTGAAGACCTTGTTCCGTTCAATGAAAGTTTAGATGAAAACGAGGAGCTTGTAATTGAGAGGGAAAGAGATATTTTTGACCCTGTTTTGTCTGTGTGTAGTATTTCGCAGTCTAAAGAGAAATTAATGGAGTTTAAGTTGTAGGGAAATGATGTATTTAATGTTTTTGGTTCTTTTCTATATTATTTTTGTATCGAATAGAACGTACACTTCCCCGAAATTGTTGGTTGGTGTGCGGCGAATTATTCGCAGGCTTAAAGGGTAATCATTAATGTAAATACAACCAAAATTCTATGTCGAGTCAATGCACAGACTATCCATGAGGTTCTAGGTTTACCTGAAACATATCTCTAAAGCCCCGAGTCATTTAATGAAGAAAATAAATCCATATGTTTATATTGAAATGGTACCACTTTAGATGGTGCAAAATTCATTATCTTTACCACAGTGGTTTCCTCTTCTTCACTATCATCATCATATTCATCATCTTCTATGGTGGAACTCCAATCTAGTTCAAAATATTCATCACCACTTGGTGATATTTTAACCCTATTATTGCATGATTTCTTGGTTTTTCCATCGATGTCTGTGCTCTTCCATTGGATTTACTATAACTTAAATCCATATGTTTATATTGAAATGGTAACATTAATATCCTTAATATTCGTTTATAAATATTTAAACAAATTTTAAAAATCAGATACGCCACATGTCACAATCTGAGTGTTCCACGTGTCACCCTAGAAACTAGATATTGACATTTTAACAACAAAATTTATAGAGATTTTGCTTCAAAGAGTTTGCTGGCAAGCCAAAAATTTGTTAGAGAAAGAGAGGTCGCACTTTCCTCAAGTTGTTCTATTTAGGGGTGTTGAAAGTATATGCTGAGGAGAAAGAGCATTCGCTCCTTCCTCTAGGGATGTTTTTTAGGAGTGGAGAAAGTAGATATCGGCACTCTAAACACAAATTTCATAGGAACATTACTTCGCACAGTTTGCTGGAAAGTGGAAATATTCTCAGAGAAAGATCGGCCGCTCTTTCTTCAAGTTGTTCTATTTTTACAATTCCCTCATAAATGAAGGGGCATTCAACCCTTCTTCTGCCCAGTATTCTTTTCATAATAGTTTTAGACTACAAGAAGGGTTGGTCGATCCTTCTTGTGTTTTTCATTCTGGATATAACTGAATTGTTGAATATAGGTGTTCACAATTATTTACTAATGAAGGGGCGACCGATCCTTCTTGTTGGAAAAGGGAATTCGGGACAAATTTTTTTATATGCTATAACTTTGCTAATGTCCGGGTCCCTACTATTTATAGTGGAAGTCCGAAATTGTCGGCCTAGCCTTCTTAGATTAAATATTTTTACATTTCTCTCGTAAATGAAGGGTCGGACGACCCTTATTGTGCTTAGTATTCTTCCAGGTTCACCATTTTGGATATACATAAATTGACGGGATAGCCTTCGTAGGTTGAATATTTTTACAATTCCCTAATAAATGAAGGAGCGGGCGACCCTTCTTATGCCCAATATTATTTTCATAATAGTTCTAGACTTCAAGAAAGGTCGGCCGATCCTTCTTGTGTTCGCCATTCTAAATATAGGGAATTGTTGGATCTAAGTGTTCACAATTATATACTAAAGGAACGGGCATTCAATCCTTCTTTTTGAAAAACAGAAGTCGGGATAAACATTTTTTGTATGTTATTACTTAGATGATGTCCAGGTCCCTACTATTTCAATAGAAGTTGGAAGCCGGGAATTGTCCACCTAGCCTTCGTAGATTAAATATTTTTACATTTCTCTCGTAAATGAAGGGTCGACCAACCCTTCTTGTTCTCAGTATTCTTCCAGTGTTCACCATTTTGGATATACATGAATTAACGGGCTAGCCTTCGTAGGTTGAATATTTTTACAATTTCCTCATAAATGAAGGGGCGACCGACCCTTCTTCTACCCAGTATTATTTTCATAATAGTTCTAGACTACGAGAAGGTTCGGTTGATCTTTCTTGTGTTCGCCATTCTGGATATAGGGGATTGTTGGATATAGGTTTTCACAATTATCTACTAAACGAAGGGGCAAACGATCCTTCTGGTCAGAAAACGGAAGTTGGGACAAACTTTTTTTATATGTTATAACTTAGCTGATGTCTGCATCCCTACTATTTATAGGGAAGTCAAAAGTCAGGAATTGTCAACCTAGACTTCGCAAATTAAATATTTATACATTTCTCTAGTAAATGAAGGGTCGGTCGACCCTACTTGTGCTAATTATTCTTCCAGTGTTCACCATTTTAGATATACATGAATTGACAACCTATCTTACGCAGGTTGAATACTTTTACAATTCCCTCATAAATGAAGGGGCGACCACCCTTCTTCTGCCTAGTATTATTTTCATAATAGTTCTAGACTACAAGAATGGTTGGTCGATCCTTATTGTGTTCTCCATTATGGATATAAGGAATTTCTGGATATAGATGTTCACAATTATCTACTAAACGAAGGGGCGACCGATCCTTCTTGTCGGAAAAAAGAATTGTTGACACAAATCTGTCGAGAGGGGTTCACTTCGCACAATTGTCAACAAAGCGCTACACAAAATCCAATAGATATCACCTCAGAAAGGGTTTATCCTTTCCAGCAACACTCGCAAAGTGAGTGAGGTCTCACCCAAGATACCTAAAGGGGCTACAGGAACCAAGTTTCCATAGGTATAAGAGGACATGCATTATTATCATTCAATCGCAACAAAGCTCAGAGATCGTCATAATCCTAATTCACATCAGAACACCATTATCGCATAATAGACATACTAATAAGATCTAGGTAGTAACAGATTATAGAAACATATCTAACTGATCGGAGATAAATATCATAACTGTGACATTGATAATTCATTCATAAAACACAATTTACGATACTTCGACAACACACATTCAATCATACTGCAACATAGTACATCATATTGCAAAAAAGCACATAAGAGACAAAATCATAGCCACAACACCCCTTCGTATTATACATTAGTCTATCTTACACATCGCAGAAACAATAGGGATGCACATCCGCAGAACCAATTGCTCAAAGACAAATATCTAAGATAAGATACCATTAGGATTACAATGAAACCTCTATTTATAGGCTCATTGGCCATTACAAAGTTGGCTCACTTCACAATGTGACCCATTAACAAATTAACTAATTAAATGATTTTTTCGCGTTTTCTGTTTTGTTTACTTTACTTCTGCTTTATCCGCTTTGTTGCGCTCCGCAACTGGTCCTTTACACTTGTCGATGTCCCTTTGTCATTGTTTATAACAAAAATTCTATGAGCTAGCCCCATGCCAATAGGCCCCCAACACAAACTTGTGGCTCATATTGAGCCACTTTATCCGGACATTGCTGGTTCATTCACTTGTTTCTTGAATTCTTTGTATGTCTCTTTGATTTTGTCAGCATTTTCCCTCACTTTTGCTTTGATATTTATGCATTCCTCAACCTCCTTCTTTATCGTATGTTCGCTTCCTGTCTGATGCACCTTCACTAATTTTTCCTTTATCTGTGTCAATACTGGCATAACTTCTTCTGTTCGCCATTCTGGATATAAGGAATTGTTGGATATAGGTGTTCATAATTATCTACTATACGAAGGGGTGGATGATCCTTCTTGTCAGAAAACGGAAGTCGGGACACAAATTTTTTATATGTTATAACTTAGATGATGTCTGGATCCATACTATTTATAGCGGAAGTTGGAATTCGGGAACTGTCGGCCTAGACTTCACAAATTAAATATTTATACATTTCTCACATAAATGAAGGGTCGATCGACCCTTCTTATGCTTAGTATTCTTCCACTGTTCACCATTTTAGATATACATGAAATGACATCTTAACCTTTGTAGGTTGAATACTTTTACAATTCCCTCATAAATGAAGGGGCGGTCGGCCCTTCTTTTGCCTAGTATTATTTTCATAATAGTTCTAGACTACAAGAAGGGTTGATTGATCCTTATTGTGTTCACCATTCTAGATATAGAGAATTTTGAGATATAGGTGTTCACAATTATCTACTAAACAAAGGGGTGTCCAGTCCTTCTTGTCAAAAAACAGAAGTGTTGACACAGATCTATCGATAGGGGTTCACTCTGCACAATTTTCAACAAAGATCGACACAAACTCTAATAGATATCGGCCCAGAAATGGTTTATCCTTTCCAGCAACACTCACAGAGCGAGTGAAGTCTCACCTGAGATACCTAAAGGGGATGCAGGAACCAATTTTCCATAGGTATAAGAGGAGATGCATCTTTATCATTCAATCGCAGCGAAACTCAGAGATTGACATAATCATCATTCACATCAGAACACCATTATCGCATAATAGACATACTAATCAAATCGAGGCAGTGACAGACTATAGAAACATATCTAACTGATCAGAGATACATATCATAACTACGACGTTGCTAATTCATTTATAAAACACAATTAACCATACTCAACACACATTCAATCATACTGCGACACCGTACATCATATTGCAAAAAAGCACATAAGAGACAAAATCATAGCCGTTGACATAGGTCTATCGACAAGGGTTCACTTCTCACAGTTGTCAACAAACCTCGACACAAATCCCATAGATATCGGCCCGAAAAGGTTTTATCCTTCCCAGCAACACCCACGAAATGAGTGAGGTCTCACCCGAGCTACCTAAGGGGGCTGCAGGAACCATGTTTCCGCGGATTACAGAGGACATGCATCATTCACATTCAATCACAATGTAACTCAGAAATCATCATAATCAACATTCCCATCAAAACATAATCATCGCACTCTTGAAATGGTAATCAGATCTATTCAATAGCATATTATTAACCAATAAAACATATCACGTATTTATCCATAAAACATATCGAACCCTACTACAACAAAAAATCATTCATACGATGACAGTTTACACAGAGGCAAAGACATAAACATAATTCTTCTCATTATTCATCATCCCGCCTTATACATCACAGAATCCATTCATAGAACCAACACAAAGTCAAAACAATACAGAAATTGTGAACCTCAGATAAGATACCAAATAACAAATCGATCTAGAACAATGATTCATAGATATATCGAATGATCGGTGCCAACATGATCATAGCTCAAAGATCCGAGGAGAGGATACTGATCAAGATAAAAAAGATAAATATCCTCCCTCCAGGTCATCCATCATGCTTACAATACTACTCATATGTATAGGCTCACTTGGTCATTACAAATTTGTCCAATGACCCATTAACTAACTAACTACTTAACCAATTGTTCTACATTATCGGCTATATTGCACTATGCGACCAGTCCTTTTCCCATGTTGATGACCATTTTGTCTCTGATTGTACCAAACTTATACGCTTTAGACCCATGCCAACAAGACCCCAACACAAACTTGTGGCTCTCCATCGAGCCACCTCAGCTAGATGCTGCTAGTGCATTCACCTACATTTTGAAGTCATCGTATGCTTCCTTAATCTGGTCGATCGCTTCCTTAGATGCTGCTTTGGGCATTGCACAGTCTTCCATTTCTTGTTTCGTTGGGTTCTTACCACCCATTTTTTGTGCCTTATCCATATTTTCCTTAATACGCATCATTCCGGACATCACTTCAACAGCCATCGACTCAGATTTTGTCTGCAGTTCATCCAAGAGTGTCGTTATTCTTTGTTTCCTTGTTTGCACCTTGTTGACACAATGTTGTAACTCTTTCAATTCTATGGCATTCTTCATTTGCACCAGTAGGGGCATCGCCTTAATAGATACCCTCAATGCCTCTAGCTGCGCTTCTGCCTCGCCGAATTGCACATTTAGCTGGTGCAACTGCTCATCTTGGACAAGACTTCCCCAAAATTGTGTCACATTTCCACGATGCTATGAGTTGTTTTCTCTAATTCTGTGATTTCTGTCGCGATCTCCTCAATGACACTCTTCCTTCCCTCTACTTGCTCTGGCGGTGTGCTCAGCACTGCCATTGTCTGTAGTTCCTCATTCTCTTTTCGGAGGTATGTGATGACTGCACCTAACCTCAATGCCTTTTCTTCCGTAAGCATATATTTTCCTATCTCTGGTGCGTCTTCACATGCCATTGAAATCGCATGTTCCAATACTCTTCTGTCCTCTATCGCCTGTTCCCTTTCACTCATTACCGCTTCTTTCTCTTTACAGGGTTATTCAATATCTGCTTCAATGCTTCACACCTACTTCTTGTAGCTTACCATCTGATCATGCATTGAAGCTTCACGATCATGGATCTATTCACTTACTACGGTGTGAGTGCAATGCAGCTTAAACATCGGCAACATGTTCATGTCTATGTTGATTAAATCTCTCCCTCGCAACGCGATATCCAAATATTCATCTCATGCCACTATCACATTGGGTAATATTTGCACAATTCACCGCTGAGTGTTGATGTCCACATCGACCTTCCTTACCTCTGATGTACTCGGCCCCACTTTTCCTTGTGGTATCCTTGTTTCTATGACTGCATTTCTTAGCGTCTGCAGTAGCTGCAATACCTGACGGAAGTATTCAGTTTCATGTTGCGTGAATTTCGCGTAGTTCTCTAGTAACTTGTTCATTTGTTCGTCGGGAAGACCGATAGTAGTGCTCCCCTCACCTCGCTCCATCCTATTCTTTGTTCTTGATTCATATCATTGCTCCTATAGATATGAATTCGTCGAAGTGGCTGATGATGCTCCATCGTGGCTTGCGGTACGCGATTGTTCATCCGCACCATCCTCTTCGTCGTTTGAATATTTTGTTTCTTCTTGTGATTTTGGTATGTTAGTTGGCTGCCATCCTCTAGGTCCGACAGTTGATCCTCATTCACTGGAACTTTCCATTCTTGCTGCCAATCTTCCACAATGGCATCTAGTTCCACTTTGCTCAGCTTGTATTACATCGTGAGATACTTCTTTTGTGGGTCTGCGCATGCTTGAATGAATATTGCTTGCGGGCCTGTAGAAATCCTGGTGATTCTCTTATGATTCTTCGTTGCCTCCTTTGTTAGACACATAATCTTCACCGCTTTTGTTCGCAACTCTTCTAGGTAAATATAAAATTGAATGTTATTATCTATTTTCCTCTCCTTGTCGTTTAACGCCCACAAATTCTTATATCGTGCCCCTTGGCACACTTTGGATACTTTTTTCTCCATACCCTGGTACTGCGGTGGCTCCATCCATGCAACGAGCGCAATCAATAACAAAATCCATGAGTATGTGAATGGCTTATCTTTTTCCTGGGCTACTACTGCATCCTCCATTAGCTCATTTAACAAAAATAGTGACTAGTTCATTTGAACTTTGGTCGCACACTATTCCACCAATGCAATCACCCCTAACGTACACTGATTGGGGTGATTCTTCCTTACAATATTGATTGTCAGCAACTTTATTGCGATCCTAACAGTCTAATCATTGATCGTGTCGATCAAGTATACTCGGGTGTTTTTCTCCACCCCATACTTGGTCTTCATTTTCGCAGCTAACTTCTTATCATTGTCCTTCCCTTGGAAGTATTGCAAAGGGTCGACCCCGACCTTTGGTAATCTGGTGATCTGCGATATAAGGTTGACAGTGATCAGAATATTCATATCCAACCATAAGTATCCTCCATGGAAGCAAACCAACAGTTGCTTTATACATGCATTCACTTCCATTGATCTCCCAAAATGCGTCATGTGAATTATTGATAGGAGCCCTGATCGCTCCAATCCAAATTCCCATTGCATTGGCTCCCTCATTATTTGACCTCCATCTCCATGCTTTTTTTCCATGTATGTGCGTTGTGTTCACTCTAGATATGCCAAAATATTATGGTCGTTGTACTGCAATTTTTGCAGTCGATGCAATATATCTACAGTGGTATGGATACCCTTTGGTGTCATTGGCACCTTGACAGTATACTTGGCATTCTTACCTAGTCCTACCACTAGTACCCCGTCCTTTCACAGTGGCACATACCCTAAAATTTTTGCGACTATCAGACCTTGCTGACTTCCCCTTGTTACTTCTCCTCCTGCCGCCGCAGTCCTTGTCGAGGCACGGGTAGTCTTCATTCTTCTTTCCGAACTTGCCTGTCGGCTGGCGCTTCTCTTCTTCCTGAATATCAACACTGGTGTGGACACAATTTCTGGTTCTTCTTCAACAATGGTCTCCCTTTCCATGGGTTGTTCCTTTGTGCTCGTGCCGGAGATTACATGCGCCATTGCAACTTTCTAACTTCATTTCTGTTAGTCTTTGCTCTGAATATTCTTCCACAATTCTCACAATGCAGAATAGGTTGAACTATCCATATTTGCATGTTTTTATAGGTTTGGTTTCCCACTCCCCGTCCATCGAGTCAATTTTAGACAATAATTTCCAAATCCTTCGTCAATTTACCAAATATTTCTCCCTCATTGACCATTAAAGGTGCCTTCATCCACTTGCATCGTCGTTCGTCGTGCCTTAACTATTGCATTTATTTCCCGATTTGAGTAGTCTGCACTCCGTTGGACATTGACAGGCCCCAAACCTTGTTATTGTTTTGAAATTCGTCACTATCTGATTGACACACGTATGAATTCCGACCATGTCGCAGTTACATAGACAGATGCAAGAACTCAACTCTCCCGATCTTTGCAGTGTACCTGTAAATTTTTTTTTTGCTTTGTTTCACTCTCAGTGGCTCCGAACTGAGCTATCCCGATAGGGCTTTAGCCGGCTTCCATTCACCAAATTTGGAAAAATTATTCCATCTAACTTTTGCAATTGAACCACACCCCCGTTAGTGATGAAATTTATCATATATGGGCCGATTCAAATCCAGAAAATCCAGAATACCTGAATTTGGAGGCAGATTTATATCGACCCATGATGGATTTGTATAAGGGATGACTAAAACACCCCCGACTCATTGGAATCTGGCATATAAATTATTTCCAAATTCACAATTTGGACTGCTCAGATCGCAATTTCGGCAATCTGGGTAGATTTAAAACTGGGCAATTAGTCTAGAACATGAAATCCCAATTGTTGAAATTACAAAAATGAGAAAATAGCAATTTGCAACAAGAAATTTAACTGGTTTTTAAGCCAAAATCGCCAGAAAAGAAGGGCGTTTTGATTGTCTTTTATCCTATGTGATCATTCACCATTAGCACCATCAGGACTGAATCATCATCATCACTATCAATTGTTCGTGACAAGACATAATGTCAACATAATTGTTCGTGACAAGACATAATGATGAGATTATTTTCTTCACACGAATGATACAAACCACCATTCACTCTTAGCACCATCAAGATAACCGCCATTTCAGAATTTCATCATATAAACCATATTCGTGTCAGGGTACAATCTTTTCTGAAGGCATCGATTGGATTGATACATGCATAATTACTCCAGCAAAATCTACAGTCACTATAGATGATATCTATGACCACCATCATGCCATATTGTGATAATTACCATTCCCCATCCATCCCATCCCAGTCCATTTACCTATTCAGTATCCACTCACTATATAAAGGCTAAACCATACTCCATATCGTAGCAAAATGAAATCTTCGGGAAGTCATGGCACTCTTCTTTACCACCTCTGTTCCCTTTCCTTTGTTGTTTTATCAGAAATACTTGAGTCTTATGGTCGCTCCCCAGTTATCTTCATGATATATGAGAATTTCAACATCAGTTCCATGATATATGGGAATTTCGAGCACTCTTGAAGTCCCAAGACCCGGATTTGTCATTATGTTTCTTGCCACCAATCACATTTTCATCATTCTTCTTTCACTAACTTATTGGTGTACAAGTTGGAGAAGACATGAGAAGATTAGTGGTCCATGTACATGTTTTCTTGAACACTTCATTCTCTAAAAAAACATGAGCTACCACTGTCGTCAATGTTAGGCTTGCAGCAGTTGTCCAAGAATCGCCATATTGACAACTTTCGTCTACTAGCTCCCAGACTTGAAGACCCATTTCCAGCCACGATAGTAGCCAGTCATCCAAAGTTGTTTGGTACTAGACCATGTTTTCAGATTTTGTCTACAAGCATGGACACTCTCCCATGCTTGACGAGCCATTTCCAGCCACGATAGTAGCCAGTACCAGCTCAGAGTCATCAACGGTTTACACTTACTTACAAGACAAGTGGTGAAATTCATCCTGTTTATCCAACTCTATTTATTTTTTGATTTCATCGAGACGAAGAAAGATCTTGTTCATGGGGGAGATGTTGGAGGATCCTAGGTGAGTCGCCCAACTAGGTCCTTCGGAGAACATGTCAAACCGTCGTTTCGACCACCACATATCGAGTCAGTTAGTCACATCGGTTAGTGAAATGACAAGTCATTATATAACCGTCTATAAACTATATATATATAGGCTTGAAAAGAGAAAATAGAAAACCTTTGTCCATGTCGCGATTTGACAGAAAGGTTCCTTAAATAATAGAAAGAGTGATCTTGTATCGAAAAGAATTGGTCAGATGTATTAAAGTATTTATTAATTTAATATCCATATATTTCCAAGCTATTATTTTCATTCTTAAATGCAAGTTTGAGATAACTAGAATGTTTTGACATGCTACAAGAGCGAGATAAGGTTTTGAGTATATTTTTTGACAAGCAAGTAAGGCATTCCACGACACACTAATCTAATTGATCAGGTATCATTTATTGACTGAATATTAAGGCATGTATTAGCAAATAACAATGTTAAGAACATAGCAATGAATAAGGTATTAAGGATAGGCCCTAATGGGTAGCCCAACTAGTCGAATCTCTCAGCCAAAGCCGACCCTTTATCATGAGGTTGTGGGTTTGATTATACTTGCGTCCATCAGAATCAGGCTTGCACTTTTCGGCAACAGATAGGTGATTCCTACAATGTGGATGTGGGTTGGTGAACGTTGCATGGTGTACAGCATGAAACAACACTTAACACCAATAGATATTGGTATCATGTGCTGTAATGACATGTAATCATCCACTTATCCTCCGTTATTGGAGAGTAGTACTGAAATTATTTGTGTTTGACCATGCTTAAAAATATTGATACTGAGTGCACACTAAAGTATATGGTATAACGAGCGGAATAATTTATTTATCGGCTACCACCAGTACTTGCACGAATGATGCTCATTATCAATAGTTCGATTAAGAATGTCAATTTCCAATAAATATAACTCGTCGATACAATAACCATCTGATTGCTTCTGGAAAAAAAAAATATTGAAGGACACATAGGATCACACCTGGTTGCATGGGTAATTTCCATCAATCGTAAGAAGATACCATCTTTTATAATATCTCATGTAGGTTGTTTCAGGATCATGAGAAGTGGTTTTCCATTACAATTTTTCATTCAGCGGAATGATCCTCGACTCGAAACATGGTAAGCAGTAAAAATTCCGCTACTGCTTACCCTTTTCATTCTCCGCGCTAGTTGAAAGTGTGAAATCAACATCAACCATATATATTTTATTTCATCGGTCATCCACCATAGATTGCTTCCTGACTTTAACACGTACCAAAATTGCCAATGTTATACAACATGCACCTTTTCCTAGCAGATTTCCTAGTGTAATTTTTTTAATTAAATCCCTTCATGCTAGAAGAGTGGTATGAATATATAACCTTCAACTTGAAATTAAGTTCAGCCCTTCAAATTTGATCCCTGATACTTATTCCAAAAAATTTATATAACTTAAATCCATATGTTTATATTGAAATGGTACCATTAATATCCTTAATATTCATTTATACCATAATTAGACTAATTTTAAAAATCAAATATGCCACGTGACACAATCTAAGCATTCCATGTGTCACCCTGGAAACTAGATATCGACATTTTAATAGCAAAATTCATAGAAATTTTGCTTCAAAGAGTTTGCTGGAAAGTTGAAATTTTGTCAGAGAAAGAGAGGTTGCTCTTTCCTTAGGTTGTTCTATTTTGGGGTGTTGGAAGTAGATGTTGAGGAGAAAGAGCGTCCACTCCTTCCTCTAGGGATTTTTTTTAGGAGTGGGGAAAGTAGATATCGACACTCTAAACACAAATTTCATAGGAACATTGCTTCACACGGTTTGCTGGCAAGTGAAAATATTCTCAGAGAAAGAGTGGTTGTTCTTTCTTCAAGTTGTTCTATTTTTACAATTCTCTCATAAATGAAGGGGCAAACGACCCTTCTTCTTCCCAGTATTCTTTACATAATAGATTTAGATTGCAAGAAGGGTCGGTCAATTCTTCTTGTGTTTTCTATTCTGCATATAGGTGAGTTGCTAGATATAGGTGTTCACAATTATCTACTAAGCGAAGGAGCGACCGATTCTTCTTTTCGGAAAACAAAAGTCAGGACAAACATTGTTTATATGTTATAACTTAGCTGATGTTCGGGTCCCTACTATTTACAGCGGAATTCGAAAGTCGCAAGTCGGGAATTGTCAACCTAGCCTTCATAGGTTAAATATTTTTACATTTCTCTCGTAAATGAAGGGTTGGTAGACCCTTCTTGTGCTCAGTATTCTTCCAGTGTTCACTATTTTGGATATACATGAATTGACGGGCTAGCCTATGTAGGTTGAATATTTTTGCAATTCCCTCATAAATCAAGGGGCGAATGACGCTTCTTCTGCCCAATATTCTTTTCATTAAAGTTCTAGACTGCAAGAAGAGTCGGTCAATCCTTCTTGTGTTCATCATGATAGATATAGGGAATTGTTGGATATAAGTGTTCACAATTATCTACTAAACAAAGGGGCAACCAATCCTTCTTGTCGAAAAACGGAATTCGCGATAAACATTTTTTATATGTTATAACTGAGCTTATGTCCGGATCCCTACTATTTATAGCAAAAGTCGGAAGTCAGGAATTGTTGGCATAGCCTTCGTAGATTAAATATTTTTACATTTCTCTCATAAATGAAGGGACGGCCAACCCTTCTTGTGCTTAGCATTCTTCTGGTGTTCACCATTTTGTATATATATGAATTGACGGCCTAGCCTTTGTAGGTTGAATATTAACAATTCCCTCATAAATGAAGGGGGGGGGCGACCCTTCTTCTGCCCAGTATTCTTTTCATAATAGTTCTAGGCTGCAAGAATGGTCATTCTATCCTTCTTGTGTTCGCCATTTTTACAATTATCTACTAAGAGAAGGGGCAACCGGTCCTTCTTATCGGAAAACAGAATTTGGGATAAACATTTTTTATACATTATAACTTAGCTTATATTCATATCCCTACTATCTACAGCCGTAGTCAGAAGTCGGGAATTGTCAGCCTAGCCTTCGTAGATTTAATATTTTTACATATATCTCGTAAATGAAAGGTTGACCAATCCTTCTTGTGCTTAGTATTCTTCTAGTGTTCACCATTAAGCATATACATGAATTGATGACCTAGCCTTCATAGGTTGAATATTTTTACAATTCCCTCATAAATGAAGGGGTGGCCGACCCTTATTGTGCCCAATATTCTATTCATAATAGTTCTAGACTATAAGAAGGGTCGGTCGATCCTTCTTGAGATCAGTATTCTTCTAGTTTTCACCATTTTGGATATACATGAATTGACGTCCCAGCCTTCGTAACTTGAATATTTTTACAATTCCCTCATAAATGAAGGGGCAGCCGACCCTTATTCTTCCCAATATTATTTCAATAATAGTTTTAGACTGCAAGAAGGGCCGGTCAGTCCTTCTTGTGTTCTCCATTCTGGATATAGGTGTTCAGAATTATCTACTAAACGAAGGGGCAGACGATATTTCTTGTCAGAAAACGGAGGTGGGACAAACATTTTTATATATTATAACTTAGCTGATGTCTAGATTTTTACTATTTATGACTGAAGTCGGGAATAGTCGGCCTAGACTTCGTAGATTAAATATTTTTACATTTCTCTCATAAATGAAGCATCGGCCAACCCTTCTTGTGCTAGGTATTATTCTAGTGTTCACCATTTTGGATATACATGAATTGATGGCCTAGCCTTCATAGGTGTTCACAATTATCTACTAAACAAAGTGGCGACCAATCATTCTTGTCGGAAAACAGAAGTCAGGACAAACATTTTTTATATGTTATAACTTAGTTGATGTCTAGATCCCTACTATTTACAGCGGAAATTGAAAGTCAGGAATTGTCGGCCTAGACTTCCTAGATTAAATATTTTTACATTTCTCTCGTAAATAAAGGGTTGGTTGACCCTTCTTATTGACTTATTTGATAAAATATACTAGTGGAAAAAATTATTCTTTGTTTAAAATAAATATTATTTTTAATGTGCTCCTATTATTTTATATTTCATAAATCACTTCTGAAATGGATTTTGGTTCTCAACAATGTGTCCTATTGTTTTATATTTTAGAAATCGATTCTGAAATGGATTTTGGTTTTCAACAATCTGTGGACCTCCTTTTGAATGGATTGAAAGTTGTTGAAGGAATTTCTTTTCCAGAAAGAAAAATATTGCATAATATCAACATTCATGATGGATGTATCATTGTAAACGTTACCAATAATTTAAATACAACTCTTCAATTTCCCTATCCATATGAAGGTGCAGATACGTTGTCAAAGGCAGTTGGTTATTATATTCAATGGCCCACATCTGAGATAGTTAACCACATTGGATCTGATCTTCACGAGAATGAGGTGAATGATATACTAGCTTCTACTTCGACAAGTGTAGAACATATCATAACAACTGAGAATAAATCTTCTTTTATTATGAGAAAAGTTAAGTTGTTACATAACTATTCAGAATGCAACGATTGCATTTCCATAGGTTTTGTAATAAATGTGAGTGGGACTAATTTTTTGGGGGGAACATTTTTGGGTGACTTTTCCTTTGGTATTCTAGTGGATGAAGTGGTGCTTTCTTGTATGGCACGTTGTCCAGGATTAAGCAGTGGAGGTTTTGTTGTATGGTAGATTAAAAGAATCATAGATTTTAGTACAGAAACATTGCCTTCTATTGACAGCAATTTTAACAATAATCAATCTGAAACTACTTTGAAAGTATTAAGAGAAAATCACAATATCAAGTTTGTGGGAGAGAAAGTTAATTTGATACATCAATGTTCTTTAAAGCCACATTATGTTGCACGTGGAATAGTGTCAACTATTATTGAAGGATACATTGTTCAATTCAAACCACTAGATGTTGGTGAGTTTTGTATTTTAGTTCATAATGTATTTTGCAATTGCGAGGATTGTGGTGTATTTGAAGGCTCTCTTGTAAGATGGCCTGCAAACAATGTGCTTGACCTCGATGATGTTTCTTTGGATGTTATACTAAAAAAGAACATAGACGAAGACATGGTCAACATTTGGACTATTTTTGAAGTATGCCCTTTACAGATGGTCCTTCTAGGTACTCCCCATTGTGAATATACAGATGTTAAAGGTAATGGAACAAGGCAATACAATTCCTTAAAGCAGCGAGTTGGAACTAAAATTTCTAAAAGAAATTCAAGATCAGTACCTTACATGTTTGGAATGGATCAGGGTGCATTCATTCCAAAAATTGCCACTGAACATTGTTGCTCAAATCTTTGTAGGTCAAAAAAATTCACTTCAATCGATAGTTGAATGTGTAAATAAATTTCATAGTATGAATGGAAATTCAAGAAGGCGGTATGTTATAAATTCTATGGGATCAAATGCTCATGTGGCCAAAGAAGGAGATGATAGAAAAAGAAGCATGTTTACAATGAGATTAGACACAATAGACGTCTGTCAAAATGCATGGTATAAATGCCATGGGATAAAAAGGAGCACTTTCTACAATTATAAAGCATGTTCTTGAATAGTAATGTGAGAGTTGTGTATGCTAACAGTGGCTTGGAAAAAACTAGGGCGAACATTGTTGCATGGTAGCTACTATTAATGAAATTGTAGAAGAGAATTCAGACAAATATCCACATCTTACACGATTAATTAGTGAATATGGAACAAGGACAACCTTAAAATTATTTCCATCTAATATGTCCCATGGTTTGCTGCGAAAAATGGAAAATGAAGAAATTGAAAGTATTGGTTTGCCTCCAATATCACAATCCTCCATTAGCAAGGTGATGATAGAACATTTTTGAGATGTTAAAATTTCTAAATCAAACTCCTTTGCAAGGTGTAATGAGTGCATTACAATATAAGATAGGCTTAAGGGGATCACTGATCCAGTTGGCATGGAAAGGTTGGAAGGACATCAGGAAGCTCATAATAAATATATCACAAGGTGTCTCCAAGTATATTATTCTCACATATTAGCTTCACAAACAAATCCAAATACTTTTTTTAGTATTGTTCAATATGAGAAAATGGATAAGTCAAAGACTTCCATTCCAAGGAGGGGTAAGAAGGAAAAATATTTTAGTAATGTTATGAATCTTCCCATATCATTGACTGGAATGTTGACTCATGGGAACAATACTGGGGGGTTTTCCCATTTCAGCCTCTCATTTTTAGAGATGGGATCGAATTTCACTGTGACATCCCTAGCTAAATGCTTGAAGAGTCTTGAAGAACCATTGGTTGATAAATATGGTGATTTGTTATACAAAGGAGGAACATCTAAGCACCAATTGCATGATGCTCTATTGCAATCAGAGTCATATGAAAAGTGTGTGATATACAAACAAGATGTAATGCAACATGATATATTGTGTGTTGATGTTACTAATCAATGCATGCCAAATAGAAAAATACCACCCATATTGTTGTTGCAAATGGATAATTGTTCAGGCAATAAGAAAAAACACTTTGTATAAATGCATTTTTATCTCTTTGAAACACAAGGAGAGTGTTCGAGATAGTTGAAGTCAGATTCCTCCCAGTTGGACACACCCATGAAGACATAGATGGAACTTATGGAAGGTTATCCATAAAGCTAATGCGCAAGGATATATTTTCACTCTCGGAAATTATGGATATGTATAGGATGTGTGAAGATAAAAATTTCTATGTCCCTTATCTAATTGATGAACTTTACGATTTTAAGAGTTTTGTGAAACCCCAGCTTTTGGATGGAAATGCCAAAATCATTGGTATAAAAAAATGCCAGTTTTTTAAATTTCAACTCATAGATAACATTCTAGTCATGTAATGGAGGGAATCACTTCAAGATGAAGCTTGGTCATCTCATATTCATCTGTGGTGGTCATTTCCAGATGGTAGCGTAGACTTGTAGGTGGGGTAGCCTAGGTTATTAAATATGCAATAAAAAAGACCTTCAGAAATTAACGAAATTAAAAAAGGAATAGAAACATATATTTCATTCCAGAATAGAGGGATTGAGAATGGAGCTGAACAATTTTGGCGTCCCAAGTTAAATTATTGTGAGGCTGTATATAAAGATTTGGATAGTCCATTCGAGAGTGTTGATCAGTCAGCATGTTAGGAACCCATGTCAACCCTTCTATTTACTTTCTTGGTATATTGTTGTTGGATGTATATGCTTTGTAAGTCATCCCGCGGTATTTGTTGATCCATAGTTTGTCTTATTGTTGTTGGACGCATATGATTTGTATGTCGTCCCGTAGTAATTCTTGATCCATAGTTTGTATTGGCCCATGGTTTGTATTGACACATGGTATTGACCCATGGTATTAGCGCCTAGACTTAGTATATAAGTCTGTGTTGAGACCAATGAAGGCAACGTGAAGTTATTTGTATTGAGCTTGCTCAAAGGAGGTTGCCCCCTCGAAGTGGCCTGCGATCAATAAAAGCAATTCCGAGTTCTGTTATTTATGTTATCTCGTGTGTTCTCATTAATTAATTGTTGCAGATTCTTCACATCTAGTATCAGAGCACTTTCTTAGGCTCGTTGAGTGAAATTTCTGCCAATTTTTTTTTCGCATTTGTTGCAGCTTTGGATTTGGGAATAATCCCTATCCGCTTAACTGTGGGAAGTACTTGGGCATAAGCCCTAACATGCATTGTGAGGAGTACCACAGGAACCCCGAAGTAGCTGGCCCATTGAGAGGACCTGCCAGTGAAAAGGGAAACAACCCCTACCTGATTGACTAGTTCCCACCCGTGAGGTAAACCAAGAGCTGTCGTTTGTGGAAAAGCGGTTATCAGTTTTAACTAAGTCATGGAGTGAGGGGTATTTCCCCAATACGCAAGCCATCAGACAGCATTGGTGGCCGAGTGAAACCCCTGAATTGTTAGGAAGCCGCACATACCTGGGGTCCATATCTATTTTTAGCTGAACTGTTACCGATCACTTCCGCGCCATTTCAGATCCAGTCATTTTTGATCCATTCAGCGTTGTTCCAGATCCATCTATTTCCGCTCCCTTCTGCGTCGTAGCAGATTCATTCTGGAAAAAAAAAACTCCCTTTTCGCCATATCTCCCTTGTTTTAAATTTGTTTCCCTTGAAACTTCCCGGACACCCCTGCAATCCCATTTTGCATATTTCATTCCTGAGGACCCTATCCCAAATTCTACTTCCTAAAGCCAAAAATCTCACATTTGTCTATTTTTAGGGTTTGCCATAACTTCTTCAATTTTCACACACTCGCCTCCAAATTTTTCCATCGTATTCATTCCCTATTTCTGCTTCTTTATCCCTCTTTGACCAATTTTCTCATTCTTTCAGCTTGCTTCTGAAATCCCCATTTTTTGCTTCCCTGTCCATCAAAAAGTGTCCAAAACCTAGTCAAACCCCAATTACCCATCCGAGTTTTTCCCAAATCAAAAATTCCCTTTACTAAATAAGCTTTTGTTTGTGTTTTTCTATCCATTCCCCCCCCCAAAAAAAAAAAACTCCTGGTTATGGTTGTCACTCGGGCAGGAGAAAAAACCATGGAGGAAGCACTTGCAGCCATCCAAACCAAACTCCAAGATCTGGGTGAAAAATTTCTGAGCCTCCATCTTTAGCATTCAGCCATGAACAATAACCGACAGCAAGAATCTTTTGCAGCCAATGGTTTCTCTTCTTCTAGAAATTTTCATGGTCCGAAGCTTGAATTTCCTTGCTTCAATGGTACTGATCTGACTAGATGAATCTGTCGTGCAGAACAATATTTTAGTTTGCATAATACTTTTGATGTCCAAAAAGTTCCACTTGCATCCTTTCATTTGGAACAGGAAGCCCTTCAATGGTACCGTTGGTACATCAAGGCTCATGACCAGCCAAAATGGACAGATTTTTTCCAACTCCTTTTGCAACGATTTGGTCCTAGTGCTTTTGATGACTTCACCGGAGCACTCACTAAACTTTGTCAAAGTGGCACTGTGAGAGAGTATCAAACAGAATTTGAGAAACTAGCCAATCACACAGAAGGATTGTCTGATGAATTCTACAGGAGTTGTTTTATCAGTGGTCTTAAGGATGAAATCCAGTTAGAGGTTAAAATGTTCTATCCCAACACAATGATGGAAGTCCTAGGGTTGGCTAAGTTGGCAGAAGACAATATTGCAGCCCAACAATGCTCCTAACCCACTTTTGTTCCCTTCCGAAATATGGGTTCCCAACGACCTCCCATCCCGCCAGCTCCTCGACCAACTCCTATCAAGCATTTGTATGAAACAGAGATGCAGGAACGCAGAGAAAAAGGGCTTTGTTATAACTGTGATGAGAAATTCACTCGGGGACATAGATGTGTTCAACAAAAACTCGATCTCTTGGATATGGATTATCCGCCTGCCTCTAAAATTGGTGAAGAAGCTCCAAATACAATGGATGATTAGGTCGACATTCAGGAGCTTCCTATTGACCCCCCATCTCAGGATGAACAACCAGAGATATCTCTCCATGCTTTATCCGACATCACCACCCCCCAAATAATGCGGGTCAGGGGTTACTTCAAGAAGCTTCCTCTTACAATACTCATTGATTCTCGTAGCACTCATAACTTCATTGACCCTTGGATCGCCAAACATGTTGATTGTTTTGTCCATCCTTGCTCCAACTTTGAAGTCATGGTTTCCAATGGGGGCACCTTACCTTGCAAGGGGAAGTGTCACAATGTGCGTATCTCTCTGGAAGATTATAACCTGCGCTTTGACATGTTTGCCTTGTCCATAGGTGGATGTGATGTGGTTTTGGGCGTTCAATGGTTATGCACACTTGGCCCCATCTTATGGGATTTTGCTGAACTTTGGATGCAATTTTCTGTCAATGGGAAACAACAAAAATTTAAGGGCTTACAACAAGGGTCTCTCCGCATCATCAGTTGAGATCGCCTGGAAAAGATCCTTCAGAAGAATTCACATGGTGTCATTGCTCAACTCCATTCCATTTAGATGCACCCATCAACAGTCTCCCTTACTTCCTTGGATAGATATGCAGGTGTCCTTGCTGAACCAGTGGGCTTCTCGCCTTCAGAGACCTTTCCGGTAAGAATGTAGCCATATCTACATCTCAGCAGGAAATGATGGTTATTTTGCATGCAGTATAGAAGTCATAGCCATACCTATTAGGGAATTATTTCTACATCAAGATTGATCTCTAGAGTCTGGAAAATTTCCTGTAACAATGGGTCTCCTCCCTAGCACACTTGAAATGGGTTATACAACTCATGGGTTATGCCTATGTGATCACTTACAAGAAGGGTAAGGAAAATATAGTGGCAGATGCTCCTTCTCGCACATTTGATGACCCAATTTCTCTTACAACTATTTCTCTGCTTGTTCCAAATTGGTTGCAATCTATTCAACAGGGCTACTCTTCTATGAAATCCATGCTTCTTCATCAGCAGGGCACTCTGGGTTCCTAAAAATGTATGACCGGGAACAATGTAACTTCTTTTGGCAGGGAATGTACATGACAATTCAACAGATGGTGGCTGACTGTGATACTTTCCAGGTCAACAAGGGTGAAATGACACTCCTTTCGGGACTACTCGAACCCTTGCCCATCCTTACAGAGATTTGGACAACTATTTCTATGGATTTCCTAGAAGCGCTCCAGTGGTACAATACCACATCTAAAAGGACACCATATGAAGCAATCTATGGACATGCACCGCCAGTTCTTCTTCCATACACCCCCAGCAGCTCCCAAGTTCAGGAAATTGATTCGGTTCTTCGACACCGCCATGAGATTCTTCTCATTCTACAGGACAATCTTCACATGGCAAGAATTCGACTGAAACAACAAGTCGATCAACACCGTTCTGAGTGCACTTTTCATGCAGCTGATATGGTTCTTCTTCATCTACATACTTCCAAGCAACCCTCCCTGCAAATCAAAAGGCGTCAGTGGCCCGGAATGCAACCCGAGAATGTTGCAAGGGAACCACTCCTTCAGATTCTGCATCAGTTTCCACATCTAAAGCTTTGAGGACAAAGATTTTTCTAAGGGAGAGGGGATGTTAGGAACCCATGTCAATCCTTCTATTTACTTTGTTAGTATATTGTTGTTGGACACATATGATTTGTAAGTCGTCCCGTAGTATTTGTTGATCCATAGTTTGTCTTATTGTTGTTGGACGCATATGATTTGTAAGTCGTCCCGTAGTAATTGTTGATCCATAGTTTGTATTGGCCCATGGTTTGTATTGACACATGGTATTGACCCATGGTATTGGCGCATAGACTTAGTATATAAATTTGTGTTGAGACCAATGAAGGTACCATGAAGTTATTTGTATTGAGATTGCTCAAAGGAGGTTGCCCCCTCGAAGTGGCCTGCGATCAATAAAAATGATTCTGAGTTCTGTTATTTCTGTTATCTCGTGTGTTCTCATTAATTAATTGTTGCAGGTTCTTCACACAGCAACTAACGTTTGGCCATCGACAAGCCATGATATTCATAGTAGTAAACCTACAAGATCTGAACATGAAATTATGGATTCCTATTTGAAGGAAAAGGTTCCTGCTTTGTAGGATTGCTATGTTGGACCAGTATGAAACAAGCCTAGAGATGAATTCATTCCAAGAGTGGATGTTGTAAAGGGCCAAATGGTCATTGTGCAATCACCAGAGCCAGATTGTGCAATATGGTTGGGTAGGGAAATTGGTAATATTTATCAAGATTTAAATGCTAGTACTCTTGGGTCTTACAAAGTAGACGTGCAATGGTGGAATCCAATAGGAGCATCGAAGGATCTGAAGGTCTTATGCAAAAATTGCTTAAATAGAAAGCAACAATGGGTTGTTGGTGCAGAAGAAAATATGATGATTGATGTAAACAACATCATATGGGCATGGTCACCAAGGCTGGGATGGACAAGAGAAAAAATTAGAATAAACGAGAAGGGCCTTACAACAGTTAAGGCACAATGAGAACAGATGGGGCATAGTGTTGAGAGTGGGATGGATGTTCTTATGGATATCGTTTGATGGGATCTTAGCCCAACAAATTTATATTTTGTTACAATCCTTCTTGTTTGTCTATCAACCTGGCTGGGTGATCAAACGCCTAGCGTATGGAATGTCCATGACCCTCCAGGCATTTGAGGAAAATTACCACTATGATGCAGAATACATCGTTTGCTAGTTCCTACTGTGTAAGTAAGTTGTCCCTATATAGATTACATGGAGAATTCCTGCCTCGTTTGGAAACTACTAAAATTATATATGTAAAGAGCTAGATATTCTTGATACTGTATCAAAAAAGAAACAATAACTGTTAAACTTGCCATTCAAACAAGGACTGAATATTAGAGACATTGCACTTTTCACCTTTGAAGATTGCTCATTTCCAAATGAAAATTGCATTTTTCAAATCAAAATTTGCATTATTTTATTTGAAATTCACACTTTTCAAATCAAAATTTGCATTTTTTAATTTAAAATTCACACTTTTTGAATTGAAATTCATAATTTCATAACAAAAAACTGCAATTTTAGGGTTCATAAGTAGTAAAAAAACACACTATTCGAATAGAAGAACACATTTTTCAAAGCCAATATTGCCACTTTTAGAACCTGATTTTGCACTTTAGAAAGGTTGATATTGACACTTTCAAAGACTAAATGCACACATTCTTATTCCAAATTTTTCCTAATAAGTCCAAATTTAATGAAATTGGAATTTTATGTCCTTCCCCATAACATATTGCTTCCACTCTGCAATAACCTTGTAGACTTTCATCTTGTGCCTGGAGTGCACCCTAGCTCTTGTCGAAAGATTTCTCTTATTCCCACAGTCAGAGGGTAAACCCCCATCAAAAGGAAACCTAGCATTCAAGTTTCCCAAAATCGGCATCTACCCATCCAAAACGCCAGATGTATCCATATTCGTAAGGTTTTTCAGTAAAGTGTTTATCATTGAGGGATAGGGACCCAACCAAACCGTATAACCCAGGGAAAAATCCAAAAAGTATCGGTAGAAAGGACAAGATCCCACCAGTATTACGAAAAAACTGCCAAATGGCCTCTTTTTGTCAAATATACAAAGACCAAGGTTTGAAAAAAAAAAACAACAATCACTCAATCATAAATTCCGATAAGTAGGGAAACAATACTACAGTAACAAACTAAGGGAAACAATAATGTGTAAACAAAAATAGTGGAGATCAAAGAGGAAACCACAATATTATGAAAAAACCACACTAAAGCTATACAATATAGTATAGTATAGCTAGGGTTTTTCATAAAATTGTAGCAAAATTGTAAATTCCAAGTTTTTTCACTTGGTTGGTACTAGGACAACTAAAAACGTTGGCTTGACTCCAAGTTGTTGTAGTTTTTATTAAACCCTAGCTAGGGTTCTCTTCAGAAACATCGAGTCTCCCCTCCTGATCCATCCTCCCCCAACCATATTGATTAAATTCAATGGGAACCCTAAGCTAAGTTAAGTTAAGCTTCATTGAAAGTTGTTTGGACAATAATTTAAGTTTGAAAAAACTAGAACGTTTCCATCTTTAATACGACCGACCAAATATTAAGTCACTATATACAAAAATAAACTTAAATGCTATATATACCTAAAATATCAAGTCAATATATACAAGAATAAACTCAAATGCTATAAAAAAAATAAACTAAAATAAATTTTGTAATTGTTTATCACAACATATTTTTTTTTAAGGATTGACAAGAACATAGTCGAATTGAGATTTAATATAATCATTTTTACTAAATTGATAATGATAAATAATTTAGTATCAAAAGCATAATCTAAACTATCCAGCCACCTCATTATTTATATAAACATCGAATCGTTTGATCCTATTATCTCAAATAATATAACTCATACCTTAAAGCCACTCTCGTGCATGTCATGTCAAGCAAATGGATTGTTCTCACGATTTAGATTCCAACCTCAATTTTCAATTACTCACTCTGAATTAAAGAGTTTAAGGTTCCATGTATCATATTTAAAATCCACTTTATACGGTTGTTAAGCTCCACTTTTCATAGTAATAATTGTAAATTGTAATGATTGTTATAACTCTTCACAATTTTGTAAAATGTGGTTGTTATATTTATTAGTTATATTTATGCTAATAGGCATTATTAGTCCCTACCCTAGGCAGGAGACTATATGTTCCGTCTTTTGCAATTAATTTGAAAATCAAATCACAAGACGTTATGTTTTACAAGGTCACTACATTGAATAGTATTTTTGAATTTTAGTTTTTATGTTTTTTCTCACAGTTCATTGGATAAGAGCTCTAGATTTGACAATTTTTATCATTGCAGGCATTACATAAAATTATAAAATAAATATAATTTCCACCTACATTATAACTACACTATAGCTTAGTTGAAATATTTTATTGACTTTATACTCATATACCATTTTATGACATCTGTAAATCTCAAGTTCATCTTCCTTGTAACAATGAATTCTCTTAAGACACTTGTTGAGTAGACTCTGTTATATGACACATTACATCTAGAAAAATGAAAATGAAATATTTCTAACTTTTGCAGAATACCCAAATGCTTGTACAAGAAGATGTTATCAGACAGTATCGAAAGCCATGTATGTTCTACTACCGGAAGTGCTGCAAGAAATGCCTATGCGTTCTCCCTGGTTATTACAGAAACAAGCAGGTCCATGTTATAATAATTGGAAGACAAAGAGAGGCAGCCCCAAATGCCCCTGATAGAATTCCCTGGAGCTGTCTGTTTCTATGTTTTAGTTTATATATTTCTATTTAGATCGTCGCTCAATGTGCTCAGTGTGGCAATCAGTTTATGGATTACCTGCACTAGAAGCGCCATGTGGAGCTTGGGTAAAATATTGGATTTTCTCAATTATCTAATCTTGCAACCATGGTGAATTTGGGTTATGAATGTTCATGAAGATGTCAGTTTGGTGATGCACTTTTGTTATTTTGAATTTAGTTATCAATATTTATGTTTCCTTGAATAACTATGCACGGTTTTCTATTTGTGTATTCCCACTAATAAATTTTAATTTTATATCAGTTCGCTACCAGATTGGATGTAGTTTGGGATAAAATATTAACCGGTTTTGCAGTTGGATTCTAAAGAAGTAAACTTCTACATTTACAAAACAACTTTTTCTTTGTGACTTCTGGTTACTAAGTTCCCAATCTTCTAGTACAAATATCTGCCAAGATCGCTTAGTTTCTATGATTTGTGAAAATTTGATTCTTGGCTACTTCCTTATTATCTGTGTTGCTACTGTTCTTGTTGGAAATCCCCTGATGATGATGATACGAGGAGTTCAGTAAGGAGTGAACAATCTCGTACACTGCCATCCATCTGTTGGTAAAAACATCCGGAATCTTTAAGCCCACATGATTGACAAAGAAGGGCCCGTTGTCTGTCACCACCAACGATTGGCCGTGGAGGAGAGTGGGGAGTCTGGTAACGGCCAGAAGATGCATCAGATCTACCATCAACAACCTCCTTTGGGAAGAATATGGTATCTCACGTTGTTATTTTTTATATATAAGTATGGATCTGTCAAGCGAAGTGATGAATGTTGTAAATTTATAAGTTAGGATGCTTTTTATGACTCTCTATATAATGACATAGGCTAGGAATTTGCAGCTTTGCGTTTATCATCTTGAAGAACAGGGCATATATAATACTATGTGGTTTTTTATAGCTAAATTAGTTTAGCTCTATAACACTGGATCTTTAGTCTGGTCGTATCGACGGCTGGCATTGCATTGTAGAAATAATGAGGTACATGTAACATATGAGAATAAGAATGATTGCAGGGAATATTACTTGTAATACTTCTTCTTTACTGCTTCAATTTCCATATATTATAATCTGAAATGGCCAACATTGACTAAATAATACCGGATAACTTAAAGCTAAATAATATGCCTCTTGCAAGATTTTTTAAACTAACAATGGATTGTGTTTTTTGAAAACAAAAAATTGAAATCCAAGGTTTTTCTTTAACTAACTATGAATTGTTTTTTGAAAACAAAAATAGAAAAGAAAAGGGAAGGAAATACCTCTCCAGGCTGAATTCCTATTCTAAAGCTGAAGTCCGATTTTAAAGCTAGAAGGCTGAGTGCTTTCACAGTGTTCCTGTGTGAACAACTTACTCATAGTTCCTTCGGTTTCAAGTGCTTTTCATTTCCCTGCAGAGTGCAAGCTCCAAGAATATGCTTCTGAAACGAATTGGCATACTTAGTAAGTAATATTTTTCATTTGATCTAAATATCAAAATTGAACATTAGCGTGTTTATTTAAAATCATACAATATTAGTGATGTAAGAACCGCAACCTCTAACATTGTTTTCATTAAGATCTTAATCTTTAATACTAGTTATGCATTAAAATAGGGGACTATATGTTTATGCATGTAAAGTTTATTGTAATAGCTAGGCAACCAAGCATAGATTCCAAAATTCATCACATAAATCCAATTTCAACCGTCCCCGAAAAAAGGAAATATTCTACTTTGTACTTTTTACTGTATGAGCTTGGAGTTTGCCATTGGATTCTGTTTCAAAAAAGGTTATACTAGTTTCAGTAAACACTAACATTGGTTTATCATGCTTAATACCTTTGATCCCAATTGCTACTATGCCAAGAGTAATAGGGTTCAGTTGGTATCCACCTACCGTTCATAGCACATGTCAAATTTTTCTGAATATTATAATGCTAAGAAAGTGTGTGATTTTTAGAAAAATTCTGTGGCATCATCTATCAAACAACTCTCAGAATGAAAATACATTGCACTAATAGAAAAAGTATAATAGCAAAATAAATGATTGCACACCATAATTTAAGTACAAGATTATAATTGGAACTCTTCCTCCACCTTGAAGAATCACTGGCACACTTTTGTTGTAAAATCTACAATGGATCTTTCAATTTAGGGCTTCACCAAAAATCCACCTAGCAATTTGAAATTGCTTGCCATGCAAGTCATTTGGCAATGAGTAGTGCTGTAGTCTATTGCTAAATTTTAGAAAAGAGTTTACACTTGTCCAAAACACTATAATTTGTTGCCCTATTTTGAAAATGAGTTTACACATATCCTTATACTATATTTGTTCTACATTTTACAGGAGTAATATGAAAACAAATATAGACATAAGGCTCGTAACAAAAGTAGTGTCCACAGCAGCAACTCCACCTAGTCGAGTTCCAGACCTTGTCTATGTAGATTAGTCATTTGGGTTGTCTGAGATATCTGCAAGCTTGAGCTCGCATGCATTAAATGGAATACCAGAGGAAGGTGCTGCTGAGCATGATATTCGGAGTAGGATCATGGATTATCGTAGTATTCTATATGATTATTCTATTCTTAAAACCATTTGGCCATTTAGAAATGAGTACCATTCCTTAGAAGTGGGGAAATGGGAACAATGACAACCCAAAAAAAATAAAAAATAAATATAACATTAAAAATAAATAAAAACTGTTAGAAGTGCACTATTTAGAATACTAATAAGTTTACTTAAGAAACTATCAATTTTATAAATTTATCAAAATAGTAAAAGTAGTTTTTATAACCACAAATGTTTAATTATATTAATTGAATTATAAATTTGTTTTAATTATAATTTAAATAAAACAAATAATTAATTTGTTTTAATTAATTAATTTAAAATTAAAACGAATGCTTTATTATAATCATATTTAGAAATAGTTACTTGTTTTAATTATAAAATTGTTTTATTATTAAATGGATTATAGTTAATATAATAATTTTGAGAAAGCATGAGAGTTACAAACTTGCTATAAAAGTTTTTTAAAAGCAAATAATATAATTTGTATAACATTTTCTATATTTAAAAAAAAAATTAATTATAATATAAATTTATTTTATAATAAAATAATATAATTACTTTTATTAATAAATTTAATTCTTAAAAATTAAACTTAAAATTATAATTTTAATATTTATATAAACTATACAAAATCTATTTTATGATAATAATATCATGTATATTGTATTTCTTATAGGAATAAAAGACTACAACCTTGGACATCTATATTCTTTATCCACATGTAATATTTTTTTTTCCAGCGGAAAAAAGCATACTGTACTATTTTTCTCATCCACATGTAATGTTTATCTATAAATACTTTTCTCTACCTGTAATTTCATGATCATTTAATTATTTATGTTCAACTCGATAAAGTTTCAAGAAGATTAACAAATAATGTAAACTATATAATGTCCAATGTATGATTCCCTAGGATGAAGATGGAGATTGTTGTTTATAGTGTATTTTTTAAATTTAATTTATCTAATTGATGTTTAAATTTTGTATAGTAAGTTTAAGTTAAATTATGATTATGATCATGATTTTTGATGACTAATTTAGTAAAATCTGAAAAATGGTAATTTGATTTACGTGTTTTATAACTTCGGTGAGTTAATAGTTTTATAAATATTTATAAGCATGTTATTTTAATAGAAAATGGTTTCCTAATTTCTAATATGGGAAGAATATTGGCTGGTAATTCAAGTTGTGACAAAAAAACAGATTTAGGAATTTTAATTGTAGGCATTATCAAGTTAGGGAAAATTTAGTTAGCTTTTGATCGGCTTCTTTCCAGTTGTTCACTCTAGTCTGGAAGTTGGGAAAAACAAATACATCGAAGCTTATATATTATTATGGTTGATATGCTGAATATATAAGCTGCACCCATATATTCCCCAAAGTGGCTACCATTATTAATTCAATTATCTATTAATTGGTTGCCATTATACAGTTAACTTCGGAATGACAAACAGATTTTACAATTAACAAGCATCATAATTTTCTTTTGACTAGGCTTCATATGTGCTGCTGGAGATAGTTCTGCCTATGAAAGAGCTATTGAGTTTGGTGATGATGTTATCATTGTTGCGTAAGTTTCCATTTTTTTTCAACATGATTGATGATTCTTCAAAAAATCTCTTCCAATGCTTTGCACAGAGTTCAGAGTTCTATTGATATGCTTTATTTGTCTAAATTGTCTTTATTCTTGTTGATTAGCTCGTTAGCACCTGTGTTTTGTCTACCTGATTGTTACTTTTGCAGGGCTTATCGTACCCTTATATGCAAGGCTAAGCGTGGGGGATTTAAGGATACTCTTGTCGATGACTTGCATGCTCCAGTTTTGAAGGTCTAGCTTAATGGTTAAGCCAATACATTGATTGATGTTAGTTTTCTACAATTAGGAATTTTCCCATCTAACCATTATGGTCCATAACCATGAGTAGACAAATCTATTTATGAATGTTCTCTAGCTTCGTGCAGGCATTGATTGACAAGACTGGACTTAATCCAGTTGAAGTTAGTGATATTGTAGTGGGTACTGTTCTTGCTCCTGGCTCTCAATGTGCCAGTGAGTGCAGGATGGCTGCTTTTTATGCTGGATTCCCAGGTGTGTATCCTACAAATTCATGTGTGAAATTAAAATTTTTTGTTGAATACCTGAGTTCATGTGACAACTACAATCTGCTTACCATGTCATCTTTCCAGAGACTGTACCTGTTAGGACTGTCAATAGACAATTCTCTTCGGGCCTACAAGCAGTTGCAGATGTTGCAGCTACAATTAAAGCTGGGTTTTATGATATTGGTATGTAAATGTCTGAGTGCTACCACTGGATTATCATAGCAGGTTTGAATTTAGATAAGTTTCTGATTTCAATGTGTCTTCTTCAGGCATTGGTGCAGGAGTGGAGTCAATGACTGTCAATCCTATGGCATCGAAAGGCTCTGTCAATCCAAAGGTAAGCATCAATAAATGTTAATGATGTTGTAAACAAAGGCTTTTAGTTTTCTCAGTAGTTTCAATTTGATGTTTTTGTCCATCCTCTTCTATGTCTTTTATATGGCATACTGTTGTCCTTATATTTATATGCACCTATATAGATAGATAGATAAATATTCACATTACATATAACTGTACAAGGATACATATGAGTACTTGATTAAGGATTTGTGTGAAATGCACTGATGGCTTTTGTTGCCTCTTGCAATAGGCTGAACTTTTCAGACAAGCACAAGATTGTCTTTTTCCCATGGGTATCACCTCAGAAAATGTAGCTGAGCGCTATGGAGTTTCACGTCCAGACCAGGATCAAGAAGCGGTACATGGATGTTATTTAAAGCTTTTGATTTGAGTGAAGCCAATGCTTGTGCAGTTAAATATGAATTAACCAACAAAGATAAGGAACAGGAGTTGAATATTGACATCTATAATTGTATTTCAGGTTGAATCTCATAGGCATGCAGCAGCAGCAACCGCTGCAGGGAAATTCAAAGATGAGATCATCCCAGTTGAAACTAAGGTACAAAACACCCATGTTCTATAATTTGTAAAGTTTGAGGAGTTGAAGAGTTGCTGGGATGGTACTTAATGTGTTTCTTGTTTTGTGCTGAAGATTGTTGATCCTAAAACTGGAGATGAAAAGTCGGTGACGATTTTTATTGATGATGGCATTCGTCCTAATGCTTCTCTTTCTGATTTAGGCAAACTCAGACCTGCATTTAAGAAGGGGGAAGCACCACTACTGGTATAGAGTTTGTTTCCCAACAATAGGCTAAGCATTGCTTTTTAAGAAGTTGATTTTATCAAAAGTAGAAATGTTATAATAGAGTTACATCATGCTATATCAATGTGGTCAACTTGTGTATTGTACTGAAACGTTCGTTACGCAAAACCTATTCATGTACATTATAACTATTTTGTTCTATTCAATCATCAATAAAATTTCTCAAACTTTTATATAATTAAAATAAATAGTACATGTTAACATGACATGCATGTTCCAACCTTAATGTAATAGTTAACTTGTTTTTCTTATTTTTCTATATTTTTAAATCTAAAAAGCAGGGACTAAACTACACGCAGGATCCCTGTTAAAAAAACTACTAATAATGAGCATGTTTTAGATAATAGATATTTCTTAGTTGTTAATTGGGTAATAAATTATTGTGAATGTATAGACAAGGAAATCCTATAATTCCTGTTTCTCAATATTATAACTAATTCCTATCATTAACAAGAACTCTATCAGTCAATTTTAAGTTAAATTGTTGTCATTCCCACAAGGTACAATGTTAAATTATTTCCTTCAAAATATTTTCCTTAATTTAGAGGCCATCTTCATAATCCCCCTTAAATTAAATGTTAAAATATATGTTAAAGAAAAACCTTCATTGTCGAAATTATTTTTAATTGTGCTTCGTTTGCCTCCATTGAAGCTTCAATTTCAAGTAGTACTAATTAGGTTATATATATAGATAGATAGATAAATAGATAGTTTCCAGTGATACGTATAAGTTAATTCGTTTAAGACGGTGATACGGTGGTTCGTTGGTGGGGATAGATGGATTTCATTCCATCCACCCGGGTTCAATTATGTTGTGACATCTTGTGGCTTGGATGACCGGCTGAGAAAGTTTGTTGAGATTTCCCATTCATGTTAGATTTCCTTGATTCCTTCGGAATAGTAGGAAGGTGATTTTTCCGTTGAAAAAAAAAAAGTTAATTCATTTTATGGCTTTACAGATAGAGTGATCTGGTTACAACATTTATATATTGATGCATATGGATCTTCATTCAAGTGGTTTAAAGGCATAAGAAAATCTAAAGAATATCTATATTAAAACTTGGATAGGTTAGGAATTGAACCCAGGACCTGTCCCCTATCAGTGGTCTGCTCAACAAAGGAGTTTCATGCCCTTTTTATGATGAGTGCCTTTTTCTCTCTTTAACTGCTTTTCTTAATTGCGTTATTTGATGATGTGGTGTTCATCGATTCTTTTTTTCCTCTGTAGAATTAAAAAAGAGATGCATCTCCCTTAATTCTTTGGAGTTCAAGTTGTAGTCAGATTGGTTTTCCATATTTTTGCAAAGCCTAGTGTTGCGTATTTGATTACTCTTTGTTATTTTTAATTAATAAAATTAAACTTATTCTCTGGTCATTTTATTTCATGTATTTATACAACATGAATGAGATAATACATGTTATAGGCTCATGTTGCATCTTTTAAGGTTTTGAAGAGTGCTTAGTAAGCTGCTAGATTTAATGCTACATGAGGTGTAGTTGTACAATTGGGGTTAAGGGAAAATATGGATATCACAAGTCAAGTCACAAATTTATATCAAATTTGTATTCAAGGCTCTCAGTAATTGTAAAAAAAAGCAATATTCTCACACTAAATACTAAATATGAGTCATATTAATGGGACTGGTATTGGTAAAGAAAAACAATTTATTCTCACACTAAATACTAAATATCAGCCATATTAATGGGACTGTAGATGGAGTATCAACCATAAGTGCCACTGATATAATAAAGTACTAGCATCATGACCTAGATGAAATACCAGTGGATATATGTGAAGAGACGCAATTGCTCTAGATGGAACCTGTGGCAAATGCTTGGTTCTATTCTTCCAATTGGTGGATTTTCTGACTTTTATGGTCTTGAAGTTGTAGTTCAGGCACGGATACTTCCAAATCAAGAAGCATTAGAAGTGTTTGTAGTTAACACATTGGTGAATACTAGGAGATTACTTCCGCCCTTTGTTTATAGAGCCAACATATTTCCCAATATAGCAGATTGGATTAAAACTGGTCAAATATTGCATACTACCCTTACTAATGGAGTTGCAAGGAAAGCATTAATTTCCCAAGCATCAACACTTTTACGGGTTGCTTCAACAGTGTTTGCTGAAATTCCAAATCAAAAATAGATGCGAGCTCGAAATACAAGTATGGTACATGTTCACCCTGCTTCAATTTTTAGTATAATCTGTAGTATTTTGGGATTTGATTCGTTTACTACACAACAAGCATACACTTGATTATTAATTATTAAATTAATGGGATGATTTATGAAGCTACGTCATGCATTTATTGCCTTGGTCGTTGCTAAGTCACTGAAAATATAGAAGGTTAGCAAGATTCCAGAAGCTACTATGTTTGAACATTATAGTGTACTTGAAACAAGCAAATTTAGTGCCAAAAGTGTAACATCTCCATATAACCGAGTTATTAACTTGGGAAAGTGCAAGAAAACAAATGTTAATATAAGAAAGATGCATTTACATTCGTTCATTTATTTCCATGCCTACTTATAAGTTCTTCAGTAGAACATAAAATTTGATATTGTAGTAACTAGTTCCCTTCCTCCATAAAGAAACTGATGACCATTCTTTAAACTCAAGCTTGTGCAATTTCACATCTTTATGAAAGTTTAACTGTTAATAATATTCCTTAGTAGACATTCACGAAACAATAATCATCACCGTATGATCATCACACATTAACAAGGAAACATCTTTCTTCAAAGGAAACACCTTGTAACATACCTCAAATTCCGACACTCTATTCTTTTTAAAGGTAAGATCAGATTTATACTAATTCTTTTAAACATAATAATGGTTAACTATTCATTGAACTGGTACCATCATTCATATCTTTGCAACCTCTTTATCCTACCTTGATCCTTTATATCATTAAGTGAACCACTATCTCCTTCAACCATACATTTAATCTCATGACATCAAGGAATTCCCATCAATTACATATCAACAACAATAACACACATACACATAAGAAGAGAACAATTTCAGGTGGTTCACCCCTATTGGGCTACGTCCACAAAGGCAGGTCATTTCATTCATTTGTCAAGATAGCAGTTTACATTTCGCAACATCTTTTTGCTGCATCATTGTTGACACTTTCTTTACTTAATGGCCTTCTCCTAGAGGACCCTTAAGGTAGAGAAATTACATTCAACAGTCAAAGCTTACTTTACACCTTTTACAACATCTCTCCTTGAGAGTACTTTCGATACATTCCAAGTCCATACTCAAGATATGACAGGGATCCAGAAAAACTTAATGAGAGTTCCTTTAGACTTTCAATCATAAATCAACAACATTTCTACGAAATCATACAAAAGTAGAGCTTCTTACCATAGAATAGTATGGATCGGGCCTTCGTGGTCGTCCTGTCATTTGATATCCAGCCTGTGCATATCTTCATATATATATAATATATTTTATCCCAACTTAAACTTTAATGTCTAAGTAAATTCCTAAATACTTCCCAACCTGACATACATGGTTAGCTAAATAGATCATACAATAAAAAGTCGTAATAAAATTGTAGAGATCTACTTCTTCAATATAACATTCAATGGGTAGATGTTTCAACACAAAAGCAATACCGGTTTAACTAAACGCATAAACAGAGTTACTGCTGATCGGTAACTTTGATCTGTGTACATCAATAAAGTTAGGCTGGAGCTAACTGAGATCATTCCAAAGGTCAACTATCAATTTAACTAAAAGCATCTACCAACACTAGACTGAACTAAAACCCAAGCTAACAAAAAGAAAAGGTGTGGATTGATCCTCTTACTGGCGAGTTCATCCAACGTGCAAATCAATTGCAGCTATACCCTTATTGTACAGAAGTCTGTTTAGAGGATGGCGTGGGTCGATCCTCTCATTGGAGAACTCCCCCAACCCGTAACTACATTGCAGTAACACAGTATGGTGTACACAGTAATTAGTCACATAAAAAAAATAACAATATTCGATTTCTCCTATATATTTATAGGCCATGCGATTTTAAACCTATTATATACAATATACACCTCTGTGGTTTTTCCAATATTCTAAACAAAACTCAACAGGGTATCGACACGATTCTAATCTTTCATACACTATGCATCCATACGTAAGCAGACCTTCTGCATTTTTCATTATACTTTGACAATACTCAGACAGAGTATCCACCTAACTCGAATCTACGTAAATAGAGAACATGAACGTTTGACCAGATCAAGCAAACAACGATACAGGGTTCGAATAAATACCTGAAAACAGGCGATTTGATTTCCATACGGTCTACGGTTCCCTAATAGTAGAGATCCTAACCAAATAAGATTTAATAACCAGAAGCAATTACCAAATTCAAGCTCTCTCTCGAGCTACCCCGATCACTGAGATCAGATGTCTGATCTAAGTATTAAACATTGCCTTTTTATTTTGCAGAAACTCCAGATCTCAAATATATAAAAATGCAAGCCTATGCAGATTGCAGAGATCAAATCTCTGATCCCATCTAAGCATTAAATCTGGCATTTGACATAACCCCAAATCTTAAATATATAACTACACAACCTTTGCAAATCGCAGAGATTAAATCAGAAAACAAACCTGAGAAATCACTTCCAATAAAATATTGTAGGAGGGGTCCTCCCACCTTACAATCTATCACTTCGAGGATCTAACTCTGAGAATCGCGTTATAGAAATAGTGAGAGAGGGGTTTTTCGGCTGACCATCTCTGAGTTCCAGTACAATCCATTCCTAAAATGTTATCCATTGTAATATCAATAGCAATATTTCTACAGGGTGCCCACTCTTTACGAGCTGCCCCTTTCCCCTTCTCCATATCGGAGTATTAAAACTATCGAAGGAAAAGAATTTCCAGCCAGGACTCCGCCTTTGCTCGCTACACGAATGGATAAATTCTTTCCCCAAGAGAGCCCAAAACACTCTCGTTCTCACATTGATGCGACTAGCAGAGAGCCCAAAACACTGTTGGGATCACATCTGCTTATGCAGGGGGTCACATAACTAAAAATCGCCTCGAAAATGCAAAGATATCATTTCAGGGCTACGAAGAGCCAATCTCAACTACGGCGAAATCACCTCCTCGATCTCTTCCATCATCGTCCTCCTCGATCTTCCCCCAAATGCCCCCTTTTAAGAAAAATCCAATACAGCCATATTGAACAACCACTTTGCCCAGCCACATGCAACTTACACTTGGACAACTGGCAGCTTGGCCTCCATGATGCAACGTGTAAAAATAATAGACTCCACCTATCCCTCAATCAAGTGACAAATGGAAGGATACTCGATGGACGATCAGTTAAGGGGACAGTTCGCACAAATCTCTCGTGAGATTATCTGTCACTTCATTTATTTCTACACTCCACTAGATCCTTACTCGAAATCGATTTAATTCCTCTATCACAATAATAGTGGAGTGAGTCTAAGTGATATATCGAATAGTACTAGTGCAGATATAATATTAAAACTTCCCATCTTTTTAATGGGACTAAGATCCTTGTGATCCATTTATGCATTTACAAATAATAAGATTATATTATTTTCTTTAATAATTTATAATTATCCTAAGATAATTATTTTTAAGAGCCTTGCCCTCCTCCACAAGGTGGTAATTCAAGGAGTATGATGGCATACTTCCTATGTCTAGGACAACATTGTAACATATTAGTCATTAAGTGGAGAAACTACCTCTACCTCTTCTTGATAATAGTAAGATAATGTTATGGTAAAATGGAACAACTTAGGCTCTTTTCCATTTTAGCAGTAATATGGTCATGGTAGTAATAACTTTATTTCATATTATGAACATAATACTTACTTGTCCCGTTTATTGGTCTTTCCTTGCCCATGCAAAATAATTAACAAAGTAAGCTATTATTCTTAATTCTAGCTTTTGTTTTAGGGCTTTAAGGCGACACTTATATCTTTGAGAATTTAAGTGAATAGTTGTAAGTGTATAAGACCACTAAGATGGCACTTGTCATCAAGATTCTAGACCTTCATGGCTTCCTAGTCAGTCTTCCTCTTCCCTTAGTGGTTCTCTTCCTCGTTGTTTAAGTGGCGTCATGTCCTTAGTCACCTAAGCCGAAAATAACATTTAGGAAATAACTTAGAAATGTTTTCAAGGTCCACAGGTGGGGCCTTGGCCTTGAGCTCCTCACCTGGGCCACTTACAAATTATGACATGTTTACAAAACAATAGGATACAAAAAGAGAGGGATATCACATCAAAAGCCTCTACATGAAGGTAAGTCTGGCCATTTTTTTCTTCTGTTCATGGCAATTTTTTTGTTGTTTTCTTTGATTTATTGTTGATCTTAGATCTATTGCAGTCTCGAAATGGAAACCTAAAAATGTACTTCAAACTCCTTCTCCACAACCAAATTTGTAGGAAAATAATTGAAGCTCTGCTCTGCTTTGATGAAGAAATGCAGCAAAGTTTTTGAGTTTTTTTATTGAATGAATGTACAATGTCACACTGCTTCATTTGTTGAGCTCGAATCTGTTATTTCATCATGTTAAATATGCATTCTAAGGATTGATGTGCTTATTTTCTCCTTATATGAGGCTCTCTTCATGAGATTGAGATTGATTTGGTATGTGTCACACCAGAATTGACTTGGATGGAATGACAAAAAGTGAAAAAGATTCAAGAAACTTGTTTGAAGCCCTTCCACTACATGGATTTGGAGTGTCATATAAGTGTTATGTATGTATTCAATTCGATAGTGCAACATTTAATGTTATTGGTGTTCAATATGTATTCTATAATGTAACATTTAATGTTATTGTTATGAGGATGTGAATTGTTCACATCCTGGCCATCCTAGCCATAGTGGCATTAAATATTGCATTGTATATTAAATACCCTATACTTTTAAAGTAGTCTTCTCGAGTTTAATTGTACAAAACAAAACAAAAAAATGCATACCATTATACTTTTTCATTTCTTATTATTTGTTCTTTAATCTTCTCAAAAGATATCAAATGATTCAATTTGATGCCTCATATTCTAAGACTGCAGCATCCATGACCAAGAGATACCACCAACCTATTTGACTTTGTTATACTCCTTTTGGTTCTTTAGAAATAGTAACACTCAAACCAAAACTACAAACAGATAATTTTAAATACTATTTTAAAATAGTAATTAAAAGGTTGATAAGTAATCTTCCATATTTCTAATTCCTAATTTAATTATTCATGGTAAATCATAGGTTTTATATCAAATTCCTTGGATTAATCCAAGAATATTGCATGTGGATTCCATGATAAGATCTATGTATTAAGTATCATTAATCTCAACCATCAAGTTGCTTTAAATAATAGGCTAAATTGCTTTGAATAATAGGCTAAATTGCTTTGAGTAATAGGCTAATTAGATATCCAAGAATGTTGCATGTGGATTCCATGATTATATCGATGTATAAGTATCATTAATGTTTACCTTCAACATTCAGAATTTGCACATTACAAGTGCAAAATATGATGTTGAAATCCTCTTCTTAAGACCGTTCCTTGTCTAGCTGGTCCTATTTTTTTACAGGAAAAGTCCCATAGAATGATGCAAATACAACGAGTTTTTGTTACATATGCTCAAAATTGTTCAACCTTATTTTGTGGAAACTCTAGTAATTTTTAGAAATTTTTATAGTTTATCATTTATATTTGTTTTGAGTCTTAATATTTATGTTGTTTTTGAATTCTTCACAATATTAATTTTAAATTCTCTAAATTATTAATTATAATACATATTATGAACTTAATTTATTTTTTCATTTATAGCTATTAAATTGTATTTATAATTTTGCATTTCTATTTTAGTTAAATTTTTATATATTATTCTTTCTTATGGTGAGGTAACTAGTTTTATCCATGTATTTTAATAATTTTTCAATGGCTTTCTAACTTGTATAATGAACATTTTTTACATAAGATGCAAGTATGGTTCTTTTGACTACATAATTCCAGGTACGAAGATAGATCCATATGCACAATTTGTTTTCCTATTAAAACATATAGGCTTCTTTGAATGCTAAGGAAAATAATAAGTACGCACATTTTGATTCTACACAAAATTTTGATAGTTGTTATTGACCCTGAGGTCTAAAGTATTAAGTAGTCCATCATGGTTTTATTCCCTTGGTATGTTTCTCAAAGCATTTTCAACCAAAAATAAATTTATAAAAAATTATTTTAGTGTCAATCCTAAAGAACTCTTGCAATTGAGAGGCGAGGTTACATTTGGTATGAACCATTCTTTAGAATGTAACTTAGAATTGTCGAAATATTCACAACGTTTTTATGTCATCACTCTTCCAAGGACATTGAAGTATGATCCCAAAATTTATAGCTTAGCATTGCGATTTGTTTCAAATTGCATATGCTACTGTTCAGAGTAATCTATCTTCCCATTAGATACCATATTTTTCCAGGCTCTGAGTGAAAAGTAAATATTCAAATCAAGCATATCTTCAAGACAATGAGTTTGAAGTAATCTGTGATCTTCACATCAGATACCATGTTTGTCCAGTCTCTGACTGAGAAGAAAATATTCAAATCAAGCATGTATTCAGAAACGAGAGTTTTCTCTTCCATCAGATGTACTAATGGAATGACTCAAATTTTGTTTAGAACCTAGATCAAGGCCCCAAATCAATAAAGAATTAACCTCGATACCTGGATCTTGAGGAAGAAGGCCCACTTTGCAAATTTTCTTCTTTCCCTTAATATTTTCACCAATAGTAAATTTAAGAAGATTATAGGCCTAACCCATTTTAACCAGGGTCTTGAATTCTCAAACGTGGAAATTAGAGATCCTGTAAATCTTTAATATCTAGAATCATATTAGTTTTAAAAGGTTCTTAAAATCAAGGAGAATTTCTAATCAAAGCTGTCACCTTGAATTCAAAATTTATTTGTTTGGTGCTTGATACAAAGTAAACCTATACCTTTAGGGTGAATGAGAAAAGTGACATCTATAGTTTTCGAGTTGTGCTTTTGGAGTTATTGATGGGAAAACAACTAATTGATCCCAATTTTGAAGGGAATGCATACCTTATGAGTTGGGTGCATAGTCGAATTAATAAGCTGGATGGATTACATAATGTATTGGATTGTAGAGTTCTAGATTGGTTTGAGGAAATGGATTTGGTCCTTAGAGTGGCTCTTCTTTACACAAATGATTTTCCCTTTGACCAACCATCAATGAGGAGAGTGTTGCAGTTTTTGCGTGGGACTAGCCAACAACATAAGGTTAGGGATGTTACCCAAAATGACATCAAGTAAGGAAATCACTATGTGGGAATAACACCTACAACTAATTAGTTGAAAGGACATGTTATGGCTTTGAAAGAATGTCTGGTACAGTTGGCCTCTCTTAATTCTCTATAATCCCATAAGTCTTTTGTGTTATATTGTAAACATTAGTTGTTGCTTTTTTAATATATCCTTTACTCTAAGATATCGATGTCTTTCATAGCTATTATTAGAGGAAGGTACACCAACTAATACGTGTTCCTTCTTATGTGAAAGAAAGATGTAAACGAATTTATTCCCAAAGGATATATGGTGCATTCTCAGATGGCAATTTATTATCTTAAGTTTGTTGCTTGACTTTATCATTGAAAAATGACAAACAAGAATTAGTGGAACCATTGCTAGCTTTATCCTACGCATCTTCATAGTATTTTCAGAAGGATTTCTAATTGTTGAAGATCAATTGTGTCTCAAACTCTTTAGACATTTTTGCATGGATGATAGACACAATGAGTAATTTTGCAATCAAATGTTAGAGACTAGCAATTTTTTTAGAAGGTGCAAAAGAATGTCAATAGAAAAAACAAATAGAAAATGCTAGACTAGTATGCCCACCTTGCCAGTTTTGTTACTAGTCCCATTGCTCTCTATATGGATGACCATGGAAATCATCAACGCTCTCCCCATAGCAAGAGCTTGTTGTCTTAATTCTACATAGATTTATGCAATTGCCTACGTTAACTTGAATATCCTTCTATTCAATACCATTCTTACACTTTTTTCATATTGATGTAATTTAAATAAATATTATAGTTTTGTTAACTCAATAACGTTTTTTTTTCGCTTTTTTAAATCAACAAAAGTTCATTAATATTTATTATTTGTTTTTGCATTAATCCACCAAGGCAGGGACTAAGCTGTACACAACTCTTGTTTTCTCTATGTTTTGCCCCAAATGGAGGACGATCTCTAGATTTGTGAGATTTTCAAAAAGTATTGCCACTTGAGTGATGGGTGTTGTACAATTTTTTTGTTTCCTCTAACTAATGTAGTTAACCCCTTATCATCGCCTTTTCAACTTTTGTGCTTAAGCCTTAATCATCATTTTTTTTTTGCCTTTATTAGTGTCGGTTATTTCACCTTCCCTTCCCTTTTCACCTAATCAAGGCATGGCTCACCAAGATGATGATTAATGGTGCCAGAAGTGCACCTCAACATTTATACATATGACAAATTCCCCGTCTCCTCCAATTAACTGCATCACGTTGTTGGGGATTCAATTACAAAAGTTGTAGTCTATTAAATGAATTCATAAACCCTCAAACATAGCGATGTCATGGATCAATTGATTAAAGGAGGGCCTACAAAATTCTAGGGCATACATTTCTCCATCTATTGTGGTTGAGAGTTCAAATCTCAACAAAGAAGCATAGTCGCTACAAATTCTGTGTAGTATATCTCATATTCACATTTGTTGGGGAAGAGTTGTGTTTAGCAACAATGAAGGAAACATATCCTAGTCCAATAGTGGAAACAAATGATTGCTTCAATGGACTTTGTTCTTTCTGTAATCGTTGCTCTCATCGTCTACTTCATCCCCTTATTGACCTACTAATTTTATTAAGATGAAAGATTTAGGATTTCTATATTTTGTGGTATTTATGGATGTCTTTTGAGAAAGATCTGTGACATAAATTAGGGTGATTGTAATTGAATTCATTCATTAAATTTGTGCATTTGTATCCCATGGTACTTGAATACTTGTCAAAATTGATGAGATTATGTATCCAATTCTTTCTATTACAGGACAATAATGTCTTGTTCATAACTTTGCATTTTGTGTACTATAGATAAACTTGGGCCAATTTAATAGCTTGAATCATGTGGATGGATGTCTCGAAATTATCCAAACTTAAGGTTTTTAATCATTTAACCATAATTTAATAAATGTAAAATCCACTCAAAGGGCGAATCATTATCTCAAAGGCATATAAATGGGTTTTGAAATCCCTATAAATGGGTTTTGAAATCCCTTTCATACCTCTAGGGACATGAGAATGGATTTGTAGATGAATCATTTTTTCCATTAAACCATTGATTTGTACTTATTTTGATCATGGGCCATGGACCATGAATTTAGTTCCAGTTTTTTCGATATGCGACATGCCATGGATTATATGACTTTAGGAAAAACTTGAAAATCTTCCGACTCACTTAAGAAAAAAATTGAAAATCTTCCAAACTCACTTTCAAGTTGGATCTTTTAGATCATGTATATCATGCAAGTTACAATTTTAACTTAATAAAAAAATTTATATCACCATATTTCTTCTTCTGTTGGATGAGGGTAATTAATATTTATTTGATAGTTTTCCCAATATTTCACCATATTTGTTATATTTGATGGTGAGTAATTCAACCATTTTTATCATATTTGGGTATAAAATGCCCAAGCAATACTTGAGTACAAAAGGCTACTTTGGCCAAATGAATAGTTGTCATGAAAGGTATAAATTTTTATTTTTATTTTAAAGAAATTAAAAATATAATGAAATATATGAAGTAAAGTTATGAATTCAATTTTAATAAAACCTTACATTAATGCATTGGTAATGGTTGTAACACTCATGGTATATGTTCTAATTGAATAATAATTTTTTTTAGTGATTGCATTAGATTCTATTACAGATAAGTATGTTACAACTTAATCTCTAACTAACTCTTTGCCATACCAATTGTTAGTTATGTAAACTATTTAGTTAGAGTATAGTTAGACTATGTAGATTAGTGGGATATAGACTATTTAGTTAGACTATGTAGATTAGTCTGAACATAGTTTATTAGATACTTATGTCTTTGGAGGGACTTGTAATAATTAATTGTAAATCTATGTTTTGATAAAGATCACACAATGTTGAATCAACATAAATGGTTCACAAGAAAGAATAGTATGTTAATTGTTTAATAGATTCTCTTCAATATTATTATTAGTTAACTATGTTGACATTATATATTATTATTAGTTAACTATGTTGACATTATATATTATTATTAGTTAACTATGTTGACATTATATATTATTATTAGTTAACTATGTTGACATTATATTTTATCATGGTTCTCAATAACTATTTTCTCTCATAAATTTATTCTTGATTCTTAACCTAAGTTAAATATTGCTTAAAAAAATCGTTAATTTCGCTTACTTAATTATAAGTTAAGAATCTAATTATATAACTATGCTTATGCTTTTTGTATTGACCTTATGCCTATGCCTATGCTTATGACCCTAGGTCTCAATATCCTCTTAAATATGTTTTGAAGCTATAATAGGTTTTTTCAACTTTTTTCCATAATCAAAGATTTCAAAAATGATTACAAAATTAGGTTTCATTTGATTCAATGAAATTGCATGAATTTATTATCCTTTTAATATTATATATTATTTTATACTTTTATTGTTGTAACATGGGAATGTGCTCATAGTCTCTTTTCAAAAGATCGTCGTAAAGAGTCTTTTTATCATAAAAGTTAAATTGCTTTATTCAGACTAAAGGTTAAACTGCTATATTCATCATAAGTCTTTTTATCATAAAAGTTAAATTGCTTTATTCAGAATAAAGGTTAAACTGCTATATTCATCATAAGCATAAACTGAATAAGTATTATAATTGTATATTGTTCACACTCTTCTTTTACTATCTTAATAATTGTATATGGTTCACACTCTTCTTTTACTATCTTTTGTTTTAATTTCATTTAATTTCTGCATACTTGTGAATTGTCTCTATTTCTTGGAAAAAATATTGACATAATGGATATAAATAACTTATTAAGTTAGTATCACTTATAACCTTGATATAAAACAAGGTTTTATTTTTAACGCAAATAGAATGTTTTTAGATACATTGAATATAATTTTGTGTGTGTTTATTGCACTGAGAGGAGCAAGGTGCTCTACACTGACAAACTAAAACATCGATTACTTGAAAAAGCATCTCATCAATAATAGAAAACTTTATTAACATTACTGATTTATAGCGACATTCTACACTTAACTACCTCTCTCAAATATATCGTCATTGAATCTCATCTATAATCTCACTTTGAGTACTAATGCATCAAAGGAGGGACACATTTAATTCTCACTATATTCATTCAATTCTCCACCATCCTAAACTAGGAGTGGTATGCTCAAATCTTTAATGCTCGAATTTTTTAGGCCCTGGTTAAGCTATAGTGAATGAAACCGCAATATTTCACATGCAGGATAGAAGACCCGCCTTAAATGTGATTTCCCTACATCAGACCAAAGAACCAAAGAGAACTCTGAAGTTGAGTGCCATGCATTGTAAAAATTCTCAATAATAATTTTATCTTAAATTTAATTTTATTTACTATGTTTTAAAAAAATTTAAAATTTGAATATATTTTTTTAATTATAAAATATTTATTTTTATATTGTAATAATACTTTTACTACTTATTTTTTCATTCTTACCTATATTCGTACACTTTATGTTAAAAGAAAAACATTGAAGAATTGCAACTACTTTATAGATTTGTTAATATATTTTAATTCATTTTTAAATAATTTTCATTGGTTAGAAATTAAAAGTAAAAATGTAGTTATGTGCCATCTAAATGTAGGTAGCAAATCAAAATATTGAACACAATTTTCAAAATTAAAAAAATAAAAATAAATCCTCAAATATCAAATATGACTTTGACTAAATTGTTACTTCAAATTTTGAATAATATTTGAACGAACTAAAGGAATTTAAAAGTATAATATTAATATTGGGTTAAATGACAATTTTATGCCTTCCATTATTTAATTATATTTTGGAAATAGATAGATTTTTAACTTGGATACGAAGCTTTCTTCGACCTACCATTCACGATATCTAAAAAAATTTGTTAAAATTTTTTTCAATGAAAAAAGTTGAATTGAGTTTAGTAAAATAGACAAATCCCTCCATAGGTGCTCTCTATTTTGTATAATTGTGGTGGTCCTATGCACTTACCAATGACTTTGATTAGACCTTGTTTCTAGGGACGTCTCCGTGCAAACTGCAAACAAAGGTGACTACTCCCACAATAGGTATCCATCCATTTTTCAATAAAAAAAGAATTGCTCACTGCAAAATTGCGTCATACATATAATTGCAATTTCGCGGATCGAATAGGGCTGGAGAATACATGTGATCTACCAAATCCGACAAGCAGTTAGACTAAATAGTACCACTGCCTGGCCACTGTAGTACGAAAATAAATAAGCAGTTAGACTAAATAGTACCACTGCCTCACCACTGTAGTACGAAAATAAATATGATTCCTTATTGATAGAAAATTTAATTTAAGTGTTTCATCAATAATGTGTTTATATTTTAGAATTTGGGATGGATTATACTTTTTCAGATAAGTGTATTGTCTAAATTAATTTTATAATACTTTTTCAAAATTCTAAATAAACAATTATAAAAAAATACAGATAAAAAATAACTAGTAGTAGATGCATGTATAACTAGTAATTCATGCATGGATAAAAGATAAACAATTCATTTAACTAAAAAAGATAATAGGTAGATAGAAAGTTGGTATCTGATGCATGGAGAAGAATAGATAATTATAACTAAGCATATAAAATAAATAAGAAATAACTTTTTAATGGCATCTAACTTATGAACTAGCCCTATTCAACTACTACAGATTAAATTAAATAACTGTGCTAATATTATTTGAAAATATCCTTTAAAATTTAAACTCATCTTCCTACATGGGGGAGGTTGGAACTGTTGTCATCCCACATCCATCCCATATCTTTAGGTCCACTTGTTTCCACCCTCTCTGAATTTGAAATAGGAGAATTGTTCCCATTTTCGTGTACGATGGCTTCTCTTATCTTTTCCACGACCTCACTCGTTGTAGGCCTGGAGGCTGGTTTCGGTTGCACACATTGAAGTGCCACTTTCACAATGCCGGTGATAGATTTCATATCGTAGCTTCCACCCAACCTCTTATCTACTATTTCTTTTATTTCGTCCAGATTTTCGTTCCTTTCCATGTAAGATGTAACCTTTTATAAAATTCGCCGAAATATAATTATCGTTAGTCTCTAGCACAAAAAAATATGTTGGAAAATCATATTAGTTTGTTAATCTTGCACTTTTTGAATGATTAATTATATGAAAATCCATTCCATTTCTTACCCATTGAATGAGGTTAAGTTCTTCGTCAGATAAATTTGCATTTAGGGGTGGTCTCCCGCATACGATCTCTAACAGAACTACTCCAAAACTATAGACATCACTCTTTTCCGTCAACTGTTGAGTGCCAAAATACCTGCAAAACAAATTTCACCGACTTTAATAATTCAGCATCAACAATATTGCAAAGACTGCAAGTTATATGTATCGTAATTTACTCTGGATCTAGATATCCTGGAGTTCCTTTCACCGTAGTGGTAACATGAGTAACCTCCCCCTCGTCCTCACTTGTCAACTTCGAGAGACCGAAATCTGCAAGTTTTCCATTAAAATTGCTGTCTAGAAGGATGTTAGCACTCTTGACATCCCTGTGAACTATCTTTGGAGTGCAACCCACGTGCAAATATTCCAATCCTTCAAATAGAAATCCCATCACAATTGAAATATGGTTACACATCATTTGTCATAGAATCGAATCATTTCATTGTGATCAACATTCAAATACTTAAAATGATAATTAAAGAGTTACCCTCGGCTGCATGTAATGCTATTTCGTGCTTTCCAATTTAGGTATGAACTTTCTGGATTTATATCTGGGAAACAAACATAGAATCAAATATACGCTTTTGGTCATCAGTGAGCCTCATCAATAAATATATTAATAATTAAAATATGTACCATAAAGATGATCTTTTAAAGATCCACGAGACATGTGCTCGTAAATAAGCATGGGTTCTCTTTACTCATGACAATAGCCGAGTAACGATACCAACTTCTTATGGTGCACCCTTGAAAGAAGATCGACCTGTTAATCAAGATTCATTATAAACCTATTAATCAAGTGGGGCAGTGCAAATCATATTGCATGGTTTAAGAGTATCAGAATTACCTCATTCTGGAATTGGTAAACCCCTTGTGTGGAGAATGATGAGAGCACTTTAACAGCTATATCCTTGCCATCTCGCAATTTACCGAAATACACAGATCCAAAGCCACCTTGCCCAATCTTCCGACTAAAGTTTTGAGTGGCTTCAATCATCTCTTCTAGAGTAAAGGCACGGGATATCGTTCGATCCGGCATCATAATCGGGTTACCTGCAATCCACACAAATTTACTAGGTTTTATTAAACAAGTCTTAATTTCACAAGGGAGACTCCCACGATGTGTTGTATTACAATATTCGAGATAAGATTCAAGCTATTTCCTAGTACCATCCAATTAAAATTCAAGCTATTTCCGAGTATGATAATACTCCAGTTAAAATTCAAACTATTTCCTAACCTTCATTGAGACGCTTTTTTGTCCTTAATTTCTTCCGATGTACAACAATAGCCACCAACAACGCCACGGCAATTGCTAAACCTGCGCTTATCGTTACTCCAATGATAACACTCACTTTGCCCTTTCTTGGGTTATTTCTGGTTTCTTGAATTTCTTTGATACATTTCCCCTTGTCGATACGCTTACAAAGGTAGTCGTTGCCAGAGTATCTGCAATACACCAACCAGATCAGAGATTATAGTGAACCTATGAACTTCTTCGAGTAAAGAACATATTAAATTAATTAAATGTTAACAGAAACTCTAGAACTTGAACATATTAGAAAGTCATTTACGGTCAATACATGAAATAACAATTAAGATATTAAATTACTTGAGTTTCAGTGAAGGCTTGTTAAGAAGTTGTGCAGGAATTACACCGCTGAAATTGTTGTTCTCTATAAACCTGTCATAATGATAAAAATATTGTTACATGATATTAGTAGAAAAGAAATCCTTTTAATTTTGAAGACTAGATGGAGAGACATACAACTCTTTAAGGTTTTTAAGTTCAGATAGCCAATCCGGAACGCTGCCGCTCAAGTGGTTATTTTGTAGATGTCTGCAGTGTTCACAACAAGCGAAGGATATAGCTGGAGTTATCTTTGATAATGACGATCAAACTGATAAAAAGTGAGCTTTTATGTTTGTAAGAAAGTACTTACAATCTCTCTAACATGATGAGCCTGGAAAAATTTGGCAAGCTTCCGATGAGATGATTATTGTCTAGTGACCTGCTAATAGTTGAAAACAGCAAACCAGAAACGAGCAGAACAGAGTATAGAAGACAGAACAGAGCAGGTCTTAGTATCGAAGACAGAGCCAAAACTGATATTTAGGAAAACCACACACATACTACGGAGAGTAGCTCGATCCGTTTATATTAAATGAAATGAACAGAAAGCAGTTACAACGACTACCGATAAAATAGGATATAGTTAGACGAACTCTAGTTCGTCTAAGTGTCTAATTAATACTCCATTATTTCAAGTCCTCCCCTTAATGGAGAATCCTTAATGGAGAATGGATTAACTGCTACACCTAACATTTCCCTAAACAATTCAAATTTGACCTTTCCGAGAGGCTTTGTGAAAATGTCAGCAGTATTTTCACAGGTATTACAATATATAAGATCTATTTCATTGGATTGTAGCTTCTCTCTAACAAAATGATACTGAGCATCAACATGCTTTGTCCTTGCATGAAAAATCGGATTATTTGCCAACTTGATTGAACTTTGGTTATCACATTTGATCACTGTAGGTTCTTTTTGTTCTTCTCCTACATCTTGAAGTAGTCTTCTCAGCCAAACAGCTTCACAAGTCGCTGCACACAGAGCTTTGTATTCTGCTTCAGTAGAGGACAGAGATACAGTAGGCTGCTTTTTACTGCTCCATGAGACAATTCCGGATCCTATGTTAAATGCATATCCAGTGGTTGATCTTCGATCATCCGGATTCCCAGCCCAATCAGAATCTGAATAACCTGTCAGCTCAACAATAGAAGCATCAGTATATTTAATACCATAATCAAGTGTTCCTTTTAGATACCTGAGTACTGCCTTTGCTGCATTCCAATGGCTTTCTTTTGGTTTTGCCATAAACTGACTTAACACACTCACAGAGTATGCAATGTCAGGTCTGGTTGTGGTGAGGTAATTCAAACTACCCACCATCTGTCTGTACATCGTGTCATTCACTTCCTTTGAACCATCATCACAAGAAAGTTTCACATTCTGCTGCATGGGAACAGTAGAAGATTTACACTCATCCATTTTAAATCTTTTAAGTACATCTCTGACATACTTACTCTGACAAACAAAAGTTTGGCCTGCATTTCTCCAAATTTCAAGACCTAGGCAGTAATGGAGCTCACCAAGGTCTTTCATATCAAAAACTTGTGACAGCTGCTCCTTGATTTCATCAATAAGATTCTCTGTATTTCCAGTAATTATTAAGTCATCAACATATACAGAAATCAATACTATATACTCCTGCTCATCATATTTGATATATAGATTTGGATCACTCTTGCTCCTCATAAATCCCTGTTGAAGAAAGAAGGAGTCTATCTTCTCATACCATGACCTAGGTGCCTGTTTTAGTCCATACAATGCTTTCTTTAACTTACACACTAAGTGTTCTTGCCCCTTTTCCACAAACCCTTCAGGTTGAGTAAGGTACACCTCCTCCTTTAACTCACCATTCAAAAACGCTGATTTCACATCTAATTGGTTTAGCTTCCAATTGTGCTTTGTAGCTAAAGCAATTAACAATCTGATAGTATTTAATTTAGCCACAGGTGCAAATGTTTCAGCATAGTCAATACCTTCTGTTTGTGAATAGGGTCAGTGCAAGCTAATGAGGGTCACTTTTGGCACGTTAGATGCAATAGAAAACTGAAAAAGCAGGCATCCCTCAACTTACTTGGATTTTTTGATTTACTTACGGAAAATATCTTGCATTGAGTAAAAAAGATGAAATGTAGGAAATTGAATCACGTTTCTGAATATATAACTTTTATGTATTGAAAATTTGCATAGCTATGTCAAGTTTCAGTTTTCCTAACAGACACTTTTTATTTTTCAGGCAAATGATAAGGTATATGTTTTTGTGGGTAGAGCCTTTGAGGGCCTAAATGATGGAATCAAGCTACAAAAATCGGCATGCATGTAGAGAACACATAGCACTTGTGCGCCATTATTTTTCGAAAATTAAATTAGTAATTTTATAATTTTTTTATAATTGTCTAAGTGATCAAACCTCAAAAATAGTACATCTTTTGTGGGTAGAGCCTTTGAAGGTCTTAATGCAAAAATCTTGAAATGGGTTTTTCATAGAACGTGGAGGTTAGTGTCCTCTTGTGCACCATACAATTTTTTTTTGAAATGATTGAGAATTGAAAAAGTTATGGAAGAAACACTAACAATGTGTTTCACGAGTTAAGGAGGTAGGACAGAAAAGAAATTGAAAGAAAATAGGAAAAATTAATATTTCAAAATAAAAGTTACATATTTGGAATCTGCAGAAAAAATGCTATTTGTGTCTAAGATTTCGTCAAAAATAACTCTGTGTAGCATATTGTAACGAGTGGCTAAGCACAGGCTTCTCCAGAAACTGGAAGAAATACCCAATTAGCTTTGGTTTTTCATTAACATAGCACAGGTTTGGAATTACCGAAGCAAACTCCAAAGCATACACATAGGATTATTGTTGACATGTGAGCATGTGACTCGGCCTGTTTAAATTCAAAAATATTGCCGCGCTTTTAGATTTAAATAACGCGTACGCGTTATATAACTAAATAACGCGTGCGCGTTATATCAATAATTAACGCGTACGCGTTATATAACTACATAACACGTACGCGTTATATAGTTACAAAACGCGCTCGCGTTATTCAAATCATAAAATATATGTTTAATACTTGAGAAAGAGGGGGTGTAGAAGTCAAGGGAAATTTTGTTTAATATTTGAGAAGGGGTGGGGAAGGGTCAAGGGAATCTATGGTTAATATTTAATAAGGGTGGGAAAGGGTCAAGGGCTTAGAAGGATGTTGGAAGCTTGAGTGGGGAGAGATGAAGGGAATGAGAACATGATGGGCTACAGGGGGTGAAGGGAAGTGGAGCTTGAGAGCACTATTAGGAGTAGAATAGGTTCTGAAGAGGTATAGGGTTAGAAGTTGAAAGTGAGACTTGAGTGACAAGGGGGATGTGAGAGAGAAATAAAGAATACAAGGGGGGGAGAGACATAGAGCGAGGGAGGGAGAGGGACAATGGGGAGGAATGGATTTGGAGGGAGTGAGAGATAGATGGGGATAGAACGAAATAAGAGATAGGAAGGGAGGGACAGAAAGTGTTGGTGGGAGACATGCAGAGAGTGGTGGCGATGGAGAGAGAGGGAGTGATGGAGAGATTGGGATAGGTTGAGGGAAAGATGAGGGAGGGATAGAAGGTGAGAGACAGGCGATGAGAGAGGGAGGGAGAGAAGGTAGGGTGAGGGATGGAGGGAGAAAGTTGGAGATAGATATGGATGGAGGGGGTATGGGTTTGAGAATGGAAAGTGACATAATGTGTGTGTATGTGTGTGTGTTTGAGAGAGAGAGAGAGACAGAGAGAGAGACAGAGAGAGAGAGAGAGAGAGAGAGAGAGATTGATGGTTGGGGAGAGAGAGACTAGAGGGATTTGTGAGCATCATATTCTCCATCAGCATCATATTCTTCATCATCATCATCTTCATGACCATCATCGTCATCATCAACATCTTCATCATCATCACCATCATCATCATCATCATCATATTCCTCATCAAATCAAAATCTCCATCATCATTATCATCATCATGATCATCATCTAAACATCACCATCACCATCATCATCAACATCTTCATCATCATCACCATCACCATCATCATCAAAATCTTCATCGTCATCACCATCACCATCACCATCACCATATTCATCATCATTGTCATCTCTAGGTTCCCCATCAACATCAACATCTCCATCATCATCATCTTCTTCATCATCATCATCTTCATCACCATCATCATCATCATCAACATCTTCATCATCATCACCATCATCATCATCATCATTATCTTCCTTGAATCAGATCAACATATCCATCATGTCACCATCATCTTCTGAACATCATCATCTAAACATCACCATCACCATCACCATCATCATCATCATCTTCATCATCATTACCATCACCATCATCATCAACATCTTCATTGTCATCACCATCATCATCATCATCATCATTGGCATTTGTAGGTTCCTCATCAACATCTCCATCATTATCATCTTCTCCATCATCATCATCTTCATCACCATCATCATCAGCATCAACATCTTCATCATCATCACCATAATCATCATCTTCATCGTCATCAGGTCAACATCTCCATCATCATCATCTTCTTCATCATCTTCACCATCATCATCATCATCATCATCTTCATCGCCATCTCCATCATCTCCATCATCTCCATCATCATCACCATCACCATCATCATCATCTTCATGACCATAAACATCTTCATCATCATTGTCATCTCCCCCTTCCTCATCAACATCTCCATCATCATCATCATCATCATCATCATCACCATCTGAACATCACCATCACCATCATCGTCAACATCTTCATCATCATCATCATCATCATCAGCATCATCATCAGCATCAGCATCATCATCAAAATCTTCATCGTCATCACCATCACCATCTTCATCATCATTGTCATCTCTAGGTTCCCCATCAACACATCTCCATCATCGTCATCTTCTTCATCATCATCATCTTCATCACCATCATCATCGTCATCTTCTTCATCATCATCATCTTCATCACCATCATCATCGTCATCAACATCTTCATCATCATCACCACCATCATCATCATCATCTTCCTCATCAGATCAACATCTCCATCATGTCACCATCATCTTCATCTTCATCATCATCATCATCATCATCATCATCATTACCAACACCATCATCATCAACATCTTCATCGTCATCACCATCATCATTGGCATCTGTAGGTTCCTCATCAACATCTCCATCATCGTCATCATTGGCATCTGCAGGTTCCTCATCAACATATCCATCATCGTCATTTTCTCCATCATCATCACCATCATCACCATCATGATCTTCTGAACATCATCATGATCATCATCTAAACATCACCATCACCATCATCGTCAACATCTTCATCATCATCGCCATCAGCATCATCATCAAAATCTTCATCGTCATCACCGTCACCATCTTCATCATCATTGTCATCTCTAGGTTCCCCATCAACACATCTCCATCATCATCATCTTCTTCATCATCATCATCTTCATCACCATCATCATCGTCATCAACATCCCCATCATCATCACCATCATCATCATCATCATCTTCCTCATCAGATCAACATCTCCATCATGTCACCATCATCTTCGTCATCATCATCATCATCATCATTACCAGCACCATCATCATCAACATCTTCATCGTCATCACCATCATCATTGGCATCTGTAGGTTCCTCATCAACATCTCCATCATCATCATCATTGGCATCTGCAGGTTCCTCATCAACATATCCATCATTGTCATTTTCTCCATCATCATCACCATCATCACCATCATGATCTTCTGAACATCATCATGATCATCATCTCAACATCACCATCACCATCATCGTCAACATCTTCATCATCATCGCCATCAGCATCATCATCAAAATCTTCATCGTCATCACCATCACCATCACCATCACCATCACCATCTTCATCATCATTGTCATCTCTAGGTTCCCCATCAACACAACATCTCCATCATCATCATCTTCTTCATCATCATCATCTTCATCTCCATCATCGTCCTCATCAACATGATCTTCATCATCATCACCATCATCACCATCATCATCATCATCTTCCTCATCAGATCAACATCTCCATCATGTCACCATCATCTTCATCACCATCATCATCACCATCATCATCAACATCAACATCTTCATCATCATCACCATCATCTTCATCAACATTATCATCTTTATCATCTTCATCTGCATCATGATCATCTTCATTGTCATCACCCTCCTCCTCCTCATCATCTTTATCATCTTCATCTACATCATGATCATCTTCATTGTCATCACCCTCCTCCTCCTCATCATCTTGTGCACTTATGCACTTAGGGATTAATATTTAGAAGAGGGTCTAAAGGCCTTTATGGGGGAGGGGCTCTAGGAACAAGGTAAGACAGAGAGGGCAGGGGGGAGGGATAAAGGCGTAGAGGGTTAGTGATTAAGGGAGAAGAAGGGAGAGAGTGCTATAGGGAGGGATAATGACGAAGATAAAGAGAAGGTGGAGAGATGGAGAGTGGGGTGGTAGAGACATGGCTGAAGGGAGAGAAAGAAACATGAAAGAAACATGTAGGGAGAATGAGGGACACATATTTAGAAAGAGATAGGGGGTATCTAGGGATTATTGGGAGAGAGCTAGGGGGTATTAAACCATACAAAACATTTGTTTTGTATGCAATCATATAAATTATTAGTTTTCTTTGATTTTGTTCGTTTCCCTAGCCGTGCACCTAACCTATTTATTGTGCTTGACTATATCGCGTTCGCGTTTTTTAACTACATATCGCGCACGCGTTTTATATTTATAAAACGCGTACGCGTTTTGGAACTCCAGAAATAATGGACTGTTGCTGTCCGAGAGCAACTTCACTCTGTCCGAACGAAAGCAACAATCCCGCGATTTTTCAAACAGCACGAGCCCGCGTCTGAAAATTTTCACATTCTACACCAACTCCATCATTTTTTTTTATGCAGGTGCAGCATTGAGGACATCTTTCATGGTTGCTCACTGTGGTGTTGGGTTATATGGCCATATTTGAAGAAAATAATTAGCAAGCTTGAAGAATCTCCAATTGAAGAACACCAAAGATAAGGCCTTTGAAAGATTCATTTTGCCTATATTTGAGGAGCACACAAGGTAAGATATCAAGCTTCAAGACCAACAAGGAAGAACTTCCATTTGCTTATTATTGAAGAGCTTGTAATTGAGGAGCAACAAAAACAAACTATATTGAATTGATCATTGTGGTGATGGGGAATGCACGTAACCGAGTAAACAAATCCACAAGGAAGAAGAGACCTCAAGAAGTCATTGAAGAAGAGAAAGAAAAGAAAAGAATATACATGATGAATCGGAGGCTTTCTTTGGAAACTAATCCAAATCCAATTGTAGAGGATACCATGGTTCATCCTATTAATCCACGACAAGAGGGACCTTCAATTTCCACAATAGTTGTTGAACAAGCACCCCATGGAAGTAATCAAGAAGCAAAACGTAGGTGCTCATTAGGGGATGTTTCAATTCCCACTTCAAGTCAAAGTGATAAGTTACCATCTCAAGATGAAGCTCACGAAGAAACACACAATTTGCTATCCGGATGTGGTTATACAAGCGATGAAGTCAGAGAGGCGTTGGACATTTTGCCTACTGTTGAAGAAGAGAATGTTATCCACACCATCGATGAGGATGTTGGACTTCCACAAGGGGATGTTGGACTTCCACAGACCATGGATGAGGATGTTGGACTTCCACCATCCAACTACCAGGAAGAGAATGAAGGACACCAAGCTACTACTGAAACGCCAGAGCGTCTTGGTGATGCGCTACATGGTACAATTCCAACCCCCTTACCTCCATTAGCAAGCACACGTCGAAGAACTCCGAAGCGTATACAAGTTGATGAAAGACTTATGAATTCCATTGAAGGTACGCTATCTAAACGTAGTATTGCTTATCAAACTCAACAGATACTTGATAAATATTTTGTTTCTAAATGTGATGGAGATAAATGTAGATTATTTTTATCATTGTTAAAATCTAGGAGCATGAATGTTGTTAGGAAAAAGTTAGGGATAAAGATGATAAAGAATTCTGAACCAAGTTCTCATATAGTTAAAAGCCTAGTAGATGCATTTGGTAAAATTGGTAAGAACACACGTTCAAAGGACCGCAATGCTGCTCGTCGTGTGTTGTCACAATCAATTGCAGATAAGAACACCAGGGCCCTTCGTATTCTCAGGCCTACATCGAAACTAGTTAATTTGAATGTAAAAACCCTCCGTAGGTATTCTATTAGAAGAGAACATCTTGACACAACCGATCAGACAGATTTTTGGGCCTTTGTTGGTCGGTTGCCACGTCGTGACATGAAGCTAGTTGATGCAGTAAAGGGACTAGTGCATAGTTTTTGGCATGATCACACAAGGCCTTCTTCAAACCGAAAGGATGTACTAAAACTAAGAAGGGGTTCAAAGGATCGTGAGCCACATACTAAGCATCTTCTTGATATAACACAGACAGAGCTTTACGAAAAATTTAAGATTGAGCATAGACAATTGAACTTGGGGCAAAGATCTTTTGAGAAATGTAAGCCATGGTATGTTAGAATAAATACTCTTCGTAACACTTGTTGTTGTAGATACCATGTAGAATATGAATATTACTATGAAACATTTTTGTACATTCGTCGTGTGTTGCATACTAACATTGTGCAGGATTGCTCCATGACAATACCACCGACTTCATCAAGAGAATTCATTCATAGCATCATGTGCAATAGGCCCGAGGGGCAAACATACTATGCAAAATCTTGTTTGGATGGAACATGCTCCAACTGTGCTGGAATGGCATTATTGAGCCAATGTATGCACGAGAATGGAGACAGTGAATTTGGGAAAATGGTTACAGACATGAAAAGTTTCAAATATATCAACTATGAAATAGTCCCAGGGAAAGAAAGCAAAAAAATACAATTGGTGACATCTCAGGTATGCATTTATATCTATAAAATTATGTTGTAACGGTTACATTTCAATCCTTACTTACAACAAAAAACTGACATTGAGATCATTTTGTGTCACCAGGTACAAGTTAGTGACTTCATCAAGGAATTTATTGAAAAGACACATCAATATGTTCAGCATGTCCACGTGGCACGATGGCAGGATGAGAAGTTTAGAATATGCAGAGATACATTTCCCCTTGGTACTATACTTTCAGTTGTTGATTTTGCCGAGAACTACACTCTGCAACCTCAAAATGAGATCCAAAGTCAGTATTATCACTCTGAGCAGGTTTCCTTGATGGTCCATATCACATACAGGCATGGCCCAAATAGCACTGAAGAGCAAAGAGAAATTCTGAAGGAATATCACTTCTACATAAGTGATGATAGGTGCCACGACTTCCACTATGTACGTCATTGCTTCATCATGTTCTATGATCACTTGAAGGGAAGGAACATACAGATGGACCGACACTGGATTTGGTCTGATGGGTGTGCTGGTCAGTTCAAAAATGCACGCATATTTCAGTGGTTGTGTTCATTGCATAAAAACTACAAAGTGCCACATATGTGGAACTATTTTGAGACTGGGCATGGTAAAGGAGAGCATGATGGAGCCGGAGCATGTGTCAAAACAGCCCTACGAAGAGAGGAATTGAAAGTATCTACAGAATCTACTATTCTAAATGCTCAATCTATAGTCAGGTGGTGCACGTCAGTAATGGGAGAGGAATCAACTATGCGAGTAGAATCCACAAGAAAGAGACATGTGGAGAGATTTTTTTGGGAGGTGGTAGACATAGATCGTTCACATGCATGGGAATGCAAGACTGTGCCTGGGACTCGTGGCTTTCATTCGGTTCGAAGCTCTGATAACCCAGTATTTGAAATTTGGACCAGAAAACTTGCTTGTTTTTGCCCGCCTTGTTGTGATGGTGACTGGGATGGGTGTGAATCATTGGATTGGGTTAATGGATGGGATCGCATATCACTTCCACTTGATCAGCGTGCAATTGTTGAGTTAACTCCGTTGGAAGAAGACCAATCATCTATTTCTGCAGATTTTGATCATGTATCAGACCTTGTACAACCCGGTATGATGCATTTCCTTAACATTTTTTGTTTGTTTACGTAGTCTTCAAATGCACATTAATGGACTTGTATCGCACTCTAAATATTTTGATCATATACCTACAATCATATAATGCAGGGCACATATACGCAGTGGTTGCCTCAAAAGATACTGAATGGGGTGATGAATACTGGTTGGCACGCTGTATAGATGGAAAGCAAACCCTCATTGTGTCCATGACTGACGATGAAAACAACCACTTTCCAACTGGTTCTATGGTTGTTAAAGGTGAATACTTGACACGGGACAACAATGGAAGAAAGAAGGGTGGATATGTTTACAGGGATTACAAACCAGGTGCAAGTGTATATCACTTTACCAACTTAATCATTGGCACAAACCTTCAGGTACGAACAATGCCTAGTCGAAATACATCGAAGGTACGCTACTTCTTACCGGATACAGAGCACGAGAGACTAATGGAGACCATCAGTATAAGAGATGATCCGGAGGGCTTGGTTGTATGATAATAGGTGGGATCTAGCATGATGAGGTACGTTACATACTTTTAATACTATACTATTTTCACTATTTGTAATTGAATATTGATATATGTTCAATTTTCACATGTATGTTTCATATGAATATGTCAATTTTGCGTTCTTGATATGCCAAATTTACAAGAGATGGATTAAAATTATATTATGTTCATATGATCAGTAAACCATATATTAATCATGTTTGAGAGGTTGCTTAGCTAACTTTAAGGGCATTTAAGCTCTATGTTAAGCCCAACTAAATCCTTATGAATCACTAGACAATCGAATTGGTTCCTTGAGTAATTCAACTATGAAAGTCTCTCTTAATCTAGCGACAACCACCTTTTACCCATTTCTATAGAATTTATCTTCTTTAATAATTTTCTAATCCAAATTTTAATAGCTATTACATTTTCACTATACAACTATGAAAGTCTCTAGTGACAACCACCTTTTACCCATTTTTATTATACATCTCTAAGTTATCCACACAAAAACACACACATATATATATAATAATTATTGTGTATTCATAGTCAAAACTAAAAAATATATGGATTAAAGTGGATAAACATTAAACTAAACTAAAATTAAACTAAAATTAAACTAAATTAAATTAAACTAAAAAATATATGGATTAAAGTGGATAAACATTAAACTAAAATTATAATAATTGTGTTTTTTAATCCATTTTTTACATATGATCAGTAAACCCTAAAATTATATTATGTTCATCATGTTGGTTATTGGCTTCACCCAACAAAATTAATTCAATTCATGCTCACTATATTAAACAATACACTTATATTAAATTTAATTCATGTCTTGTTAAATATTTCATAATGAATTAGCTAGTTGAGAGCACCACCTTAGACCAAGCCATCATCATCATGGACCTGCAAAACCCTAGTTTCCAAAGTGTCTAGGCAGGTTCGGGCTAGGAACACTAGCCATACCCGCCCGGTGGATGATTTTCCAAAGTTGACCCCCGTGTGCAAAAATTGCACACTCCCACACTGAGCAAAACCCTAGTTTCAAAGATGGACCTGCAAGGTGACACATGGGCCACCGGGTAGGAGGGGAGGGGCACCCCTGGCACTATCCCGGTGTGCTGAATCCAACGGAGTCGACGGTTCGTCGATCCGAGCCACGGTCTTCATTCTATGGCTCGTCCCGTCTCACTACCAGAAGGCCTTCAGGGACACCTGCTGGATACCTACCGGGGGCATAGAACTCCAACCATGCAACAAAACCGGGTTCCGGGGAGACCTGCAGGTGTGTCTAGACAGGTTCGGGCTAGGAACACTAGCCATACTTGCCCGGTGGATGATTTTCCAAAGTTGACCCCCGTGTGCAAAAATTGCACACTCCCACACTGAGCAAAACCCTAGTTTCCAAGATGGACCTGCAAGGTGACACATGGGCCACCGGGTAGGAGGGGAGGGGCATCCCTGGCACTATCCCGGTGTGCTGAATCCAACGGAGTCGACGGTTCGTCGATCCGAGCCACGGTCTTCATTCTATGGCTCGTCCCGTCTCACTACCAGAAGGCCTTCAGGGACACCTGCTGGATACCTACCGGGGGCATAGAACTCCAACCATGCAACAAAACCGGGTTCTGGGGAGTCCTGCAGGTGTGTCTAGACAGGTTCGGGCTAGGAACACTAGCCATACTTGCCCGGTGGATGATTTTCCAAAGTTGACCCCTGTGTGCAAAAATTGCACACTCCCACACTGAGCAAAACCCTAGTTTACGAAATGAATGCACAATGAAGCCACTAGGCCATGGGGAGACGAGGGAGAGGGCCCCCTAGAGGTAATCGCACGCTAGGAGACCAACGGAGTCGACGGTTCGTCTGTCCGACGTCCGGTTTCCGAGTTATGTCGAGTTGCAAGTCGCATGAAAATGCCGTTCAGGGACACTTGGTGAATTTCCGTCCGGGAGCCAAAAAGCAAACGAAGCAGGAAGATTGCGTGCCGTTGGCTCCTGCAAGTGTGTGTGGGCAATGCCGACGTGGGAACACTGCCGGGAGCCATAAATCCATGATAGTAAATTAATTCATGACAAAAAAAACTGAATTATTCCTTTCAATGGATGTGGTTTTCAATTTCCTATATTGTTAGGTCAATTTGGCACATTCATTGAAAGAAATTGTAGACTTTAATGATGATCACAACAAGTGTGTTTGTTAAAACCTTGTGAAATAGAGCATCAAAAGACCTACATTGTAGGCCATATAATTGTGTTTGTTTACCTTTTGTTTGATGGACCATGCACAATAAGTAATAAAATAATTTTTGAAGTAGGTCATTTCATTTTTCTGATTTTTTCTGTGGTGGTGTTGAAAAAGACCATTGTTCTTATTGATGGGATTTCATGTGCTTATGATTCTTTGGATAATCTGGACACATACAAGGACACCATTATTAGACTAATTCATTATAAACAATTTAATATGAGTAATCTACATAAATGAATTGAAAAATTAACAAAAATAACAAACAACCCATATACCTTGGAATATAACACAAGAGTGACCATGTTAGGCAATCTTACTTATCTACTTACCTATGGTCATCTAAGTAGACCATTTGGATCATGTCTATTACTAATGATCTCCATTAACTTTTCATGTTCACAATGAGGCTTGAAGTATCATACCTTTGATGGGTGCTTCCTTGGCATTGTTTGTAGTTTGAGGTTTGTATCGAAAACTAAGTTTGTAAAGTGGTATATAGATTCACCTAGTCTAATCTTGAAATACATAACCAACCTTCTTCCATGTTTGGTCATCCAGTGTTAGATATTATCCTTTAATAACCATCAAACTGATTACAAGTTGATCACCATTGTCATCTATTAGTGAGACATGAGGGTTTGGTTCGCCTTTAAGGAACATGCCAACAAATAGTGAGTGCCCCATTAATTATCTTTCAGGGAAACCATTGCATATATGTTCATTTTATTCTCAAAAATGAGATTGATGGTGTTTATTCTCATGCAATGTATACAGTTAGGATTAAGACAACTGTATAAATCTATGGAATTATAAATGGAGATATTAATCCAAAAGGAAGCCAATGTTGGCCTTGCCAATCTTTTCTTCCGAATGCAAACGAAATATTAGATTCCATTTTGCTATGTTTCCATGTAAAATATATTTGAAAAAAAACATATATTTGGATTATATGGAAATCCTTCTTACCTTTGACATTGTTTGGGATCTGCAGGATGGGAATGAAGTATTTTTTAGGGATTAAGAGGAGTATTCAATTACGCAAACTTATGAATGCCTATTTTGACAAGCAATCCATTGATTTCAACTCCATCAAATTTCTGTTTGATGGATGATGTTTGCAAGGTGAGCAAGTTTAACCCACCAATGCGAGATTGCATGCAATTACACTGAGCAAAACCCTAGTTTACGAAATGAATGCACAATGAAGCCACTGGGCCATGGGGAGACGAGGGAGAGGGCCCCCTAGAGGTAATCGCACGCCAGGAGACCAACGGAGTCGACGGTTCGTCGGTGCGACGTCCGGTTTCCGAGTTATGTCGAGTTGCAAGTCGCATGAAAATGCCGTTCAGGGACACTTGGTGAATTTCCGTCCGGGAGCCAAAAAGCAAACGGAGCAGGAAGATTGCGTGCCGTTGGCTCCCGCAAGTGTGTGTGGGCAATGCCGACGTGGGAACACTGCCAACACTGGCTCGGGGGAGGTTTTTGCAGAGTTTACCGACCAATGCGAGATTGCATGCAATTACACTGAGCAAAACCCTAGTTTACGAAATGAATGCACAATGAAGCCACTGGGCCATGGGGAGACGAGGGAGAGGGCCCCCTAGAGGTAATCGCACGCCAGGAGACCAACGGAGTCGACGGTTCGTCGGTGCGACGTCCGGTTTCTGAGTTATGTCGAGTTGCAAGTCGCATGAAAATGCCGTTCAGGGACACTTGGTGAATTTCCGTCCGGGAGCCAAAAAGCAAACGGAGCAAGAAGATTGCGTGCCGTTGGCTCCCGCAAGTGTGTGTGGGCAATGCCGACGTGGGAACACTGCCAACACTGGCTCGGGGGAGGTTTTTGCAGAGTTGACCCACCAATGCGAGATTGCATGCAATTACACTGAGCAAAACCCTAGTTTACGAAATGAATGCACAATGAAGCCACTGGGCCATGGGGAGACGAGGGAGAGGGTCCCCTAGAGGTAATCGCACGCCAGGAGACCAACGGAGTCGACGGTTCGTCGGTGCGACGTCCGGTTTCCGAGTTATGTCGAGTTGCAAGTCGCATGAAAATGCCGTTCAGGGACACTTGGTGAATTTCCGTCCGGGAGCCAAAAAGCAAACGGAGCAAGAAGATTGCGTGCCGTTGGCTCCCGCAAGTGTGTGTGGGCAATGCCGACGTGGGAACACTGCCAACACTGGCTCGGGGGAGGTTTTTGCAGAGTTGACCCACCAATGCGAGATTGCATGCAATTACACTGAGCAAAACCCTAGTTTACGAAATGAATGCACAATGAAGCCACTGGGCCATGGGGAGACGAGGGAGAGGGTCCCCTAGAGGTAATCGCACGCCAGGAGACCAACGGAGTCGACGGTTCGTCGGTCCGACGTCCGGTTTCCGAGTTATGTCGAGTTGCAAGTCGCATGAAAATGCCGTTCAGGGACACTTGGTGAATTTCCGTCCGGGAGCCAAAAAGCAAACGGAGCAAGAAGATTGCGTGCCGTTGGCTCCCGCAAGTGTGTGTGGGAAATGCCGACGTGGGAACACTGCCAACACTGGCTCGGGGGAGGTTTTTGCAGAGTTGACCCACCAATGCGAGATTGCATGCAATTACACTGAGCAAAACCCTAGTTTACGAAATGAATGCACAATGAAGCCACTGGGCCATGGGGAGACGAGGGAGAGGGTCCCCTAGAGGTAATCGCACGCCAGGAGACCAACGGAGTCGACGGTTCGTCGGTCCGACGTCCGGTTTCCGAGTTATGTCGAGTTGCAAGTCGCATGAAAATGCCGTTCAGGGACACTTGGTGAATTTCCGCCCATTTTATAATTTAAGCCACTTTTAAATATTTGAACTTCCATATTATTTTTGAAAGAGTATAATATTTCAAAACTCCTAAAGAGACAAAAACACATGATCAAAACTCCTAAGGCTGTAATTTAGAGTAGTAATAATGGGGGGTGATGGAGTTGAATTTGATCCTATGGAAGATAATGATACTAATATTATTGAGAATAAAGGGATAATAGGTTGATCCATGACACCTTTGTTTGCATGGATGAGGATGCACCTATGTATGAGACCTATGATAATATTCATGATGTACATCTTATTGATAAGGCACACAAAGGCCTATACAAGAGATCAAAGATGGGTCACTTTGTCTACTAATTTGATGTTGATAAAATTGAAGGTATTGAATGACATTTCAAACAATGGTATGACAAAGATCCTAATGTATACACAAGGTTAATATATAAGGTGCCCCATAAGGTTCTTTGTCATATCCCTATAATTCTAGGTTTTTGATGATTGTTTAGGTTAAAAAACATAGCACATTATATGGATTATCATGTACAAAGATAAGTGAAGATGGTATTATATGAGTGGCTACAAATGGTTCTCAATTTACGATCATCAAGGAAATATTACCCATTTTTTAAGAAGAACCTCATAATGTTAGACTTTCATTGGTAGTTGATGGCAATGGGTGTGCATGAGTGAGTTCATTGAAACCTTGAAAACATTGTATTGCATTTAGTTTGATTAAATTACACGAGCAAGAACTTTGACATAACTTGTAATGATCATCCAAAATCACAAATTTTAATTAGATACCAATTAGTGCATGCATGTAGTGAATTCGTTGAAACCTTTGAATATAATAGTTTGTTCTTTTGACATAGTGCATTCATGAGTAAAAGATAATCCACACAAATCAACACATTAGAATGACACAAGTACATGTATCCAAAAGTACATATATATCCAAAAGTGCATGCCTCCAAAAGTACATGTATATCCAAAAGTCTCCAAAAGTGCATGTCTCCAAAAGTACATGTATATCCAAAAGTATCGAAAAGTACATGTATCCAATGAAGTCAATGTACATGTCTCCAAAAGTACATGCACAATAAAGTCAATGTACATGTCTCCAAAACTGAATGTATCGAAAAGTACATATATATACAAAAGTATCCAAAAGCACATGTGTCCAAAACTATCCAAAAGTATCAAAACTCAAGCTTTCTCTTGTTCTTTCCTGACGTTGATCCTCTAGGCACATCCCTAGGATCAATGTGCATCCCTGGATCCTGCAAATTAAATATCAATTGTTAAATTCAACTAACTATGTACACTAATACATTATCTCAACAATTATCAACTGGTGCATGGAAAGTGCATGAAACACTTGGTCACTGAAGGACATCTCACCTCAACTGACAAAGGAGATTGTGTTGCTTGTGTAGCAGATGGAGCCGTCGGTTGAACATCCAGGATGGTTGAACCAGGGGGGCCAGGCACTGCTCCTGCTGGTGGTGGCTACAATGAAAAAATGTTGAAATAGTTAGAAATGCATGAATAAACAATAGGTCCAACAATAATAAACTATGTAAAGATAATGTTGAAATAGTTACATACCTGTGTGTGATCAGTCGCCACTGCAGATGCGGCACTAACTGCTGCATCAACCATCGATGCAAGGTTCTCAGCAGACAACTCGGGTTCCTGTTGCAGTAAACATGCAATTCAAACATTAACAAAAACGATTTATGCACTGGATTTCAAGTTATACAACAAATATCATCGAAGGATATACATTACCGTGGTGTGAGTAAGCCCATGGTCGTGGGCAGCTGGAGTCTTTCTCGGAGTAGAACGCCTCACATACACACGACCCTTGTTCACGAATGGCCTGGAGGGAGATGCAAATACAGGCAATGGGCCAGATGTGTCGGATGGTGCCTACAGTCAGCAAGTGTTCATGTAGTTAGACATGCATGATTCAACAAACAAACATGTATTTAAAAAATGTCATTTTTAATTGTTTACCTGGAGCCCAGACGTTTCAGGGGACGGTATGACCATGGGCACTACCTCCACATTACCTTGCCCCTGTGAAGGATCTGCCATCTGCAAGTTTAATAATTGTAAATATTAGACCGTATATAGCATTAATGAACTAAAATGTAAAGTATGTGGAAATTAACAAATTAACAAGTATTAAAAAACTGAAATTTTAAAATGTTTACCTCGGTGTGAGATACGGCAATAGGTGGTATATAAGATGGGCCTGCCGAATGGGTAGCATCATGCCCCCCTGTCGAGTCTGGAACATCCGGCTCTGGGGCGTCACTGCCGGTAATCATCATCAACTGCAAGTTCACAAAATTAATATATTAGCTCAAACTATATATATGTGTACAAAGACGATAATAAATGAAGAATTTATTACAATTAACCATCAAGATACCTCTCTCAAAAAGCCACTGAAGGCAACATCTGATGCAATACCATAGCAGGGACGACCACATGACGTGCACTCGTGAGGATCAGTACTAGGATGGGGAATAGCTGATGGTCCTCCACTAGTGGATGGTCCTGCAGAAGTGGATGGTCCTGATGGTCCTGCAGTAGCTGATGGTCCTGCATGGTGACGAGCTGGTGTATGTACCACACCAGGGACAGATGTCCCTTCCTCACCCATATGTTGAACCATCCTGCCATGGCGAAGAACCGTCCGTGCCAAACTCAAAAAAGCATCCCGTGTCTGCGGAATAATGCGATGTGCTGGTGGGACATCTGGCCCAGGCAACTGCCTGCGAGGTGCAGGGATAGGGCGATCCTGGTCTCGAAGCCTGGCATTGGGTCGGTTTTGGGGAATCCCCCCACCGATCCCCTGGAACTGTAAGATGTCAAAATAGTTAACGTGTTTATGCAACACGAACTCTGCATACATCTTTCGAAGGAAATATAAGGGAATTTCCCTGTTGTTGTGTGGTGGCATATCAAAAACCATGTACCATCTGTCCATCCAGTTATCAACAAATGGTTGAAACGTGCACCACTCAATGGAGATATGCGGCTTGCTTGCATTAGGGATTTCCCCCGTCCGAGGGTCCCTAAACAATGCAAATACAACCTCTTTGGATATTTTTAGCTTTTTTACTGCATTGTAATCTAGTCCATCAGCATATTGTTGTCTTTTTCTTTCTCTGTAAGATGCAATATCATACAGGACATTCGTAGATTGTGTAATTGTGTCCACAATTGCATCCAAGGTTGATGCAAGTGAACGGCGAATCCTGTCGCCACCACTAAAAGCTTCACTTATGCCCCTCAATTGGGCAAGCTCAATCAATATTTCGGCATTGGCATCCATAGCCGCAACTGCAATAAAGACATTAATACGAAAATCATTAGAAACATATACATGGTATATAATGACGTCTCTTCAAAATTGAACATGTATTAAATCAAACTCACATAAGCAATTTAATGGCATTTACTTACATACATTTAAAACTTAAAATTAAACATTTGACAATTAAAAAGTAAGTTAGTCAGATTGGCAGAGACGAGGAGGAGGAGGATCAAGGCAGTGATGAGTTTGTTGATTCAGGCATGGAGGAGGAGGATCAAGGCAGTGATGAGTTTGCATCTATGTGTCTCAATGTCTCATTGTGTTTTGTGATTGTGAATGACAAATGTGTTGTGATTTGTGAATGATCTAATTTCTATTGAATATTTCATATTTGTAATTGTAAATGTAATTTCTATTGAATATTTGTAATTGTAAATGTTAAATTTTATTGGATGATCTATATGTCTATATTTTTAAATTTTAATATATTTTAAAAATATATTAATTCCGGGGGTCACCGTGTCCTACGTGTCATAATTCCGGGGGTCACCGTGTCTAGTGGGGACCAGGGATCAAATTTGAAGGGTGGGGTCCCATTTCACTATGAAGGGCTATGAGATATTGAACACTATTGAAGGGCTATGAGAAATTTATTAATATTTATTCTATGTGTATATATGGATGTGTTCATGTTGTATGGATTGGATTCTAGGTTAACCGAGGCCTTTTTAGAGCAAAGAATGGGGTAATTACTATTTGGGAACAAGTTTTTTATCAAATGTAAATTGCGGTGATGGAAGATATTGAGGGTGCCACATGTTGTGGAGAAAGTAGTATTGATTCCTATGACGTAATAGGGAGTTCAAAAAGTCTGGTTTCAAGTATTGTCATGCGTAGCTCGATTGATTTTTCTCGCGCTAGGGTTGTAGCAACTGTTATGGCCATTACTGTTAAAAGGATTGATGGGGTGGAATCCCGTGAAACGATGAGTTCTTTTGTTAAGACGTAGATTCAGTGAAATTTGGTGGGAGTCTTATGTTCATTTTATGCACAAAATTCGATTACTTGATTTTGTTGCATTGTTAACTCTCCTCCTAGTCATAGCTACAATCTCTTATATAATTGTGAAGGTTATCAATCCACTCAATATATTAAAGTTGTAGTAGGCCAAAATCATCCACATATTTATTGTACTCACAAATGTTGACATTCCAATTTCTATGTAGAGCGCCCATTAACATTAGATTTTAATAATTTTGTTGATGCCATTAAATGTGTTAAACACGTAAGCGCTCGCTACAAACACGAGAACTTCGAAGCGTTCAAGCCATGGGCTACTCAGTGTAAGCCCGTCCACGTAAGTTCCTCAATGATATTATTAGAGGCCCAATGGTCCATGATCCATGGATGATCGAACACGTGGATATTGGAGAGTAAGCGAGTCCCACTCCCAAGTCACCTAGCTAGTAGCCGCATTCCCAATTTCCCACTAAAAATTGTTGATGGGTGAAATTTGAAGCTACCCTTCTGTTGCAATTTTAAACAGTAGTGGTTAATTTAATTATTGAAGGGCTTACCATGAAATTAAATTTTTTTTGCATGGTAAAATTTGAAGTGGCCTTCTATGACGTGTGGGTATAATTTGAAGTGGCCTGAAGGCTTCAAATTTGAAGCCTGGTGGGGACACTCGTGTCCCGTGTCCTCGTGTCGGGTGACTTAGAAAGGGGGGAGTTTTAATTTTTTCAATTTTTGGTTTGATTATGAAGTTTTGAGTTTTGTGAAAAGGGTTTCATTTTGAGGTGTGAATTTAATTACAAATTGGGTTATTCCCAATTTGATCAATATTACAAAACTAGGTTAAACAATCAAAAAAATAGTAATTTGGATTAAAAAATCACAAAAAAATGATTTGGGTGAATAAATTACCTGACTAGATGAGAATGCACCGGTGAATTTGTCTCCTCTCCAGCTGAATCGAGCAACACGGATAGTTGAGTGGGCCACAAAGCGTCCTCGTCTAGGGTCAATTTTGCCTCTATTCGCGTTTCTGATGCGTGAGTGTCGCGGGTGGTCGGCAATCGGCCGACTGTGTTTTTAAATTCATTTTTAGTTTTACATATCGCGTACGCGATTTGTAAATACATAACGCGTACGCGTTTTTTAACTACATAACGAGTACGCGATATTGTTACCTAGCCTACATGTCCAATGACATGTTAGGCTCGGGTCTTACCATGGCAGGGGGTAAATATCATAAACGCGTTATGTTTTAGGTATCAGGAACGAGATTTGAAAAAAGTAGCATTGCATCTAAAGTGACCCTCATCTTCTTGCACACACCCAATACCCCTTTGCCACCAATCTAGCCTTATATTTGTCTATACTACCATCTGATTTAAACTTGGGTTTGTATATCCACTTGCATCCTATTGGCTTTTTATGTTTTGGCAATTCAGTCAATTCCCAAGTATTGTTTTTCATTATAGATTCATATTCTTCCTCCATTGCATTTCGCCATTCATCATGTTCATTGGCTTCATCAAAACTAATGGGTTCTATGATATTTGAAATGCTACTCATAAGGGCATAGTCTTTGTACCTTTCAGGAGCCCGAATTTGTCTTGAAGATCTTCTTAGCTGTTGGTTATCTTCCACTTCGCTGTGTGAACTTTTGTCTTCATCACTAGTTGAGCTTGGACTGTTTTTATCACTGAATCCCTCTTGCTGTTGTTGCTGTCCCTGTGTTTGTGGCTGTTGTAATACAGTTTGCTGCTGTCCCTGTGTTTGCTGTTGTAAAAATGGTTGCTGCTGTACTAACTGCTGTTGTTGTTCTTGTTTAACCCCTTCATCAAGAATTTTATGCCATTCCTCATGGCTGTTATTGCTGTTCTCTTGCATTTCTGTTTCCTGTTCATGGAAAAGTACATCTCTACTCGCAAATACCTTGTGAGTTAAAGGATCAAACAATTTATATGCTTTGAATTCAGAACAGTAACCTATGAAGATACATTTGATGGCTTTAGCATCTAGTTTCTTCCTATTTTCTTTTAGAATATGTGCAAAAGCCTTACACCCAAAAACTTTCAAATTTTGAACTACTGGTTTGGAACCATACAAAGCTTCGAAAGGAGTGATATTATCAAGACTCCTAGTGGGACTTCTATTCTTTAGGTAAACAGCAGTATTTATGGCTTCACCCCAGAAAGTATTTGAGAGATTCTTACCTTTCAGCATACTGTGTGCACACTCTACCAAAGTTCTGTTTTTCCTTTCAGCAACTCCGTTCTGCTGTGGAGTGCTGGGTACTGTAAACTGTTGTACTATTCCATGATCTTTGCAATACTTGTTAAAGTCCCCTGATTTATACTCTCCCCCTTGATCTGAACGAAGGATTTTAATGGATTTTCCTGTCTGTTTTTCAACCATGTTTCTGAACTCCTTAAAGTACTCAAAAACATCACTCTTTCTTCTAAGAAAGTAAACCCATGTGTATCTTGTGCAATCATCAATAAATAGCATAAAATAAAATGCACCTCCCAAGGATCTAGTCTGCATAGGCCCACAAACATCAGTATGCACAAGACCTAACACATCTCTCCTTTTTTTATCAGGATTAGAAGGAAATTCATCTCTGTGCATCTTTCCTAATGCACATCCTTCACAAGTAATGTTCACATTTTTTAACATGGGAAGTCCTTCAACCATATTATGCTTTAATAATAGCAATAAATCTTGATGATTGATGTGGCCATACCTTTGATGCCAAAGACTCTCTGTTGGCATAGTTGCAGAAGTTAATGCATGATGTTCTTTGCTGGTAACATCAAGCTTGTATAGGCCTCCTACTCTGACTCCCGTTGCAAGGGTTTTGTATTGATCCAGTAAGTCCTTCACTATGCAGTAATTTTTGAAGAATTCAACCTTCAAATTCTGATCTGTAATAGTAGACACAGATATCAGATTTTTCTTTATCCCTGGCACATACACCACATTGCGAATGTGACGAACACTGCCATTTGGCAATGTTACTGGAATATCTCCGTATCCCTTGATCTGATAAGCACGATCATCACCAAGATATATGCTGGCACCATTCTGTGTTTCTTTATAGTTAGTATACCACTTCTTATTACAGGTCATATGTATTGATGCTCCGGAGTCCACAAACCAAGCTTCAACATCATCAATTTCAGCAGATAAAGCAGCATTAGACACAAACAGTCTAAGATCCCTTGAATCAGAAATCGAGGGGTTTGAAGATTCTTCTGCATAATGACCTGAATGGTTTCTAGGTTTATTCCTAGCCTCATCACTCTTCTTCTTTCGACAATCTCTAATAAGATGTCCAGGTCGACCACAATAAAAACAGCTCTTTGACTCATTTCTGTTAGATGGCATACCTTGATTTGGCCTTGTAGATGGTCTGCTTTGCGAAAATATGCCGCCTCTGCCTCTTTCTCCAGATCTCCCTCTCGGGGATCTCTTATTTGACCATAGTGCCAAGTCTGAATTCTGAGGCTTCAAATTTGCGCGCCTCTCTTCCTCTTGCAGCAAAATACCTGTCAAAACTTCAAAAGTAGGAGGTTTCTCCCTTGCTGCAAGACCTGTTATAAACATCTGATAGTCGTCTAGCATACCATTTAAGGTAACTGTAACAAGGTCAGTGCTGGAAACTGTTTCTCCTATATCTCCTAGCTTGTCTTTTACCTCTTTAATCCGACCCAAAAATGAACTAACAGATTCATTTGCATCCATCTTAATGCCTAGCAATTTAGTTTTCAAGAAAAGTAGACGATTTGTATTACTAGTTTCATACAGCTCTTTAAGTACTGTCCACGTTTCAGCAGAAGTTTTAGCTTCTCTGATATGTGGAATGATACTATCTTTAACAGACATTCGTAACAGTACCTTGGCTTTGTTCTCGCGCTTATCCCAGTCTTGGATTTGTGCCGGTGTTCCACCCGCAGCTGCTACAGGTTTCGCTTCATTTCCCTTAGTGATCGTCCATACACCATAACCTTCCATCAAGGTCTGCATCTTGAATTTCCAATTGATGAAATTCGACCCGTCTAATTTATTGGCTTCGTTGAGGTATGTATCTGCCAGCGGATTTGACATCTCTGCAAGGGTGAGGTGTGCGTTCCTTCACAGCGTTGGTCGCTGCTCAGCTCTTGGCTTGGCGTACAACTCTCTGCCTCTTGGCTCTCAAAACAGGTTGACGTGTTCCTCAGATTTATTCACGGCTCTCAGGGCTTTCCCTATGCAACAGCGCACAGTTCTTTACAGTGTCCTTCACGCACAGGTCTCTTATATGCAACAACTCACTCTACCTCAGTTAATGAGCTCTCTCAGCACCACTGCGTCTTTGCAGTTCTTCACAGGCACAGACGCACTTCTATACGGCCACGATACCTCTAGGGGGCAACAGCAACACAGACCCGAAGAACATACCTTTCTTCCTCTGCGCAATAGAGACTTCTCTTCCTCTTCGCAATAGCAACAAATTCGCTTTGCTAGGGCCGGCGGCTACCTTTCTTCCTTTGCACTTCAGCAGCTACAAACGGCTCCAGCAAATCTCATGGGTTCAACAACCCACGGCTCTCTTCTTGCTCTGAACTGAGCGGCAGCAGGGTACAGTGAAACCCTAGACGAATTTAGAACTACTTGGCTCCTCTCCAGGAAAGCTCACGACTTCTTTGCTCCACAGCGCAGACCAGCAGAGGCTACTTCTTTGCTCCACAGCGCAGACCAGCAGAGGCTCCCCCTGCGCTCTGATACCAAGTTGAAAACAGCAAACCAGAAACGAGCAGAACAGAGTATAGAAGACAGAACAGAGCAGGTCTTAGTATCGAAGACAGAGCCAAAACTGATATTTAGGAAAACCACACACATACTACGGAGAGTAGCTCGATCCGTTTATATTAAATGAAATGAACAGAAAGCAGTTACAACGACTACCGATAAAATAGGATATAGTTAGACGAACTCTAGTTCGTCTAAGTGTCTAATTAATACTCCATTATTTCAAGTCTAATTTCAATCCAAATGGATAAATGCCACTATCAGTGTAAAATTGAAAGAATAACTATATAAAGCTACACAATTAAACTATATTTTTCCATAATCGCGGGTGAGAGCACTGAAAGGAGGAGTTATGAACCGCCAATACTTTTGACAAAAGATCAATAGTGCTCCCCTTCATTTCAACCATAGCTTATAACTATTTTCACTACAACCTCAACAAGAAACCATTTTATATTTGACACATCACTTTAGGACCTCCTGGAAGACAAAGACATAGAATACACAGATAATAGTTTTTGCTTACACATTAATTAATGCGGTCAAGTGTCCAATATTTGCAGGGATCGATCCTTCGAAATTCTTTCTTGACAAATTTCTGGCAAAAATAGGATCATTGTAAGCTCGTAAGGTTCCACATCTGTGTCCTCTGTTTTCAAATTAAGCCGTGAATTGTGAACAAATCAAATAATCAAACTTACATTTCCGAAATCCTTATGTCTGGAGATCCATCATCACAGCTAATTCCATTCCACGGGAGCAAAAAGCAAGGATCCGAAATCCACTCTTTTATCCCAAACCTGCTTTTGATGGCTTCAATTGCTTCAACTGCAGTTTAAGTACGATCTGATTAGACATTTAATTATAATATCAGTAATTTCAGGATGAAAAATCCAGTAAGGGCACTTACTATCGTGTGAATATGTTTCCCGTTCTGTATCAATTAACAAATAGTGCTCATAAGCGTTAATTATAGGACGGCTGATGGAGTTAGTGGCCTTAACCAGGTAAAATTTCAAGTCATCTGTTTCATCTGATTCCTCCAATTCGATTGATAGCTCTACCGCAGAGTGATTTGGCAACAGAGCAATGATATCAGACCGCCTTTGTCCATGTATTGTGACGTAAAAAGATCTAGTTTCAGATATATTTAGCCTCTCGATCTCTGCAAAATAAAGAAACAGTAACGTTTTCTGTCCATAGCTTGTTCCTAAACTGATTGGAAAGCTGTCCACGTTCATAACCCAGGCCGTTTGGATGACAGCATTTGGAGCAAGGTCTTTGGTGTTGTTAGTTGAAATGGACCCATGAGAACTTACATTCCGTACAGGACTAGAATTATCAGAATCTACATGCCAGACGCGGTCGAAGTTGTCTACAGGGTACCTGCTTAAATCACCATACAAAGTTATTCAGCTGAACCATTAACAAAAACCTAATATCACAAGTGCACATCACACAGTACTGTGTCAATATTGACCTTCACACATATCAAACTTCTATTCAGAATATCTGGTATCGTTGTGAAAGGTTTCCTAAAAGAAGAGGAAACTGAGCTTGAAATTATATGAAGAATTTTTAGAAAAGATTGAATTCTTGAACATACCTCTAAAGACTTCTATTTCAATATTTTCTCATGTCACTATGTCAAAATAGAGAGAGTTTCTCATGTCTATTACGCTCAAAATGCTCACCTAAGCAACGAATTTCCACCAAGATCTTTCCTCGCTAATATCCACAACGCTTTTCCTGGTTTAGCCTGGCCATACATGCCCTTTTGGAGGGACCTTAACTCGATAGCGGAGATAAAGGGATCATCAGTCTCTGAGGTTCTGATCAAACAAATATACAACACTCTGCCAGAACTGACCAAAATTAACTCAAAACCGGATGGAACGTCAGTTTGTACTGCTCCATCGTTACGAAGCAACATACCCGGCGTTTCAACGGAAAGATTGAATCTGGGGAAATCTTTAAATCCACTGTAATTACCAATGGCAAACCATATTCTTAAGAGGTAAGGCACATTGGGGGTCACAGGAAACTGATAACAAGATTTGTTGAGAGGCTTGGGAAAGAAGCGTAGATCAGTATGCAAGTAAGAACCGTAGGCTCGTTGAGAGTCGTCCCCTATATCTGCTTTCTCACCGACGTCTATGTAGTTATCATCAGTGACCCATGTTATGTTGTTTTTGTCAGTGTGATTTCTTTTGGCTCCGCAAGATATACTCAGAAATCCTGCGATCCCAAAATCAATTAAATCATCAACGAATATCTTGTTAAGCAAGGAATATTTACACTAAATGAGCACCACAAGGAGACGATTCAATGATCAAGAGGAAGGAAACAGCGTAAGATCGCTTAAAATAGTTTTAGAATGTTGAATAATACCTGGTTGAGCAGTGACCTTCGACAGAGACGATAAACTCAAGAGCATCCAAACGACCCATTTGGCGTGACCCGTTTTTTCCATCGTTGCAGTATTGCAAGATTGTTGGCCGTGCTAGGCGGACTCGGACGCAGTTACGCATGAAAAGGGAATGGAGATCGCACATATGACCGGCTTATGGTCGGGACGCGGTGGTCGTATAATAACTAAAGCCGTACGTGCGCGTTGGAATCCTCTTTAAAGTCAGACAGTAAAATCTGCTATCGGTCTTGGAAAATCGACCCGCGGTTATTCACGACAAGGCACTTGAGGGATGGAATTTTGTCGGCAAAGGTTAAAATCCATGTTTACCCGTCTCAGAACTTCCCTAAAATGCTTAAAATCATTGTAACACCCAGGTCATTGGTGGATTGGATTTCAAATTTTAATCCTACAAGGTGTTGCCAAACATAAGGGGTGTCCCAAAACTCAATCATAATGTGAACGAAATTGTATTTCAAATACTTAGTCAAACAGTTTGCGCTTATTGGTTGAACATTTGACGAATGTCCAGGAAATAAAGATTTTCAGGCTGAGTCTGACAAGTTCAAGACTCTTGCTACCAACCTTTTGACTTAGAGATGGAGCCATTTCATCAATAGCTTGACAGGCTATCCTTTTGTTTATGGTACGGGAAAAATACAGTGATAACATGATGCCATTTTTCAAGATTCTTGTTGCCAAAAATATATGGTTGTTCAGAGTTCGGACACTTGTCTTGGAGCCATTTCAGCAAAGGCTTGACATGCTAGAGACATCTTCTTTGGCTTGGTAGAGAAGTTATAGAAATGAAAGAGAAGTTGTCGTAGAAGAAAGAAAACGAGGTTAACGATAGTCTATGGGACCCCCCAATTTCTCCATGATCTCCTCATTGAATAGGTTATCCCAAGAGCTAGCTGTGAGGATATTTGCATAGTTGGCTTTACTGTCTTTGAAGGCTTCACACTCGAAAATAAAATGTTTTTCTATTTCCATTTTCTCGGAAATGCAAAATATACACACCCTTTCTTCCCAAGCTTCCTTTGGTCTATTCCAGCGTCCAGTTTCACAACGGAGTTGATGGGAATTGGTTCTTAATTGAGCAATAAGTATTTTGGCTCTCCAAGGTATATTGGCTCATATGTGGAACCTATAGATAACTAAGTCCTTTATCTCTTTATTGTTCATAGGGCACATGTTCAAGTAAATATCCTATTTACTAAGCCATTTAATATTTTGTTGTATCCACTTTTTCTTTCTTTTGCACAATGTGTCATTGAAAACGACCTTAGGCCATCGGTTGTCCTCCATTTACTCAATTATTTTTAGATATCTTATGAGTCGCACCATAGCAATTGCTTCGATAGGAGCAACCCCCATTTCACTCAGCATGATATCATAAGTGACTCAGATGTGCTGCTAGCCACTTCACAGCCATAGAGAATCACCGGGATCACTAAAATACCAAAAAGAGTTTGCGTAGTCTTCCAATCCCATAGCTCCGCCTCTCTACACATATTTTGGAAAGCATAGAATGCTTTCGAGCCTCCCAAAGTTCTTTTCTTTCTGCAGTTTTCCCAACTTAAATTTTTGTTGAAGTCAATTCCAAGATACTTGTAATCTGCCACTTCTTCGAGAGTGTTGCCTTCAAAGTAGAACTGGTGTTGGTTATGTTTTCTTTTGCTAGAGAAAACTACCACTTTCGTCTTGCTAGTATTGACTTGCATCCCCACAGTTCTACAAAAGAGCTCAAGGGAAAGTAAATGTTCTTGTAACCCAAGAGCGGATTTAGCAATCAAAATAAGGCCGTTTGCATACAAAAGAAGCCTTATCACAAACTCGCCCAAAAGAGCACCCTCACCATCCTGTAGGTTTAACCACTCTTCAAGTTTGTCGATATATAAACCTAAAAGGGTAGGGGACAAAGGGCACCCTTGTTTGACCCCGATATCAGTTCTAAAACTTTCAAAGATGCCAACTGACGTTTTGATTTTGACTTTAACCTCCTCATATAGTCTATGGACGGCTGCTCTAACATTCATAGGGACCCCAAGTTCCTCCATTCTATGCCAAAGCTTATCCATAGGGACCGTGTCAAAATCTTTTTTGAAATCGACAAAGCAACAAAAGGCTTCCTCTTTTTTTCCTGCACATTTTCAATGATGTGTCTTAAAGTTATACCATGATCAATCGTGGAGTGTTTAGGTCTGAAGCCTACTTTCCCTTTAGCACGCTTATCACCCTCTTCCGCCCACTTGCTAATTCTGTTTTCCAGCATACTTCTGAACAACTTTGCAAACAAGGGTTTTAACATTATGGTCCTATAGTTGGAGGGATTATTGACATCACCACTCTTGAAAAGAGGTATTGCTAGATTGGTTGTCCAATCTGTAGGGAACCCCTCCTGAAATATGTTGTTGAAAATTTTCATAATGTGAGGTGCAAGAGTTTTCGTACCCCACTTTAGATATTTTGCTTGAAGTTCAACTAGATCTTTTGCTTTTCCAACACCCAACTTCTTAATACCCACCTTGATCTCTTGCACGATGAAAAGCTTAGTAGTAGTGTTGACCAAGGGGGAAGGATCAACCTTAGAATCTTGCTCAAAAAGCTGCCTTGCATATTCAAACCATTGATAAGCCATAATGTTGTTGTCACTTTGTTATTGGGGTTATTTTTCAATTCATTAGGTTATTCAAACCATACTCATTAGGTTTCATAGTTTTCAATTAAGAAAGGTTATACATTAGTATTATGTATGTTTATTTGTGCATTGTAAATGAAAATTTATCTTTCTATTTTATATTTTAAAATAATCTTTTATTATAATTTAGTTGTTATATTGATGGTGAGAACACTTCTCATAAGCATAAAAAATACAAGCAATTTTTAATTTTACTAAAAATAAAAACTAATTTTATATAAAGATATATTTTATTTATATTCAATATAATAATTTTATTTTTAATATATTTAACTTAAAATGATATATAAGTTTTAATATAAATGTGGCATAAGAAAAAGTTTCACTTCCACGATTAAAATGGTGTGTAATTTCCGAGAAGATTATTCACAGTTGCCCTTAATTTGTGTAAGAATGCCAATTTTAGGTGGGTTATTAAAATAAGAATTTTATTATTTATATTTATTAAATATTTTTAAGGTTTCACTATAAATATTTATTAGTTTATTAAGATTATTTTTTTATTATATTATTATTTAATTAAAAATATTATAATAATCTTATTATTTTTATTATGAATTAAAAACCATTAAAATTTTATTAAATATTTAATAATTTATTAAAATGTTATTTTTTAAAATATATATATACTTTAAAAATATATTATGTTAATTATTCATATAATATTATGAGGAAGCCACAACTAATTAATATAATTAATAGAATGATTTAAGTTAAAGTGACATGTTGAGTTAATTAAGTTAATTAAGGTCATTTCTTTTAGATGCTTATTAAAACTTATTTTATGTTTTATAATTTATATTATATTATATTTTTATTAAAGTTATTTTATTAATTTATTATATTGTATTTTTTAATATATTTTATTTTTTAATCAAACTAAGTAGGAAACAACTCAAAGATGTTACATGTGTTTTTCCTCCAATCTTCATTGTTTGATTAAGGGTAGTCACTTGTATCATCGTTTGTAGTAGTAGTCCTTTCTTGCAAGGATCTTGGTGTCTTCATGGCATACCTGTTGTTTTGATCCTTAAGGAAATTATGTGCTACTAGTGTTGAGGTATGAATTCACTCATTGTTGATGTCTATCCCATGCTCTTTTAACTTTAAATGGAACACTTGTCGTATTTCTCCAACATAACATTTCCCACAAGAGCACATATAACCTTGTAGACACCTTTGTATGGAGAGTACTTGATGGTGTCTTTTATATCTAATAATGTTTATTGGTTTGAACAAGGTTGAAACTTCTTTCCTTCTTAGGATCTTTGCAATTATGTTAAATATCAGGCTCTAATATAAGGAAGGTATGTTAAATACCCCTCTAATATAAGGAAGGTAGGCTCTCTTATTAGAGTTTTAACCAATTCAAGAGTGAGATCCTTTCCCAATAGCTCTTATAATTTCCTTATTCATATAGCCTAAGTTTATAAACACTTTGGTTAGAGGTTTTTTCTCTTCTTCAAGATGTTCCTCATCCTAGCTAGGGTGTTATGAACCCGTATCTTTTAAGAAGGGTGGTGATGTGAATTTGCATGAAGATAACTCTCCCAGTTAGTTTTCTTCCTAAAAACTTTATGTCCAAGAGTTCTATCTTGCTTTCTAGTAACAAGTACATGTAGGAATGAAATGCTTCCATTCTCTTCCAAATCCATGGTGAACTTAATGTCTTCAGAGTGGTTGTTAAGATACTCAAATAACTTGTTCACTTCTTCTTTTCTGTGTGGCCATTTTACATTAGTGTTATCCATATATATTTTCCATCTTGCTCGCCTGAATGGGTAAGTTTCAAGAGCTTTCTTCTCGAACTCCTCCATGAAGAGATTGACAACTATGGTTGAGAGGGGGGAGCCCATTACTACACCAGTCATAGAACTCACCTTGGAAACTAATGAAGGTTGAATGAAGACATATTTTTGCTAATCTTGTCATCTATGGGTTCGCAACCTCTTTGATTACTTGCACAACCTTGTCCAAACAATTTTTGTGAAGAGTGAAACAACATTGAAGCTTATGAACATGTCCTCGTACTCTACTTTCTCATCTTTGATGAGATGCACAAAGTCATTATAATCTTTACAACTGAATCCATGCTACCTATTAGGGAACCCAAGAATTTTGCTGCATATTTTGTTAGAAGAATTTGATTATATTGATAATCAACACAAGGGAACTCTTTTTTATGAATTTTAAAAAAATGATAGATTCTGTGGTTATCCAAATTCCATACGAAAGAGTTACCTTCACTTTAACTTAAGTCAATCTATTAATTATATGTAACAATAAATAAGAATCTTTTTAAAACATATATATAAAAACAATAGTTACATAAATATATTAAAACATATATATAAAAACAATAGTTACATAAATATATTAAAACATATATATAAAAACAATAGTTACATAAATATATATATTAGAAAAAAAACTAACCTTTTAATAAGCTATTGAATATTTAAAACTAAGTTATTGAATATTTAATAAAAACTAATAATTTAAATAAAATTAATAAGATTATTGTTAATAACTTTTGATTAAATAAAAATAAAATATGATTAATAATTAGATTAAAAAAATGTTATTTTGAAAAATCATCTTCGTGTTATTTTGAAGGAAATTATTATATTGGAGCTCAACAAGAGTATCATGTCACTTACAAGGATTCTGGTGGGGAGAAGAACAATCTTTTCTCCCAACCACCCAAACTACAATCAATAAACAAAAACAAATATCACCTTAATAAGCTTGAAACCCTCTCATATTTAATAAATAAAAATAATAACCCTATAATATTTAATAAATAAATACAAATTATTATTTTAATAAGTCTTCAATTAAGAAAACTCTGGATTATATCAATATCGAATTAGCATTTGGTTAACGGATGATCTAATTTTGGTTTGTTCTGCATCGTTAATATTAATGGCTTAAATACGCAGCTCTATCTTTGATTTTTTGCTCTTTGCCTTGATGAGGATGCATATTCGATTCCAAACATATCAATGACAACTGTGATAATCCGGAAAACTTTTATGAGAAAGTTTATAAAAATTGGTCATTTCAGAAATCTTTTATGAAAATAAAATATAAAATTTGCCCATTTGGTTTCTCATGGTTATCTTTATTTTAGTGCTAAAATATTTGACGAACAAAATGCATTTCATAAACCATTTTGTTTATAAATATTTACCATTAGAGTTCAAGCTACCATTTTTTGGTGGGAAAGGTTTTCCAAATTCTGATGTTGAATGGGTGGAAACTAGGAAATGGACGTATTTGAAAATCACATGGCCGTATTTGATAGATACATCTTATGTGGAAAGAGGGACGAAAATCCCGGCCAAATAGACGAAAACGTGAATAAGAGGTTGGGTGGAAACAACATGGAATCCATCACCAGTATTGTCAAATTAGCGATTAAACCAAAACGTTCCTGCACGCCTCCAATGAGTTGGAGATTTCATTATTATGTATGATATTTATTTTCGTGCTAACTTGGCTGGCCAGCGAGCGGTGGTACAATTCTCATTGCAATCATGTACCATTCACTGTGCTGCGTACACCGTTCGACCTGCTTCTGTAGTCACATTTATTTTTTGCAATAGAAAATGGATGGACCTGTGTACACCGTTCGACCTGCTTCTGTAAAATTGTGTGAGTGCAGTGCAATTCAGTCCCATTTGTGTAAGCGTAAATAAATGCAGCCAGCCGAGCCAGCCAGTGGTACAATGCAGCCAAGCCGAGCGATATTTATTTTATTTTCATACTAATTTGGCTGGCCAGCGAGCGGTGGTACAATTCTCATTGCAATCATGTACCATTCACTGTGCTGCGTACACCGTTCGACCTACTTCTGTAGTCACATTTATTTTTTGTAATAGAAAATGGATGGAGACCTAGTGTGAGTGCAGTGCAATTCAGTCCCATTTGTTTAAGCGTAAATAAATGCACGTACACATAAGCGTAAATAAATGTACGTACACGTTAAGGACCACCAGATCAGACAGCACGGTTAGAATTTGACGGGGAAATGCCGGTCACACAGCATTTTTCCCGTCTAATACAATTAAATTATTTTTAAAGCCGTCTCGATCAACGGGAAACTAGTAAACCAAGAAGTATTTTTTATGGTTAATAAATTTTTCAAAACGTTATTAATTACTGGGTATAGGCTTCCATATTGGATGTAGGTCAGGTTTTGTCTATTGTTGCATTTCTATGGCCTCAGTTTGAATTGTTTTAGTGTCATTATTGCTATCCGGTTTATGGCAGACTCTGATTATCATGTACCAGTCACAACAGGGTAGGAATTTCATAAATTTCTCACCCATCAAAAATGTGTCTTTCAAGCCTTTTTTGTGCTCGAAGGTATGTGGCAGCAATCCTTGCAGCTTTTTTTTAATTTTTGCTAAATTCTTCTTTTTGTTTGTTTGTTTTAAACCTTGGATTTCAAGTTTCTTTCGTTTAGACTCAACTAATAGTTTTATATAGTCTTCTAAGGTGAGTCGCTGTGAACTTTGGCATAGACAAAGATTTTTTGTTGTTCCTTGCCTTCCTTTCGCTGACACTCTCTCTACTCGTAGCTGTAGGAACTGACCAAGCAACTGCCCCTTCGTTGACACTTGCTGCTCCTTGCTTGACAATTCCCTTTCAATATTTAGGTCAATATTTTGGACATCTAAATGAACCATATTGTCCTCTTCAGCTGGAACCTCATTATGTACAGTATCTTTTTCTAGATTTTCATTGTCCACAAAATAATGAATAATTTCATCGTCCAATTTTGTTGGTTGTGAAGGCATGTTCATGCTTTCTTCATTGGTTCTTAAGACATTATGTTTGTTCATATTCATCATGGCTTCTGCCAGCCATGATGGTGAGGTTACCTGGCTTGGAAAAGTCAATTGTCCATTGTTGCTTCCTGGAGCATGATCACATACAACTACATTCATATCAACGTTGTGATTTCCAACTATATTCTCATTCACATTTGCATGATCAATAGAGTCATTAAGATTATCGCATGCAAAAGTTGCAAGTGTTTCAGTTGGTCTAACAACCTCCATGTTACTGTTAATTGGTTCATTGTTATATTGTGTTTCACTTACATGTTCATCATTATCACCACAGAAGGGTCCTCCTTGAGAGAGGGATATCATGTTATCAGCACCAATAGCGTCTTCCTCTACTTCCACATCTTATTGGCCATCAACATGTGCTTGGACATCTCCTTCTTCTTGACCATCCACATCAAATGTCTCGCTACAAAGAGTATCATGCATAAGAGCATCAGAATTCAGTGGAGTCCTCTTAAACCCAACCTTTATATTTGAAGGTGTCAGAGGCCTTTTAAATGCTTTACTTGCAAGCTCGGCTAGCTCAAACCTTTTTACCTCCACCCCTAGATTCTTTTCCATCCATGAAGCTCGCTCACCCCTTAAATAGTTCTTGAAAGGTCCAAACACACTGACATCTAGGGGTTGCAACTTGTGAGTGGTATGAGCAGGCAGTGTCAACAGGTCGATGCCCAAATTGTTAGCCTCCTCAATTGTTTGCACAACAATGTGGCTTCCATGTCCATCTAAAACCAGCAGGTGTCTATTTACAATTGAGACACCGCCTGGTATAGATGCAGCAAAGTGAGTAAGCTAATTCAAAAAGAGTTCTTTAGTCATTCATGCATGGGGATGTGTAGCCATGCATGTACTTGGTTCACAATTTTGTATATAGTTTATTAGTTGAGTTTTACTTTTAAATAGATAATATCTAGGGATTGAAGTACCAATTCATTGACACAAGATAGAATAGTGATCCACTCCTTGCTCCTAGGAAAAATATTTGGCACATTATGACTCTCTCTCTTGGAAATTACCCGCATGCCACAATTCCTTCTTGCCTGTAAACCTGTTTCATTGCAGTTCCATATATGGTATGGAGCATAAGAATGTTTCTCGTATGCACTAGAAAGAGTGGCATAGAACTTGGACAGAATTGCAGGGCGTAGATTTAAATCCCTATCTCTATATAGGCCCTCGATTGTACGTAACACAAGGTCTGGATGCATTTTTTTAAAATCCAAACCACCATGACTTACCAGGAAACCCATCTTTGAAGGGGTTTGGCCTCCTGTGATAGATTTGAGCTACTGTGGATTTTAGCTGTATCAACTCTAGCCCATGTCCCATTTGGGCCATCTCCTTACACCTCTGAACCACCTCGACCTCCTCCTCTTCACTCATAACTGTAAGAGGCTCTCTTCACTTTGTATGTGTGATCCCATTTATCCAATAATGTACTGATGAGGTAGAAACCCCATGTTTTTTATCATCAATCGCAGCTAACATGTCTTGTTTTTTCCAACCTCTTATTGCACTGATCTTCTTGGTTGAACTTGCACCTTGAGTTGTGGTTGACAGTGGGACAACATCATCATTGACTACTACATGGCCATTCTCAACAACATTGTTGGGAGCATTGTTTGCATTTCCATGATCCACCCTCTCCTCCTTTGATGAAGTGCATCGTAGCTGGGAACCCCTGCTCAGTCACCTACTTGATCTCCTTGTACGAGCAATGCTGACTCTTGCCATGGCTGCAACTACTTGCAGATTTATGAGGCAAGTTGATTATATAAGGGAAGCTGATTATACTATAAAATTGGAAGTAGAAACTTGGAAAATATAAGTTGAAAAAATTAAGCTGATTATATAAGAGAAATGCAAATAACAATAATATTATGCAGTTACCTGATTATACTGTGCACATACTCTCTGATGGTATGTCTCCAGAGTAGTTTGAATGTCTGAAATGCAAATTCAGAAATGGTTTGAGGTTCTTTTATAGTTATTTGGTGTTGAATTCGATTAGTAACAAGGGTGGACATGGATTGCAATCTCTCAAATTTGAATGTGTGTTATGGATTGATTTAAATGTGATCCAATGGCTAGGAATTTGTTATGGTCGATCCTTGTCCTTTCATCTGTTTAATGGGTGCATTTAATGGGTAGGTGTCATTTATTGAACACAGTGGGTTGAATTGTTGAACTACCATGCAGTTATGGATGACATTCAATGACCTTTTGTTGCACAGGTATGAATGTGCCATGGGATATGTACCACCAGTAGATTCTGTGATGGCTCGAATAGAGATCCGTGGGGGTTGATTTGATGAGTACCTTGCACTGGTGGCAAATACTATAAATGATATTTTGTAGTTCACTTGCTTTTATATGTTCAAGCAGATATGTAGGTAGTTGGGACAAGATATTTTGTACTCTTTTGAACATAAACACTATTTATGGATTGTTGTTGGCCAAGTCAATATATGGGCAGTTTTTGGACATAATTTAAAGTATTTATGCACTTAATATGAAGTATTTATGTTTAATATTTGGGTGTATTTATGTCATGTTTTGGTGGTTGTGTAGGACCAGTACTATGACAACTGTTCAACAATAGACACCTCTCCCCTAAGAACCTTTTCAATGTTCCATTCTTATTTTTTGACACGGAGTGCAAAATATAGGCCGTATTTAAAACAAAAAGATAGAAGAAAATTGACTGATTTAATTTTTAAAAAAATAAAAAAAATTTGACTGATTTAATTTGATTGGGCAATTGACTCCATTGAAATTGATATTAAAGTATGTGTCACTTTAAACGAAATCTATTTATAATGTCTTTTGTAATAGTTTTCATCAAATATTTTGAATTCTATAAAATTTTTAATATGTTTATGAATTTTTTATAATGTTTTAAATATAATATTTATTAAATTAAATATTTGAAAAATAAAAAATAGATTTCATTAATATTTTAATTTATTATCATTTAATTTTAAATTAAATTTGTTTATCTAGTTTACAACATATTTATCACAATACTAAAATTAATTAATAAAAAATAAAGAATCAATTTACACTATCAATATTTTTGTATATATCAATTTAATGATTATTTGTGTGAATTAATTCACTACGAAGATTTAATCTTCACTCTCGGTCTTAATTATTTATCAATTGTCATTAATGTTTATTGGTGGGCCCTTTATGATATGTGTATGGTTAGATAAGTGGTGTGGATGGGTGGCAGTTTAAATGAAGGAATTAACCGAGCCTTTCACCACCACCTTGTGCTTGATATATATTTTGAAACTAAGTATCAACAAATTATTATTATTAAGGTAAAAAAAATAAAAAAATTTATAATTTTATTGATAATCTAAAAATATGTTTTAATGAAACTATTTTTGTTTTTTTGATATTTAGTTTAGTTAACACTTATGATTGAACAAAGACTACAATCTATATAAAAATATTAACATAGAAACACGAATTTTATTGTAAGAGGATCCTAATTCCACTTTCTACACCTCCAATACTTGTAAGTTAAAACTTACAGATCTTTCCAAAATTCTTGTTTCTTAAAGATTTTAAGGTCACGATCTCTCATCCGTCAGAGGCTCAGAGCTTCACCGTCCTTGGCACGACGATCACTAACCATCTAGCCATCTTGGATTGGCCTTAGACACCAAACTCAACGCTACGGTAGATCCACTTTTTACGCTCATTTGGTTACCCATTTTACCTGGATAAACAATAGCTTATCAAATCTATATTTTGAAATGGAAAAGTTTCACACAGTTAAGGTCAAAGAATAATAGAAAGTATACTGTAGTTTCTTGAATGTATTGCAGGAATTTAAATTTAGAAACTGTTTTACATTTTTTTTCCTCTTAAAATAAACAAAGTGCCTGACATTTGGACATATTTACTATTTCGTATATTAATAGTAAATTGAATTTTTCGATGAAAAAAAAAAAAACAAAGTGCCTATATCTTCGTAAACGAAAACAATTGATCAACCCCAATATGTTATATGAACCAACATTTTATATATGTATCGATTTTGTTTCGTTTCATTTGTCAATCTTTAGTTGAAAAATATATCCTATGTATGACGAATGCAATTAGATAAAGTTTATGGTGTTTGTAACCTTGTACCTATGAAACACTTAGATTGTTCATGACGTTTGTATGGGTGTGTGATAAATGATACTCAAATCGTTTCGGTATTTTGGTGATTGGCGACGGAAACTTTTTCGGTGAGGTACAGTTCTATCATTTCTGGTTATTTTTTTGGAATTTTGACGATCTGGATCGTCTTAAAATGAGCCAAAACTCCTAGGAACATAGTTCCATGGCATAGTTGCGCAGTAAATGAGGTAGAACTACAATTCCAATAGTTTTTATAACCAAATTTAGGGAACAAATCACCAAAAACACAAGACATTTTGAGTGCCAATTATCCCACGCCATTTGTATGGACATCATATTTCGGTGTGATGTTTTTTACTAAAACATGATATTATTGTTGGTTCAGAATTGTTATCTAAAATTAAAAAGGTACTACGTAAAGTTATAATTTGCAAAGCCTAAAATTTTAGACTTAGTTGTAATTGGCTTTCGCTTGCATTTTAGATTGAATCCTCTTTTCATTTAATATTTGTATATTTGTTGTTGGATATTTTTTTATTCGAAGATAGATGTATGTTATGTTGTTGATTTTTTTGAAGTAAATGTTTTTGTTTTTATTTTTAATTAGGTGTATTTTTAGTTTAACTTTTTTAACATTTTTATATTTATAATGGGATAATATCTACTTAAAATTGAAATTAAGGTGTTGGGCTGTTTATTTATTAAAGGTAATTGTTTTGTTTATTCATTAAAAGTATTTTGTTATGGTTTATGTTTAGTTTATATTAGTGGCTTGGTTACTTCAAACAATCCTAAGTTTGAAGAAAATACATAGAACGAGAGATGACACACACTATATTACAAAATGCTAAGATGAGTGTTGTCAAAACATGAGTGCCTTCATTTATAATTCAATTTTTTCATGAGAGATAAGCTTTTACTTTTTATGTACACATTCATGTGTTACATAACATATACATGTTTTGTTGATCTATAACTTACTTATAAATCACATTCAAAATGTTCTAAATCTCTAAACAACCAAAAAAATAGTAATGACTGCATTGCACTCTATGCACAATAAGTCACTGACTAAGGGATATGGTTATATAGACTAGGGGATTAGGGTTTAATTGTTATTAGTCTTTGAGATTTATAATGGTTATGGTTATATGAGTTAAAGGGCTTTAAGTATTAAGGCCAAGGGAAATATAGTCATTAGGTTTTAGTAGTTAAGAGTTATAGGGGTTGTAGTGGTTACGTGTTATTGGGGATGAGGAGTTTTAATGTTTATTGGTAATTGGGATTAGTTGTAGTTGTGTTTAGGGATTATAATGGTTAAGGATTGGGGGATTAAGATATAGGGGTCAAGGATTCAAGGCCATAACATTGAAGAGTTATACATGTGTGTTAAGGGATAGAGGCTATATGGGTTTTGGGTTGTATCCACTCCTAATTGTAACCATATCTCCACTTTAAGGCCAAGAATATGGCAAGGCGATCATGTGTGGTGTTTTGTGGTGATGATCTTAACCTCAAATGCCTAGAAGCTTCCTTCAAGATCCACTATTTAGGTTTACTTCCTCAACCATGCAAGGCCTTATGATCCATTAGTAATGCTAAAAAACTTTTACATGAGTTTATATCTCCTTTTAAAGATCAAAAATACCTTAGAGAGAGAATGCATAGCCATTCAAAACCTCATTAATGGCTCTTTATTGCACCGAGAGGCACTCTACAACCCAGTTTGGGGGAGATCTTGTCACATGTAATGGATGTAACATGTAACATGTAACGTTTGTGGAAAATAAAAAATGTAAAAAGTAAAATGTAATGAGGGAGATCTTGTAACATGTAACATGTAAAAAGTAAAATGTAATGAGGGAAATCTTGTAACATGTAACGGATGTAACATGTAACATGTAACAAGTAAAATGTAATGAGGGAGATCTTGTACGAGCGTAGATCCATCTCAAACCCGGATCTATCAAGCAGCGAGAGGGATCCAATTTCTTGAGGTGTAATTTTTTTTGTTTTATCTTAAATTTTTTACACATTAAGAAAAAAAATACCCCTCAAGAAATTGGATCCCTCTCTTCTAATTTTTTAATTATTTTTTATTTTTATTTTTGATATGTTATGAGCGAACATGAAATTTTTAATTACTTTTGATTTTTTTTTATAAGTTATGAGCCGACATGGAAACGTAACGTGACAAATGTGACAAACGTTACAACATATCCCCCATACTGGGTTGTAACGTAACATGACAAACGTGACAAATGTGACAAATGTTACAACATCTCCCCCATACTGGGTTGTAACGTAACGTGACAAACATGACAAATGTGACATGTGACATCCCTTACAGGATCTCCCCCATACTATTACTTTTTACATTTTATTACTTTTGAAAATGTGACATGTGACATGTGACCTGTGACATCCGTTACAGGATCTCCCCCATACTGGGTTGTAAGCACCTCATTTACAATCGGTGCAAACATGTAACGTTTGTGGAAGATAATAAAATGTAAAAAGTAATAGTATGAGGGAGATCTTGTAACATGTAACGGATGTAGCATGTCACATGTAACGTTTGTGGAACATAATAAAATGTAAAAAATAATAGTATGAGGGAGATCTTGTAACATGTAAGGGATGTAACATGTAACATGTAACGTTTGTTCGAAAATAATAAAATGTAAAAAGTAATAGTATGTGGGAGATCTTGTAACGGATGTAACATACATAACTGTAACGTTTGTGATGCAGGAGCATCGGGGCCTAGGAAGATCAGTCGAAGTTGATCGACTGAAGGGAGCTGACCAGCGGGAGTGCCGATGACCACTAGTGCGGAGAGCAGGTTGACATGTCGAAGTCAACAAGTCGAGCAGAAGCAGTCGGGGTGCGGCCAACTGAAGGATCAGCAGATGTCGCGAGAGGTCGAGGATCGACAGAAGATGGTCGACAGATGACGAGCGATGTAAGAGGTCAGGTAGTCGACAAGTGGTCGAACTACGACATGACAGGGTTGGTGAAGCCAAGTGTAATAGGGAAAGGAGTGAACCGACAGGACAGTCGAGATGTGACTGACTGCTGTAGCAGGGTCGGAAGGACAGAAAAGTCAAGGGATTGTACCAGTAGCCGTTCGGGGTTGCTGAGGAATTTATTATAGTTATTGCGAGTTGGTGAAGGACATAACAGGAGACATCATGGACAGAGGCTGTGCAGCATGGCTAGAAGCTGACAGTGCAGGTTCGTAGGATTTGGACAGGATCTGCGAATGGAAGGGAACACACATCTCGGGATTGCAATAGTCTTGGGAATAACACTCGCAGAGTAGAAGAGGAGGAAAAGACCTTCATTCTGCACGACGGCAAACAGAGAACCGAGAGCAGAGCGCAGAGCCGAGAGAGTTGTGAAGAGTCACACCGGCTGAGTGCAGAGTGTTGAGATCGAACCATAGCTCAGAGTTCCGTGGTGAACTAGGAGAGGGAGAGGTCGACACATAGGGAGAACACACCATAGTTACTTCTAAGTTGTAACTGTTGAGCCCGATTGTAGTTAGTTATTTGCTTACAGTTATTTTAGATTGTAACCGATTTCAGAGAAGTAATATAAGCCAATCCAGGCATCTTGTTCTACACCTTGTTTGTGTGAGCATTGTGGTTTCTGTCGTGTGTATTGTTAAGCAAGAAAGTATCCCGTAGGGTGACTTGCGTCAGTTTGGTATCAGAGCACGGAAGCGAGTCCGATTAGAGGAGACAACTATACCAACCTGACTTGCGTTAGTTTGGTATCAAAGCATGGAAGCGAGTCTAGTTGGAGGAGACGACTGTACCAACCTGACTTGCGTCAGTTGGTATCAGGTCCAGAAGGAGTGAGAATTTTCAGCGGAGGTTGAAATGGATCATGGAGGCGTTAATGTCCGAGGACGAAGAGCACGTGGCGTAGCAGCCGTCACAGTGGATCGTGAGATGTTCGATGAATGCGTCCAAATGATGCGGACTTTGAAAAATGAAGTCACAGAGATTAAAGAAAACTAGAGGCGTGGTTGTATTCCTGAAGCACTAGACCACAGCGATGAGGAAGTCAAGGAAGTGGAAGCTCAGGAAGCCGCAGCAGAAGAACTAGAGGAAAAATTCATCAAGCTTCTGACAGAAATGAGAGGTCGGGTGAAGATAGATGTGCGTACATACTCGGGAAGCCTGGACCCAGAAGACTTGATCGAATGGTTCAGAGAGATGGAGAAATATTTCGACGTAGAGCAGATCGAGGATCCTAAACAGGTTAAGACTGCATGTCTAAGGTTGAAGGGTCGTGCCTCATTGTGGTGGGACAATGTACATGCTGATAGAATCAAGAAAGGCAAGGAGAAAATCAAATCTTGGGACAGGATGGTTGCCAAGTTGAAGGGAAAGTTCTTGCCAAGCAACTATGTGGTTTCCTTGTTCAGGAAGTTACAAAAATTTCGACAGAAAGAAATGACCGTGAAAGAGTACACGGAGGAGTTCTACTGATTGTCGATTCGGTCGGGACAAACTGATGAAGGAGAGCTACCGATTGTCGATTCGATCGGGACAAACTGATGAAGTTGTCGCCAGATATGTAAACGGCTTGAAATACGCTATTCAAGATGAACTCAGCATGTCGAGATTCAGAGCAGTCAGTGAAGCCTATCAGTTAGCTCTGAAGGCGGAAGAGAAACTATTGAGAAAATCCACAGTGACCAGAGGCAGGATGACTGGTCGGGGTGGAAAGACTGTATCTGTGAAAGGTCAAGGTAGCGGCTATAAGAAAGAAGGTGTCGAAGATAGTCGACGCACAGAAGGGACATCAAAAAAAGAAGGGGAGTAAGAGAATCGATGCGATGGTCGTGAGAACCGTGGTCGGGGTGCGTATAGTCGAAGTGGTCCATCCGATAAGAAGGGAGCTAACAGACCAGCCATAATCTGTTACAAGTGCTGAGGAACGGGTCACAAGGCATATGAATGCCCATAAAACCTACATGCTGCAGAAGAGTTGAAACCCAGACGTTGACAGGATGAGCAAGTCGATGAGAGGGAAGAGTCGGCATCAGATAGCAGTGGAGGTGAGAAAAAGAAGAACCAAAATCTGACGGTTCAGAGAGCCTTGATCCAGGAAGATCAACGTGATCTGATGGAACCAGCACAGCAGAAGGTGATCTTTCAAACAAAGGTGCGGATCGGAGAATGGCGTTGCAAGACCATAGTTGATGGTGGGAGTATAGAGAATCTTGTGTCGACAGAAGTCATCGACAAGATTGGGTTGAAGTGTCAAGAACACCCACACCCTTACAAGATCTCGTGGCTACAGAAAGGACACCATGTTAAGGTGACCAAACAGTGCTTGATCAACTTTAGAGTTGAAGGATTGGAGGACAACGTACTGTGTGATGTAGTTCCCATGGATACATGCCATTTGTTGTTAGGGAGACCATGGAAATATGATCGTAAGATGATCTATGACGGTTGGGATAACACGGTCACAGTGTGGAAGAATGGCATGAAAAGGACTCTTAAGCCGAGGCGAGGAGAGCCAGCCGACGGTAAAAACGACGAGAGCAATCTTTGGGAAAAGAGAGTGTTGATGAGCACCGCAAAGGAATTCCTCGCAGAAGAGGAAAAGCAATTGGGATGTTTCGCAATCATTCCAAAAGGACCATATGTAGATGGAACAACCAATCAGGAGAGCATTCTGCTTGAAGTCGAGGAGTTGCTCGAGGAGTTTCGAGACATAATGGCTGATGCAAAACCGACGGGATTGCCACCGACAAGGAGCATATCCCATCAGATCGACTTGATTCCAGGGTCAAGTCTGCCAAACAAAGAACCATATAGGATGAGTCCAGCAGAGGGACATGAGCTCAATCGACAAGTCCAAGAGTTGTTGGACAGGGGATTGATCCAAGAAATTTTTAGCCCATGTGTAGTACCAACAGTATTGACACCAAAGAAGGGTGGGGAATGGAGAATGTGTACTGATTCCAGAGCCATCAACATGATCATGATCAAGTATCGATTTCCATTACCAAGGATGGATGATGTGATGGATTTCCTGAGTGGAGCGACATACTTCATGAAAATAGACCTGAAGAGTGGATATCACCAGATTAGGGTCAGAGAAGGAGATGAATGGAAGACAACATTCAAAACAAGAGAAGGGTTATATGAGTGGTTGGTCATGCCGTTCGGATTGACTAATGTACCCAGTACATTCATGAGGTTGATGAATGAGGTGCTGAAACCATTCTTGGGAAAGTTTGTCATAGCATATTTAGACGACATTCTGATTTTCAGTCAAACCAAGTCAGAACATTTGGAGCACGTTCGACAAGTATTACAGAAATTGCAGGAAGAAAAGCTGATGATCAACCTGCAAAAGTGTTTCTTCATGAAGAAGGAATTGGTGTACTTGGGATTTGTAATTTTAGGTAAAGGGTTGGAGATGGACCCCGAGAAGGTGAAGGAAATAGTAGATTGGTCGGAACCGACAAGTACGACTGCAGTGAGAAGTTTCCATGGACTTGCTAGTTTCTATCGGAAGTTCATTCGGGGATTCAGTCGGATTTGTGCACCATTGACAGAATGCATGAAAAAGGGCGAGTTCAAGTGGACGGATAAGGCCCAAGAAGCTTTCGATGTATTGAAGGAAAAGGTCACTGAGAGCCCAGTGTTGGTGCTCCCAGACTTTGACAAAGTTTTCCAAGTCGATTATGATGCAAGTGGAACAGCAATTGGAGTAGTGTTAAGCCAGGGAAGCCGACCAATTGCATTCTTCAGTGAAAAACTAAATGGAGCGAAGCGGAAGTATTCGATCTATGACCAAGAATTTTATGCGATCATCTAAGCATTGAAAAAATGGAGGCATTATTTGTTGCTGCAGGAATTTGTGTTATACACGGATCACCAAGCACTGAGGTATCTGAATACTCAGTCGAAGTTGGATCAGAGACACATGAAGTGGGTGGAGCTACTCCAGATATATACCTTCTTGTTGCGACATAGGTCGGGCAAATCGAACAAATTTGCCGATGCGTTGAGCAGGAGAGTTGCGCTATTGAGCACGACGACTATCCAGGCAACAGGGATAGAGTCGATAAAGGCGGAGTATGAAATCGATGAATATTTTGCAAAGGAATGGAAGGCTTGTCGTGAGCCTTGGACCATCGACAGAACTCCATATTTGAGTTATTTCATTCACGAAGGTTACCTATTCAGGGGAATTCAGTTGTGTATTCCCAAAGGATCAGTGAGAGAGGAACTAATCCGAGAATTTCATAATGGTGGGTTAGCAGGACACTTTGGGATCAACAAGACCAAAGCACTGGTTGACAAGAAGTATTTTTGGCCAAGGATGTCGACAGATGTCAGAAGATGGGTTCGACAATGTCAAATTTTCTAGTTGGCAAAGGGAAGGACTCAGAACACGGGGTTCTATACACCATTGCCAGTACCAGAGAACCCATGGGAGCATCTTAGCATGGATTTTGTGTTAGGATTACCAAGGACTCAGCAGGGGAATGACTCAATATTTGTTGTAGTCGATAGATTTTCGAAGATGGCACATTTCATACCATGTAAGAAGACAAGTGATTCCACAAGAATTGTTGTACTATTCTTTAAGGAAATAGTCAGGCTGCATGGGTTGCCAAAGAGTATCACGTCGTATCGGGATACAAAATTCATGGGGCATTTCTAGAGAACCCTATGGAAGAAACTCGACACGAAGTTAGAGTTTAGCTCGGCGCATCATCCGTAGACGGACGGACAAACCGAGGTCGCAAACAGAAGTTTGGAAGACCTTCTGAGATGTTTAGCGGTCGACAGACCCAAGCAGTGGGAAAATGTGTTGGCACAAGCGGAGTTTGCATATAACAATTATGTGAATCGATCGACAGGATTGAGCCCATTCCATATTGTTCAAGGGAGGAGTCCACATGTAGTGGCAGATTTGGTCGAATTTCTGAAAGAAACCAGGAAGAGCGCGGATGAAGAATCATTCGCAGAGCATATGCATGAAGTTCATGAAAATGTGCAAAAGCGCATCGAGAAGAGTAACATAGCCTACAAGTTGAGAGCCAACTGGAGGAAGAGGCTACTGTAATTCCAAGAGGGGGACTTGGTCTATTCATATTTGCGAAAGGAGCGATTTCCGACAGGAACCTATAACAAGTTGAGGTTGAAGAAGATAGGACCATGTAGGATTCTGAAGAAGATTTCAGACAACGCGTATGTGTTGGAATTGCCAGAATACTTGAACATTCAGCAACGTTCAACGTCTTAGACCTCTACAAGTTTGAAGAAGGGTCAAGCAGCAGTAAAGGGGAAGGAACCAGTATCGACTGGACATGACAGATTCCAGACCGACACAAAGAAGGGATCGCAGAAGTAATCGATGAACGCGAAGTAGGGCATACCCGTAGATCGCGCATGAAAGAATACTTGGTGCGATGGACAAATGATGAGTTGCAGGAAACGACGTGGATTTTCGAAGAAGAGTTCAGAATACTAACGGAGCAGTCGAATTCTTTTTCACCTAGGGAGTCTGATGCAGGAGCATTGGGGCCTAGTCATATCAGTCAAAGTTGATTGACCGAAGGGAGCCGACCAGCGGGAGTGCCGATGAACATTGGTGCGGAGAGCAGGTTGACGTGTCGAAGTCAACAAGTCGAGTAGAAGCAGTCAGGGTGCGGCCAACTGAAGGATCAGCAGATGTCGCGAGAGGGTGAGGATCGACAGAAGATGGTCGATAGATGACAAGTGATGTAAGAGGTCGGGTAGTCAACAAGTGGTCGAACTATGACACGACAGGGTTGGCGAAGCCAAGTGTAATAGGGAAAGGAGTGAACCGACAGGACAATCGAGATGTGACTGACTGCTGTAGCAGGGTTGGAAGGACATAAAAGTCAAGGGACTATACCAGTAGCCATTCGGGGTTGCTGAGGAAGTTATTACAGTTATTGCAAGTTGGTGAAGGACATGACATGAGACGTCATGGACAAAGGCTGTGCAGTACGGCTAGAAGCTGACAGTGCAGGTTCGTAGGATTTGGACAGGATTTGCGAACGGAAGGTAACGCGTATCTCGGGATTGCAATAGTCTTGGGAACAATACCCGTAGAGTAGAAGAGGATGAAAAGACCTTCAATCTGCACGACGGCAAACAAAGAGCCGAGAGCAGAGCGCAGAGCCGAGAGAGTTGTGAAGAGTCACACCAGCTGAGTGCAGATTGTTGAGATCGAACCATAGCTCAGAGTTTCTTGGTGAACCAGGAGAGGGAGAGGTCGACACACAGGGAAAAAACACCACAGTTACTTCTAAGTTGTAACGGCTGAGGCCGATTGTAATTAGTTATTTGCTTACAGTTATTTTAGATTGTAACCGATTTCAGAGAAGTAATATAAGCCAATCCAGGCATCTTGTTCTACACCTTATTTGTGTGAGCATTGTGGTTTGTGTCGTGTGTATTGTTAAGCAAGAAAGTATCTCGTAGGGTGACTTGCGTCAGTTTGTCGGCCATTAATAAAATTTAATATAAAGTAAAAAATTATAATATGAGGGATATCTTCCCACATAAAAGAAAGAAGTTAAAAAAATATTATAGTGGATATGAAAAGTAGAAACATAATATTATACCCAACATAAAATAAAGAAGTAATCAAAAATGTAAAAAAAATATTATAGCTGACATTAAAAAATATTATAGCTAACATATAAACTAGAAACATGAAAAGTAAAGAAATAAAGAAGTTAAAAAAAATATTATGGTGGACATAAGAAGTAGAAACCAAAGAAGTAAAAAGAATATTATAGTCGACATAAGAATAGTTAGATTTGCTAACATAAAAACTAGAAACATAAAAAGTAAATAAATAAAGAAGTAAAAAAAAAATATTATGGTGGACATAAGAAGTAGAAACCAAAGAAGTAAAAATAATATTATAGCCGACATAAGAATAGTTAGATTTGCTAACTAAATATAACTTCAAGCAAAAAAATATTATAGATGACATAAGAATAGTTAGATTTGCTAACATTAAAACTAGAAACATAAAAAGTAAAGAAATAAAGAAATAAAAAAAAATATTATTGTGGACATAAGAAGTAGAAACCAAAAAAGTAAAAAGAATATTATAGCCGACATAAGAATAGTTAGATTTGCTAACATAAAAACTAGACCACACACAAAAAAATGGTTTTGAACCTTGTTCTCTAAGTTAACACAAGCCCAATCACCTTACTTCCTACCAATAAACCACACACAAATGTTGTTAAACAACAAAAGATGCATATTTATTTCATTAGTTACATTGATTTCAGCAATGCAATTTTTTTTGTTTTTTACATGTATACATTGAATTTATCAATTTAATAAATAATTTGATTTGTTGCATTGATTTCAACAATGCATTGATTTTTTTGTTTTTTACATGTATGCATTGAATTTATCAATTTAATAAAAAAAACATTGTTGCATTAATTTCAACAATGCAATGTTTAATAGACCACAAACAAATGTTCTTGAAAAACACAAGATGCATATTGATTTCATTCGTTAACACAAACCCAATCACCTTACTTCCTACCAATAGACCACACACAAATGTTGTTAAACAATAGAAGATGCATATTTATTTCATTAGTTGCATTGATTTCAGCAATGCATTTTTTTTTGTTTTTTACATATATGCACTGAATTTATCAATTTAATAAATTAAAAAAATCTTGCATTGATTTCAACAATGCATTGTTTTTTGTATTTTACATGTATGCATTGAATTTATAAATTTAATAAAAAAAAACATTGTTGCATTGATTTCAACAATGCAACCATAATAATAGTTACATTTGGTAACTAACTATAACTCCAAGCCAAAAGGGTTTTGAACCTTGGTCTCTAGGTTAACACAAGCCCAATCACCTTAATTCCTACCAATAGACCACACACAAATGTTGTTAAAATATAGAAGATGCATATTTATTTCATTCATTGCATTGATTTCACCAATGCACTTTTTTTGTTTTTTACATGTATGCATTGAATTTATCAATTTAATAAATAAAAAAATATTTCATTAATTTCAACAATGCATTGTTTTTTGTTATTTACATCTATACATTGAATCTATCAATTTAATAGAAAAACTACTCTGCAATGATTTCAACAAATCAAATTTTTATGTTCTCTATTTCATGGTATATTGTGGATCCTCATGATAATATTGCAAATAATGAAGATATTGATTATCAAAGAAGAAAAGTATGCCAAATGTATAGAAGAGAAAGAGAAAAATAATCTTTGTAGCAAGATTTATGTGGTTGTTGATTTCAAGAGGTTTTGTACAATCCACAATATCCATGTTCTTTAGCCGACGTTTCGACTCCATAACATAAAAAGAAGGATCATAACATATAGAAGAACAAAGAAAACACTACCGTGAACTAAAGAGATCGTGAAGAAGTGTTATTTGTGCAAAGGGATTCTCAAAAACATGAATGGGAGATAATTTCAGGATTATATAGGAATCAATATAACTACCAATGAATATGACATACTTGGATAGATGGAATGTGATAACAAGGAAAATTTGAACTCTAATTTTGTTGATATGGAGACTTCCAATCGTGCACTACAGTTCATATCTGAAAACCGACAATATCGGTACCATCTGAAGAAATGTATACTAGACATCAAAAATTTCGTGTACGAATTGATCAATTAGCAGAAGTTCAAATATGTCATGTCTGCCATGAGTCATATGTTGGAATACAAGTACGTAATACAAGTACAGGTCCAATGTAGATTCTCATATGATCGATATGAGAAGATGTCAAAACTACCAGGTGTGAATATAAGAAAAGATGAAGAAGATAGATTGAGAATGATCACGATGTTAACCATATTTTCATTTATTTAATCCTTACAAAATTATTGTCTATATTTTCCAGTTTAACAATTTACTCATGCTTATTACTTACATTATTATAATCCTCATAATTCTTTCTGTGTTTTCAACTTAACCTGTTCCTCACAATGTTGATCAAACTCCATTTTTGTGTCACCGCTCATGACTGAAACCAGCCTAGATCCAAATCCTACGCTCTATCAAGCGTCGAGAGGGATCAAATCTCCCGAGGTGCAAACCTCTCCTCGAAAAGCTCCTTGAGTGCAATACCTGAGAAGAGGTTTGCACCTCGGGAGATTTGATCCCTCTCGGCACTTGATAGAGCCTAGGATTTGGATCTAGGCTGGTAAGATATAAAATTATAACACCATACAACCTTTTATAATATATAAAGTTATGAACAAAGTGTAATAGACATTTAACTTTAACACTATACAATTATTAGTTATCTAAACATCTTTCAAACTTGAAAATTTACAAATTAAATACATGTCTAACGATATAACATATGCATGTTTTCTTATGATATCCATTTTAAATAATTCTAAATGGTTATTGTATGTGTTGAATTTGAATTCAACATCATATTTTTATTTTATAATACTTGGTTCAAAATAAATATGAAGTTCAATAAAAAATGCATAGTTTGATTTGAATTCATCATATTTTTATTTTATAATAATTGGTTCAAAATAAATATTAAGTTCAATCAGAAATATATTGTTTAAAAATATATATATTATTACAAAACTAAGTTAATTTTTTAGTTTAAAAGAGTTATTAAAAGTTAAGTATGTATGTATAATGATTGAATATTAGCATAATAGTGGTGTAGTGTGACAATCATGTTCCCATCAATTAGATAGAATTATAATTTCCTACAAAATTTCTTCTAAAATTGAGAAAGAATTAAAAAAAAAGAGGTTGAGCTTTTCCACTAATTAATTTTATATATAACTTAGATCTCATAATTTTGATCCACAAATGAAGATTAATCTACAACCATTTATATAGGAAAGAGATTCAAATGTGAGGAACTACCTCCTCTTAAAAGTCATTTGAATATAAAACTAATTTAATTGATAACTTTTTTACATCCATCCTATGGAAGGATTCCTAGTGATTTGAATTCTATTAGTAAGACAGTGAAAAAATATAAATAGAATAATTAATTTTTTCTTAATTCTTTTGTACTTTTGAATATGATTTATGTTGAAATTAAGTTATCCATTCATCAAGACTAATCCATTTTAAAGGAACTCATAATAGATGCCACCTCCTCCTTGGTCACACTTCAGAACACTTTTTCACAAACCTAGTCATTTCAACCATTCTAGAAAAGAATGAGAGAGTGTCCATTTGATTCAAAATTGTTTTAAAGTTACCATGATATGGGACAAGTTCATTTTTGATGTGCAATTTTGGAAATTATAAATTCAACAATAAAAAAGAGTGAGGAGAAATTGCAATTTCAACAAATACAAATGTGAAATTTTATATATGATTGAGGAGAAACACACATTTTTTTAATGAAAATGTGCATTTTCAAGAATTAATTGATTTCAATTCTAGTGATTAAGAATTGCATTTTTAACAATTGGAAAATTACCTTCTACGCAATTTTAGCATCCAGAAATGGCAATTTCAACAATTAATTAATCCCAAATTTAATATTTGCATATTGCAATTCTAGGAATTCAAATTTATTCAAATTGAAATTTCAACTCTAGGAAATTGCATTTTTGCAATTACAAATTCAACAATAAAAAGATTGATGAGAAATTGCAATTTTAGCAACTACAAATTTGAAATTTCAAGAAAATTGAAAATAAATTCACATTTTTCTAATAAAAAATGCAATTTCAAGAATTGATTGATTCAACCAAAAATTGTAATTTCAACAATTGAAGAATTATTAAAAATGCATTTTTTGGGGAGAAAATGCAATTTTAACATTAAAGATTTGGCAATTTCAGGAGTTAAATGATTGCAATTTGGATAATTGCATATTGCAACTGTATGAGCTTTCTTATTCAAATTGCAATTTTGACATTTCCATAAGTTCAAATTTTGGAGTCCGAACCTTGTTATGCATGGTTACACACGTTTGAACCCTGTATAGTAGCTAAGAGGAGACATTTAAAATCTATCCATTCTAAGGGTTTGTGTGGCCAAGGTTGGGTGTGATCCTCAGGTGATTTTGATGACTTAGATCCTCTAGCTCATGGTTTCTTAGACTAGCTAATCCCACAAGCCACTGAAAAATTAGTAAAGAAAAAGCCTACAAATTTGTAAATTTCAACAAGTATATGATTAAGGAAAAATTCACATTTTTGAAAGGAAAAAGTGAAATTTCAGCAATTTATTATTGCAATTTCAACAAAGGGAGAATTATAAAAATTGTGACTTTTTAATGAAAAATTGGAACTATAGGACGAGTGCACAAAGTTGAGGGACCTTTTAGATGCAATGGTAGATTCAAGAAACTCATTCAAGTTCTATAAAAGAGAATTGATCCCAAGCAATCTCGAGCCTACCAAACCTAGTCCCAAGGCTGCCAAGTAGGATAGTTAAACAAAAAGTGTATGCGTTATGGAGTTCTAAAACACGTACGCATTTTTTATTTCTAAAACATGTACGCATTTTGTAAAACATGTTTTATGCCCCAAAACGGCCCGTGCCCTTCATTTTCTCCACAACAATGACATGCAGCGATTTCAAGCGACCAAAGAGCATATTGGTGAACGGGATTTGCATGAGAAGGGCCTCCATATTCCACCTCGGGCATCATTCTCCTCCATATAAGGTATTTACATCAAAATCCATCCTTCTAAACAATCTATTTTCATTAATTTGTATGCCCTAAAATAAATTTAAACCATAATTTTATTAACTTGTATGCCCTAAAAAAATTTGAACCATAATTCTAGTTATTTGTATGCCGGAAGGAAATTAAAACCCCAATTTACTGATAAAAATTAAATCAATTTCACTAAATGCATATATATCCATGAGCATCCTTATGAATCCAAACCACTATTCACAAATATGCAAAGTTTCTCATGTATATAGCAAGGTTGCATACAACTAAAAAAAATCAAGTGGAATTCATATCTGCCCCAAAATACAACTAAAGAAATATCAAGTGGAATTCATATTGGGATTTTATTCATCAATAGAACCTTGTGCCCCCTCCTTTAGGCTCTAGCCCTTGCCTCTACCTAGAATCTTAGAGTTGGTCCTCCAAGGGAATTAGTCAACACCCTACAGTTTTGATGAAACTTCATAATCCAAGCCTTAACATAAGATAGAGAAACTTGCCATGACATATACAAATATGGCATTTAATGTATGTATCTGGCAATTTAAATTAATACACATATACGACATAAATTTAAGATGGAAAAATGTTAAATATATATTCGTTTGTGCAATTGTTTGATTATAAATATTAAATTATAAATACTTCACGTCAGTATTTGTTGTAAACTATTTTTACATTTTTCATTTCTTAGAGATGTCATTATACCATGTGTATTTTTCTAATGATATTTTTTTTCTATTTATGATTGCAGTGGCTACTATGGATCCTAATGTAGAGATATTGAGAGAGATCGATTCCACATGGAGGGGTGGAGATGAACTCCGGCGCTGCCTTGCAGTGTCATTGGATGATATTGTAGACACCATTAGCCTCTCTAATGATGTGTTATACAACATAGTATCATATAGATAAAGAAAATGACAAGAATATGCAAACAGCTTGAGTTACAATGAAGTCAATAAGCTGAAAATCACAAAAGAGAAAATATATGAACATTTCAGAGTGCCTGGAATGGATGGTCAAATTCCAAACACTAGCAGAGCACATATTTCAATTGAGTGGTGCACATATCAACCATTCTGAGATCATTGGATCGATATATGGTATATGGTTTTTGATATTCCACCACACAACAATAGGGAACTACCACTATACTTCCTCTGGAAGTTGTATGTTGAGTTTGTGTTGGGTAAACATGCAAATTATTTTTATATATTGGGGTTCCAATGCGCTAGTATGAGTATGCTCCAAAACTGACCCAATGCTAGGCATCAAGATGACAATAGATGCATACCTCCTTCTTGTAGAAAGATACCTAGGCCAGATGTACTTCCTACACATCATATGATTCCCCAAACACAATAGGCATTTATGAAGCTAGCTTAGGTGATTGTACGCCATAGCACAACTATTGACCAGGAATGGCCCTCTTCCTCCAATGGGGCACAACCATCATCTTTTGATGGCATAGGACCATCTAGTGTTGGGGATAGACTGACATCCCATGAGCCCCACATTGAGCCACATTTGTGCACAACGTGTAGTCAAGCCTGTTATGGTCGTGGACCAACACATGGTACCTCTTTGATGACTTTCGATCATGAAAGTATATGGTTAAAACACTAATGTCATTGAAATTATTTTTTCCCATGTTGTACACATATTAAGATTGTTAATGTATGTATAATTTTTAATCTTGTAGGAGCTTGATGCCTCTACAAGTGGTGCTAGTGTACCATTTGTTGTCATATCTGAGGAAACAACAACTAACACTAAGGTCATATTTCAACATGTTATTTTGTTAACAGATGTCATTTTGTTAATACATGTTATTTCATTAATGCTAGATGGTCTAATATTTACAATTTTTGAAGTTGCGGGAACAGGGTTCTCAGCAGGATGCGGGAGACATTGATCTTAGTGATATCCCCATGGATGGCCTCTTTGAGTTTTTCAGAAGGGTAAGTACGTGGATAATGACTTAATCTTGTTCAAATTATTTTTTTCTTATTGTACTACTTTATAGATTGCTAATATTGAAATAATTTATAAACTTGCAGGCGTTAATTAGGGATGCAAAGGGGAAAGGAGTTGCTAGTAGTGATCCCTCCCATGGAGTAGAGACATTCCAAACAAAGGTAAGTATTAAAATATGTTAGTTTTCAATACATCTTATTCCATTCATTCATGTGCATGTCTAACCATGACTTGACACTCCACGCCTATAGGGATCAACTCAAATCCTTGCACCACTGCTTTGGATTTCCTCTTCCTGCAGTCCAAATGTATACAAGGGTTTTGTCCACATCAAAAGATCATCTTTTGTAAAAAGAGTGGGTGTCCATGATCATGGACCTACTAATTCCATGGTAATGTACAACCTTTGATGGCAATTGTTGGTTAGCTCTTTCAATTTTAAATCACAACTTGTTCTTCTTAATTTGTTTTTTTCACATGTTTACAGCACCAAATTGGAGTGTCCTCCATGCCAGACCTCAGCGGGGTTGTTGATGCAGCAATTAATGCTGCATCTATGATGGGAATACGTCACGCAAAGGTACATCTACTTCAATATTTGTATTGTGTATTCACATACATGATGCCTAACTATTTTAACATATGGTGAATACAGTCTCACTCCTCTAGTCCAATAGTGCATGCAACTGAGGGTGATTTTCAACCTACGACTCCGCTCACTACATAAGAAACCTAGTCTCCTTCCCCAGAGCATATTTTTTTGGTGAGATGTTCATTAATTACAAAATTCAAGTTAGTACTTTCTCATGCATATATGTTGATAATTGTTGAGCTAATTGACATAGGATATTTTATTCACAAAGCACCTTTGCAGAGAGGATTTCAGCAAGGAGGAGGACACCACATGCATCTATACTTAGGATGGATTCAGTGAGTGTTTGTTACAAGTAATCAAGTTGTAATTTATTTTTAAAAAAAAATTGTTAGTGCTTGAGTATTAGTTCAGTTAGCTGAATAAGAAATTGATCTTTGACTTGCAGTCTCCTGAGATGCACCTAGGCAAAGGAAAGGTGAATTAGAGTTAGGAAAAAACAAGAGGAAGTTAGAGTTTTTATTTGTAGTCTAGAATAGACGTACTTTCATTTACATGTACATCATTGACCTTTTTGATACATGTACATTGACAGGCCATCTAAGGGTCATCTATTATTGTATTAACACTTCCATGATATTTTTGTTTAAGGGGCCATCTAAGGGAAATTTCAAACAATAAAACAATGGAGGAGAAATTGCAATTTCAACAACCATAAATTAGCAATTCACATTTTTAAAATATTAAAAAAGTTAATAATGCCTAAAAATTGGAATAATAGCGTCTAAAAATTGCAATTTCAACAGTTAATTGATTGTACTTTCAATGTTTGTATATCACAATTGTAGAAATTTTGTATTTAAGTTGTAATTTCAATTTCAGGGAAATGCAATTCTGACAATTCACAACGGATTGAGGAAAAATTGTAATTAACTACAAATTTGAAATTTCAACTACTTATATGATTGAGGAGAAAGTTGCAATTTTCTTTTTTAAATTTCAACTAGTTATATGATTGAGGATAAAGTTGCAATTTTTTAATGAAAAGTGCAATTTTTCAGTTATCAAGATTTGCAGTTTCAACAAGTGGAGACTAATGAAAGTTAGGGCTCCTCCCGAATCCCTAACTAAAATTCTACTTAATGTTTAACCTTTTACCAATTCTTAATATATAATTGTAGAATGAAAAATGTGGATAACCCACTTCATTAAAGCCAATAAAATCACTAAATAAATTTCAAAACAAAAGAAATCATTTAGGACAAGAAATACATGTTCGTGACAGTCGATCCAGCAGTTGAAGAAGTCACTGGAGGGGTTGCCACTTTATCCGATCCAAGATTTCAATAATTTACCAAAGGACTCCTCGGTTGACCTCCCTGCCATACTAGGAATAGTCTTCTTCCTCCCAGTCCCCCAAGCAAATATGGGTCACAAAGAACATACAAGCCTAAACACTCATATGAGATCTCCCAATCCCCAGAATAGTTCTCAACCAAACTCACATGGACCACACTAATATCAAGCTTCCATTACGGAATCCATCCAGCATTAGGGAGCAAGAGATCCTTTTATCTTCCTTCTCCCTTTCTTAAATAGAAAAGTCTTGGTTGACATGTGTCATCTCATGCAAAATTTAATTTAATTTATTAATTCTCTAATATTCATTCTCATGCAACCATGTGTCACTCTCACATATTAGTGCACATAAGTTCCTCAATTCTCTCTTAGTTGTCTCTTTAGTCTAAAATGCCAATCCCTAGATTAGTGGGTGCACGTGGAGTTCAAATCTAGATATTTACTAATCTAGATTTGCTCCAAAATCAATTATCGCTAATTTATTTATTTGATATTTATTCAATGCATGTATCCCTAAATCAATGGGTGCACATGAGTTTTATCTCAAATTATTTCCCTCTAAAATTGCTCAAATAAAAATACTTTTTCATTTAATTACTCTCAAATTCAATATTTTCATATGCATAATTAAATATGTGCCTAAATGTTTTAGTGCAAGTGAGCAAATATTTCCATTTCTTGTCATTGTCTAGGTACCACGTATATGAGTCCTTCTGACAACTTCCTTGTCCTTTTCCTCTTATGGGGAGTGCTATGTAGCGATTAGGAATCGTTACTGTAATCATCCAACTACATTTCCATGGATACTAATGGCGATTGAGGAATAAGATCTTCCTTATTACGCACCCCTCAACACATTGTACATGAACAAATTGTTGTTGCCTCTCTCGTACGACACACGCTGCCCCGGATGAGCTGATAGGGCTTCTGGCCCATGCGTGGAATTCTATTTCAGGTTGAAATTCTGTCATTGTACCCCTATTTATGTTTCTCGTTCTTTGCGACCCCATTTTATTCCATTTGAGACTCATTCAGTAATTCATTTTACATGCTACTGCACACACTCAAAGCGCACATTAGTAGCGTTGCACCATATAAAGTATATCATCATGCATTTTCATCCTTATTCAATTCTATTTAAACGAATGGAATTTATTCACATCTATGGAATCAAAATCATCATTTCTTTCATTCATTCATAACATAATCTTCAATTCATATTTCTCAATCAATCGAGCATAGTCATCATTTGCTAGTCAATCAACAATTTTTATCCAATAATAATAAATCACAACACATTGTTCAAGTTTATTTAACCAGGTCACTTCAATATAAGTACCCTCAAAGTCTAGTTAATGAACTATGTCAAAGGTTGGCATTACATACGCCCCCTCTTATAAAAACTTCTTCCCGAAGTTAATTTGTTATCGTACCTTTGATGCTAGGCTTTACTTTCATTTCCTACTCTCATCTTCCTGTCATCCTCTTCTATTTTTATCAACCAACAATGGCAATAAGAACTAGTGGTTCTACCATCATAGGTGTTTTATTTTATCCAACACGTTTCCAACATATTCTCAGGAACTGAATCATAATTTCACGTAATGCAAATCCAATAATACTTTCAATAATTGTCAATACCAACTTAGATTTCCTACACCTCCTAGTCATGCAATTTAACTACAAGCTATATTGCATCAACAACCATACCATAGTTACCCAATCATCATTTTGCATAACAAATCCAAGTAAGCATTCAAATCCATTGGCTATCCTTTCCTCGAAGACGAGAAAGTAAACATCATACAATATTCGGTAAAATACAGATGGGTAAGTTATAATCATGGATTAACAAGTCAAGAGTGACTATCATATAGTCCAAAAACCAATTCCCATAACACTACTTCCAGAACCCCTAAATGTTTTAATAATGTTGGTTCTCAATTTGATAGGATTCTGATACAGGCCCCAACACCAGGGCTGACCTAACCGAGGATACACTTAGTGTGCTATATTATTTTCCCACTATTCAAGGTTACAAAACCTTTTATAGCCAATAGAATTCACTATTGGCTCTCTTTCTAATTTTAACACTCTAGCCAAACTGGCTCTTCCTCTAAATATGTCAACGTTCTATCAGACATAACTGACTTTCAAATGTCTGTACAAATCTCTAGACGCTAGACATAACTTCTTTTGTATAACACATGATTTATACTAAATATAACCAACTCCAAGCTATGCGCATTTCCCTTCAAGTGCTTCAGCACTAATCGCTTCCCAATACATGTGACCTACCTGAGCACTCACAGGCTTATCGAATTCACACAATGGTGCTTCGACAACTCCATCCCGTCGGGCCTTCTCATACCATACAACCATACCTCCTTTGTCTTGGCTCCTAAACTTATTGCAATGCACCATCTAGCTTGAATGTGACCCAAGCTCTGCAATCCAGGCCCTATCGCAATGGCAAGGTTCCTCTATTCGCCTCACATATCTAAGTGCGGGATGAAACTTCATTCATCGATCCTTCACCTTTCAATCTCCATCGTTCAACCTGTAAGATCGTTACCAGGCTTGTCTATACGATTTTCCAAGTCGACCTTGACCGTTTGGAACTCTTCGATCAACATTGCAACACACAGCTACCACAAGATTTGTTGTGTATAACTGTTCAACTACCTTTTCACATTAGATTCAAAATATTTCTATGATTTAGCAATGCAACCACATGATTCATCGATTTCTGTCTGTAGCTCCCTCAGTGCTTCTGCGCAGTAAACTCATAACCTATCTCTGTAACTTCTCTACGTAGAGTCATTATACACAGACCTTGTCTACATTCTTCGACACACGTTTTGAACCAGTTGTCTTGGTATTTTCACTGGATTCAAAACCCTACTCCTCGTCCAACCAAAACAACCCTCTCTGTGCATTCTCCACCATATCTCACCTGTAACTTCTCTCTCACAACTAGGAGGTAACTATTATCATTCATCCACCATCGTACCCTTGTGAATATGCGTGCAAGGCGATAACACTTCGCTTTCCATTACTCAAAGCTCAGAGATCCGTTTATTTTGGTTGCCCCTTCGACCACTAACTTATTTCATTGCTTCTAAAGATGCTAAACCCACTACAGGGTTTCTTCAATACTAACCCCAATTGGGACCTTCAATAGGGTTTTACATAGCTTGTTTCTTCGATCTGTACAAGTCCTCTTCACATATAAAAAAACTCTATTAACTAATTCATCCGGTTCCATTCACAGAGTGAGCCATTTATATAATTAATCACTATTCATTAGAAATTGTTGAGTCATATTACATACAAATTGAAAAAGAGATAACAATACACACAACACTGATGAATCTCCTTCTCATTCAGAAAGTAAACTATACATCCACTTCAAAGAACCCAATATCCCTATCTATGGCCGGATCTATCTCTATCTGGCCATCCTCTTGCTACAGAACTCTATCACTGAGTTCTTCCCGTAGGCTTACAAAGCTTATCCCTAAAACAACGCTCCCCTCAAGTCTTTAACCAAAAACGCCTAAAAACCTGTACTCGACTCCTATATTCCAGCCACTAATTGTTGACAAGTTTACATAATCCATTTAACACATAGACACCTAATTCTACAACGTGTCAACCTAATAGTTATCTTTGAATGCTCTCACGAGTCATCCCACTAAAATAGGCATTAGCTCCATAGCTCATTCTCTATTGACACCTATCTACTTGGAATCTTCTATCCCAAAGATAACTAGACACTTTCATAACATATTTACAATTTATTTTACAATGGACCCTCCTTAGGCTGAGGTCAAGACCTAAAGGCCTAACTAGACATTTGCACTTTGACCTTGGAAGCCAATGCTCCTGCATCAGACTCTCAGAGTAGGAAAAAGACATGATAACTTGATCATGTTCCTCCCGTCTTCGTCTTTCCTAGATCCCAAACTCTGTTTTGCTGCTGATTTCTTTCTTCGGCTCTTCTTGCTTCAATTTCTGCTTTTTCACTTGGAATTTCTCCATTTATTGCTAGAAATATTGTTCTGGACATTGTTGCAAACACTGCTGTAGATATTGCTGCCATCCAAACTTCCTGAATATCCTTGAAGATATCTCCCTCAGCAATATCCCTCTTCTCCTCCTTGTCTGCAATTTTACTTTGAAAAAGTAAATTGTCCTCCAAGTCCCTAACTGTAACAACATACTTGCTCACAGTCTTCTGTATACCAGCAATCATATCATAAGTATGTATACTAGCATCTGCTTCTGCCTCAAGTACAGCTTGAGACATTCTTCTGTCAATGTTTGCAATTCCCTTCAACAATTCAATTTCTACTTGAGTTCTCATCGGCACAACATCACTATGTTGCCCATCATTTCCAGCATAACAATCCTCCTCTTTCTTCACAACATCCAACAATTGTCTTTCAGCTCCTTGACTGATCCTAGTAATCAGTTTAGCTTCCTTCAGTTCTAAAACTGCTCTCCTTCAACTTGAGACATGTCTGCAATTTCTTCATCCAAATTCGATTATACCTTCAGAATATTCATTCTTTGAGTTGCTAGTCTCTCTTCCAAAATACTTAGCTCATTCCACAAATCAGTTATCTCACATGGAATTTCTTCTGAAAACCCTATACAACCTTCATAATCTCCTTCTTTGTCACCAAACCAATCCTTCTGTGACACTACTTCTTCATCCTCTATCAGAATAGTATTCTGATCTCCTACTAGTGTGACAGCTCTAGATGTATGTTCCACAGTCTTCTCTTGGCCATTCGGACAATCCAACTGCTCCCTGTCCTCCACAACAACAGGTTCCTTCATACGAGACATGACTGTCTTACCTTCCTTAGAGGTGTTTCCCTTATTTAGTAAGAAATCTATGAATTCCTTCTGCTGCAACAACTCTACTTGGTCTTCCTCAGAAAGACTCTCTTCATCATACTTTGTTTGACAACTTCCCACTTTACTTAAGACAACTCCAAGATGTGGATTGATTTCTGCAACACTTGCAAACACACTTAAATTGTCAACCTCAAAACTACAAGACCCAATGGTCTCATTTGATGATTCAATCATCAAATCTTCCTCTTGCTGTCACCTACCCAAATTTCAGAAATTATTATTTTATTAGCAAAATAATTTATGTTAAATTTAATTACAAAGTTTTGTAATTATGATCAAGTTTGATCAAGGATGAATGTAATTACTGATTATTATTATTTAAATAAATTAATTAGGATACAAAAACCCAAGGGGACTGTTAAATGAGTATTCACTGACCCACTAGGAGGAATGGAAGCTGTTGGAAGGTATGGGACAGATGGCAGCAATTGCACCACACCACTAGTTGTTGGTTATGGGACAACTAGCCCTAAAAATGTGGCATTATCCCCCAGGTGGTGGGAGTGAGTAGGAAGCTCATTTAATGACCCATTAACAACTGAAAAGGCCTAGGCAGCCTACATAAGGCAAATTCGAATTGAGCAGGCAACTCTTACAAAATATTTTCTGCAGAAATATGTCTTCATGTGGATCAGGTGATCACTAAGAGATTCGAATAGGGAGGCCAGTTGTGAGTGCAATCATAAGTTTGCAAACTATTTGTTAAGGAGAACCAGAGATGTTGGAGCAGGTCCCTTAGACAGCTAGCTCTTGAAAATTCAACAGTTATTTGCTACTGCAAGAAGAGATCCTAAATTCCTAAGTTTCTTCCTGCTGGTGGTTCAGTGATCAGGCTCGAGGGTCCTAAGGCAAGTACTTAACTATCTTTAGGAATTGGCTGGGTGGAACAGTCTTCTTGGGTTGTTTGTTTCCCTACAGATTAATCCAGGTTTTATAGTTTTCTACTTTATCTCAGTTAATAGTTCTGTTTAGTAAACTTAGTAATCCCTACTTTTGAAAAACAATTGATCTCTAATACTGTTTAGAGTCTGAATGCTAAGTTAAATGATAATCTAAATTTATAAACCAATCTCTACATTTTTCCACATGTTGTTTTATGCATCATACTCTAGTGTAGATAAGTAAATTAAGTATAGATGGAAAGATAGGCAAACTGCCATTGATTCAAAAGATAAGTACAGTAATTGAGTTGTATTTCATTTTCTGCCCTATAGCTAATAACAATAATAATTACTGTATAGTATCTAATATATTACAGAATGTTCGTTTGTTTCATGAAAAACAAACATTGTTTATTTCCTGTACAGTTACATTGTATTTTCCTTATCATTATTATGTACATAAGAAATAAATAGAGTCCAATTTTCCCATACACCATATCATGTTTGCATTATAAATAGTATTGCTGCAATTAAATAAATGTATAAATTATGGACAAAGCTGCAATCCACAGTCATTTTACAGTCTTCACGTTTTATACACACATTGTTTTTATTTCCTATTATAACATTGCAATGATTATTTTAGTTCTATCAAATAATGAAAATATGATAAACCTTATTTCGTCTTCACTCATCTTATTCATATATATTATAAACTGCATATGTTGATTTCCAAAACTGAGTTCGTATCAAACCCTAGATAGAATTTCGATTTCCATTATCATCGTTTTGCAAACATAATCAAACACAATCTACAAAAGCTACGGATCGAATCCTAGTTTTTGGCTCAAATCCCTTTCTAGAAGTTTACATTTAAACATTTGTTTATTTTTCGAAGACAAGAATCGAATTAGGGTGTGGCCCTATTTCTTTCCCACTTTCATATGAAAATAAAAACCATTCTATCATTGCATCACACAGAATTTTATCCTCTACGAAAACGCATCTAGATCCTCACATAGCTCAACGTTCACGGTTCCTACCGTACTCAAACATATAACGCAGAACGAATAGAATAACACAGATTTCTACATTGTTGAGAATTAAAATTATAGCACATAGAGTCAACGAGCTTCGACTCTAAACTTTATTTTCATACAAACTTAAAAACAAAAACATTTCCCAAGTTTGAGGTTCGAACCAACACCGGTTCAAGCTTCACAAAGGAAGCAACATTCACAGGTCGACCTTACATTTTTGAAACAAAAACCCCACAGGGATTATCCCCATCTCTAAACTCTTAAACACGAGTTTTACAATTCCAACTGGACGAAACTAGGCATCAAAAATAAATGCAGAGTAACATTTAACTAGACGAAGGTCTTTCCCTATAGATTTTTCACTTCAACATAAAAATCTTCTTAAAAGATGAATCGACAGACGACGCAGAAACATGGCAAGACTGGTTACTCATTGTTGAAACAATCACTTCAACCAAGATTGAAGGAGCACCTACGAGGGTTTTTGGAAGACCCGGAGCATACCAGGAATGGAGCGTGGCCATCCTTTTCCAAACCCTGGTTCGTGTTCCCCTTTCGAAACCGGTGCCTGCCAAACAAACATTCAAACGTTAAACATCATACTTTTTAAAAACTGTAAACCAAACATTACTAGAAACTTTGAGTTGGGAAGTCACTTACCTTTACAGTTGAAGGCCGAACTCTGTACATACGCCTGTACACGACGAACTCCTTGCCTTGTACGAGAGCAGAATACCATTTAAATTGGTTGCAGGAAGATGTCTTTCCACTAAAAACTCAGAGAAAGAAACATCTAACCTATCAACTCAACAGTGTTGAAAACCCTAGACACAACAAGTGTTCACACCATTACAATAAGACGATTCCTGCACTATTTCAAACCTAACTTACAGGTCGCAGGGTTGAAACCCTCCTACATTGTATTCTAACCCTATAGAGCAGCAGCCTGTCAACCTTACTGCCAAGACAACCGTAACAATGAACTACATTCACTCCTCATCAACCTAACACATTGGCACAATACTAGGGTTACATCCAACGACCAGGATCAAAGTCGATCAACGATCACAATTGCCAACGCTTTTACATTGGGTATCGCATGGCCATTGCAATTATGGTTCATTCATTTCCATAGCACAACCTTGCCACATTTTGCTTACGTTGGATGCATCGACAGCCTACTCGGAGGATTATTAACAAGAAATATTACATGGCAACCTTCGCAGTCACCATATGCACTAGTTTGCATTTACATGGAAGATTGTTAAGTCCTCGTCACCATGGTATTTGGACGGCCATTAATGCAGGCCTATAACACGATCACCAATGCCAGCTCGTAACGCATGCCAACCATCAACTTGTCAATCAACAGTTAATTCTTGTTAGTACTCTATTCATTCCAACGATATAGTTCTCAAACGTATATATTGCACAACGTTAAAAACATTACGAGATATGTTAACTATAATCCAACGTTTATATGGTTTCCAAGTTACGATTACAACACATATTATTGTGTTAAGTTTCATTCATTGGTCAACATTTATATATATATAGTTCCAAGCCTTTATCGCATTATAAGAATCATATTGTTACGTAGATTAACATTTTATAGTTTATATAGTTCCCAAGGTAAGATTTGTAGATTCTAAATATTAAATATATTGTTTATGATATAGTTGCTAGGATGATCATAGTCACAAAATTGACATAGTTTCATTTATATGCAATTTATACAATGAATGATACTATATATAAGCCCTTAAAGGCTTATATGTATCACATCTAGTTAAACATCGTAAAATTACGGTTAGTATAGTCCATACATAAGAGATTTAATTATTACCTTTGTAACATTAGTTGTGTTCATATAATTTCTATTATTGCAATTATAAAAATAAATAGTTTGTATAGTAGATATTTCAATGAATCCAATGATAAATATTTAGCATGAAAACTAACTGAATGTTATGAGTTTCTTACCAGATTTTCTCATTACAAACATGTAATGATTTTTGCAGTACATCTATTACATCAGTAATATGAAGATAATTAATTATCTTAAGACGGCGACAAATCCGGCTACAACAACGACAAAGATTATAGTGAAAAACCTATCAGCTTGATGACGTTCATAGATAACGTTGTTTTAAACATTGCTGAGTTGTAAGAGAGCATGTGAAAATAGTAATTATAGCCATGTAATACATACCTGCATAGTTATTGTGAGTCGTAACAGATTTCTAATATTCTATTTATCTACGACGTTGAATTTGAACTATACACGTACTTTGAATTTACGCAGTCATGAAACTTCTTACCTGTTGTCTGCACATAGAACATTTCAAATGCTTTAGCGTTGCAACTAAGTAAACTCCAAGGTACGTCGTAGGACACCCTTGGCAATAAAAAAGAAAAATGTTAGTGTCTTATCAATTTATACAAAATTCACGTCATAATTCTGACCTGTTAGTACATTTGATTACATTAATCAGGTTTGACAAATGTGTGTTAAAGTTGTCATTATCATAATGTTGCTAATATAGAATTTAAATTATGTTTAATAATAATGACCTTTAATCATTTCTATTGTACTCAGACAATTATTATTTTCCGCAATTATAATTATCATATTAAATGTTATTTACAAAAGTTTTAAATTTTTATGAAAATTTGGGATATTACATGTGGTATCAGAGCTCATGTTCGAACTCTAGGCCTGGAAGAGGTCCAAAAACATGCAACAAAAATTTTTATACAACAGAAAATTTTACTAATTTGAATTTTAATTATGATGTTCTCCAAAAATTATTTTAAGCTACAGGTATGGAGAATTCAACTGAAGACAGATTTCAACCAAACAACCATAGCTCGGGACAACACTGTGTAGAAGAAGGTCACGTTGAACTAAATAACAGTTCATCAGAATTGTTACGTGCTTTTCATGAATTAAAGGCAGAAATCAGATCTGTCAAACAAGACAATGAAAGGATTCTGCAAGCACAAGAACAATTAAACCAAGTACTATTTGAACAGTGCCCAACTGAGGAGCAAGAGAGAGATAATGAAGATATATTCAAAGTTGAGGATCTGCCTCATATTAATAAAACCAAGAAAATGAAAACCAATGAGGTGAACAACAGTTCAACCTCATTAGGAGATGCTATTGAAGTGCGTAAAAAGAAACATAACTACACTAGTGATAGCAGTGAAGGAGATTTCAAACCCATAAAGAAAAATCATAAGGAGTATGAATAGATTTCTGGAGAGTTCAAAAAGATTAGACCTCCAACTTTCAATGGAGAAACTGAGAAGGGCGAGACAGCTGAAGCTTGGCTGTCCGGTATGAAGAAATACTTCCAGATCTATAACTATTCAGAGTCCTTGAAGGAAAAAATGGCTATATATAACTTGACTGGAAAAGTAGATATTTGGTGGCAGGACATCAAAAGAGTAAAGAGCATCAAAGATAAAGATGTAAGATGGAGTACCTTTAAACTATACTTTAAAAAGAAGTATTTATCTGAACAATACTATGAAGAAAAATCCAAAGAGTTCTGCGACTTGAAGCTTGGAGGTATGAACATGAACGAAATGAACAATAAATTTCTGAATCTACTAAGATATGTGCCATACCTTATAGAAGAGAAACCAAAAATTCAAAGATATTTGAGCTGCCTACCTTTCAATATTAAGGACAAAATCGAGTATGATAGTCCAAAGACCCTAGAAGAGGCTATGCGAAAAGCAGTTTTCTATTATAACACAAATCGGAAAAGAGAAGGAATGTCGAACTGGAAAAGTCATAAGCCCAACAATTTTGAGTTGAAAAAGAAAAATTTCATATTCAGTGGAAATTCCAGGTTCCAAAGGAAGAATTTTTAGAATCAGAATTTCCAAGGGAATAATTTTAGAAACAATCAACAGCAGAATTCTACGGCACCCAAAAATGCTCCAAATAATACTAGGACTAATGAGCAAAAGGCACCTTTCAAATGTTTTGAATGCCAAGGTACTCATTACGCATCAGAATGTCCCTTGAGGAAGCGAAAGACTAACAACATAAACTCTATTCAGACTGAACCTACTGTTGGAGACGTCACGAGGGAGATGCCCAGAATTAATGTAGCACTCGACAACAGCCAAGCAGATCATCAAATCTCCATGGTAGAGATTGAAGGTATGCTACAAAATCATCCCGTTACTATTTTAATTGACCCAGGTGCTAGATTAAGTTATATATCACCAGATATTGTGGAAAGTTTTAAATTGAAAACAAATTTTTTTAGTAAATCTTGGTTAGTTAGACTAGCAACTGGAACAAAGAGGAAAGTGTCAGATTTTATAGAAAGTTGTGCTTTATCCATGAATCATTTACAAACACAAATCAAGTTGAATATTCTACCTTTAGGATCTTATGATATTATAGTTGGGATGGACTGGTTAGAAGCCCATCATGTCACTCTGAACTGTTACGGAAAAAGTTTTACATGTTTAAATGACAAAGGAAAAACTGTAGAAATAAAAGTCATCCCAAGAAAGGTAACCCTTGGACAAATTTCAGCCATGCAAGTTAAGAGGGCAGTTAGAAAAGGGTGTTAGTTGTTTGCAGTAAATGATGAGTTTATCGGTAAAGAGGACAAACTGAAATTAGAAGACATACCTGTCCTAAAGGATTTTAAGGATGTATTTCCTGAGGAGATTCCAGGATTACCTCCTATAAGAGATTTAGATTTGACCATCGAGTTAATACCAGGAGCAGTACCAAATTCTAAAGCTCCATACAGAATGAATATACTAGAATTAAATGAATTGAAATCACAGTTGAAGGAACTGATTTATAAGAATTATATAAGACCCAGCGTGTCTCCTTGGGGAGCACCTGTCATCTTTGTTAAGACGAAAGATGGAACCTTAAGACTGTGCATAGATTATCGCTAGCTTAATAAGATGACGATCAAGAATCGGTATCTGTTTCCCCGCATAAACGATCTATTTGATCAGCTGCGTGGAGCAACGATATTTTCAAAGATTGATCTAAGATCAGGATATCATCAAGTATGGGTTAAGGATGAAGATATTTTGAAGACAACTTTTAGAACTCGGTATGGACATTACAAGTTCGTAGTCATGCCATTTGGCTTGAATAATGCCTCAGCTGTATTTATGTGTTTGATGAATAATATTCTGCACAAATACTTAGATAAGTTTGTTGTTGTATTTATAGATGACATTTTAGTGTATTCTAAAAGTAAGGAATAACATGATGAACATTTACAGATTATCTTACAAGTTCTGAGAGATCATCAACTATACACTAAGTTTAGTAAGTGTGACTTTCACAAAGAAAAAATTCAGTATCTAGGAAACATAATTTCGAAAGAAGGAATCTCGGTTGATCCTGACAAGATAAGGGCCATTAATGACTGGCTGGTTCCTAAGGATTTGTCGGATGTAAGATCATTTATGGGAATTATTGGATATTACAGAAAGTTTATAGAAGGTTTTTCGAGGATTTCCAACCCCATAACTTCTTTGCAGAAGAAAGGGAAGAAATTTGTTTGGGATTAGAAATGTTTTGGCAGTTTCAAGAAATTAAAGGAATTATTGACTACAACACCTATCTTGAGGATAGTAGACCCTAACAAGGATTTTATAGTTTGTACAGATGCATGCAATGACGGACTCGGTGGAGTCTTGACACAGGAAGGGCATGCAATGGCATATGAATCAAGAAAGCTAAAAATACATGAGAAGAACTACTCTACTTACGATTTAGAGCTATTGGCAGTGATTCATGCCTTAAAAATGTGGCTTCATCACCTTATTGGCCGAAAATTCACATTGTTGACAGATAATATGGGTCTTAAATATTTATTAGATCAGACAAATCTGAACGCTAGACAAGCTAGATGGTTGACTTTCTTAAGCGAGTATGATTTCGAAATTCAGCATATTAAAGGAAAGGAGAACAAGGTTACAGATGCCTTGAGTTGTAAGGTAAAACTGAATTTTATTTCAGCCATCAGTACTTATTCAACAGATTTGGAAAATCAGATTCTTGAAAAGAGTGAAACAGATGAAGAATACAAAAAAATGAAGGAAAAGACAACAAACAACAGTTCTGAAAATTTTATGGTAGATTACAACATGAAGGAAAATGGGTTATTGCTGTAGAAGAACAGATTGTATATACCAGACATACCAGAAATAAAAATTATGATATTAAATGAGATGCATAAAAGTCATTATTTTGGTCATCCAGGCTATCAAAGGACCATTACTATGCTAAGGAAAGAATACTATTGGCCCAGAATGAAGGATGAAGTAGCAGAGTACATAGCTAAATGTTTGGATTGTCAAAAAGTGAAGGTTGAACACCAACATCCTGCTGGGTTGTTGCAACCATTACTGATACCAAGTTGGAAATGGGAAGTGATCAGCATAGACTTTATTATTGGATTACCTAAAAATCAGAAACAAGATGACTCTATCATGGTGGTAGTGGACAAACTCAGCAAAGCAACACATTTTATACCTGTAAAGACTACTCATAAAGCTCCAGACATGGCAGAAATCTTTATGAAACATATTTTTGACTACATGGGATACCAAAAGTAATAATTTCAGATCGTGACTCTAAGTTTACCAGAAACGTTTGGAGGTCACTGTTTAAGGGGTTGAATACAAACTTAAATTTCAGCACAGCATTTCATCCACAAACGGATGGACAAACAGAAAGGGTAAATCAAGTTTTAGAAGATTTATTAAGAATGTATGTTAAAGATCAGCCTGGTAAGTGGGAAGACTACTTGCACTTAGCAGAATTCGCTTATAATAATCATTATCATGCATCAGCCAGACTTAGTCCTTTTGAAATTCTTTATGGTAGGAAATGTGCTACACCTGTTTCATGGAATGATCCAGTAAATAGAGTTATTTTACGACTTGAATTATTGCAGGAGTTAGAACTAATTGTGAAACAGGTACAAGGACATTTAAAAGTTGCCCAAGATAAGAAAAAGAGTCAAGCAGTTTTAAAAATGACTTATAAAGAGTTCTAGGTTGGTGAACATGTATTCCTCAAGGTAATACCAAAAAAGAGTTCATTGAAATTGGGAAGTTGTGCCAAGTTGGCACCCAGGTATTGTGGTCCTTTTGAAATATTATCCAAGGTTGGACCAGTGGCATACCAACTGGCTTTTCCACCAAACATAAAAATACATAATGTTTTTCATATATCATTTTTAAAGAAATATGTACACGATGCTACTCATGTTGTAAACTGGAATGATGTATAGGTGGGACAAGACGGAGATTTTCAGGTGGAACCGGACTGTATCCTCGGAAGGAGGGAAACTATTCTCCGGAATCACACCATTGAGCAAGTGAAAGTGCAATGGAAGCACCTTAGCTCGGAAGAGGCAACCTGGGAGTTGGAGAGTAGTATGTAGGTTGCATACCCAACTCTGTTTCAGGAACACTCAAGGAGTGATTAACCAACATCGAGGATGATGTTGAGACTTAAGGGGGGGTGTATGTCACCTACCCAAATTTCAGAAATTATTATTTTATTAGCAAAATACTTTATGTTAAATTTAATTTCAAAGTTTTGTAATGATGACAAATTTTGATCAAGGATGAATGTAATTACTGATTATTATTATTTAAATAAATTAATTAGGAAACAAACACCCAAAGGGACTGTTAAATGAGTGTTCACTGACCCACTAGGAGGAATGGAAGCTGTTGGAAGGTATGAGACAGATGGCAGCAATTGCACCACACCACTAGCTGTTGGTTATGGAACAACTACCCCTAAAAATGTGGCATTATCCCCCAGGTGGTGGGAGTGAGCAAGTAGCTCATTTAATGACCCAGTAACAACTAAAAAAGGCCTAAGCAGCCTACATAAGGCAAATTCGAATTGAGCAGGCATCTCTTACACAATATTTTCTGCAGAAATATCTCCTCATGTGCATCAGGTGATCACTGAGAGATTTGAATAGGGAGGCCATTTGTGAGTGCAATCATAAGTCTGCAAACTATTTTTTAAGGAGAACCAGAGGTGTTGGAGCAGGTCCCTTAGACTGCTAGCTCTTGAAAATTCAACAGTTATTTGCTACTGCAAGAAGAGATCCTAAACTCCTAAGTTTCTTCCTCCTGGTGGTTCAATGAACAGGCTCGGGGGTCCTAAGGAAAGTACTTAACTATCTTCAGGAATTGGTTGGGTGGAATAGTCTTCTTGGGCTGTTTGTTGCCCTACAGATTAATCCAGGTTTTATAGTTTTCTACTTTATCTCGGTTAATAGTTCTGTTTAGTAAAATTAGTAATCTCTGTTTTTGAAAAAGAATTGATCTCTGATACTGTTTAGAGTTTGAATGCTAAGTTAAATGATAATCTGAATTGATAAATGACCATTCTCTACATTTTTCCACATGTTGTTTTATGCATTGTACTCTAGTGTAGAGAAGTAAATTAAGTATAGATGAAAATATAGGCAAACTACCATTGATTCGATAGATAAGTACAGTAATTGAGTTGTGTTTCCTTTTCTTCCCTATAGCTAATAACAGTAATAATTACTGTATAGTATCTAATATATTGCAAAATGTTCCTTTTATTCATGAAAAACAAACATTGTTTATTTCTTGTACAGTTACATTGTATTTTCCTTATCATTATTATGTACATAAGAAATAAATAGAGTCCAATTTTCCCATACATCATATCATGTCTACATTATAAATAGTATTGCTGCAATTAAATAAATGTATAAATTATGGAAAAAGTTGCAATCCACAGTCATTTTATAGTCTTCACGTTTTACACACACATTGTTTTTATTTTCTATTATAACATTGCAATGATTTTAGTTCTATCAAATAATGAAAATATGATAAACCTTATTTCGTCTTCATTCATCTTATTCATATATATTATAAACTGCATATATTGATTTCCAAAACCGAGTTCGTATCAAACCCTAGATAGAATTTTGATTTCCATTATCATCGTTTTGCAAACATAATCAAACACAATCTACACAAGCTACGGATCGAATCCTAGTTTTTGGCTCAAAGCCCTTTCTAGAAGTTTACATTTAAAAATTTGTTTATTTTTCGAAGACAAGATTAGAATTAGGGTGTGGCCCTGTTTCTTTCCCACTTTCATATGAAAATAAAAACCATTCTATCATTGCATGACATAGAATTTTATCCTCTACGAAAACTCATCTAGATCCTCACATAGCTCGACGGTCACGGTTCCTACCGTACTCAAACATATAACGCATAACGAATAGCATAACACAGATTTCTACATTGCCGAGAATTAAAATTATAGCACATAGAGTCAACGAGCTTCGGCTCTAAAATTTATTTTCATACAAACTTAAAAACCAAAACATTTCCCAAGTTTGAGGTTCGAACCAACACCGGTTCAATCTTCACAAAGGAAGCAACATTCACAGGTCGACCTTACATTTCTAAAACAAAAATCCCACAGAGCTTATCCCCATCTCTAAACTCTTAAACACGAGTTTTACAATTCCAACTGGATGAAACTAGGCATCAAAAATAAATGCAGAGTAACATTTAACTAGACGAAGGTCTTTCCCCGTAGAGTTTTCACTTCAACATAAAAATATTCTTAGAAGATCAACCGACAGACGACGCTGAAACATGGCAAGACTGGTTACTCATTGTTGAAACAATCACTTCAACCAAGACCGAAGGAGCACCTACGAGGGTTTTCGGAAGACTTGGAGCTTACCAGGAATGGAGCATGGCCATCCTTTTCCAAACCCTGGTTCGCGTTCCCCTTTCGAAACCGGTGCTTTCCAAACAAACATTCAAATGTTAAACATCATACTTTTTAAAAACTGTAAACCAAACGTTACTAGAAACTCCAAGTTGGGAAGTCACTTACCTTTACAGTTGAAGGTCAAACTCTGTACATACACCTATACACGACGAACTCCTTGCCTCGTACGAGAGCAGAATACCATTTAAATTTGGTTGCAGGAAGATATCTTTCCACTAAAAACTTAGAGAAAGAAACAACTAACCTATCAGCTCGACAGTGTTGAAAACCCAAGACACAACAAGTCTTCACGCCAATACAATAAGACGATTCCTGCACTATTTCAAACCTAACTTACAAGTGGTAGGGTCGAAACCCTCCTACATTGTCTTCTAACCTTACAAAGCAGCAGCCTGTCGGCCTTACTGCCAAGACAACTGTAACAATGAACTACATTCACTCCTCATCAACCCAACACATCGGCACAATACTAGGGTTACATCCAACAGCCAGGATCAAAGTCGATCAACGATCACAATTGCCAACTCTTTTACATTGGGTATCAAATGGCCATTGCAATTATGGTTCATTCATTGCCATAGCATGGGTTTGTCACATTTTGCTTACGTTGGATGCATCGACAGCTACCTCGGAGGATTATTAACAAGAAATATTACATGGCAACCTTCGCAGTCACCGTATGCACTAGTTTGCATTTACATGGAAGATTGTTAAGTCCTCGTCACCATGGTATTTGGACGGCCATTAATGCAGGCCTGTAACACGATCACCAACTCCAGGTCGTAACGCATGCTAACCATCAACTTTTCAATCAACAGTTAATGCTTGTTAGTACTCTATTCATTCCAACGATATAGTTCTCAAGCGTATATATTGCACAACGTTAAAAACATTACGAGATATGTTAACTATAATCCAAATTTTATATGGTTTCCAAGTTACGATTACAACACATATTATTGTGTTAAGTTTCATTCATTGGTCAACATTTATATATATATAGTTCCAAGCCTTTATCGCATTATAAGAATCATATTATTGCGTAGATTAACATTTTATAGTTTATATAGTTCCCAAGGTAAGATTTGTAGATTCTAAATATTAAATATATTGTTTATGATATAGTTTCTAGGATGATCATAGTCACAAAATTGACATAGTTTCATTTATATGCAATTTATACAATGAATGATACTATATATAATCCCTTAAAGGCTTATACGTATCACATCTAGTTAAACATCGTAAAATTACAGTTAGTATAGTCCATACATAAGAGATTTAATTATTACCTTTGTAACATTGGTTGTGTTCATATAATTTCTATTATTGCAATTATAAAAATAAATAGTTTGTATAGTAGATATTTCAATAAATCCAATGATAAATATTTAGCATGAAAACTAACTTAATGTTATGAGTTTCTTACCATATTTTCTCATTACAAACATGTAATGATTTTTGCAGTACATCTATTACATCAGTAATATGAAGATAATTAATTATCTTAAGACAATGACAAATCTGGGTACAACAACAACAAAGTTTACAGGGACAAACCTATCAGCTTGATGACGTTCATAGATAACTTTGTTTTAAACATTGCTGAGTTGTAAGACAACATGTGAAAACATTAATTTTAGCCATGTAATACATACCTGCATACTTATTGTGAGTCGTAACATATTTCTAATATTCTATTTATCTACGACGTTGAATTTGAACTATTCACATACTTTGAATTTACGCAGTCATGGAACTTCTTACCCGTTGTCTGCACATAGAACATTTCAAATGCTTTAGCATTGCAGCTAAGTAAACTCTAGGGTACCTCGTAGGACACCCTTGGCAATAAAAAATAAAATTGTCAGTTTCGTGTCAATTTATACAAAATTCACGTCATAATTCTGACCTATCAATACATTTGATTACGTTAATCAGGTTTGACAAATGTGTGTTAAAGTTGTCATTGTCATAATGTTGTTAATACATAATTTAAATTATGTTTAATACTAACAACCTTTAATCATTTCTGTTGTACTCAGACAATTATTATTTTCTGCAATTATAATTATTGTATTAAATGTTATTTACAAAAGTTTTATTTTTTTATGAAAATTTGGGATGTTACACTTGCTATTCCAAGTCTTTTACATGACTCAAAAAATCTTCATTGTCTTTCTCCTCAGCTTTCTCAAGCATAGCTCTTGAATGCTTGATATCCACATTTTCCTCTAAATCTGTCAGCGTTCTATCAGACATAACTGACTTTCAAATGTGTGTACAAATCTCCAGACGCTAGGCATGACTTATTTTGTATAACACATGATTTATACTAAATATAACCAACTCCAAGCTATGCGCATTTCCCTTCAAGCACTTCAGCACTAATCACTTCCCAATACATGTGACATACCTGAGCACTCACAGGATTATCGAATTCACACAATAGTGCTTCGACAACTCCATCCCGTTGCCCCTTCTCATACCATATAACCATACCTCCTTTGTCTTGGCTCCTAAACTTATCACAATGCACCATCCAGCTTGAATGTGACCCAAGCTCTACGATCCAGACCCTATCTCAATGGCAAGGCTCCACTATTCGCCTCGTATCTCTAAGTGTGAGATGAACCTTCATTCCTCGATCCTTCACCTTTCAATCTCCATCGTTCAACCTGTAAGCTCATTACTAGGCTCGTCTATACGATTTTTCAAGTCGACCTTGACCGTTTGGCCTCGTTCGATCAACATTGCAACACACAACTACCATAGGATTTGCTGTGTATAACTGTTCAACTGCCTCTGTGCATTAGATTCATAATATCTCCGCGATTCAACAATGCAATCATAGGATTCGTCAATTTCTGTCTATAGCTCCCTCATTTCCTCTGCGCAGTAAACTCATAACCTATCTCTGTAACTTCTCTATGCAGAGTCATTATACACAGACCTCGTCCGAATTCTTAAACACGCGTTTTGAACCAGTTGTCCTGGCATTTTCACTAGATTCAAAACCCTACTCCTCGTCCAACCAAAACAACCCTCTTTGCGCATTCTCCATCATATCTCACCTGTAACTTCTCTCTCACAACTAGGAGGTAACTATTATCCTTCATCCACCATCGTACCCTTGTGAATATGCATGCAAGGCGATAACACTTCGCTTGCCATTACTCAAAGCTTAGAGATCCATTTCTTTTGGTCGCCCCACTAACTTATTTCATTACTTCTATAGATGCTAAACCCACTACAGAGTTTATTCAATACTAACCCCAACTGGGACCCTCAATAGGGTTTTACATAGCTTGTTTCTTTGATCTGTACATGTCCTCTTCACATAGAAAAGAACTCTATTAACTAATTCATCCTGTTCCATTCACAGAGTGAGCCATTTATATAACTAATCACTATTCATCAGAAATTGATAAATCATATTACATACAAATTGCAAAAGAGATAACAATACACACAGCATTGATGAATCTCATTCTCATTCAGAAAGTAAACTATACATCGACTACAAAGAACCCAATATCCCTATCTATGGCCGGATCTATCTCTATTTGGCCATCCTCTTGCTACCGAACTCTATCACTAAGTTTTGCCCGTAGGCTTACAAAGCTTCTCCCTAAAGCAACGCTCCCCTCAAGTCTTTAACAAAAAATGCCTAAAAAACTGTACTCAACTCCTATATTCCAGCGACTAATTATTGACACGTTTACATAATACATTTAACACATAGACACCTAATTCTACAACGCATCAACCTAATAATTATCTTTGAATGCTCTCACGAGTCATCCCACTAAACTAGGAATTAGTTCCATAACTCATTCTTTATTGACACCTATCTAGTTGGAATCTTCTATCCCAAAGCTAACTAGACACTTTCACAAAAGATTTACAATTTCTTTTACAACGAACCCTCCTTGGGCTGAGATCAAGACCTAAAGGTCTAACTAGACATTTGCACTTTGACCTTGGAAGCCAATGCTCCTGCATCAGATTCCAAGCGTCGGAACTTAGCGACTTAGTCGAACATATTAAACTTTAACTAGTAGTCCTTCCATCAGTAACACCATGTCCAGGTTAATGAGCTTATCACGTCCTTACCTCATTTCATCATTTATGTTGTCATAGGAACACTTTGACAAACTCATCAAGTCACACTATGTGTGTTTGCTTAACCTCATTGAGGTCCATCTCTATGGCTAGTTGTCTTTTCATCAAGGTTTGACCATGTTCCGAGGTTAGCTTCATTGCATTCAGTTCATTGTGTTCATCGTCTCCATACTTTGTTTTATGAAAATCACCCTTGTCTGACCCCTTCAGTGGATATTCCCATTAAGAATTCTCTATTCATCATGTTGTTGATGTATATGTAACTTCGGAATGTATTTCATATATATTTATTGTACCCTTATAAGAGATGTGTTATTCCTCTATAAGGAAGTGTCGTCATGTGTATTGACAAGTGTCACAAGTGTGTGTACTTGCCGATGGGTTATTAGACCACCATGTGTGGGGTCGGCCCTGAAATATATATTATATTGTGGATGTACCTAGCTAGACAAGTCGGCCCCATAGTGTAACTAGGAAAACAGGTTAGGTATAAATAGAGATCGGGAGATCTCTATTTTGATCACTCGGAAACTCATACTTCTCTCACTCAGAAAGTGGCGCACTAGTGAGGAGGAGGATCATCTGCTACTAGGAGACTATCTCAGTGTATTTTGGTTTTACTTTGGTTGAGCCATTGCTCTCTCTATCTCTGAGTAAGTTGTGGGGTTTTTCACCTTAGGGTTTTCCCCACGGAAACTCTGTGTCTCTTGTCTCTCATGCTTTTGATTCTTATGATGCTTGACATGCTTAATATGATTGTTATGCATTGATATACTGTACATGTTATTCTCTCAGTAAATATCCTAGAGTATATTGAATTAATGCTCAAAATTTAACATGGTATCAGAGCTAACCTGAGAAGAAGACATTTTGCAGTGACAGAAACTTGAGTTTCTTGTTTATTGGGTTTCTCTCCACAGATTTTGGAAAAGCAATACAGTAGATTGACTCTACTCATCAAGGAGAATCTATCTGTCTAATAAAAATTCAATTCTGAGCATTTTCAGATTTGGCCCTAAAATTTAGGGTTTCCACAAAAATAGGAATTTCTGAAATCTGAAGACATAGCTGAAAGCTCCTTGCAAAAATCGAAGTTTAAAGCTTTGGATCGAGATTTTTGGCTAGGTAGATCTCCGGGAAACTCAAACCCTAATTCAGGGCTCTCCCTAATGAACTCAGGAGGACAAAAAGGAAAATCTGAAGGGTAAAGCTTTGCTGATCTCAAATTCTAAATACACCAGGTTGATCAGCTCATCAAGGGGAATCTTTCTATCTTTTCAGAAAGTTGAAATTCACATTTTGAATTTTTAGGGTTTTTTCTACAAACCCTAATCCGGGACGAGATCCAGTTTTCAACATTTCAAGTGGTAAGACCTAAATCTTTTCTATTTCCATTTGAAGTACTATTTAAGATGTCTCACCACACCAAGCTTGAGGATAAGCTTGAAGGGGCTGATAACTTCCGAGCTTGGAAGTATAGGATTGGGTTAATCGTGGGAGAGAATGAGTTGGACTCATATATAAAAGAAGACATCCCTATCCCAGAGGATGAAGAGGCTAAGGTATTGCATAAGAAGAACTTCGTCAAGGCAAAGAGAATCATTGCTGATTCTATCAAAGACCATCTCATACCCCATGTGTTTTCTCTAAAGACACCCAAGGAGATGTTTGATTCTTTGACCAAGCTATTTGAAGGGAAGAACATAAATCAGAAGATGACCTTGCGGAATCAATTGAAAGGGGTCAAGATGTCGAATGGAGAAACCATTCAATCCTATTTCTCCAAGGTCTCTCAGATCAAGGAACAACTTGAAGCTGTAGATGAAATAGTGGAGAATGGTGAAATTGTTATGACCACTTTGAATGGCCTACCTAGGTCATGGGACTCTTTTATCTAGGGGATCTGTGCCAGAAATAAATTAATCTCCTTCAACAGATTGTGGGAGGAATGTTCTCAAGAAGAAGCAAGGCTTGTGGTAAGAGAAGAAAAGATGGGGAATGAAGATCAAGCTCTCACAGCTCACACTAAGAAAGGCAAGCTCAAGAGGGAGCCATCCCATTACAAGAAGAAATATTCTCATCATTATCACAAAGACAAGAAAGATCTAAGGTGTTTCAATTGTAATGAGAAGGGTCAATTTGCTTCAGAATGTCCCAAGAACAAAAGGGACAACCACAACAACAACAACTCCAACAAGAAGAAGAAGGGTAACAAAAGAAGGTAAAATGCTCATGCTGCCGAAGATGATGAACCTCCAAAGAAGAAAGCTAGGGCAGAAAGTGAAGATGACTCATCAAGTGAAGAACATTATGTCCTAATCTCTGCTCTCACATGTACAATCTCCCATGGTTGTAATGATTAGTTAATTGACAGTGGGGCTTCCAAACACATGACTGGGTTTAAAGAATCTTTTGTAAATCTGTCTGAACATGAATCACCCCATAAAGTGAAACTTGGGGATGATTATCAATATCCCATCAAAGGAAGTGGTGAAGCCTCCTACAACCTAGATTCTGGAAAATCTTTGAAGATGAAAGAAGTCCTTTATGTACCTGGGCTCAAGAAGAACTTACTCTGCATCTCTGCATTGGATGCAAAAGGTATGAGGGTTGCATTTGTGGATGGCCAAGTCCTAATGTGGCCAAAGGGAAAGACCATAGATGATGCAGTGGTGATTGGAGAGCAAGAGGGAGGTTTGTATAAATTGAAAGGACAACCTGAACATGCCATGATGCATGATTCCATGGATCCAAGTGAACTTTGGCATAGAAGACTTGCACATATGCACTACAGAGCATTACCAATTGCAAGTAAGGTTGTAGAAGGTATTCCTGAAATCAAGACCAAGCATGAAGGTGTTTGCAAAGGATGTGCAAAAGGAAAGAACATTAAGAAGGCATTTCCAAGCAGTGAAAGCAAGGCAAAAGGCATCTTGGAAATCATCCACTCAGATGTTTGTGGTCCCATGTCATCCAGTTCTCTAAGTGGATATGTTTACTATGTCTCTTTCATAGATGACTTCTCCAGGAAGACTTGGGTCTAATTCTTGAAGAACAAAGATGAGGTGTTTGACAAGTTCAAGGAATTCAAAACCTTGATGGAGAATCAAACTGACAAGAAGATCAAAACATTTAGATCCAACAATGGTGGAGAATTCACCTCAAGTGACTTCAAGAAGCTTTGCAGTGATTCAGGGATTAAGAGGGAGTTGACTACTCCTTATAATCCACAACAGAATGTAGTTGCAGAAAGGAAGAACAGAACAATCATGGAAGCAGCAAGGGAAATGCTACATGACCAGGATCTACCTATGCATCTATGGGAAGAAGTAGCTAGAACAACTGTATATGTGAAGAACAGAACACCCCACAAGATATTGGACAACAAGACACCAGAAGAGGTCATTTCTGGTAAGAAACCTGAATTCATCCATCTCAGAATATTTGGTTATCCAATATACACTCATGTCCCAAAGGAAAAGAGGACCAAACTAGATCCTTCAGGAAAGAAGGGTATCTTTGTGGGTTACAGTGAAAGCTTGAAGGCTTACAGAATATACTTTCCAGGGTTCAAGAAGATTGATGTCAGTAAGGATGTAACATTTGATGAAAACTCAGCATTCATCAAATCAAGGAAGGCACCTATCGAAGTTTATGAAGAACCTAAGGAAACTAGATTTCAAGACAATACCATGACTGAAGCAATTCCAGAAGTTGTTCATGAGTTTGAAGATCCACAAGAACCTGTAGATCCACCCCGTGAGGATAACTCTCACAAGAGGAAACCTGCATGGGCTAGAGAGCTCATTCAAGATGCAGAAAGATTTGGTATTCCAAAAGAAGAACACAGAGCAAAGAAGAGAACCAGATCACATACCAGCTATGTTGCTTTATTCTGTGACATTATGAACAAAGAACCTTCCAGTTATGAAGAAGCAGCGGAAAAGAAAGAATGGAAGGATGCCATGGTTGAGGAATACCAATCAATAATGAAGAATGATGTTTGCGATGTTGTCCAAAGACCTAAAGAGAAGTCTATTGTGACTTCCAAATGGATCTACAAAATCAAGCATGCTGCAAATGGCAGTGTAGAGAAATAAAAGGCAAGATTCATAGCTCGTGGATTCTCTCAGAAAGAGGGAATAGATTATGAAGAAACGTTTGCACCTGTAGCCAGGTATACTTCCATCAGAACAGTACTTGCCCTGGCTGCAGCAATGAAATGGAAAATACACTAGATGGATGTCAAGACTGCTTTCTTGAATGGTGTAGTTGAAGAGGAAGTATATGTTGAGAAGCCACTCGGTTTTGAAATACATGACAGGGATTCATATGTGTGCAGATTGAAGAAAGCCTTGTATGGCTGAAGCAAGCTCCTAGAACTTGGTATGTTAGGATGGACAGTTTCCTATCTAGTTTGGGCTTTACCAAGAGTAAAGCGGATTCCAACCTTTACTACAAGGTTGAGGAAGGGAATCCTGTGATTCTATTCCTGTATGTGGATGACTTATTTGTAACAGGAGATGACAGATTGATTGCAGATACTAAGAGGAAGCTTGCTGCCAAGTTCAATATGAATGATTTGGGAATGATGCATTATTTCCTAGGTATGGAGGTGTGGCAGAATGCAGGTGGGATCTTCCTTGGTCAAGGGAAGTACATAGTAGATATCCTAAAGAGATTCAGGATGATAGATTGCAAGGCCATGGCCACACCTATGGCATCGAACCTGAAGCTTCTATGTGATGCTTCATCTGAGCCAGTTGATATCTCTATGTATTGTCAAATGATTGGGTCCTTGATGTACCTGACGAACACAAGACCAGATATTTGCTTTGCTGTGAACACATTGATTCAATTCCTGATAGATACGAGGAGTGTTCATCTGATTGCTGTAAAGCATGTTCTAAGGTACCTGAAGGGTACAGTGGATTATGGGCTCAAGTATGAAGCAAATCAAAATTTTAACCTGCAGAGTTATGTTGATTCAGATTGGGCTGGCAGTGCTGCAGATAGGAAGAGCACATCTGGATGCTGCTTCAGTATGGGATCAAGTGTGATCTCTTGGTTTAGCAGGAAGCAATCCTGCATAGCACTGAGTACAGCTGAGGCAGAGTATGTTGCAGCCTGTTCAGCTAGTTGTGAGGTAGTATGTCTATGGAAGCTACTGTCTGAGTTATTTGATCTCCCATTGGATGCTACTGGTATCTTTTGTGATAACCAGAGTTGTGTGAAGCTATCCGAGAACCCAGTGTTTCATGACAGGTCGAAACACATAGAGATCAAATATCACTATATCAGGGATATGGTGCAGAGAGGAGCTGTGAAGCTCTTGTATGTTGTGACGGACGAGCAGATTGCAAATGTATTTACGAAGCCACTAGCCAGAGTGAAGTTCGAATACTTCAGGGAGAGGCTTGGTGTTCTTCAGATCGACAACACTTCGAGGAAGAAGTGATGGACACATTTGCTGAAGCCATTCCAAGCATGTTGGAAGGAGAATCCTTCACATGGCTGTGGATGTAAGCGCTGGATGATGAGCATCAGGATGATGTTCTAGTTTCTGCTTTGTATGATCAGTTGGATCATTTATATGTATATATATGTACGCATCATGTTGGATATTGGATATGATCAGTTGGATCATTTATATGTATATGTATGTACGCATCATGTTGGATGCTGGATATGATCGGTTGGATCATTTGTATGTATTTTGTATATGCATCATGTTGGATGCTTGGACCATGTATCTGTATATGTATCAGGTGGATACATTGTATGATCAGGTAGATCATGTCTGTTGATATGTATCATGTATTTGTATTTGTATCAGGTGGATACACTGTATGATCAGGTGGATCATGTATGATGATATGTATCGGGTAGATACTTGGTATGCATCAAGTAGATGCATTGTATGATCAAGATGATCATGATGACGAGCTTCAGGGTGTTTCTCCAGATGATATGTATCAGGATGGTACAGTGATGATGATCAATGTGATCATGAGCATCAGGATGATGCTTTGTGCGATGATGATCCGTTGGATCATGAGTATCAGGTTGATAGTTGGAGTTCAGAGATGATATGTGGCAGGTTGTGCAAATAGCATGTAATCAGTTATGGGAGATCTTGTCAGTCGTGCTGCGGCACATAAATGTTCTTGGGATAATCTTTCCGGTATTGATATGTAGTATGTAATCAATCCTCATATATATGATAGGTTGAGCTGTGTGCTCGTAATCAGTCCTGGGATGAGGTATTACTATGGAGACATGTAATCAGTCTTGGAGATCCGAGAGGTTGAGCTGTGTGCTCGTAATAAGTCCTAGGATGCTCTTTAGAGATCTTGCCGATCGTGCTGCAACACATAAATGTTCCTGGGATTCTCTTTAAAGGTTTTGTCGATCCACATGTAATCAGTCCTGGAGATCCAAGAGGTTGAGCTGTGTGCTCGTAATAAGTCCTGGGATGCTCTTTAGAGATCTTGCCGGTTGTGTTGCAGCACATAAATGTTCTTGGGATGCTCTTTAAAGGTATTGTGGAGGAGATGCATGTAATTAGTCCTGGGAGATCTTGTCGGTCGTGCTTAGGCACATAAATGTTCCTGGGATACTCTTTCCTGTATTGCATCCACACATAAAATTAGTCCTAAGAGGCCACCTCTATCAGACCGTTCGCACAGATGATGAAGACCTGCAGGTGATGGGCCTACATCCAGTATGAAAAATGATTGGCTCTGTAGAACTTCCTATGACGAGTAGAGTCAAAGATTGGTTGAGAAAGCAGCAGCAGTGACGATGATGATGACGATGCATCAATGACGATGATCCCAAGAAGAAGACTTGTCTAGCATATCTGTGTCGATAAATACCTTCCTAGTTAAGAGGGAGTGTTGATGTATATAACTTCGGAATGTATTTCATATATATTTATTGTACCCTTATAAGAGATGTGTTATTCCTCTATAAGGAAGTGTCGTCATGTGTATTGACAAGTGTCACAAGTGTGTGTACTTGCCGATGGGTTATTAGACCACCATGTGTGGGGTTGGCCCTAAAATATATATTATATTGTGGATGTACCTAGCTAGACAAGTCGTCCCCATAGTGTAACTGGGAAAACAGGTTAAGTATAAATAGAGATTGGGAGATCTCTATTTTGATCACTCGAAAACTCATACTTCTCTCACTCAGAAAGTGGCGCACTAGTGAGGAGGAGGATCATCTACTACTAGGAGACTATCTCAGTGTATTTTGGTTGTACTTTGGTTGATCCATTTCTCTCTCTATCTTTGAGGAAGTTGTGGGTTTTTTCACCTTAGGGTTTTCCCCACGGAAACTCTGTCTCTTGTCTCTCATGCTTTTGATTCTTATGATGCTTGACATGGTTGATATGATTGTTATGCATTGATATACTGTACATGTTATTCTCTCAGTAAAGATCCTAGAGTATATTGAATTAATGCTCAAAATTTAACACATGTCATGGTCATGTCAAGATTTTTCTTTTTCATTCTCTTTAACAACATTGTCATGCTAGAAAATTTGTGTAATTGGGTTCAGCTCTTTATGCTAGTAACATTGATATCTTGTCTTTTAAAATTTAAGTTCTCTTCACTCCCTCGACAATTTATCAAATTCTCATCAATCTGAGCATGTTGGTGTCTTGTAAGTTAAAATTTATCAGTTTTTCGTCATTCACCAAATATCCTAGCTTGGATTCATACATTCCATTACTTTTCACAAGTTCCTTCATTCCTAATGCAACAAACACATAAAGTTGCTTATAGTGCATCTAATAAATCTTCATTTAATTCTAATCATCACTATTTAATTTATAAGTAGAAAATCACTACCCTTTCGTCATATTTTCTTACATATGTCCCCTTGGTAGGTCTTTCGAGTTACATTTCATCATTACCATGTCATTTATGCATCACCTACTTCAATTTTTCCACCTCATCCTTAAATCCATTTGTGATTAGTGACCATTAAAATTATCTTCATGCAATCTAGAATCTCATATTTATTGAACCATCATTTGAAGTTAACCTCCATCAAATCCCTTCATTAAATGCTATCATTCGACAATTTAGGTCACGATAGGTTACCCCATTGGTACCTTAGTCATCTACGAAATTTACCAAATGTATTTGTTCGATGTTGTTCCCACCACATCTAAGCCTAGAAAGTGGAGAATTCCCCCCTTCAGGAAACTTTATCTCATCTTTAATGAAAAACATTGTTATCCATTCCACTTATAGTTCATTTCCACATCATTACTTATTTGACATTAGTACATCAATCCTCCCAACATATTGAGACATTACCTTTTTATTTTAGATCAACATCCTGTAGTACTTCTATAATGTACATTTGCTAACACAATTATATAAGTTCGAGATAATTTGCTTTCTCCTCCTTCTCTAACCATAAAGTCATTTAAATCTAAATGCTTTTATGTGACAAGTTATTGACTTCATATATTCATAGGATAATTATGACATCACGACTACTTCAATAATAACATCCTTATATGCACATATGATCACTTAATTGAAATTCTATTTTCCATTTAATGGATGGAATTTTCAACTAAATACATTTATATATATTAGTTTCAAGGGACATTACACACGTCTCTCTCTCTATATATATCAAATGAATAACAATAATTATGTTACCCATAAATGTATAGAACGATATGTCTATATACTAACTTATAACTTACATAATTACTAATCATAACAACCCCCAAATTCTCTATCATTCAACTAATTTTTTTTCGAAAAAATAAACTTTTTCTAAACTTTATGCAATTTGAAATTATATACTCTCAACATCCTTTTTTCCCTTACTAAACCACTTACAATGCATAAAGATTTCTGTGAACATGAAATGCATAAATTTTTTAAAACATCAACACTCTATATCTAAAGTCTCCAACTTGTATGTAACAATTTCATCCTTTCTGATACTCATGTAGACATAATATAACAACCCCGATATCTATAAATGCGGAAATTAAAAAAAAAATTAAAATCTTTCTCTAATACCAAAGATAATTGATATTTAGTATAGTCTTCCTTTAATTAAAAGAGATCCCCCATTAATCTACTTTGAACTTCCATTACTTCCACGCCTTTCTCCGATCATAGAGCATATTTATATCTATGGATTCAAGAACCATAACTTACTCTCTTTATAATAACCTAAGAAAAGTCTTGAAATCTTTATGAACTCATGCCCAACATAATAAACTCGTTTTAAATCAAAGTTTATTGTTATAAATAAAAACCATTTCCAACATACAACTTAGGGGAGCTCTTTTAAATCACATAACTCAAGGTTACATTTTGGCAATTTTTTCCATATCATTTAGATAATCATTCCTATGATAAAAGAGACTAGGCATTTATTGTAACCTAACAACATCTATCAAGAAAAAAATGTCTTTCACACCCTTATGTAGAAATAACATGATATGTGTATGAACGATTTACTTTAAAATATCAACCTCTTAAAATACATCAAGATATTAGTACTAAACCATAACCCTTGCGTAACCATATTACACTTCTTTACCATTATGTTTCTATTTCCTTACTCCTTCCAAGATTAGATAATCTAACTTTATATTCTTTTCTTATTCATTGGACATAAACAAAATTTATAATCAACTCTAAAAAGAATAGTTGCTTCATATTTCCCTTCTACATTCTGTGATGATTTAACACAAAACCACATCATATGTGTACATATATTAATTACTTGTCACACTCTCCAATTTTCTCAAAGATATATCTATTTATACAAATATATATATGCATATAGATTACTATAATTAAATGTCAACTTCCCACATACATAATGGCCATGTAACAACTATTCAAGGCATTTTATTCCTTCAATACAAATATATATAATATAATAACCTTCAAGATATTTTATTCTATGATACCAAAATGTACAAATATATATAATATAATAACCTTCAAGGTATTTTATTCTATTATACCAAAATGTAACATCTTCCATGTTAGTTACTGTAAAAGTCAAATTTTGTTTTTTAATTTACATCTTACATGTTATTTATACCATCTATAAAATCTTTAACATATATTTCTTTCCCGATGTCTTTAGTTCAGATTCAAAGTAGGTTCCTAACTTCTATTTCTTTCCTTTCATCAACATAAATAACTTGTATCATCATATACCTATATACTAAAACAAGGTGTATTCTTCAATTTGCAAAATATTATCATACATCAATCTCCTATTATCCACTAGGGCATATTAGGGCATATTATCCACTAGGGTACATGTAGCTTACACACTAATACTATCACACGGAGTATCATACTAATACTATCGGAGTATCATACTAATGGTATCACATTATTATCATACGAAATATGATCTCAAAATAAGAAGTATAGTTTAATTTAGTCTTTTCTTTTCTTTTTAACAACATACATACATACACACATACTATATATATATATAGACATAACCATAGATTTAAAAAAAACATATATTAGTTAACTTCCACTTCTATTTTCCTTTGAACATCTCTATAAAAAGATTAAAAACAATTTCCAAGTATCAACTATTCTACTTGCATACAATTGTAACGACTACACACCTATCTCATACTTTTTGAACTTACCCAGATTCCACGGATATACATACATTTATTTATATTAATAACCAATCGTGCAAACATGCAAGACCATGTATCTTATCGTGTGCTTCTATAATTGTAAAACTTGTTAATGCAAAGGTTTTTGTGGGATTATTGATTCATGGTTTAAATATGCCTATATGCCTTCACTTAACTGTCATGGGACGAATGTTCCTCTTCAAGCAACTTAAGGGGATGGATATATTCTAATATAAGTACTTTTACTCTCTTTTTCTTTTCAAGGGGATGGATATATTCTAATATATGTACTTTTACTCCTTTCTTTTTCTTTTTAAGAGCAAATACGAATAATCCTAAATTTTTAATTTATCTTCTATATAATTCCTTCATACAAAAGAAGATTCATTTATTCGATATGAGAGTAGTAAGTTATTTCATACTTTTGAAACGGTAAATTATGTTGATGTAAATCAATCAAGACGTAATAAAAAATGGACACACGAAAAAGCGGGAGAGGTGGTTGCGGTCTGCGATTTAAAGGTTTAAAGAACTCAATACTGAATACAAGGATTATGTTTTATTGGAAAGATCGGAACAAGGATTCGACTGCAGAGATGGCAAGTATGGAAACATTAGAAACTCATCATCATGAAAATAGAGTCAGCCTCTCCACTAAAATGAGTAACACGCTGCTCCACATATGCCCTATAAGCATTATTACTAAGGACAGATCGGTACAACCGACTGTCAGAATTTCTAACCTAAACCTCTGTGATAATCACATGATTTTGACAAAATAAACAGTCAAAGTGAAAAAAGGAGACAGCGATGCATAAAACCGAGATTTAAGCTTTTAGGTTCCACGTCGAAGTAAGATCGAATCTTACTCGTATGCGTCAGAGAAGAGTATGTTATTATTATCTAACATTCAACTCTAAAACAATGAGCGTTAAAGATCGTAATGATCTGTTTACTAGAGCAAGACACGGATTTCCCTCAGTCGCGAAAAATAAACAGAGATAGTTTAGGCAATCGGCGTTGAATTTTCAAACAGGCTGGTCCTAATTTCAAATTGAAGGTTATGTTCATGTTGCCCTTCGAGGCTGAATGGCTTACAAAAATCTAACATTTTAAATGAAAATATTAAATTGATTGCACACTTCATAAAAAAAATGTACTAAATTTTTTTTGCATTTCAATTAAATTTGAGGCACTCAAAAATCAATCACACAAGATTGTTACAACTACAACCAGTGTAACTACAGCCAGCATAATGCCAAAAATACTAGTTTTGTGATTTAACAAAGTGAGATTTTACAATTAACATAATGGCAAAAATACTGTTTTTGTGATTTAACAACATGAGACTTCCCAAAACTGTGCACTCCCAGTCCTCATTTCAAAAATTCCAGTGAAATGAATACAATGCAAAAACTACACTGTAAGACAATTTAAACCAGAGATTTATACTTCCCCCAATTATATCTACATTTCGACTCATAAAATTGGCTTTCACTCTTTCCCAAAATGGCATCAAAGCAACAAGGCAAAGCTAAAAAATGATGCCCACTTTTGTTGCAAAATTTAACACACTCATCGAGCATTTCGATGGTACTACATATAATAAACTTGAATATAGATTTTAACTTAAACATATCCTTATGGAATGAATAATATTAGATAAGTTTGGTATGGATTCCATTTTATTTTAATAATATACAAGATGGTGAGATGGTCTAACATTAATAAACAAGATGGTCTAACATTAACATACATAATCGGATGGTCGAACATACAACTTCAACGTTTCATTGAATCGGTTCCGACATACATAATTAAGATTCATCCAAAGGGTTTGTACTAAGAATGGAAACTTGCATTGACGTGTGGGTGATGTCACTTCTATCCTTCCTTGAGTATACTTTCTGATTACCGGTAAATATTTTAGACAGACCAAGCCATATAGCATTTTCCTATGTGAATAAAGGGGCGTGGGAAGTTTATATAAAAAAAATGATATCATTCTTAAAGGCACCGAAAGGAGGTTCACCATGCCACAGTGTTAAGATTAACAATTTTCAGGCTCTATTTGTTTAAAAGGAAAGATCTTCTTAGCTACTAACTATGAATGGGTCATGAAAAAAAAACAATATTAATTCTTACAACAAGAAAGACCCACCTAAAGCATCTGGCCGTCGAGTTTTCTTATCTTTTAGGTTTTTTAAAGGATGACATCCAACGTTAACTGCGGTGTCAAGAGAAAAAATTAGGTACGGGGAGCAGTTTCAGAAAGGAGATATTCAACTAAATTTCACAGAGTTTTCTCCTTTGACAAACTAATTCAATAATGCTTCCTTTTATTGAGGAATCCATTATAGTTGTTGTTGTTCTATGGAAAATGGTCTTTGATATTCACAAGTTCGTTTGCCATCGACCCAAAGGATCAATAAAAATGAAAAAAAAAACAAGAAAATGATTTGGTGAGAAAATAGGAACGAACCTAGCAAAATACCTGCTCAAATACATCTCTCTTGGCCATTTCGTCCCAAAACTCGAGGAAAGCAAGAGCTACTAACGCTTGGCCATCTCGTCCCAAAACCGGAGGCAAGCAAGAGCTACTAAAGCTGTGAGAGCTGATGCTATTATATCATGTACAGTTTGGTTCTGTGTGGATATAATAGGAATAATGAACCTGTGATTAAACCATGCCAAATCCATCAAACTCTCGGTTTTGGCAGAGCAGGTCCCATGTCCGCCATTCTGAGAGCATCCCCCTTGAAAGTCAGCCATAACCGTTCTGAATGGACTACCCCTAAGGAGTAAAGACACACTAAAATGGCTGATGTAGAGGGAGCTGAATGATTGTTTCAAACAAATTTAGATGAGGGAGTTCAATGGGAATTTTCATGCACAGGAGAGACCTCGTGAAAGAAGTTGTAGAATTGAATAGCAGTGATATTTTCACTATCGGCTTTGAGATTGGAGGCCACCGATTCAGTACTCCTTGTGTCTATCAGCTTGATATGATGTGAAAATTTAATGTTAGACCATCCGATTTTGATCTGAATCTAATTTAAAATTTCAATGTAGTATGTCATATCTAATTCATATAAATAAATAAAAAATATTGCTGTATATACAAAAAAAAAATCTTTCTGTAAAATCTTGTGGTACAAATAGATTTACGTAGCCATAACTACGCTTGAGTTCATAGCCTCACGAGTCACAACAGTATGACATTGATAATTCGAATATAGTTGACGTGCACTTTTAACCACAGCCCTTTTAATGGCATTTTAATTTAAATAACCCACTTTTTTTTAAAATGGCAAAAATTAAAAACTACATTTTAAATGACGGGCATTTTTTAAATGCCACTTCTGAGACGGGCTGGGAGCCCTTTGACGGGCCATGCCGGCTTCAATTTTGAACCCTGTTTTCAAATAGAAAAATAGAGAGGTGGCAGGTCTTGAATGTTGAAGATAGAAGTCGAATGGATGTCGATTTATCAAGGCGCAATCAACATAGACACATGAGCTAGACAGAACGATAACTGTGGTCTCCGACATTAAATGAATCTCAAAACTGATACAAGGAAAATATCCAGACAATAACTAGACTGCAAACATCTTTTCATAAACTCCTTAAACCGTACCGAGGATTTATGCTGTAATATAATCTGCGTGCTAGGCTAAAGCAACTGTGTTTATCTGATAATTGACGAGACTTTGGCCCTGATATATATTCCATTAGTCCCCAACTCATTCTTTTTGCAGAGTCCAAAGAGGCAACAGAGGTTCCAGGTTCCATTAATTCTGCAGAGGTAAAAGGGTATTTTTATTTTATTTGGCTAAGAAACAAAAATGTATCAGGCTTCGAGGCATTCAGTCTCAGCAACAGTTCGATCCCCGGCACTGGTTCGTGCTCTCGCTCAGCTTCGGTGCTATATCTCTCTTGTGCAAAAGTTTTATTTTCATTTTACAGATCTCATACAAATGCACTCATGTCAGCATTAACATGAAGCAATGTCTAGATATCTCCTTAGATGGAAATAACGCACATACTTAAGACACTAGCTTAAGTGGAGACAATTTACACAAATATTGTCTCTAATATTGTCTTAATACCTCCTCTATGTACTAGTGATAGAATGAAAATATTTATGATAGGGAACCGTGGAATGGAACCACCAATCTTTTGCATTATAATGCAGATGCTCTACCATTGAGCTAGTACCCTGAAACTTTATATAAAAGAAAAATATTTGTATTTTTTTAGAGTTTTTTAAAGCAATGAGCACAAGAAGCATGAAATACTCATTGTATTTCACTCATTCGATGGATTGATTTGTATGATCTCTTATGCAAGCCCAAAATCTCTGATAATATCTAAACACCTATCAGTCTAATTAAACGTTAAATTATATTTATTTTAAATTCTAGATTACAAAAATTAAATTTATGATTTCTTAAAGTGTTTTGTTTACTCAATACAATATAGAAAATATAATAAAATTTAAAGTTAAATTTACATCTATAATTGCTAATCCTTCCAAATCCTTAATAAAACAGAATTTCAGATAAATCTACACTAAATAAGCCAGCCCAACCATCTAATATTTTATACAATAGCTGTATCACTAGAGATACAAAGCTCTATGTCAATTACCAATATTTATTTGTCATTTGTGTAAATTCCATATGACATCCCACTGAGGAGAGGCCAAAAAGTGACAAATCTCTATCTCAAAATTCAATTATTTACACATCCGTCTTAAAATAAACATGAGACAATAGTTTCGATGGATCTATTGTGCCCAATGCATATTTGAGAGATGTACTTTGAATATTCACAACATTGAAGTGCATATCAAACCCAAAGGTGAATATTTATGTGATTTTGTTTTATTGTAGATCTAATGCACATAAACATATGCAAGGAGTTGATGGATCCATGCTCCCATTTCTAATTTGGCTATAAGAGTTCTTTGCAGTTATAAAAGTGAAGTATTCCTTTAATCAGAATGAAATGATTTACAATCATAGTATAAGAGTTCTTTGCAGTTATAAAAGTGAAGTATTCCTTTAATCAGAATGAAGTGCTTTACAATCATAGTGGGAGAGATCTATGATAAAAATAGATCCAATTTTGAATCCATTAAACATAAAACTATCAAAAGAGATAATAAGCGAAGTGCTCTTACAATCAAAATGGAACAATCAGAGTGGGAGAGATAATAAAAATTGATGCAATTTTGATTCCATTAAACATAAAACTATGCTATGGGAATAGATAATAAAATTATAAAAATAGATCCAACTTCTGATTTATAAAGCATAAAAAACAGAGACGAACCTATCAGTACTTTAAAAAATCTGAGCTAAGAGGGATCTATCTACCTAATGTTGCCACCTCGTTTTTTTGTTTATCTCTGTGATGATTAAGATGGACCTATACTACTGCATTACCTCACCCCTAAGAATTGATGACCCCAACTTTTAGCTACACACAACCTCTACCTCTAAAATGCACCTAAAAAATTTAGCAGTAAGACATGGAAGGACTTGACTGACCTGAAATGCAGTGAACTTGAAGGGTGATTGGGGCTTGAAAACCCCATCCTGAATCCATGTTTCGGGCTTAAACTCCTTAGCATTGTCTCCCCATAGGTATGAAATTCTCCCCATAGCATAAGGAAAATAATTCACAGAATCACCCTTCTTCATCTTGAATCCATCTAGAAGAGTATCCTCATTTACTATGTACTTACCATCCTGTATCATTCAGAAGAATCAAGGAAACCCAAATAAGCCAAAATCAATTACAATTCTTGAATGCACATGGCTCACTAGTGAAAAAAAAATCGGGAAAATATTTTTGTTGTACAAGCTGCTTACCACAGGAATAGTTGGGTATAATCGAAGAGTTTCAGACAAAGATGCATGAAGATAATGCATCTTACCCAGTGCTTCATCTATTAGACTTTGGGAAAATGTGGCTATATCAATGCATTCGGTACTTGTTGGCAGTAGTAATTATTTCTTCAAGGAGCTTTTCTTGTACATGTTGATGTTTGTAGAGCATGTAAATAAACCAAGACAATGCAATAGCTGTAGTGTCATGAGCAACAACCATGAAATTGAGAATTACATCACCTAGATATTTATCAGAAACTTTTCCATCTTTTTCCTTGTCACTTATGATGATATAGCAAGACAGAATATCTGGCCTTACCTGTATTGATAAATAAAGAGTAAATTGTATGAATTTATACTCCAGACCTCATGATCAAGATCCAAGTCAAAGAACAACAACAAAAAAATATCAAGATAAAGACCAAGACTAGTTATGTGAATATGGGTTTTTAACCAAAATTTTAAATATAACATTACCCAAAGTAATAGAAATTCAATCCCCAAAACACTATATATGGAATTGTAACTATACATAAACATCACAAGCAGGAAGATAAACTTGCAATTCAATCCCCAAAACACTATATATGGAATTGTAACTACACACAAACATCACAGGCAGGAAGATAAACATGTAGCCAAACCTATATGTTCAGATCTAAAATTATATAAACTAAACTATTCTATTCTATGGATGAATAGATTTCTTACATTTTCCTTTTCTGCGGAGAACATCTCATGACTTATGATACGAATGACCCTGTACAGGAAGTCATCCACCTTTTTTATGTTTTCGCTTAGGGTGGTTGCTGAACCAACATTGAAAAATATCTGAATTTTCCAAAAGCTACCAACCATATGACGATGGAATACCATGGCATTGGCTACATCAAAATCCTTTGCAAAAGAATCCTTTGGCCCTGACTCGGATTTAGTAATTGATAAGCTGTTTATATCAATACCAAACACCACTTTATAGATCGAATCAAACGATGACCTCATGAACAGATCCTGTTTGTTATTTTTCCAAGCATGCACCAATTAAGAAATTAATATACCTTTAATTGTTATGATACCATTAAAAACAAATTGCAGCCGACATGTTATAGTTGATATTTTCACTATAATCTTCATGTGGTGGGGAGATGTCAATTACTTTGTGGCTTTATGTAACTATGGTACCCATATAAGAAAAGAACAACTATAACAAATTGATTTTCCTTCACCTTGGATCTATAAAACACCAGAGATTAGCATTTCTAATTTTTTACAACCTCTCTCTACCTTCACCAAATCAAGAATTAAAATGGCTCTAAGCTATTGTAATGGAAACCTACTAAGACTGGAAATGTCCCCTACATCTCCACACTTTACTTTAGCTTGGCTACATGTGCTAGAAGGTTGGCAAGCTTCATTGCATTGTTACAGAACACACTACTGCTGAAGTCCCCTAACAGTTTAGAGGAAAAATCCAAACTCGCCAGTTTTCTCTGTTGCTTCTAATTATCTCCATCAACATTGAAGATACCATCACCGAGAAGATATTTCATGATGTCATAGTTGAAGGTTCCCTGCAAATCATCTTAGTGCAAACTCAAAGCCATGAGCTTAAGCAGGGCTGCAGAGTTTTTTTAGCATGGGTTGATGTTGAGTACAATATCATATCTGTTACCCCACTTTGTTGGAAAGGGGCCTTTTGGGGGGTATAAATAGCTAATTCGGTAGGAAGGAAGGAATGTTGGGAATTCTAAGACTAGTAGGCATTTGCTTCAGGAAAAATGGTGTATAACAAACTTTCACAAGGCTGTGAATCAATGCGAGTTATGAAAACTAACAACTTCTTAAATAAAAACTAGTTATGCATATCTTAGCCAAAATGGACATTTTTAGGAAAGACATAGATTCCATTTAGATAAGAGCCAAACCAAACATGTTTTCCCTCCTCACTTATGTACAAAAGGGGATCCTGTTGATGGCCCTGACAATCCAGAATTTATACGCATGCACTACACAAAGGTTTATTTTTTCATTCCAGCTTCCATTTGGAGATTAAAAAGAACAAAGTAACACAAAAGAAGCATTACAATCATCCAAAAATCGTGATAAACGTTTAATGTTGGACAAGATAAAACAAAATGCAGATCCATTTCAACATCATAAAAAGGGCAATTCCAGACAAACCAACTTCAATTCATATCTGGAGTGGAAATGAACTCAGACAATATTAAATTTTTGACAAAAATAGGAACAAATAAGAAGGTTCACTAGGGATTATGCCTCTAAAACTTGGAGGCATAAAACTGTGCTAAAAATCCCATTTCCCAATATTCTTTTAAAATAAAATCTCTCTCCAAAGCTCTCTTTATCTTCTCTTAGTGATTTATATCAGCATGATTCCCCTCTCTATGTTGGGATCTTATCAGCTATGATAGTTTTACACAGGCAGGGATGGAGGCCCAAAATAAAACTGAATTCCACATCTCTGAAGTGGACGTGACAATCAAGCCCGAGATAAAATGACATCCGATTCTAGAACCTGTGGGGTATGGGATCACTATTCTTTTGATGCCACTTTACTACAAATTCTTGTTAGTTACAATAAACATCATTCCCAGAGTCTCTTCATGAACAAGGACCTCTGTATTATCAAAGACAATCAATTCCAATACACATACAACTAATATATCAGGGATTTACTCATCCACACTTATAAACAAATAAATAAACATCCACGCAGATCCTTATACAAATAATCCATTACGCAGATTTTTAGCAACGCTCTTAACGCACTCACAGAGGAATCCTAGCTTACAAAATATTCCTTTTCCTTCATTAGCATCAGATGATTACTGCATTTTCTTTGATAAATAATGCATTTCGTTGATCTCTCCATTTTAGGGTTTCCATATAAACTCTTTAGTGTTTCTATGTTCATATGATTACTCTCTTATTTATTGTACATGTCAATAAATATAGATAAGTTGAAGTGGTTCTAAAAGTCAAGAATTGAAAGTGTCTAAGTATAACACTACTTCACCCCCCCTCTTAGTGTTATCAATGTGTTCTTAAAACCTAGTCTACCAGATATTGCTTTTAGCTACCTTGAGTTCAGATGCCCTACATTGATGTCACAATAGTCAATAAATTCATAGTTCAAAGTATTTTAAGAAAAGGTGAAAACCATTCCTAAGAAGTAAAATGCGGTGGTATTGACAGAAGGAGCAGAAACCATTAATTAACTAATCTTCCCAATCAAGTAAAAAAGACTCAATCACTACAAAACAATGTGGTCAATACAATGTTTGAGGACTCAAGTCATATTTCAAGTGTCATAGTTCTAGAATTGGAATATTTGAATAAGATGAGAATTGAAATATTCGATTGTAACGAATATGCTCTTAGAGGCAGAATTCAAATAGGACTATTATTGAGTAATAATAGGATCTCATAGATTTTGAGAGCCAAAGTAGGATCTTGAACAAACTCTGTTTATTCTTTATTTTATATATGCTATGTAATATTAAGAGGAATTAAGATGACCAATTGAGGGAGAAATCAGGCCATAAGAGAATGAAAATTAGAACGAGATTTTCTAAGTATGAATGCACAGTTTATGAATGAAAGAGTTTTCATTTTGTTCACAAATTGTTTTATTGTCAAATATATTATGATTGAGAAGAAATTATGTGAAAGGATTTAGGACAATTTATGTTGAAGTGGACTAAGGGAGAGAAATCAATTTATATTAGTAGATGGATAGGAAGGGTCTCTGTGTGATTAGATCCTACAGATCAAGTTTGCAAACTTATTATAATAATGATCAATTCGACGAGAATTGATTTAAGATTTCTATGTGAAACACATTCATTTTGTAAATTTGAGATTGTGTTTAGTATCCAAATTGTAAGTCTACTTGTGTTTTAAACCCAACTTTAAAATGCACCCATATTTATATGAAAGTGCATCTATCTCTAGGAAGTGCAAATTCTTGTAATAAAATTGAATTTTCTTTTGAGGACTGATATTGAGGTGAGTAATTTAGAAATTGGGTTTTCTTTGTTTCTAACTTGTAATGTTATTATGAAGCCTGCATGAAAATCCTGTGGAGGAGAGAATTAGTACAATCGAATCTCCTCTATGTTGTATTAGAGAGAAATAACTAGTTGATGGTATTCTGCATGAAGGATTTGGAATTCTCCTAGTCGTTGATTGGCAATAGTGTCTCCAAATTTACAAAGTATTGTGTATCAAGATATTTAAATTTGAGACTAGTGGTAAGCTATTAAGTGGAATTCCCCACAATTGAATTTAACTCCTGTTGATGGATGTAGCACCTAGTTTCTAATTCACCCATCTTTTGAATGAATGAGACAACTGGATTCTTGGATATTTACATTGAGAAGTTGAGGTTCAAACATGAAGAGTGGAGGTCAAAGATCTTTGATCAATTAATTGATGAGGGTGTTGTTGAAAACATAAAGGGAAGTCGTCTAGGGGAAGCTAAAATATATTTGGGTGAGCCTGATCTTTGAAAAAGGTAAACCTACTTTCGCTGCATCAAATAAACTCCAGCTTTCCCTCTTATATATCATAGGAACATTTTCCCAATATAAATGTAGCTTCATACTCAACAATCGTAGTGTATATTGATGGTTCTATCTGGTGCTCATAGCTTGGTGCAGGCGATAGGACACTTCATTTATACAATGATTCCCTTAATTTCGTTCTTATTGCTTAACAAGTGTAAAATGTCACATATTAAGCTCTAAGCAATTATTTTCCCTAATTTTCGTCTATCAACCCATTTGTGAATCTTGGGCTGGTTATTTGTTAGTCTTCATCCCATTTGTTGGTAAACTTCTGTAGTATAATTTTAGTTAATTTAGGATAATGATCATTGGCAATAAGGCCATGTAGTGATATATTTCCTTCATAAAGACTATGGTGATTTTACTAGCTTGAACATATTTTGGAAGTGAAAGAAGTGCACATTTTGGACAAACTATCTGAGTTACACAAGTTTTGTTATGATTTACATAAAGGGAATTTTTTCCATGAAGTATATTCACTAGTGGATTTGGACCCAAAATCCGACGACAAAATCCGACGACCTCCGACAAAGAAGGACTATGTCATCGGATTTCACCTTAAAAATCTCAAAATTTGATGATCTTTTTAAAATTGATAGAAGGAGACATCGGATATCCGACGACTATGCTCATATCCGACGGTCATGTGGATATCTGACATCATATTATGCATTGGGATGTCGGATATCCAACATCAATTCTCTAACGGTAACTAGGTTCAAGTCGTCAGATATCCGACGGACTTTTGACTTTTAAAACTTAAAAATACTGAAACATTCCGACATGTTTGCTATACAAGCGACAGTTTGCGGAAGTTTTTTTATTCGGCAGACTATTTTTCATTATTTCCATTGTTTTTGAGATTCAAGCGAGCGAAGTGTGGAGCTTCATTTTCTAAGATCGATAATCTTCATTCAAGCTCTTTATGAGAAAATGTCAACTAGCAATATTCCTAATCCAGACGAACAAAATCGACAATTGCTTACTAGATTGTGGGAAGGAGTTGAAAAAAGGGGTGATAGGAAATGCTATTGTCCATGTACTCAATGCAGGGGCTTTAAGAGTAGAAGAATTTTGATCACAACAGCCACAAAACATTGTAGGGAGCATGGGCACGCTGAGGGGGGACATGAATACCATCCATTTGTAAGTTTTGCATTATATATGTTTTTATTTTGATTGCTTTTGTAAATTTATGTATTGATCGTGGTTTCAATAGATGGGGACTAACATGGACAATAAATATTATGTTAATATTAAATATTTATTATACTATTTATTTTTCTTTTGTGCATGTTGAATCTAGCGTATAGTAGAATAACTCATTTATTTGTTCGTTAGTGAGACTAACCCACTCACCCGGGAAAGCACTTAACTCTCTAGATTTGTGACACTTTCCATCATGATAATAGAAATAATGACTCTATTGGCATGTTGTAATTTCTCTTATATTTTCTCTATAGAAACTACCATAGCATAATTTATCTTACCTTAGTGGAGTACAGTATGAGAAATTTTGTGTTATATTTGAGTAGCTTTGCTCAGTAATTGGGTCAATTATTATGTCTCTTGGATAGTTTGGATGCACCTATTTGACCAACAGTTCAATAGGCCGTTGCTCTTTTCATCCCAACAGTACAAAATTTGTTACATTTTAAATGCATCACATAAATGTTTACATTTTGCGTTTGAAATTTTTACATTTTGCGGTTGAATTTCTTATATTAACTTTTATCTATTGATGGTTTCATGTAATTATAAAGGAAAGACATCCTAGGGCACTTTGTCCGAAGGAAGTACTTCCACAACAAGTACCGGAAGCTATGAATATTAATGGAGAACAAGTTAATGATCACATTAATGAAGAAGATGATCATTCTGAAAACATAGTTGAAGATGATTTTACAAATGATTTGATCCATGATTCATTTAATGTTGGAATGGTTGATGCTGATCATGATGATGATGATCATGAAAATGATGAACATTTTGATGATATTCATGATATACCTCTTCTTGATAAGGCATACAAACCCCTTTATGAGGGCTCCAAGACAAATCTTCTCTCTGCTATATTATTGATAATTAACTTAAAGGTTATGAATGGTCTTTCAAACATATCAGTCACACGGATGTTAAGGTATGTAATATATTCCATCACAAAATTTATATGATTGTGTATAATTTTGTTCTTCATTCATATATAAGTCAAATTATTACGGATGAAATTTGTTCCATTATTATTATTTCTATATTATATTAACTAGATTTTTATTTTAATTTGTTGTAGCATGACAGGTGAATCTTTGTTACCACCGTCAAATATTTTACCTCGCACATATCGATATTTATCTACCATCATGAAAGAAATTGGAATGTAGTATGAAGCAATTCATGCATGCCCTGATGACCATGTTCTATATTACAATTAGCATGAATTTGCAACAGAATGTCCTGAATGTCATATCAGTAGATATCGCACAGATCAAGTAACTAAAAAGGTGCCTTGCAAGGTTCTACATTATATTCCCATTATTCCATGTCTGCAACGATTGTTCAGGTGCAAAAACATAGCGCAGTTTATGGATTACCATGCATGGAACAGAAGTCAAGATGACATTATTCAGATTCCTGTAGATGGGTCCGCATTTAGATATATGGAGGAAAAATGGCCCCACTTTAAAGAAGAACTTCCTAATGTTAAGATTTCTTTGGTAGTAGATGGTGTCAATCCATTTGCAGAGATGAGATCCGTTTACTCGGTGTGGCCTACTTTTGTTATCAACAACAACATTCGTCCATGGTTGACAATAAAGAGGGAGCACATAATGTTGTCAATGATTGTTCCAGGTACGAACCCTGCAATGTTTTTTTTTAAGTAGTTGTATCTCATTTGTCGTATTTTTGTCGCATAATGTCATATATATATTTAATGTTTTTCTATTGTGCAATATGGTTTAATATATGTAATATTCATGGTTAGTCTCATATTTATATTTTTTATATGTTCATATCAATCAGGTAAGTACCAAGTGAAAGATATGAATGTATATATCGAACCTCTTATTGACGAGCTACTGAATCCTTCCTTTTATCCACTATTTTCTTTTGTTGCACTTTCAAATTCATCTGCAATGATATCAACACACTACACATTATGGGAATAAGACGTTCACATTTGCATCTTCCACTACTACATCTAATTAAATATCATCTCCTTGCAACTCCACCATTGTAACACCACTCTCTTCTATAGTGTCATCTTCTACAACAACACCACTCACTACTGCAACATATATCCATTACAACTTTTCCATTGTTTATTGAGTTTCTTGTACAAGCTCGACCTTTATCCCCAATCTTTTCCTTATTGTATTTTGCTACAATCAATTCTTCTACACCTTTACTTGACTTGATAGATTGAATATTAAATAATGCTAAGTATGTGTTTTAGCTTGGAGTGAACACTTAGAGTTGTCGTTTCAAGTTTGATAATAAAAGCCACCTTTTAAATAATGGACTGTTATAATAATTAGAAAATATTTTCAACTTTATTATAAAGGTAAAGTTAAATTATTATATGAAAATCATATATAATTTATAAATGATTTTATAATAATAATTTAAACTTATTTGGAAAAATATTTTCAACTTTATTATAAAGGTAAACTTAAATTATTATATTAAAATCATATATAATTTATAAATGATTTCATAATAATAATTTAAACTTATTTGGCTTTGAACAAGAATGAGGCATGGGACAACTTCAGGCATGGTACAACTTGGCATTTGCAATGAAGTAGGAAGGCTATAATAGACCTTAATTTGGACAATGAAAGACAATGGTCGTTTAAACATGACTTCACAAAGTTCAAGACTCCAAGGGTGTACTAGAAAAGAAAAAGAGGAATTGTAGCAACATACACTTCCAAACAATATATATTTTTTTTATTTTCCATAGGTGTCGGATAAACAATGGCCATGGCAAAGAAAACCAACGACGTCAGTGCTCAATCATTTTAAGTGGGATAGGCGTTGCTTTTCTGACCTCCACAGTGCACAAAACCGACGACTTTGCCATAGCTATGACGTCAAAAGACGTTGGTGCTCAGCCATTTTCAGTTGTGAGAGCCGTCGGTTTTCTGACCTCCACAGTGAAAAATACCGACGACTATGCCATAGATCCGACGACAAAAGACGTCAAATCCAAGCCATTTTTAGTTGTGAGGAGTGTCGGTTTTCCAACCTCCACAGTGAAAAATACCAACGGCTATGCTATAGATCCGACGGCCAAAGATGTCGGATCCAAACTCTATTCAGTTGTGAGGGTCGTCGGTTATCCGACTGTCGAGGGCATCGCAGAACCAACGACATAGGAGCCGTCGATTTTAATCCGAAATTGGACCGACGTTAAAAAAATACTGAGGTTGTCGGATAGTCGACCTCAAAATGTAGAAAATCCAACTTTTTGGCCATTGAATTTTGGGTCGAAGAAACCTAGTGATTGAAATCTCCTTCCATCTTTGATTCAGAAAGTATGAAGGGTTGGACTAGATTTAGTGGAGAGACATTCTTAATTTTTTAGTTTGGCTTACTTTTTATGCAAAGATAAAAATTTCCCCTAACATTAAATGAATTAGGGAGTACTTAGACACTATATAATGAATGTAGTGTACCCTGCATTAGGAACAAAGTAAGCTTTCTATGGAATTTTCTATTATACTTCAATTGTACATGTTGCGTGTCACATAATTGTTCAATAGAGGTCTTGATGATGCCATCCCACCATTTATTTATTTTTGATAGATCAAAAGAATTTATATAATTGGTCCACATTTATAAGAATGTGAGATGTTGGCCATAATAACATCAGGGTTTGTGACATTTTTACATTGTATTTTCTGCTCTGCATCAATATTTTGCTCATAAATGAGCTATATCTATACTATTCTTCTTTTCATTCTAACATTGTTAATTACCGGATATGAACAACAATATTGTTTTTGCAGAGACAACAAAATATAGTTAATTTCCAGAAAGGAGGGAGCCATAAGTGCCTTGGTGCTTGCTATGTGCTTGGGTTGGTGACTTCATTCTTCTATCTCTATACAATCAACTTTCTCTTTGTATGGGATCTATCCTGGCATAATGATTCTAACTTATTTGCCCTTATTACCTATGATGCCCTTTCTCATGTGCTCCAGTTGCTTGCTTATCATCATAATTGCTTCGTTATTCTTTTTTTTCTACTTAGACTCGTGCACAATAGAATATCTGAGATTGTCCAGTGACGGGTCCGCTTCCTCCTTCTAGTCTAATTTGTCATCACTTACTACTTTTTCTTAGACATAGACTATGTGATCCCACCATTAACGTACTTCTAGATTTCATACTTGATTTCTTGCTCTCTAAAAGTATAGGCAATGGCCTTTCTTTTGTCTGGATATTACCAACCTTAGCCAATTCATTATTGATAGATAAGATAAGATAGTTTTATTCATGTCCAATTAATGACCACAAAAGCAGGTCAACAGGACTAAAAGGATACGACCAGCTAAAAGGATACAATCAATATGAGTACAGTCTGGGAGTGCAGACACAGCTCCTAGATAATTATGGAACTAAACCTAACAGAGACAATTGTGATGAAATTTGAATGCGATTTTGAAGGGCTATGAATCTCCTTCCTCAAACTTAGTTGCAATGGAAAGAAATACTAAATTATATGACAAATCCTCTTCATAGAAATAAACATCATAGTATTTTGTACTATCAAATAAAGTGGTAGAAATATTATGCATCCGGTTGCAATATGCATGTAGATGTATTTATCCTAAGGAAATAAACAAATTGAAAATCAGAGCTGAATGAGGGCATTTTCATCAGTTTCAGTTTTATGTGGAATCGACCGAGTGTATATTGAATGCAACTTGAGACACAAATTGCATACTCAGTGATTTGGTTCAAGCTAGCTAAGACTGGGAAAGTTTGACCAAGTTGATTGAGTATTTACCAATATGGTAAATCAATCCAAGAAATCAATGATTTTTTTCCCTGATTCATTCCCTTTTTTTATGATTTTCCATTTTTTTTCAATTTATACCTGTGCTTGCAGAGTTTTTGCAGAGTCATTTAGATATTTCCCCAAGTTTTTAATATTTTCTAATTTTCATATTTGTTGATTGCTATCGTGTTATTTCTAAGCTCATGTTTGTTAACATTTTACTTCTATGGTAAACTGGGCTCATTTTTTTAGCTGAGCTAAGTAGACATGCAAAGCACTTGGAAGACTTGGGCACTATTGTAACCATGTTAAATATTTTAAGTTAGTAAACATAAGTGAAACATAGAAAAAACACTAAGGTATATAATGATAAACAGTTGAGCACCAAGACAAGTATTGACTGGGTAGGATCTTCAATCTTAAAGTCATATTGTTCGAGGTCTTTTTGGATACAGAGCATGTTGAGTTAGAATCCCTCCTAAGTTGATTGTATCGGTGGGATTATATTTTTGCAAATATATGCATGTTTAATTTGATCTTTGCTGCTAGTTGTTGTTTCTAGTAGCATCTCTTGATAGCTTTGGGATGATATAATCTATTCTTGGTATCTCAAACATGGAAATTCAAAGCACGAAAATGTTGTAAATATAAGCTGTGTGTATGCTTTATCAACTGGGAAAAAGGAACTGTATTGAGTGAATGTAAGGGAGGTATTCTTTGAGTACCAGAGTTATCATGAAATGAAAATTTATCGAACAATAATAGGCCACAGGCCTATGTTGCAGCATATAGAGAAGAGCCACAAATCCCATATTAAAATAAGCAGAGGTACTTACAAAAGAAAAAACTCATAGAGGTAGAGAACAAACATTATACTAAACACGTAGAGGTAGGGTACCAAACCATATAGGCGGCATATTGCAAGAAAAACACCCATAAGAGGCTAAACACCAAAAGATATCAATCCCACAAAAGATGAAAATAGTCACAATAACCAACAATACTTTAAAGTTGTGTGCATGCCAAGTATCCAAAACACCAAATGTAATAAACACAATAGAATATCTAAATAATACATAAAATAAAGAAAATAATAATAATGATAATAAATGAAGTGTCACATACTAACCAAGGGGCATGACCTAACTAAAGGACATGACTGTTCAACCATGATGATTCGACAATGGTTATAAGTACATCGTCACATGGAATTGTAATTCATATCATTCTATCACCTATCTCTCATATTACATATTAAATAAATTATTTTAATCCATATGGATTCTTTCATGTTATCTTATTTATCTTGGATATTCAGTTTATAAACCAGGTTGTTCATTTCATATTCAATAAATTAACTTTGTGCTTTTCACCAACTTGCAAAACATCCAAAGTACCACAGGGACAAATACTGACCCGACTACAAAGACGAATCACGGAAAGGAGGAAAAGCATCAGGGGAGACCAATTGGTCTTGAATCCTAACAACACTAAATATTTTTTTATATCCACTCTTCAACTCTATCTCTGTAAAGTACTTAGCACCATTAGCACTATCCATCCAGTCGTCCATCCTCGATAATGGGAACATGCATCTTATTGTGATCTTGTTAAATGCTCTAGGGTCTGTACACATTCTCCGCTATCCACCTTTCCTCGATATTATCGAAGATGGTAACACATGCGAGCTCATGCTCTCTATAATTTAAACCTTCAATGAAAACTTGCCTATCTTTCAATTAAACTCTACTCTTTTCATTGGATAGGAAGATGAAACCGAGAGAAGATGTAGAGAGACCATAACATAATCCTGAAAAAAAACAAGTAAAGGCCAAAGAAACCATAAATAATTCCAACGTATCTATCATATGTCTATAAAGGTAATAAAGGGGGTATGTATAAGGGGGATCAACCCCTAGCTTCTATTTAAAAAGTTAAATGGTAGAATTTAGAATGAGTACATGATGTTACTAGAGTTACCTAATAAAACTATCTTTATAAATAATACTTATAATCCCTTCATAAGACTATATAATCCTACTCTTACTCATACTTCCTAAATACCCAGTACACAACTCTATCATACGTCCTAATATAATCTCTACTACTTTTTACATACTTTTACTTTTATCCATTTATTTCTCTATTCTTTCTATCAATTATAATCTATATATCCTATCTATCTAATCTATATTTCCTATCTATAAAGAATCTAATCTAGATATCTTATATTATAATTCCTAAACATATTAATACTTCTAATCTAAATCCTAATTCCTAAGGCTTATTCCTACTCCATAAGTTGCTTTGTAGTTCATTTATTCCTTAAGTTAAAAGATAGAGGAAGACTGAATTGAAGGGTCATCGTGTGTTTATATTTATTGGTTAGCTTGAATATGTTTTTGCTACTGCATTACAGAACCTTTATGGTTTATAAAGAGAATATGAGCTTTAAGCCCAGTGTCTATTATCGATAGGGTCGAAATAGGGGGAGATGTCTAGATGTATGACTTGATAGATATATAATCTGGATCACTTATCTAAAGTCGCTAAGAATAATTTATATCCTTATATTTCCTATGCATGCCTTATAAATATTATAGAATTAAGAATCAATTGAACAAGACTATATATACTTCCTAAAGACTCTAGTTTCTAGTTCTAAAGGCATCTCCTCCCTCTTGTTGTTAGAAAGGAAGGAATATACGTGGTAAGGAAGGAAGTCCAAGATCAATTAAATGGTAGTGGTTTATGATTTATGGTTTATTGCTTTGCATTCACACCCTTTCCACTTCTAACTATATCCTAAGACATTGAATTGGTGCACCCTGGCTACTTCCTCTCTAAAAGACTAGGGTGGGTAAAAAAGGCTGAGTTTAGCTGTCATTTAATCTGGTGGTAATGTGAGATCAAGTGTGGGAGGGAGCGAGGATTATAAAAAATGTGATGAGTGGAGTAGACGAGTTGGTAGCTGGTCTTTTATGAGTGAAGTAGATAGATAAACTAAGTTCAATTGCCCTCTTTCTAAGTGAAATAGCGTTAGAATTAGTGGGAGGGAAAGTTCATGGAAACAGAAAGAACAATGTGGTACGGTTTCTATTTCACTGCTTCTTGGTCTTCGGTGATATGTTGCTTAAATGGCCGTCTCTTTCCTACTCATACTTCTTCTAACCTTTCTGTATAATACTTCTTCTTTATAACAAAGATAATCTAATTACTATTGCTACAAAAGATAAAGGTGTAGGTACCCTCACTTTAAGAAATAGAGGCAATAAGGTTGCTTTAGACCGAACATAGACATAATTATTTTTATCTCTGCTTGGTAACCTGATATGCATCGTTAAAATCAGCATATAGGACCAGTAAGATAAATTTATGATGTATGATTGCTTCCAACTACTACTCATCATTCATAAAGGAAAGGACACGTGATTTTATTTTAGTTGCTTCTCATTTCTAGGTTAAATTGTTAGTCAAATCAGTGTGATTGGTACCTCTTATAATTGGTTAAAAAGAAGTGTTTTCGGGTAGTTGAATGATCATACAATATAGAGTAATGACTAATCATATGATGTTTATTGTTTTAGGATAAATACTTACACATATTATATTAGTCTAGCTTGGTTATTTAAACTACTACTTGAAATGTATAGCTTTATTTTACTCCTAATCAACTACAACTGGGACTCGAACTCTTTAACTGATGATTATACTTTTACTAGTGCTATTGGGACTCATCTATCTATGCTTTTACTTGGTTGTCTACTGGTAATGGTTCTTCAACTAGATATATTGAATGTAGATAAACTGCTATTAGTGTTGGTTAAATGGATACATAAACTAAAAGTTGAAGTCTTCAGATAAAATGATATCAAACCCACTTCAATTCTTTTCAATAAACCTTCACATTCCATTTATCACAAGTATGTTTAATTCATCATTCCTTGAGACACTTCCAGCACATTCATTCCAAATTCCAATGCAATTTTTATTTCTTTTTAACATGCAACCAACACTTTAGTAATTTAAGCATTTCACATAGGTCAAAAGGGATTTCAACAACCAATCAATTGACAGTAAAACTAAATCTGAGTCGTCCATCATTTAGATCTGGCGATTGGCTTGCAATATAGAAATGAACTTAGGGTTCAATTCGTTGTTTCTTGGCATAAGAGGCATGGATTTTCAGACAATGAGAGGAGCCACACAAAAACATAGGTATATTCTCTTCCAACAACGATTTCTCTCTTCAAGAAAAGATCCTCAACATATTGACAAAAATTATCAAGAAAGATAGATCACAGAACTATGGAGACCATCGATTTAAAACATTAACAGAAACTTATGATTTTCAATGGCTGGAAGCTTCCCTATCATCTTCAAATACCCATGTAAAGGATGATTTACAACCAACTTGATTCATAATTGTTAAGCTGGGACATATAAGTAATGTAGATAGCCTTTGACAACTTCACTAATATTAATTACATAATGTTTTCTGTTCATACAAACCTTCAGTTACATAAATCTGGGCATCTATGCGTATAAACTTGTATTACAACAAAACACAACAGTTATTGGTTGTCTGGAATAGAAAATTCCATTTGAGTTGTTCCGAGAACACACAATACATAATATCATTTACATTTTCTCAAAATTCCTCAAACTCCAACAACAACTGTTTCATCTCTTTTCACAATCATATAAAAACAACAAAATCTATCTAGATACAAATAGATAGGATCCATTAGCTAAGGATGGAGAATATTTCATCAATCCTTATTATCTAACTGTTTGTCTATAAAAAACAAGCCAGGCAAGATAAACTAGCATCCTATCAACCGAATGATCTTAATCTCTACTTGGAAGCTAATGCCATTTATTGACATCAAAACTAACTACTAAATTCAGGGAAAGAATTCCCTTCTTAAAAAAACTTTGACTTCTATAAATCATCACCATTTAATTATGCATTTGACTGATGCCCATGCATCAGAACTGCTCCATATTTTGCATAACATAGGGAAATCTATATGCAATATTGCAGAGCCCGCACATGAGATATGAGATGTTAAATAGATCCTTGAAAATGAAACCCCTACCCAGATGGCTTATTGATTGGTGAAATGTTGGTTGTAACAACCCACCCCCAAGGAATGTAAACTCCCCTGAGGTAATGACCATGTCCATGGATTGAGTTTCATGGGTAATAGTACACAAGGAAGACACTAGAAATCGTGAAATTTCACAGAGAATATTCAGATTTCCTCTGTGGGGATGTAGGAATTCCAAAATTCCTGAATCTAAACTTAAAAAAAAAAATTAGTCTACTGTTTCATGAGAAAAATTTGAGGGAGAGACACATGAAGATGATGAGGATCCAATTTCAGCAAAACGAGAAAATAGTGCAGAAACCCCAAACTCAAAGAAACACCTTCATCCAAATTGGTCAATGGAAATTTATTTTCCTCTTTGATATACTGGCTGCTAATTGAAATATCCTTGAGATCTTTTTTAATGCCTTGAGCTTCAAGGGTTTTAATTGGAGGTGTAGTCTATTGCAATATCCTTCATATTTTTTAATGCCATGAGCTTCAAGGACCTTAATTGGAGCTGCATTATGGAAACATAAAACCATAGAAAATGAGTTAGTACAGGGTCTACCAGTCAAATAAAGAAAACCCATAAAAGAAAACAACCAACCCAAAAAGGAAAACACATCACATGATTAAACAAAGGTGTTGCAGTATTAGACTGTAAGACAGGTTCAGAGATGGATTGATAAAAGTCTGAGCGCTAGACTACAAAACAAATTTAAAAATGAAAGGTAAAAAATTTAAACTAAAACTAAGATGGAATAGATATATTTAGTAAGTAAAAACATTATTTTCCATTCTTGCTAGCTTCATACCTCTTCCCATAAAAACTTTCACCTTCTATGCATCCAATATACCCAATTCGCACTTCAACTCCGAAAATATTGATAAATTGCGGATGATACTGCAGCTTCAAGCATTAACTGGTGGATGATGTGGCGATGTTGCAGAGTAGTTGAAACATTGATGACGGTCAGTGAATGAAGGTCGATCAATAAATTAAGCCCGACTGTTCAATGAAGGTCCCCCTGGAAAAGCCCTTTTATATTTACTTTTGATTAAAGTCATTTTGATTTAAGACATTTTAAAAATAAAATATATATTTAAGATGAAATGGTAGTTTTGTCTTAAATAACTCCTTGTTGTAGTAGTGACAAGAGATTTTACTAGCATTAGTCTCACGGCTTGTACTGTTTATTTGATCCCGTGAGTGTGTTGTTTATTAAATTGCTTGTTCTGCTAACTTTCGCAGGCCACCACTGAGGGAGGGGCCAATAAATATAACTTCCCTCCATGACCGTTTAAGTTCCTCGGGGGCAGTCGACACTGCGAAATAAGGGTTATCAAATCGTGGAAAGACAGTTGGTTTTTTTGCTGCTTGAAATTTGAAGATAATGCAGACAATACCTGACATTGGTAGGAATTAAACCACAGTAGCATAACAGGAAATGACAAACGATTCGGTTGAAAAACACGAGTATCAACCAGAGGTTAGGAAATAAAATAAAGACGATGATTATAACCAGAACTACATATGCCTATAATCCTTAGCGTCGAGCCAAATAAATGGATATTTCTAAGAATAAAAGAAAATGTCGACTTATTCTTAGCTAATAGACTTTGTACAAACACCAGGAATATACGTGACGGAGTAGGGGACTTGATCCCTTTACTATGAACATTTTTGAAGTAAGAGTTATGTACATCTCAGAGATCATTTATCGACCCAAAAAAAATAAAACTATAAAATATTTTCAATAGGATCTCTACTTGGAGAGGGAATTGTTACATAACTGAGAATTGATCCTCTTAAATATACTCTGTCTTTTGTCATAAAAATTTCTAGAATTAGTTTCATGCACAGGTTAAACCAAATCGACAAAACAACCAAAGCGTTGAATGGTAATCTATATGATATTTACCTTATGGATGACCGAGATTACATCTCAGGAATAAGAGATAACAGAAATCTTTAAAAAGAAGTCTATACATCCAAATGGTTACCAATTATTCCTTTTGTAAAACCTTTATTCAAAAAAATTTCGATACAAAACAAATCATAAAATTTAATGCACTAGTTCCAATCCCATGAAAGGAGTCGAAATCCTTTTTTTAAAATATAACTGTACATGATATTATCTGATATTTAAATCACATAACATTTTCAAATTCGAGATTGTAATGTCCCCATTTTGACCCCTTAGCGTTTATTAGATTCAATGTAAATATGGTGTATATGCAAGGTGTGTTTTCCCTAGTGTGGAGCTCAAGGCCAAGGCCCCACTAGTGGATGTTTAAGATTAATTGTAGAGGCAAGTATTTGACAATGTGATTATTCATGTGCTATTAAGCCATGAAATATTGTAAATGATGTAAACATCTAAATATTGCAATGAAATACCCAAAAAAACTGGCTAAGGAGGCAACTAATGAGAAGGGGCCGTGTGTATCCACTAGGGAGAGGTGAGGGGGTTATGGGATGGGAGCCCATGCTGCTACTTGTCTATTTATGAACCCATTTGACTCCCCATGCTGACATTTAATTCGGTTATAGAAGGTGGTTGAGAAATCGGCTCATGAAGTCGATGGCGTATGGAGAAGCCCTACGATCCATATGGAAGGGTGTGGCTCTATTTTGCTTCATCCTGGGGACACTCTCTCATCTTGTTTACTAACCCGTTGTTTACCACGAAACCCCATTCATTCATGCATTCAACACACGTTGTAGAGGAAGCCGTGGGCAAAAAAAGGGAAAAATCACAATTTCTGTATAAGCCGAAATTACAGAGTCGAATGCCATAGAAACCCTGCATGTAAGCCTCATCTGCTCAGGAAATCCATGAAAGCAACCCCTGAGATGAATATAGAGCATGAGAATCCTAGTGGAGCCATGAGGTTACCTGGGTTTTGTTGCAGAGAGTTGAGTTGCGGGACATAGCTTAGTCCACAACCCCAAGAAGAGCCAGCTTGATTAACAGATGTAGAAGGTCAAGTTTAGGGTTGGACTGCTTGATAAACCCAGTGAAGGATGAGATCTCATAGAAATAGCAGTTGGAACTTTCTATGCCCACCCTGAATAGCACTAGAAGGGAAGGGGCCCTAAGGGACTGTGCAGCAGAGAAGGGGGTCTTCCTTGTGTTGGGTGAGGTAGGTATTGTGGGTGCCATGTCTGCTAAGTGTTGAGGTGCCTGCAGCTCTGTGGTTGAGCTCACTGGCTTAGCATCATCCTCCCTATACCCTGGTATGCTTTATAAACCCAACATTAGCATGAGTATGTACCTTGGTATGCTTGATAAACCCAACTGCAGGTTGGCTTAGCATGAGTATGTTTCCCTGGAATGCTTGATAAACCCAACTATAGGTTGGCTTAGCATTAGGATGGAACCTTGACTGTGAGAGAGCCCATTATACCTCCTTAGTGGATACAAATCCCAGCTCGGGGGTGCTCTCTCAGCTAAAAGAATACAGGCTGGACAAATACCTAAGGTTGGGTGGGACATTGCTCTCACTTAGCCAGTTGCTTGGACAGCTTCCAGATTCAAAGATAAGTGCTTCTGTGGTGTTAAGTGATGACATTTCATGTGTTATGTTCTGTTTGTTTATGTTCAAGTTATTGAATAAATGTTTATATGAATTTCATCAATAAGTAGATTATGTATAATCTTGAGTAGAATGTTGAGTTCAGGTTGGATGCTTCATTCACTGCATGAGTTTAATGCATTGTTGATTTTACATGTGTTAGATGTATGGCTTAGCCTTAGTTTCATTCATCAAATGTGTTCCTTTATGCATTGCATACATGGTTAGAATGACTACTTGGACTCACCTAGATATGGGGAAAGAGTTATATGGCCCATGTGGTGTTCATAACCTCTCTATGGGTCAGAGGAAGGATGAAGTTATGGAAGGAGGTAGGTAGAGTCCTTGTTGAAGGTTGAAGGCATATGGAAGGGGGTTTCTAAGAAATACTTTAGTTGAAAAATTGACAAGGTTGGAACCCTCATATGGAGTGGAGAGTTGATCCAGTGGATAGATCTCTTCAAGAGATTTCCAATGGTACCAGAATTTCCTTATTTGGATTAAGGATGAGGGAGATATAAGCCCTAGAAGTTGGTTCTTACAGAAGGTGTGGCTCCGCATCCGCAATGCGGATTGAAGATTGCAGAGGCCAGGACCTACCTTGGATTCACATGGATGGACTTCTTCCTTTCCACACCTGAAATGCGGGTTGTGGAATGCGAAAGTCGGAAAGAGAAATTTCACTAGGACGATGATTTGGACTTCCGCAATGCGGAGTTGCGGATTGCAGAGGGATGTCTTGATGAAGTGTGGATTTGGACTTCCGTTGTTGCAAGTTAGACAATGTGGAGTTATAGATTGCGAACAAGATGTTTTGATAGAGTGTGGATTTTGGACTTCCGCGGTTCCGAGTTCAGTTATGAGAAATTGCGGATTGCGGAAGGGCATGTTTTTCCAGAGTCGTAGATTGGGTTCCCGCATTTCTGCATCCCGCAATGCATATTGCATATTTGCGTAGGGGAAGTTTGTTCCGGGCGGTGATTGGAGGTTCCCAAATTCCGAGTCCCGCATGCAAATTATGGATCACGGAAGTCGAGTGGGTAACTTTCGAGATCATGAAGTTGGATTTTGACTTTCGACTTTAGCATTGTGGATTGCGGAAGTTAGGAGCGGGAATTCTTTAGAGAGTTAAGTTTGGAAATCCGACTTCTGAATCCCGCAGTGCAGATTGTGGAAGGGCAGATTGTGGATCGAAAGCCATTGCAACTGCGTAAAAATGGATGGTTTTGGAGAAAAAAATGGATCAAGTGGTCTCCCATAGCCTCTGAAGGACACCGAGGCGACCGGGGACGTGACAAATGGTATCAGAGTTCAAGTTGAAGCATTGGGGCTTCTTGGGCCGAGCCGTGAATGAATTCGCAAATAGAGAAGTGCCCATGGCGCTGTTTAAACCAAGAATTCTTATTACTGTTGTTGTCCAGATGAATGATTCCAGACTGTGTGGATGTTTTAAGTTCTTATGCATTCTTATGTTGACTAATAAAAGTTTACACCATGCACAGTGACCGCAGCAGCAATATTTGAATCGTACAGCAAGGGTCACATGCAGGAAAGCAAGAATGGTAACCATTAACAACGCATAGGACCCTTATGAGCATGAGGAAGATGTGTTGGGTGAGAATGGGAAGGAAGCACATACTGACACAAAGTATAATGGAAGAAGGGAGCATATAACTCCCGAGAACTTGGTTGAAACCATGGTGAGCTTCAATGATAAATTGATGAAGGCACAGGAAGAGCAACACCAGCTCAATGCTTCCATATTGCAGAGCCTCACGGACATGCACTAAAGGATAAATCTTGGGTCTAACCCAAGCAATGGGGGCAGAGAAGAAAGAGATGCAGGTAGCCATTCTAGGGGTCGTTCTAGGAAGAGGACTCCAAGCCCTAGAAGGGGTTCTGTGAGTAGAAGGAATAGAACACCCTCCTCCAACAGGTCAGATGAATGTAGGGATTCCCAAAGAATCCCTAGGCACGCTTCCAGCAGAAGTGAGAGAAGAAAGAAGTTCATAGGAGTTCCATAAGGAGAATGTAGGAAGGCAAGACCTCCCACATTTGAGGGAGAAGGTAGAACAGTTCAAGAGGTTGAGGCATGGATTCTTGGAATGAAAAAGTACTTCAGGATGCATGACCACTCAGGGAATGAAAATGAAAGAGTTTCCATCTACAATTTGAATGGAAGAGCTTCCATTTGGTGGGAACGCCTCATGCAAGTTAAGAGAATCAGTGAAATAAGGATCAGTTGGGAGAGATTCCAAAGGTATTTCAAGGAAAAATACCTATTAGCTAGGTATTATGATAGCAAGAGAAAAGATTTCAATGAACTTGGATTGGGGAAGAATACCATGGAAGATCATGTTCATAATTTTATGGAATTATTAAGGTATGTAGACTACATCAAGGATGAAATGGTGAAGATCCAATGTTTCCTTGGAATCCTACCACCAAATTTTAGAGATAGGATTGAGTTTGTCAATCCACCTAACTTTGATGAAGCCATTAGGATGGCCATGCACTACTATGAGTGGAGCAAGGGTAAATCAGAAGTTCAGCCAGCCTGGAAATGGAAGCCAAGAGGAAAGTTTGAACCAAGGAAAAGTGGCTTCAAGCCACCATTCAAAAATCATCCCAGAACCTTCCACAGGGACAACAATCAATGAGTGGATTCAAGCCAGTAGTAGTAGTAGATCAAGCATCAAAAGGACCACTTTAGTGTTGGGGCTGTGGAGGAAACCACATGCTTAGAGATTGTCCAACTAGAAGGGATAACCCCAGGAACTTGCACAACCTTGAAGAAGAAACCACAGTGGAAGATATGGCAATAGCAACACCTAGAATCTATACAGCATTGGATGATCACCAAGCAGACCATCAATCAGCAGTGGTAGAAGTTGAAGTAAGATTTCTAAGAAATCTATTTTTGTTTTAAAGCGATCTAGGATCTACTCATAGCTATGTATCTCCTAAGATAGTTGAAGGTTGTTATCTTGGTAAGGAAAAGCATAGTAATCCTTGGCTAGTTCAATTAACCACTGGTACCAACAGAAAGGTGAGTGAAGTAGTGGTGGAGTTCCCCATAGAGATGAATGGACTCCTCACCAAAGAAAACTTGAATTTTCTACGATTAGGATCCTATGATTCCCTAATAGGTATGGACCGGTTGGAAAGACATAGAGCCAATATTGACTGCTATGAGAAGGTACTTGAATGCCTTGATGAAGAAGGAGGACCAAGGTTGGTTAGAGTAATTCCAAATCAACTTTCAGCGAAGCATATTTCAGCTCTGTAGTTGAAAAAGTTCTATAGAAAGGGATGCCAATTATATGCAGTCCACATATCAGTCTCATAAGAAGATAAGGGACCACAGATAGAAGAATTTCAGCTATTACAAGAATTCCAAGATGTGTTTCTTGATGAAGTGTTGGGACTACCGCCCAAGAGAGATATTGATTTCTCCATTAACCTTGTTCCAGGGGAAACACCCATTTCTAAATATCCTTACAGAATTAGAACACCAGAGCTGATAGAATTAAAGATGCAGCTACAAGAATTAATGGATAAAGAATATATCAGACCGAGTGTATCTCCTTGGGGTGCACCTGTGTTGTTTGTCAAGAAGAAGGAGGGAACCTTGAGACTGTGTATAGATTATAGACAGTTAAGTAAGATGTCAGTCAAGAAAAAGTATCCATTTCCAAGGATTGATGACTTGTTTGCTCAGATGAAGGAATCTAAGGTGTTTTACAAGATTTACTTGAGGTCTGGCTACCATCAAGTGAGTATAAATGAAGAATACACTCATAAGACAACTTTTAGGACTAGATATGGCCATTATGAATTCATTGTGGTGCCATTTGGTCTTACCATTGCACCTGCTACATTCATGTGCCTACTGAATAGTGTCTTCAGAAAATACTTGGATAAGTTTGTAATTTTATTCTTGGATGACATTCTTGTCTATTCAAGGAATGAAAAAGAGCATGAAGAGCATCTAAGGATGGTGTTGCAAGTCCTTAGAGACCACCAACTGTATGCCAAGCTGAGCAAGTGTGAATTCTTTCAAAAGAAGGTGCAGTATTTGGGGTATGTCATTTCAGAAGAAGGTATTGCAGTGGATCCAGAGAAGATTGAAGCCATAATGGATTGGCCTACTTTAAAGAATGTTGCATATGTTAGATATTTCATGGTTCTGGAAGGCTACTACAGAAGGTTCATTGAAGGCTTCTCCAAGATAGCCCACCCAATCACTTCATTGCAAAGGAAGAATATCATATTTATATGGTCTGAAAAATGTGAGAGAAGCTTCTAGCAGTTATAGGAATTAATCACCAGTACACCTGTTTTGAAGATTCCAGATCCAAATAAATATTTGGTAGTGTGCACATATGCTTGCATTGAAGGGTTCAGTGGAGTGCTAATCCAAGAATGGTTTTTCATTTGTTATGAGTCAAGGAAGCTAAAGGAACATGAGAAGAACTATGCCACACATTACTTAGAGCTAGCAGCCATAGTTCATGCACTTAAGAGGTGGAGACATTATCTCTTAGGAAGAATATTTGAGCTCATGACTGACCATATGAGTTTAAAATACTTGTTTGATCAACCAAATCTGAATGCTAGGAAAACTAGGTGGATGGAGTTTCGTTTTGAATTTGACATGGATATTAAACATGTCAAAGGTAAGGAAAACAAGGTTGCAGATGCACTTAGTAGGAGATTCCATATTGCAGTAGTGAGTAATTGTAAATCAGATTTAAAGGCAAGAGTCCTTGAAGCACAAGCCAGTGATTAAGTTTACCTTTAGATCAAAGAGAAATTGCAGCAAGGAAATGTGGATGACAAGTGTGCAGGTTATCAGATTGGTGAATATGATGTTCTCATGTATCAAGGTACCAGAATGTACATCCCAAATTGTGCATATTTGAAGAAATTAGTGATGGATGAGATACATCAAATGCCATATTCTAGACACCCAGGATATCAAAAGACTATAACAAGAACAAGAAAGTAGTACTTTTGGCATGGTATGAAGAAGGACATAGCAGAGTACATTGCTAGGTGTCAAAAGTTCCAACAAGCCAAGGTAGAACATCAACATCCAGCAGGATTGTTGCAGCCCTTACCCATTCCAGAATGGAAGTGGAAAGTGATTTCTATGGATTTCATAATAGGTTTGTCAATGTCCGTAATAAATCATGACTTAATCATGGTGGTGGTGGACAAGCTATCAAAGGTATCTCATTTCATCCCATTCAATCCCACTCACAAGACTAATGGCATTGCAAACATATTCATGAAGGAGATATTCATATTGCATGGATTGTCCAAGGCAATAATTTCAGACCATGATACAAAGTTCACTTCCAACTTTTGGAAGGGATTGTTTCAGGAATTGGGCACTCAGCTCAGGTTTGGTACAACATATCATCCTCAAACATATGGTCAGATAGAGAGAGTAAATCAGATTCTTGAAGACATGCTAAGAATGTATGTGATGGACAAACCATCCAAGTGGGAAGACTACCTACACTTAGTGGAATTTTCATACAACAATGGACATCAAGCACCTTTGGGAATGAGTCCTTTTGAGGTATTGTATGGCAAGGGATGCAGAACTCCGGTGAGTTGGGATAGTCCAATGAACATAGTGGTGCTTGGACCAGAAATGATCAAGGATATGAAAGAGGAAATTGTTAAAATCAGGCAAAATTTGAAGGCAATCAGGATAGGCAGAGGATTTATGCCAATTTGAAAAGGGTGCATAAGGAGTTTAAGATTGGAGACCATGTTTACTTGAGAGTGAAGGAAAGGAAAGTTCCTTGAATTTTGGGAGTTGTGCCAAGTTGGCACCAAGATATTGCAGGCCATTTGAAGTCCATGATAGGATAGGGCTAGCTGCCTATAGAATTACATTGCAAGTTAACATGAGAGCTCATAATGTTTTCCATGTATCTTTTCTTAAGAAATATGTACATGATCCTAAGCATATAATTGATTGGCATGTCATACATGTGGAACCCGAGGGAGAGTTCCAAGTGGAGCTTATGCACATCCTCGACAGGAAGGTCACTTTGCTCTGGAATAGAGCCATCAGATAGGTGAAGGTGTAATGGAAGCACCTTAGTCCCAAAGAGGCTACATGGGAACTAGAGGATGCCATGAGAGAGAGGTTCCCATTTTTTCGGTTTTGAGAACACCGAGGACGGTGTTATTCTAAGGGTGGGGGATTGTAATGTCCCCATTTTGACCGCTTAGAGTTTATTGGATTCAATGTAAATATGGTGTATATGCAAGGTGTGTTTTCCGTAGTGTGGAGCTCAAGGCCAAGGACCCACTAGTTGATGTTTAAGGTTAATTGCATAGGAAAGTATTTGACAGTGTGGTTATTCATGTGCTATTAATCCATGAAATACTGTAAATGATGTAAACATCTAAATATTGCAATGAAATACCAAGAAAACTAGCTAAGGAGGAAAATAATGAGAAGGGGCCATGTGTATCCACTAGTGAGATGTGAGGGGGTTATGGAATGGGATCCCACGATGCCACTTGTCTATTTATGAACCCATTTGATTCCCCATACTGACATTTAATTCGGTTACAAAAGGTGGTTGAGAAATCAGCTCATGAAGTCGATGGAGTATGGAGCAGCCCTGCTATCCATATGGAAAGGTATGGCTCTGTTTTGCTTTCTTCTCGGGACACTCTACCACCTGGGGGAATTCACCCATCTTGTTTTCTAACCTATTTTTGACCATGAAACCACATTCATTCATGCATTCAACACACATTATAGAGGAATCCGTGGGAAGAAAAAGGGAAAATCATGATTTCTGTGTAAGCCAGAATTACAGAGTCGAATGCCATAGAAACCCTGCGTGTAATCCTCATCTGCTCGGGAAATCCATGAAAGCAACCCCTGAGATTTATATAGAGCATGAGAAGCCTGTTGGAGCCATGAGGTTACTTGGGTTTTGTTGCAGAGAGTTGATTTGCGGGAGAAATCTTAGTCCACAACCCCAAGAAGAGTCAGCTTGATTAATAGAGGTAGAAGGTCAAGTTTAGGGTTGGATTGCTTGATAAACCCAGTGAAGGCTGATATCTCATAGAACTACTAGTTGTACCTTTCTATGCCCACCCTGAATAGCACTGGAAGGGAAGGGGCCCTAAGGGACTGTGCAACAGAGAAGGGGGTCTTCCTTGTGTTGGGTGAGGTAGGTAGTGTGGGTGCCATGTCTGCTGAGTGTTGAGGTGCCTACAACTCTGTGGTTGAGCTCACTGGATTGGCATAATCTTCCCTATACCTTGGTATTCTTGATAAACCCAACTGAAGGTTGGATTAGCATGAGTATGTACCCTGGTATGCTTGATAAACCCAATAGTAGGTTGGATTAGCATGAGTATGTTCCCCTGGAATGCTTGATAAACCCAACTGTAGGTTGGATTAGCATTGGGATGGAACCTTGACTATGAGAGAGCCTATTATCCCTCCTCAGTGGATACAAATCCCAGCTTGCAGGTGGTCTCTCAGCTGAAATAATACAGGTTGGACAGAGACCTAAGGTTGGGTGGGACGTTGCTCTCACTTAGCCAGTTACTTGGACAACTTCTAGATTCAAAGAGAAGTGCATATGTGGTTTTAAGTGATGACATTTCATGTGTTATGTTATGTTTGTTTATGTTCAAGTTATTGAATGAATGTTTATATGAATTTGATCAATAAGTAGACTATGTATAAGCCTGAGTAGAAGGATGAGTTCATCTTGGATGCTTCATTCAGTGCATGAGTTTAATGCATTGTTGATTTTACATGTGTTAGATGTATGGCTTAGCCTTAGTTTCATTCATCATATGTGTTCCTTTATTCATGGCATACATGGTTAGAAAGACGGCTTGGCCTCAACTAGATATGGGGAAAGAGTTATATGGCCCTTGTGGTGTTCCTCTCTATGGGTTAGAAGAAGGATGAAGTTATGGAAGGAGGCAGGTATAGTCCTTGTTGAAGGTTGAAGGAATGTGGAAGGGGGTTTATAGGAAATACTGAACAGTTGGAAAGTTGACAAGGTTGGAACCCTAAGATGGAGTGGGGAGTTGAGCCAATGGATAGATCTCTCCAAGATATTTCCAATGGTACCAGACTTGCCTTATTTGTCTTAATGATGAGCGAGATATAAGCCCTGGAAGTTGGCTGTTACAGAAGGTGTGGTTCCGCATTTCCTCATCTGTAATACGGATTGCGGATTACAGAGGCCTGGGACCAACCTTGGATTCGCATGGATGGAATTCCTCATTTCCTCACCCGTAATGCGGATTGCAGAATGTGAAAGTCGAAAAAATAAATTTATCTGGGACGATGATTTGGACTTCCACAGTTCTGAGTTCCGCAATACGGAGTTGCGGATTACAGAGGGATGTTTTGATGGAGTGTGGATTTTGGACTTCTGCAGTTCCAAGTTTCGCAATGCAGAGTTGGGGATTTTGGAGGAATGTTTTGACAGATTGTGGATTTTGGACTTCCGCAGTTTCGAGTTCTGCAATGCGGAATTACGGATTTTGGAAGGGCATGTTTTTCTGGAGCCATAGATTGGGTTCCCACATTTCTGCATCCCGCAATGTGGATTGAGGATTTGCGGAGGGGAATTTGTTCCAGGCGGCGATTGGAGGTTCCTGAATTTCGAGTCCCGCATGTAGATTGCGGATCGCGAAAGTCGAGCGGGTGACTTTTGAGATCATGAAGTTGGCTTCCGACTTCCGAATTCTACATTCCGAATTGTGGAAGTCGGGAGCAGAATTATTCGGAGAGTTAATTTTGGAAATTCGACTTTCGAATCCCACAGTGCAGATTGCGGATTGTGGATCGAAAGCCATTGCGGCTATGTGGAAAAATGGATGGTTTTGGAGAAAAAAAATGGATCAGGTGGTCTCCCATCATCTCTAAAGGGCATCGAGGAGACCAGGGACATGAAATAGATGTATAGAGTTCAAAACATGAAACAAATCCATTTATAAATGCATGCATCAATTCCAACCCTATAATTGAAATCAGGATCATTTTTTTCTAACTACACAGAATATGGGTTGTCACTCAAGATGCCCAGATTTTCAAGACTAAACAGAAGCCAAGTTGTTCCTATGTCATATAAACATACAAAGGATTTCTAACTTACAACCATTGATCCACAATCCCATATTCAAATTTAAACCATAAATTTCAACACTTCACTCTCTCAAATTCAGGTCTTTTACCATTTATTCAATGAAATTCAACTAAACCATAAGCCACATCAAGATACATGACATTAACCAATGTAATGAGCACATGGCCTAGAGTTGAGCCATGCTATGATAGCAAAATGTAGGGCTCCTCCCAAAGCCCTAACTAAAATTCTACTTAACGTTTAACCTTTTACCAATTCTTAATATATAATTGTAAAATGACAAATGCGGATCACCCACTTCATTAAACCCAATAAAATCACTGAATAAATTCCAATACAAAAGAAATAATTAAGGACAAGAAATACTTGTCTGTGACGGTTGATCTAGCAGTTGAAGAAGTCACTGGAGGGGTTGTTGCTTTATCTGATCCAAGATTTCAGCAATTTACCAAAGGACTTGTCGGTTGACCTCCCTACCATACTGGGAGTAGTCTTATTCCTCCCAGTCCCTCGAGAAAATAGGAGTTGCAAAGAACATACAATCTTAAACACTCAGATGAGATCTCCCAATCCCCAAAGTAGTTCTCAACCAAACTCAGATGGACCACACTAATCTCAAACTTCCATGACAGAATCCATCCAACATTAGGGGGCAAGAGATCCTTTTCTCTTCATTCTCCCTTTATTAAATAGAAAATTCTTAGATGACATGTGTCATCTCATGCAAAATTTAATTTAATTTATTAATTCTCTAATATTAATCATCATACAACCATGTGTCACTATCACATATTAGTACACATAAGTTCCTTAATCCTCTCTTAGTTGTATCTTTAGTCTAAAATACCAATCCCTGGATCAGTGGGTGCATGTGGAGTTAAACTCTAGATATTTTCTAATCTAGATTTGCTCCAAAATCAATCATCTCTAATTTATTTATTTTATATTTATTCAATGCATGTCTACCTAAATCATTGGGTGCACTTGAGTTTTATCTCAAATTATTCCCCTCTAAAATTGCTAAAATAAAAATACTTTTTCATTTAATTACTCACAAATTCAATATTTTCATATGCATAATTCAATATGTGCCTAAATGTTTTAGCGCAAGTGTGAAAATATTTGCATTTCTTATCGTTGTCTAGATACCATGTCTATGGGTCCTTCTGACAACTTGTCCTTTTCCTTATGTGGGGAGTGCTATGTAGCGCTTAGGAATCGTTACCGTAATCATCTGACTACATTTCCATGGAGACTAATGGAAATTGAGGAATAAGATATTCCTTATTTCGCGCCCCTCAACACATCGTACGCGACCAAATCGTTGTGGTCTCGCCCGCACGACACACATTACCCTGGGTAAGCTAATAGGGCTTATTACCCGTGCATTGAATTCTATTTCATGGTTGACAGTCTGTCGTCGTACCCCTATGTATGTTTCCCATTCTTTTCCACCCCCTTTTTTTTCCATTTGAGAGTTAGTCGGTAATTCATTTTACCTGCTACTATACACACTTAAAGGGCACATTCGTAGCGCTACATCATATAAAGTATATCATGGTGCATTTTCTTCCTTATTCAATTCTATTTAAACAAATGTAATTTATTCACATCTATGGAATCAAAAGCATTATTTCTTTCATTCATTCATAACATAATCTTCAATTCATATTTCTCAATCAATCGAGCATAATCATCATTTTCTAGTCAATGAATAGTTTTTATTCAATAAAAATAAAGCATAAAGCATTGTTCAAGTTTATTTAACTGGGTCACTTCAATATAAGTGCCCTCAAAGTATAGTCAATCAACTGTGTCAAAGGAGGGAATTACAAATTCAATATATGCATATTGTAGTTACAAAGTCAATAATAAAAAGATTGCGGAGAAAATGCAATGTTAGTCACCACAAATTCACAATTTCAAAACTATATGATTGACAAGAACAATTGATTGATTGCAAATTTATTGACCAAGAATTGCAGTTTCAACAATTGGAGTGTTATAAAGGTTGTAATTTTAGCATCCAAAAATTGCAATTTCAACAATTAATTGTTAATTGATTGCAACTTTAAATTGCAATTTCCACAATTAATTGTTAATTGATTGCAATTTTGAATTGCAATTGAAATTGCAGTTTTGGCAATTCCAAAGTCAACAATAAAAAAAGATTAAGTATTAATTGGAATTTTAGTGACTATAAATTCACAATTTCAACAAGTATACTAAAGAATAAATTCACATTTTTAATGAAAATTGGAATTTCATCAACCAAGAATTGCAATTTCAACAATTGAAGAATTATAAAAACTGCATTTTTAGCATCCACATATTACAATTTCAACAATTCTTTGATTACAATTCATGATATTGCATATTGCAATCTCATGAATTCAAGAGTTGCAATTTCAACAATTGGAGTTGTCAACCAAACCTAGATTGGGTGGTTGGGAGCAATGGTTGTGATACTCCCCACCCATGTTCAAATATAGCTTGTGACATATTATGATGGGCATTGGGGATACCTTGATTCTTCATGAATAGCAGGTGTCTGTTCTTTCCATGGATGTAGCTTGTGACACCAGTGAACCACACTTAAAAAAAATCAACAATTGGAGAATTATAAAAATTGGAACTATTTAATGAGAAATTGGAATTATAGCATCCATAAATTGTAATTTTGACAATTTCAACAATTAATTGATTGCCATTTCAATACTTGCATACAACAATAAAATTTCAATTTCGACAATACAAAGTAGAAATTTTAACAAGTATATGATTGAGTGGAAATTGATGTTGTTTTAACAAAAAATAAAATTTCAATAATTGGTTGATTGGAATTTCAGGATAAGAATTGTTAAAATTGCGATTTCAACTATAAAATTTCAATCTCAAGTGCAGAAAAATGCAATTTCCTCTATTTTGTAAAAGAAAAGTGCAATTTGAACAATTGACTAAGTACAATTTCAACGATCATGAATTGCAATTCTTAGAATTGAAAAATTAAAGATATTGCAAATAAGGCTACTGAGTCATCCACTCATCATGATCAAGTGGAAGGGGTTATCACACAAATTCATAGATTTAACAAATCAAAATATTGAGGAGAAACAACAAGCATATGATTGAGGATAAATTATTTTTTTTAAAGAAATTGCATATTGTAATTCAAGGAATTTTTTTTAATTCAAATTACAATTTCAACTTCAGGAAATTGCAATTTTGCCATTCCAACAATCTCAACAATTAAAATTTTGGTAATTTAAATTACAATTTCAACAATTAGAGATTTATAGAAATTGCAATATTTTATGATAAATTACAATTTCAACAATTGATTGATTGCAATTTTAACAATAAAAATTTATAATTTCAACAATTAGAGAATTATAGAAATTGCAATAATTTATGAGAAATTGAAATTTCGGAATCCAAAAAGTACAATTTTAGCATCTAGAAATAGAAATTTCACCAATTAATTAAATTTAATTTTAATTAGTGCATATTGCAAATTAAGGAATTTTTTAATTCAAATTGCAATTTCAACTTCATGGAATTGCAATTTCACAAATTCAACAATAAAAAGATTGAGAAATTGCAATTTCAACAACTACGAATTTAGAATTTAAATTTACATTTATTGAATAAAGGTGCAATTTCAATAATTGATTGATTACAATTCCAACATGAGAAATTGCAGTTTCAACAATTAGAGAATTAGCAAAATTACAATTTTTTTAATGAGAAATTGCAATTTTAGCATCCAAAAATTGAGAGTTGGAAATTTTCACCAATTAAATGATTACAATTTCAAGAGTTATATATTTCAAATTTAATGATTTTTTTAAATTCAAATTGAAATTCCAGCTTTAATAAATTGCAATTTTGGCATTTAAAAGTTCACAACTTCAATTATAAAAGGATTGAGGGGAAATTACAATTTTAACAATTGATTGGAATTTTGGCAATCACATTTTGCAATTTAAGGACTTAGAAATTACAATTTTAGTAATAAAAAATTTCAAATGTTCAAAACAATTTATGTCTTAAAAAATTGCAAACAGGCTCTTCGTTGGAAATATATGTGTGGGTGAACTTGGTTTTTCAAAACAAAAAAGGATTGAAGGATGGAGGAAGAGGAACTATTAGACTTTGGAAAGGATATTTTTAGTTTGACTATTTAAGGCTTTATTTTTTGTTCTCATGAATGAATCATGGGGGATTGGCATAAGGATAGATATTTGTACATGATCCTCATATATCAATTCTTCCATACTAAAATTGTCATCAATTCGATCATCAAAATTGAAATTCATTTTCAACGACTATTTCATTAAATTTGGACATATTCTAGTCCAAGTCACTTTGAAGATGGGTCAAAAAGCAACCTTTCTGAACCCCCAAATCAAGGTTTCTAAAGTGCAAAAGATGGTTCCAAAAGTGACAAATCCAGTTCCAAAAGTGCCAAATCCGAGTTCCAAAAGCATACTTTTGCTTTTGATATCGCCATTTTTGAAATTCGTTTTTGCGCTTTTCCGATATGATAGATATGATAACGACACTTTTAGAACTTGATTTTTCCCTTTTTGAAGGCTACTTTTGACACTTCCAATACTTAATTTCACAATCTTGAAAACCGATTTTGGCACTTTCAAGCTCTGATTTTTCATTTTCGAAAACCAAACTCGACACTTTACAAGTATAGTATTATAATCATAGTGAAATTGAACATACTAGTACAAACAAACATTCAAATGTATTATTTAACAAAATACTTTCATTTTATTCACAATTGGCCTCACATCACTCACGCCATTCAGGTGCAGCAAGCAAGACTATAATTGATCTAACAAGAATGTGTCATTGACATCTTGGCAAGTATATGTTTTTTCTATAATACAGTTCCCTTCCTCATTACAAACATGTTTTTCTTTTGAGTCATCTACAATAACTGTATTTGTAGCATCCCAACCATGGATCAAAATGTCCCGATTTTTGTTTAAAGGCTTGAGAAATACATAAAGATTTCAATCACCCCGATAACCCTCTCTGGCTATGCAAGAACAATATTCTTGTGTTAAAATGAATATAATTTTTTTTCCTTTGCAATCATGTTCTTTGTAATAATGTTGGCAAAAACTCGTCAACATTTTTTTGTTGTGCAAATGTCCATACCCCAAATTCAATTATACTCAAGCATTTTTCAAAAAATTCCCTAAATCCTAGACGTATACTTAAATATCTCCATACTTAAATAGTTGTTTATCTATCTTTCTAGATAATAATTTTTAGATTTTAGATTATATCCTAGAATAAAACAATTATGTTTAGATTTAAATTCAATTGGCTTATCTAAATCATATGAAAATAGATTCGGTAAAGATTGGCTTATGCTTATACATAATTCATGAGACAAGAACTAGAACTTCTTTGAAGATTGGGAATAACAACACTTTTACATATCAAAATACTATAAGGGTAAATATTTTTGTGACAAGAATTTTATGAAGTAGAAATTTGTTTGCAAATGCAAATGATATTTTTTTTTATGTGTATTAAAAAACATAGTAAAGCAATATTTATAATTATCTCTAATTATCTCATACATCAATTTGGTGTCTAGTTAGATTGTGACTTTAAATTAGATATCATCATCATCATGACTCAAGAGATCCAAATGATCTTTGTCCAACTATGCATACAACAATGAGAAGAAGATTGCTACATCAAAGAGTTATTCAACCTTATCTCATTAGATGTCTAGATGAATAACTTGGGCTATGTACAATTTGTGGTGTACATATGGTGCTCAATCTCCCTTTGTAACTGAGGATTCAAGAACATGAATTTCATTAGTGTTTCTGCACTTCATGGCCACCCATCTTTTCCATTTGACGATGGGATTTGGGTTGCATATCTTCTATTGTTATCATGGATGATACTAGAAACATGATTATTATTATTCCTCCAATATACTTGCATTCAAATTAACTTTATAACAACTTCATCAAAGCGTTAATGTATCACCATTAATCTTTTGGGATATGGGCATTTGCTTACTTTTTCATATTTTTTCAATAGTTTGTGAGTGTCAATGGCATTCGTAGCTACGGTGTTGCTGGAGGTGATGGAATTTACTTACTTTCTATTTTTTTTTCTCTTGATATCAAAACGTAAACTTTGGAGATGTATTGAGCCCTTATTTTGTTTGTGAATTTACATGAAGCAAGAGACAACAAATTGACTACATGGATAGAGAGAAGTCATTTCCTAAGGATTTTTTGGATCATTCTTCGAGGCATAAACATCTAAGGAAGTACAACGATACCAAAACATCTACTAAGGGGAGGACATCAAGTCAAGCATATACATTAGTGTTGGTACTTGAAAATTGTTGGATTCATTAAGATAATCTAGTGTACTGTATCGATATTATGGTATGTAAATTTATGCACATGTAAAATTTTGCATACATGCTTAGGTATCTTGGTTTAATCAAACATTGAAATTGTTAACTTAAAATTTCTCTCATTTCAGAGACATGTTTGAACAAATAGTCTCGTGAGAGTGCACATGCATCTGCATGTGGTTAGACGATATATAATTCATCATGTGATTGATAGTGGACATCTGATTTCCATTTGAGGCAATGGGGTTAATGATTTGAACATGGAGAATTCTCCCATGTCATTGTATACACAACATCCATTACATTGACCACCTTTTGTTGGTTAATTTTGTGTATAATTTATTTATGTTTGTATATATCAATTGCAGATACACATGTATATATGTTTGTCTGTGTGTGTTTTTATGCAAAATTGTGTTCATGTTCGTAGAGTATCGGGGTTCTGCTAAGGGCTATAATGAGGCAAGTATTAAGATCAACATGCTTCCAATGCTCAAACGGGGGGTGAAGGTCAAGCGAGGAGGGCCAATATTGAATAAGAGGATGCTCAAGTACACCCATAACCACCTATTCCTTAGATATACTTAAGGATCTTCCTTGGGAAAATGATGTTCAGAAAATAACCCTTCAACGTTGCATATCCCACCATGTAAAATTGAAGGGTGATGTTGTCAGTTTGGAACTCCCTTTCAAGAGTAGACAAAGCTTTGAGATAGTTTTTCTATATTTAGGAAAATTTATTGATGTATATGAAAGTCTTGGGACAACTAACGATGGTTTCATTGACTTGGTGCGGAGGCACAAGGAAGAGGTGATGGGTCCTGACAAGTGGCCGGATATAGAGAAGAGGGTAACGAAACAACAAGCAAATTCAATGTTTTATTTTAAATAAATATCAAATTGGCCAGTGTTGAAAGTTCAATATTTCTAGCACTCTCACATTATGCATAATCTCTATGATTAGTTCCTCACGACCTATGGTATATTTCCATGGAATTATAAGGTACCCCATTATTTTTCTATATTTTTTTATGCAGATTTTTTTTAGAACATGAAACCATATTATACGTACCTTCCATCTAAATATTATGGGGTTGGAAAAGTTTAAATGTATAATCATATAGGTCCCTTTCGAGATCCTGCATTTCCTTGACGTGCACCTCCCTTGGTATCTCGCCCTCAAAAGGTTTTTATTTTAAGATCAGAGATGGAAGCTACCTGTCAACTTGGTTGAGAGGCAAGGGACGCCATAATGGATAGCTTAATGTCAGCTTTTGTAGGGATTTATGTCATCTTGATCCAAGAGAGAGCACGATCTAGTTCTTATGAAATATTTTATTTATAGAACATATGAGGAGATATATTATATGAGCCTTAAATATGTCAAGGCTTATGTGAAGAGTTGCCATCATGGGTGATTTGAATTACTCTCTCATGGGGGACAAGATAGGGGAGAGGTATGTGTTATATTTAATTGGTAATTATTTAATCTATTATGAGATATTTTTGTTATTAGATCCATGTCTTTGCAAGTTTAGGGATATGACAATGAATATTTTAAATGTTCATTAATTGCAGTTCTCTTGAATGTTGCACGAACATGATTTTATAGTGTCATCTAGTGTAAACTTGGATGGATTCAAAGAGGCACATCTGCTTAAATATCCATATTTATGGATTAATTGTATTACTCGAACTTGGTCAATGTTCAATTGAACAAATTTATATCATATCATTAATGTGAACACAATGATTTTCTAACACAATGATTTTCTAATTGCAGTTGATTGTGTTCACATATTCCAGTGCCCTCTTTAGGCACAATGGGTATGGGGTGCCTCTTCTCATCCATCTTCATAGATATTCCATATGTTCTAAATATATGGGGACTTCTTCTCATCCATCTTCAAAGATATTCCATATGTTCCAAATATATGGGGACTTGATAGGTAAATTGCATGTTTCAAACTTTTCAATACTTATGATTTGAAGTGTTAGTTAATTTTGATTTATTTTATATATATAATTTTTTATTTAATTAAAATTTTTTAATTTCAGGTTGGTGGGGATAGTTTTCAATCTTCGACCACTTTGGTTATGGGGGGCGCTACTCACGTAATGATTTACAATTTATTATTAATTCCAATTTTATTTTTACACTATTAGAGGAAATTTGGGTAAAAAATGGGCCTCCCAAGGAAAATAATAAGAAAATAATAAAATAATAGTAAAGAGAAAGTAAAAAACTACTTTTTTATCAGATTTTCAACTTATCTCCTTGTAGGTTTACTCAAATTTCAAGAAAGAGGACTCGTTACCCATGTTGCATACTTTTAACAACATCCACACCATGAAAAATCGAAAATACATTAAAAAACGTGTTTCTAGTGAAAGAAAACACGTTTTTTAATGTATTTTCGATTTTTCATGGTGTGGATGTTGTTAAAAGTATGCAACATGGGTACTCGTTGGATGCATAATTTAATTATGCATCCAACGAGTCCTCCTCTTGAAATTTGCGTAAACCTATAAGGATATAAGTTGAAAATACGATCCAAAAAAGTAGTTTTTATTTTTTCCCTCCAATTTTTTTAGGTGCTCTCTTTTTGAATTTTAAAGCATTTTGATTGACTAATACATGATGACATGGAATTTGTGTTATTTTTGGAAGGCCCATTTTAAATTGATTTTATTTTATTATTAGAATCAAGTGTATAATTGTAATTATTTTTAATTTAATATTTTCATTTATATATGCATGTGTTACAAGCCAACCGGGAGGAGAGAGTTGGAGGAGACTCACAATTTAGATATTACATGGAGTTTCATACATGTCTTTGGTTAGATTTGAATTAGAACTTTAAATTTGTCATATGAACTTATGTATTTACATGTATCGAATACATTATTTATTCATTTTTATGGACGAGAAATTTATTTTTAGATTAGATATAACAATTTTGTATGATTTGCTTTTCATAATTTTGCATGATGCATGTTAATGTATGTTATATAATTATGTAATGATTACAAATAGAACATAAATATAATACAATTATAATTCTTAGATTAATACTATAGTTTATATTTAACATAAATACGATTTCAAATTCCTAGATTAATAATATAGTTTAATTTTGTTAGAAGTAAATATTATGAACTTAAAGAAAATAAATTTCCTGTTAGAAATACTTACTACTAGTTTTTTTTGTGATTTTGTAGTTTTCTTTAGTAAAAGTGTTTAAGTCTATCATCTGACTTAACCCTCAAAATAGGGCAAAATCCTCATAGCTTGGAAGTGTCATAAATGGTCCCACCAATTGAATCATTTATTGAGAAGTCTCTATTTCCCTAACTATCATAGACACAATGATTTATAGCACAGATCCTATATTATCATGTAAAATATGAGTCTCATCAATGATCAAAGTCTAGTAGTTTGGAAATGTTGTAGACAATCCCACCAATCGAAGCATTTTGTGAATAGTCTCGATTTTCTTAACCATCCTAGAAACAATGCTTTCCAAAACTATTCCTCCATTATCATGTAAAAGATGAATAGATCATCAATGACCTAAAGCTCATAATTTGGATGTGTTGCATACAATCCCACCAATTGAATCATTTCTTAAGTAGTATCGATTTCCCTAATCGTCCTAGAAAAAATGCTTTCCAAGACTGGTCCTCCATTATTATATAAAAGATGAATCTCATAATTATCAAAAGCTTCACAAGTTGGGTATATGACATATCCAAATACTTGATGGTAATAATATCACATTGTTAGTAATGTCGACAATTATTTAGGTTAACTCTATATGTTGGCGAGACATTGAATGATCTTTTGTAAGTTCTTTAACATATAGTCCATAAGGCTACAAATGATTAGACAAGTTCCCAACCATATCTACAACCAATGCTTTCATAGGTGCAACATAAACAACTTTGAACTTTCTCAAGACAATAAGTTGAAGTATGGTTAACATGGAAACATTGGTTCGCCTAGCACTTATGAGTGCAAACAAGAGAAAATTCTGAGGTGTGAATAGGACATTTTCGTAAAATTGTCTTTGCACTCTATTTAGTTGATTCATCCTAGAAAATGCAAGTTGTGCCAAGTTAGTTTTAATGTTTATGAATCAATTATGTTCACTTAGAATTTCTATTTTGCTTTGGTTTGGTTTTGGCATTATGATATATGGGTAGTGACAAATTGGTATCTACTGATGTTTATAAGTTTGAAAGGATTTATTAAGTTTTAGTGGTTTATTTTTATGATTTGTATTATTATAGTTCAAAAATGATGACATTTGTGCAGACAATGTGTATATAGAAATGTGATGATGAATGCATACACGTATCTTATGATAATAAAGCACATTATGATGCTTATCTAATTGCTGCGATTGGTAGGTTTAAACGAGAAATGTTGGTAAGATCTTATGAAATGATATTTATCTATAGGAATGTGTATGAATGCATACACATATGCTATGTGTAATTGGTATCTAATGATGAGAATGCATGATATAATGTTTAGTTGATTGTTATGTTTATATGAGAATGCATGTTATGATGTATCTGTCACATACCCAAATTTTGAATTTTATATTTTGGTGAAATTTTAAGGAATTCTTCAATTTTCTATGGTTTCCTAAAAATGCAAAGTACTATTTCTCCTTAGACTTTATTTACATTTTTCTAGTTATACAGTTCACAATGTTCCCTACTTCCTTCGTAATTTAACATCCTAAATATATAACTATTTAGACACTAACATTTAATCCTTACATAATGGAAGAACTTAAATACAAATGTATTTGATTTTTAACATAAGCCACCATGAATATTTTGTAATGGCTATTTGAACAAAAGACCCAAAGAGGTATGTTATTTAAACTTTATTTAAACTTCCCTTGAATGATTTCCTAAACTGGAAATTGTATAAGACCAAATACTTCATACAACGTTTATGTTAACTTATAATTGAATATCATTCATCATTTCTCATATAAACATGGTTTATTATGCAAGGCTATAAATTTATAATTTCATCATCTTTCATAACAACAACATTATCTAATTTTACTTAGGATAATTATATACATTACCTTGTACTCTATGTTCTTTCCAACAATACAACTGATCAATATATATTTATGTGAAAAATCTATATTTAACATAAAAGCTTATAATCAAAATCATGATTTCATTCGCTATATTAGACCACACCTAGGAAAACAAATTACCATGAGTTACATCATCACAATACCAAGGAATTAAATACGCATAAAAGGGACACAACAACATAGACACCGTTTTACCGTGGTTCACCCAAACTTGGGCTCAATCCACAAAAGAGGGTCAATTCTTTTATTATTCAATAAGACGAGGTTTACATCTACAACAAATTGTTGCATTCGTCAATTTCCAACCTTCCCAAGGTTTTCAGTCAATCTAGATAAAAATCTTTCTATCAATAAGAGGAAATAAACAATTACATTTTTCAATACTTTCTCACCGCATACTGGAAATAACTACTAGATCAGGTAATAAGGTATACAAGGGATATTCCATTCATTTCATACCTTGGGGTATATTCAACATCCCTTTTCGACTTGAACATTATATTTTATGACTTATACATAAATATGAGTTACATTATATCGTATAACCCTTTCACCATATTAATGAATAATGTCAACCTCTTCGCATAATATGCATATGTATTCTTTATTAGTCTAACACTAATCGTTTTCCTAGACAAGGACTATGTACTTGCTAAACTTGAATAGGATAATTTATATAACTCTCAAAAGAATATATATATGTTTAAGGGATCACCCCTATGTATATAGGTATATATATATAAATAACTGAGTTCATAATTTCTATAAGGGAAATACTAAATGTTGTCGACATAGTATGCCAGGATAACATTACCAAAATTTCTAAATCAAACAAAATATCATAAATCAACTCTATATCTACAATTCAGACCTCGGTTGAAAATAGTAAGAACTTAATACATAAAATTTACATGCAGATCACTTGAAACGATGTAAAAAAGACCTCTATCGAATTAGATCACTTGATGTGGCTAAATGTGTTTCAGCAAAGACCAATTTCCAACTCGATTGGTAGCATGTGCTTTAGACAACACTAAGGAAGACAGAGGTAAAACAAAATAGCCAAGATACTCACTATGTCAACAAGTATGTATGGATCGAACTATGAAAGAGAAATGAATCTGATCATGATCTTTTTTTAATAATGTACGTAAGAATGGATCGCTCTATTAGTCCATCGCAGAGGTAACCGAGCATGAGCTTTGTCAAGGCAAGGATCGTTTAACTAAGCATGAGCTCTGTTAAAATAATATAGTGGATGCACAAATCGTTTGAGATATAAACACTATTAATCACTATGTGTACTGATCGTTGATCAATATAATCTATGATGTTATTTTTGTATGCAGAAATCGAATAAACGGTTCCTCAGTAAGGCCTCTCCCGTCTAAACAATTTATTACAAATCCTCCAGAATGCTCGAATGTCTAAATGTATACACAAAGGGAAATAAGAACCCCCAAAGGATACCTCGACGCATACAGAAATCCAAAAACAAACATAGAACAATACTAACCCCAATACATGAATATGGGCGCTAACTTATCAAAGAGGACATAGAAGCAAAAAGAGTCGAGCATCCAATGGTTGCTCCAGTCGAATGCATGGAATGATCCTGAACATGGAAAATGCATGCACATTCTATCCCCGATTACATACTGATTAAAAACATTAAAGAAAACTATATTCTTTCGAGATGGCAGGGCGGGGTTTCATATATCAAGCATAAATATAAATAACACCATTTGGTATTCTCCACACGATGCTGCCTGAGACTCCATACTGGATCTATGCTGGCGAAGAAGTAATATAGTAGATCATACAAAAAAAGATGTGTACCACTCACTTCCAGTCATAAAATGTAACAAAAATACATACAAACGAAGATGTGTTCCAACATAAGATCCTCTATCTTCGGTGCAGAAAACGCCCTCACTAAGATCGATTAGTAATGAAAAAGAACCAGACCAACTAACTCTACTATAAATGCATACTGCTATCACAACACTGAAAGAGGCATATAGATCGCTTAAGGAATTTGTTTCAGTCAAATATTCTATAGAATTCATCCAGGGATCAGTGTATACAACCTTACTTGAGCTCTGTCGAGGAAAGGATAATTTAACTGAGCATGAGCTCTGTCAAAATAATATAGTGGATGCACAAATCGTTTGAGATTTAAACACTATTGATCACTATGTGTACTGATTGTTGATCAATATAATCTATGATGTTATTTCTGTATGCAGAAATCGAATGAACGATTCCATAGTAAGGCCTCTCCTGTCTAAACAATTTATTACAGATCCTCTAGAATGCTCGAATGTCTAAATGTATACACAAAGAGAAATAAGAACCCCCGAAGGATACCTCAACGCATACAAAAATCCAAAAACAAACAGAGAACAATACTAACCCCAATACATGAATATGGGCACTAACTTATCAAAGAGGACAGAGAAGCAAAATGAGCCGACCATCCAATGGTTGCTCTAGTCGGATGGCATGGAATGATACTGAACATGGAAAATGCAGGCACATCCTATCCCTGATTACATACTGATTAAAAACATTAAAGAAATCTATATTCTTTCTAGATGGCAGGGGGGTTTCATATATCAAGCATAAATATAATAACACCATTTGGTATTCTCCACACGACGCTACCCGAGACTCCATACTGGATCTATACTGGAAAAGAAGTAATATAGTAGATCATATAAACAAAGATGTGTGCCACTCACTTCCAGTTAGAAAATGTAACAAAAATACATACAGAAGGAGATGTGTTCCAACATAAGATCCTCTATCTTCGGTGCAGAAAACACCCTCACTGAGATCGATCAGTAATGAAAAATAACCAAACCAACTAACTCTACTATAAATGGAGACTGCTATCACGGCACTGAAATAGGCATAGAGATCGCTTAAGGAATCTGTTTCCATCAAAGATTCTATAGAATTCATGCAGGTATCAGTGTATACGACCTTACCTGAGATCGATCAGTACTAAGGTTGCTCTTTTTCTGAATTCAAGGCTGATCTGAGATCACTTCGTCGAAGCTTTGGAATCCACGGTGAAACACCCTTGGTGCGCGATGTGATCTTCTCCTCCATCAGGTAAGCATAAAACCTAAGAAGGATCCCCTTCCTGCACTCTTTACCAAAAACATTGGACAATCTAACAGAGAAAAGAAATAGCAGAAGCAGATTGACTATCTTAGGGTTTTTCCCGTGGTCTCCCCCACAATCTATTCTACGATGGAATATTTAACATGCATAGATCCACCCCAAATGGTGGCAGCATTCAACCTACCGAGCGCCCCAACAGATATTACCATCGCCCTACACTTGGCTCATCATAAAAAGACATATTCCAGAACTTAGGTGAAAAATGCTTTACTAAGGCGAAATCCTTGATGGCTTGTCCCCTTAGTAGAGAGAGAGGCCGACAAGGTTTGTGGAATGATCCGCTGGCGCTAAACTTGACTTAAATGCATGCGAGATGGGTTTTGGTCCTCTAATGAGAGGCCATTCTCATTAATGTGCTAAAATAGCTCAATTGCTTACGTCGACAAAATAGAGAGGCGTAACCCCCTTAATTATTAGCAAAATTTTGGGTAGAAATCTTCTAAGCCCCAAATAAAACATTATCCCTTATTTTAAATAAGTTAATAATATTCTCATATTGTTGAAGCACTTCCTTTTTACCCTAATGGTTCATACATATATATGACAATATTCTCATAAGTGAAAATTAGACTACAATAGTCATATATATATGTATTATCCTATATATATATATATAACACTTATTTTTATTCATATTCTCATTAGTATAAATTTATTTAATCCATAGTATAACTTAAATAGAGTATACTTAGTAACTTATAATTAATATCCAACGCATAGTATATTTATAATTAAATATACTAATAACTTGTAGTCGAGTGTACAAATAAACTGAGTTTTATCAAAATAGCTAATAAGCTATGCTTATCGATATCTCTATAAACTAAACTTACCCAAAATCATCAATTTTTTTAAAGGCTATACTCACAATACTTCTTGGTTAAGATAATTTATCCTTTTTCTAAGAATACCAACTTATGTAGGTATCTTTGTATACCTGTATAAATTTCTTCTTGCATTATCTTTATTATGCATTACAATGCAAGATATATATATATATATATATATATATATATACATACACACATAATTTTTATGATCAAACTCACTAACATCTCTTAGTATCACTTATAACTCCATAGATAAGCTAAGCTTCATTTGCTGTAAGAGTTTGTGATGTTCTTTTAGCACATTCATTAAGAGGTGACATCATCTATATTTAGTTACTCTATCTCATGTTACTAGTTAGCTTCTAGGAAAATTACTTGCTAGTTGTTTTCGGTGACGATCTTAACCTTACCTATCCTTAGTGAATTCGGTTTTCGTCGTCTAAATGTGTCACAACTCTTAAACCCATAAGATTAAAATAACACTTAGGAACATAACACTAGTTTCAAAGTCCACTAGTGGGGCCTTGTCCTTGAGCTCCTCACCAGGGCCACTTGCACATAGTTACAATAATTATTTACATTTATACAAATTATTAGGTCAAAAAAGAGGGATGTTACATACTCCTCTCCTTAGGAATAACACCGTCTCTCCTTAGGAATAACACCGTCCTCAGTGTTAATACTTCTTAGCAATTCATCCAATATTCAGGATTTATCATTGTTTGGTTCACTTGTTGTCTCTCCTTTTGGGTATTGTTGATCATCTTCAAACTTTCGACGAATTTTACAAGTATTCATACTTCTTTCACAACCTGCTCATTTGTACAAATCATACCAGATCTTCCAACATTTTTCAGCATACATAAGTATATAAAATTTCAAACAGTAAATGTTAATCATTTATCATTCATCCTCATCCTTGAGGGCATATTTGCTTACCCTAGCATTCATAAATTTTACACATAAAGACATCCATTAGTCTACAATACAAATAATTCATATTGGTTATGTCATAACACAATCTTTCAACAACACTTTGTTGATCATCAACTCTCCCATGAGTTTGGAACTTCAACAATCCTTTGCTAGACACACAACTCGTCCTCGAGTTTCTGTGGTCTTGTGAATAAAACTTGCAGTTAAGAACACTCTCTGTAAACTCAGCAGTAATATTTTCTTTACTCAGTAGTATGACTTCTGCATTAAGCAATATTGAATTCTGCACTTGGAAATACTAATTCAGATATTCATACTTACTTCTACCATTCACTCCCGAGCCTTACCCTCATCGAATCTCTTCTGCATTCCCACTTTCTTGTTTCTCAGAATTGCCACAAGGAAAAACATAATGAGCCACGTGCTCAATTCGATGGATATAAAGATTTCCTAGGTCTTTTGGGTCAGTATAATTTTGAATGAGCCACCTGCTCTTGTTCCACTTCCGTGGGGAACATGGCCACATTTTTCTTAGGGAAGTTGCCTCCTACAACAGCTAGTAAGTGAATGTAGATGCCTCCTTTTTGCTTGAGTTCAAGAATTATTCCTTTTGACTCGAACCTTCTCGTTTGAGTCCAGTAAATTTACGTAGTAATAATTATTTGTTATTTCTTGTATGCCACATGCTTCATAATATCAACAAAATATTTAACAAGTATATTCACCTGTTTTCTTATCACACTCTATGCAATTTGATGATTACACATCATCAATCATAAGTCTTATCACCAATCATGATTTATAAGATCCTGTAATCCAAATAAAATGTAAAGTAAATCATTACTTACTCTTGAGCGATTTTTCCTGTTAGGAACCCATGTCAACCTTTCTATTTACTTTGTTAGTATATTGTTGTTGGACGCATATGCTTTGTAAGTCGTCCCATAGTATTTGTTGATCCATAGTTTGTATTATTGTTGTTGGACGCATATGCTTTGTAAGTCGTTCCGTAGTAATTGTTGATCCATATTTTGTATTGGCCCATGGTTTGTATTGACACATGGTATTGGCACCTAAACTTAATATCATTAGAGAGATTTTGAGGTCAAAAAGGGGCCTTCTAAGAGATGTACTACAAAAATATGAGATATATTAAAATATTATGAATTGGGGGTTTTATGGGGTAGGTATATATGACAAGTCACCTCCCACACTATTTTCTATGCACAATATAAATAACCATGGTTGAGTTACTTTTTAAAATTCACTAGAAATAAAATTAATAAAATAAGACTACATTGATGTGACTAAGATTCATTGTAAATTCCCAAAAATGTATTGTCCTTTAACATTTATTTGTCTTGAACTTGCAAATTAATTTAAATAATAAAAAACATTTTTAAGAGCTTTTTTTTTAATTTTATGTTGATTTTTATATTTAGTACTTTTCTCATGAATATAATAATGTAATTTAATTGAGAATTTATTTACATGTAAAATGTCAATAATATTATTATAATCCACATTGCATTATTATTATTATTATTATTTATTAAATCTATTATTATTCTTTATTAGTTTGACATTATGTTATTAAATAGAATGGAATGAATATATAATTTAAAATTAAAAACATAAAAATGATAATATATTATTTTATAAAAAAATGTGAAAGGACTTTCTTTATGAATTAAGAGTACTTCACTTGAAAATGACAATAATATTATTTTATGTGAAAGTGTGAAAATACATTCATTATGAGTACTTTACTTGAAAATGACAATAATATTATTTTATGAAAAAACTATCATTATGAGTACTTTACTTTATGACTTAAAAGTACTTACACCACTACCTTGGTTAACTATGTGTTTTCATCCACCATAGAAAATTTAACAAATAAGCATTCTTAACTCATGCAATGCCACCTCACCAAGGGGGATGATGTCATTTACTAGAATGTGATTGGTTGTATTTTATAGTACATTTTCTTTGTTTTGAGGCCATTTTTTGACCTCAAAATTTCTCTAATGATAAGTTTGTGTTGAGACTAATGAAGGTACCGTGAAGTTATTTGTATTGAGCTTGCTCAAAGGAGGTTGCCCCCTCAAAGTAGCCTACGATCAATATAAAATTGATTCTGAGTTATGTTATTTCATGTGTTTTCATTAATTACTTATTGCAGATTCATCACATCTGGTATCAGAGTACTTTCTTGGGCTCGTTGGGTGGAATTCTATTTTTTTTCACATCTGTTGCAGCTTTGGATTTGGGAATAATCCCTATCTGCTTAACTGTAGGAAGTACTTAGGCATAAGCCCTAAAACTTATTGTGAGGAGTACCATAGGAACCCCAAAGTAGCTGGCCATTGAGAGGACCTGCGAGTGAAAAGGGCAACCCCCCCTACCTAATTGACTAGTTCCCACCCGTGAGGTAAACGAAGAATTGTCGTTTGTGGCAAAGCGGTTATCAGTTTTACCTGACCCGTGGAGTGAGGAGTACTGCCCCAATACGCAAGTCGTCAGATAGCATTGGTGGCCGAGTGAAACCCTTGAACTGTTAGGAAGCTGCACATACCTGGGGTCCATATCTATTTTCAGCTGAACTATTGCCGATCACTGCCGCGTCGTTTCAGATCCAGCCATTTTAGATCCATTCTGACAGTCGTTCCAAATCCAGCCGTTTCATATCTATTTCAGATCCAGTCGTTTTAGATCCATTCTGAAAGTCGTTCCAGATCCATTTGTTTTCGATCCATTCGGCATTGTTTCAGATCCCTCTGTTTCCAATCACTTCCACACCGTTGTAGATCTATCTGTTTCAAATCCCTTCCGTGTCATAGTAGCTACATTGCAGATCTATTTTTCTCCATATCTCCCTTGTTTTCACTCTGTTTCCCTTGAAACTTCCCTGGAACCTCTGTAATCCCATTTTGCATATTTCACTCTTGAAAACTCTATCCCAAATTCCACTTCCCAAAGCCTGAAATCCCACATTTGTCTATTTTTAGGGTTTGCCATAACTTCCTTATATTTTACCCAATCACCTTCAAATTTTACCATGGAGTTCCTTTCCTAATTCTGCTTCTTTGTCCCTCTCTGCCGAATTTTCTCATTCTTTCACCCCGTTTTTTAAATACTCATTTTTCTGCTTTCCTATCCCTTCGACAATGTCCAAAACCTAGTCAAACCCAAATTACTCGTCTGAGTTTTTCCCAAATCTAATTTTTTCTTTACTAAACAAGCTTTTGTTTGTGTTTTTCTATCCATTCCACCCCCCCCCCACCCAAAAAAAAAAAAAAACTCTTGGTTATGGTTGTCACTCGCGCAGGAGCAAAAACCATGGAGGAAGCACTTGCAGCCATCCAAACCAAACTCCAAGATCTGGATGAAAAAAATTTCACCCTCCATCTTCAGCATTCAGCCATGAACAATAACCGACAACCAGAATCTTCTGCAGCCAATGGGTTCTCTTCTTCCAGCACTTTCCGTGGTCTAAAGCTTGAATTTCCTCGCTTCAATGATACTGATCCGACTAGATGGATCTATCTTGCAAAACAGTATTTCAGTCTGCATAATACTTTTGATGTCCAAAAAGTTCCACTTGCATCCTTTCATTTGGAACAAGAAGCCCTTCAATGGTACCGTTGGTACATCAAGGCTCATGACGAACCAAAATGGACATATTTTTGCCAACTCCTTTTGCAACGATTTGGTCCTAGTGCTTTTGAAGACTTCACCGGAGCACTCACTAAACTTCGTCAAATTTGCACTGTGAGAGAGTATCAGAGAGAATTTGAGAAACTAGACAACCACACAGAAGGATTGTCTGATGACTTCTACAGGAGTTGTTTTATCGGTGGTCTTAAGGATGAAATCCGCCCAGAGGTCAAAATGTTCTGTCCCAACACAATGATGGAAGCCTTGGGGTTGGATAAGTTGAAAGAAGACAATATTGCTGCCCAACAATGCTCCAAACCCACTTCTGTTCCCTTCCGAAATATGGATTCTCAACGACCTTCCATCCCGCCAGCTCCTCGACCAACTCCTATTAAGCATTTGTCCGAAATAGAGATGCACGCACGCAGAGAAAAAGGGATTTGTTATAATTGTGATGAAAAATTCACTCAGGGACATAGATGTGTTCAACAAAATCTTTGTCTCTTGGATGTGGATTCTTCACCCGCCTCTGAAGTTGCTGAAGAGGTTCCAGATACACCGGATGATCAGGTCGACATTCAGGAGCCGCATATTGACATTCCATCTCAAGACAACCACCGAGAGATATCTCTCCATGCTTTATCCGGCATCACCACCCCCCAAACAATGTGGGTCAAAGGTTACTTCAAGAAGCTTCCTCTTACAATACTCATTGATTCTGGCAGCACTCATAACTTCATTGACCATCAGATCACCAAACAGGCTGATTTTTTTGTCCATCCTTGCTCCAACTTTGAAGTCATGGTTGCCAATGGGGGCACCTTACCTTGCAAGGGGAAGTGTCACAATGTGCGTATCTCTCTGGAAGATTATAACCTACACTTTGACATGTTTGCCTTGTCCCTAGGCGGATGAGATGTGCTTTTGGGCATTCAATGGTTATGCACACTTGGCCCCTTCTTATGGGATTTTGCTGAACTTTGGATGCAGTTTTCAGTTAATGGGACAACACAAATTTATGGGCTTACAACAAGGGTCTCTCCGCATAGTCAGTTCACATCGCCTGGAAATGATCCTCAAGAGGAATTCACATGGTGTCATCGCTCAACTCCATTCCATTCAGATGCAACCACCAACGGTCTCCACTACTTCCTTGGATAGATATGCAGGTGTCTTTGTTGCACCAGTGGGCTTGCCGCCTTCAAGAGACCTTTCCAGTAAGAATTTAGCCGCATCTACATCTCAGCAGAAAATGATGGCTATTTTGCATGCAGTACAGAAGTGGCAGCTATCCCTATTAGGAAATTATTTTTGCCTCAAGACTGATCTCCATTGTCTGGAACATTTTCTGGAACAATGGGTCTCCTCACCAGCACACCGGAAATGGGTTATCCAACTCATGGGTTATGACTATGCGATCACTTACAAGAAGGGTAAGGATAATATGGTGGCAGATGCTCCTTCTCGCCAATTTGATGACCAAGTTTCTCTTACAGCTATTTCTCTGCTTGTTCCAAATTGGTTGCAATCTGTTCAACATGGCTATCTCTTTTATGAACTCCATGCTTCTTCATCGGCAGGGCACTCTGGGTTCCTCAAAACCTATGACCGGGAACAATGTAACTTCTTTTGGTAAGGACTGAAAATGAAAATTCACCAGATGGTGGTTGAGTGTGATATTTTCTAGGTCAACAAGGGTGAAACGACACTCCTCTCGAGACTGATCGAACCCTTTCCCATCCCTACACAAATGTGGACAGCTATTTATATGGATTTCCTAGAAGTGCTCCAGTGGTACAATACCACATCTAACAAGACACCATATGAAGCAGTTTATAGACAGGCACCGCCATTTCTTCTTCCATACACACTCAGCAACCCCCCCGTTCAGGCAATTGACTCAGTTCTTCGAAACCGCGATCAGATTCTTCTCATTATGTAGGACAATCTTCACATGGCAAGAATTCGACTGAAACAACAAGCCGATCAGCACCGTTCTAAGCACACTTTTCACACAGCCGATATGGTCCTTCTTCATCTACAGCCATCCAAGCAATCCTACCTAAAACTCAACAGGCGTCAGTGGGCCGGAATGCAACCCGAGGATGCTACAAGGGAACCACTCCTTCAGATTCTGCATCAATTTCCACATCTAAAGCTTTGAGGACAAAGCTTTTTCTAAGGGAGACGGGATGTTAGGAACCCATGTCAACCCTTCTATTTACTTTGTTAGTATATTGTTGTTGGACGCATATGCTTTGTAAGTCGTCTTGTAGTATTTGTTGATCCATAGGTTGTATTATTGTTGTTGGATGCATATGCTTTGTAAGTCGTCCTATAGTAATTGTTGATCCATATTTTGTATTGGCCCATGGTTTGTATTGACACATGGTATTGACCCATGGTATTCGCGCCTAGACTTAGTATATAAGTTTGTGTTGAGACCAATGAAGATACCATGAAGTTATTTGTATTGATCTTGCTCAAAGGAGGTTGCCCCCTCAAAGTGGCCTGCGATCAATATAAAAGTGATTCTGAGTTCTGTTATTTCGTGTGTTTTCATTAATTACTTATTGCAGGTTCATCACATTTCCCAACTTATCTATATGAGTTTTATAATCAGCGTTCCTCTTTGATCATGTCATCAATAGTAGTTAAGATCACCTCATGAAATTGGTGAGATCTCAGAATGGATACCTAATAAGGGCAGCTGAACTAAGAGCCTACTTTAATTATCAACCCGGGGGACGTACAAACTTCAGAGGTGCAGGAACTATATGTGCTCTCTAGGATAGTCTTTGTCAAAATTGGGTGTTTGTATCAATGTTTTTTAAAGAGTTTCTTAAAAATGATTCAATAAACTGTAAAAAGGATTGTTTAATCTGTGGAGGTGAAATTCCTATGCTAAGAAATTCAAGTACTGAAAGCAAGAAATATATGTCTAATAAATCAAATGCAGGAAACAATAAGCATATCTTTAAGAATTAACTTGCTGAAAGCAGTAAAAATTATACTATGGAATTGAATACTGAAAACATAGCAGATCTATTCTATCGTAATGAAAGCTTGATCTCTAACTTAAGGAATAATTACTGTAAATCGAATGCATAAAACTCAAATTTTGATATAACATAATCTAATGCTAAAGCTAAATTCGGAATTCCATTATCTAATGCTGCAATTTTAATCAAACATTAAGGACTGAATGTCATCATGTAACCAATAAATACTGAAAGAAATCAATCTCTATGAGTAGTTCTAATAATGAAATGAATACATACGCTTAAGATCTAGATTGTTGCTTCAGAAGTAAATGCAAGTACATAGAGAAATAGGTGGTAAAAATTATGCCTTGGCGGAATGCTGCTACAGGACTACAGACACAGCATTACCAAACTACAGAGTGCTTTATAATGAACTACGGAATCAGAAAGGTTCAACTGCTACAGAAATCAGATCGTGCAATTTAAAGACTATTTAAAATACTCTCATCTGCTATATAAATTCAACCAATGTAAAATACACCATGAGAAATACCTGAACAGTGAGATATCCTGACTTACGTGTTGGAGGGGCCCTCTCCAACCCGTACTCAGGAGTGAAAGGAACTTATAAATGTTGAATTGCAAGTAACATCAAGTCTTTAATTAAAACATGAGCTTCATAGTTTAAAACCAAGTCTGTAACACAATTGTCTGGACAGTATAAAACGTAAAACAATAATTTTCCAAAATAGCATTAGGGGCCTCCCGCTACCCGAGAGATCCATATTTATATAATTCTTAATGTTGAACCTAACTAAATATATAAATGTCGATTCTCTTTGAACAGGAATTCGTTCTCTACAGATCAAGAAAAAGGCGTTGAGTTTGGTGATGTTCTTTCAGTTCTTCACTTGATTCATGTGCTATCCTTTAGTTCACCTACACTTGCTCATTCGAACTCATTTCTCACGCAATTATCTCATAACAACGCCTTCAAAACATAACATAAATCATCTTTTAAACAAATTCATTAAATAATTAAGGAAAATCATTTCTCCCACAAAACAAGTGTAATTCCTCAACCTTTCATGTGTTTTACCATGGGAAAAACGCTATCAAATACTTGAATTTTGGACTCATCATTCTCCCCCATACTTGAAGGATTCACCCATTTGTGGGTGACGTATTCATCTCTTCAACAACTTCTCTGATGTCCCATGCTACCATCCTGGGGGTTCCTGCTTGCCTGTAGTAGCCCATGCTCTTATCTTCTTTGACCCATGCCCTCCTTTCTTCTTCCTCATTATTCTGTTCCTTAATAATCGGGGGAAGGAAAAATGGAGGATTGAGCCTCATTCCAATCCATCTAATTTGATTCCTTATCAAGGATTCTCTATAAAGTTTTGGATTTGAACAAAGCAACTGCAAGTCTGATAGGGCAGTGGAGCTCTCTCCTTTTAAGGTCATTTGCCACCCTACACCATCTCTCATTAATGAACTATTCAACTTCTTTATGCGTGCTTTGGAGAGTGACATCAAAGTGTGCCACAGCCTCCTGTTGCTTTGCAAGGAGAATAGGGATCAGCTCCTCATCCTAGGTGAGGATCCTATGATTGTAAATTATTCTCTCAGGGTGAGTCGCCTCTGCCTTGATCATTAAGGGAGTCTGCCATTTTGATGCAACATAGAGGTGGTAGTCCTAAGCTCATTCGACTCTGTGATTCATCCATGAACATAGTGCCCTCAACTGGAAATCGCCCATGTAAGGGTTTCGCGACCAGTTGGGCGAGCTAGGGACTACAAAATTGTGTAAGAAAAATTCGCTTAATTGGTCCTTCTCCAATTCTGTGGCATTCAAAGATGCATCCATAAATTCTTTGGGGGAATTTATCTCTATCGGGAGTCCCTGTTTTAATTTTCGAAGCTGGAATTTGCTCCATTTTTCTTGTAGATAAACTGCGTAGACTGCTGATGGTGGCCTGAGGTCCCGTAGTTGGTCATATATTTTAATGGTAGTAGCCAAAATGTCCTTTAGTTGAACAATCTCCCGATCCTTTTTTGCTAGCTCACCTTGTGCCTCATCCAATTTATCTTTAAGTGTTGAATTTCTCTGTTGATCCAGTCTTAGCTCCCCTGCATGATGCATTTTTAGAATTTGTGTCTTCTCAGATGAGAACGGGGGTGATGCAGGCTGGCTTCCTGATTCAATTTTCAATGTTTCCAGCTCCTTTCTGAGCTTTTCTAATTCTTCCCGTGCCTCATCTAGCTGATTGACGACCCCAGGGTTTTCATTATGCTCAGGAGGGTTCCCCTGGGGGTTGTCTTGCTCTTTTTGTTCATCCTGCATTTCTTGTTCATTCTGCTCTTCTTTTGCCTCGTGTTCTTTTGGTTCATCTTACATTTCTTGTTCATCTTGCTCCTCTTCTGTAGTGGGATCCTTCTGATATACCCACTAATCATCGTCCTCATCAGACACATTTTGAACTATGGGACTAGGTTCCCTACTCTTTTCCTTGGTAATTCGGATTCTAGATGCTTGTGTGAATCTCTTACTTCTTCTCTTCGGCTCTTGATTACTGGTAGGAATCCCTGGGTTCGTTTTGGAGGAGTCATCTCTTGAATTCTTGATTTTCACCAGGGTATCAACCACACTATCTAGGTCAATTTTCCTCTTCGCCCCTGATGTAGAGGCGGTTTTGTTCATTGCTCCTGGTGGTAGGGATACGCCAGTTGTGGGCGTACCCTTCATTCTTTGAACATCTTCAGCGGATACCAACACGAATTCTTCCCAAGAAAGACATGGTATCTGCGCTTTTAATTACTCACAAACGATTAACTTGATCAACCCATGATGGGATAAGGCATCCTCCTTATCTTTAATCACCTTCTTGCTCATTTTTGCTAGAGATTGGAGCAGGTAGTATGGAATACTAATGTTGTTGTTTGGTGGATGATGGGCCTTGTGCCTTAACAGCTCTAGAATTCGAAAATGGAAAATGGGGACATAGCTTAACCTACCAGAGCATGTGATGTACTTCTGAACGATTGCAACCACTTCCTCCCATGGTGCTAGCATGGAGAGTCTTTTGAATCCATTTTTGTCTTCATCATAAACCTCTCCTTGCTCGAAGAATGTTGTCTTTGCTTCATGGTTTTCCTCCCTGTCATCCCTGCTCCAATGCAAACCCCTCTGTAGACCAGTGAATTTGGCACATCATCATCCAACTTTATACATAACCCCTTCACTCGGGTGACGAACTGTTCATCCTTGATATGTTTTAAGTTTCTTGCAAACTCCAGAGCCACCCCTGTATTGTACCCTTTCAATCCTAGGATGAAAGGCATCTAGCCCGCGCTGTAGATGGTTGTTAATATTCTCAGGTTCTGGTAAATGGCGTTGTGCTCCTCTGGTTCACTTTTCTTGAATCCCTTTATCATCTCAAAATCTCTTCTGTAATCAACAAAACCAAAAATTTGAATTGTGGCTTTTATCTCAACTGGTCAGGGTCAATTACAGGCTCAAGGATTGAATTGCTAGCTGAGTGACCACACTACTTCCGGTTCCTTGTGTCTAGAGAGTTCTGAGAGGTTCGCATTTGCAAAACTGGCCCTTTGGATGCTTATACAGCCTTACTTAGCTGCCTTCCCGCACTTAACCACATCATCGCTCAGTGTACCTGCCACTTTATCCCTTTCTTTCCATAACCAAGCCCTTCGTTTCGTTTCATGATTGTACTTTTGCACTTCTGCTCCGATTATTGGAAAGAATGGTGCTTTTATGTGGGTTCATCATTTGCTGATATGACGGGGGTGTGCAATCATGATTTTGTAATATGAACCTCCCCCCCCCCCCCGGACTTAATTGAAAAGTTGTCCTCAGCTTAGAAAAATAACCGTTTTGGGGATAATGATTAGACCATAAGAATATAACAAAGATGTTTAGAGATTACCTTGTTATGCCTTAGCATACCTGAGATGATGAGTTTGCTCGATTTCTGTGTGTGCAGGATTCTATAGTAGATTCAGCATATTCCGTAGTAAATTTTGGCATGTCAGTAGTTCCTTGTGCTGTGTGCATTTTTCTTTGGCTCATTTGAAATTGTTGTATCACCTTCTTTTGAACTTCATGCCATTTCTGATTTGACATTGTGATAAAGCTCTACAATGATTTTTGATCTCGTTCTATGCTGGCTCGCTTGAAGATGTGGTAGGCTTGCATGATCAAATGGTAGAGTTGATTGAAGATTGTGCTTTGATTTATTCTTGTAGAGATAGATATCTTTGTTGGCTCTCTTGAATACATGTCTGGCTCGCTTGATTGCTATGGATGTTTGATAATTCTCAGGCTCGCTTGATTGTTGTGGATGTTTTGATACTTCTTTGGCTCGCTTGATTGTTGTGGATGTTTGATAATTCTCTTTGCAATTTTTAATGCTCCATCTTCATAGGTATGTATGTGGCCCTGTAATTTGGCCCGTTATTCATTCAACTATATTTATTTTTCTTTCTTTCTTTTCTTTTTTATTTTTTGCTTCTTTTTCATCTTTTTTTTTATTTTTCATTTTTTTATTTTTTTTCTCTTTTTCTCTTTTTTCATCATTTTTTCAATAAAATTCCATATTCTCTATCAGCATCAGTTGTTGCTGGTAGAGTACCCGTGTAAACTCTTCCTTTGATTGTGGTTTCTTGTAAAGTTTTAGCGGATGTCCATTCACTATCATGGGAAACTGTTTTTCATCTATTGTAATAATATTGACTGCTCCATTTTCTCATATATATGCTCAATGATGTAAAGTCCTAGCCATCTAGTTGTTAGTTTTCCTTTGAATGTGTGAAACCTAGAATCATAGAGTAGTGCCCAGTCACCTTCCCTGAACTTTTTATCCTTTAGGTGCTTGTCATGCCCCTCCTTTCTTTGCTGCTGGATTATTTCTATGTGGGCAAGTGCTTGTTGGCGTTGCTCATCCAGTTGATTCAATTGTAGCATGCGTTCTTGTTGTATTTTTTATAGTTCCATATTCAACTATATTGCAATTCTTAGTGTTTTTATTTCAAATTCAATTGGCAGCATGACTTTTTTTCCATATACTAACTCATAAGGTGCGAATCTTGTTGTTGTCTTTTGGTCTCCCTACTGCATCTTAAATATTTCATCCCTTGTATCATTTGCTTTGCAGTAGTCCCTATATTTTTCTAGGAATGCCCGTTTCATTTGATCCCAGCTGAAAATACTATTTCCTTCTAAACTCATGAACGACCTAAGTGATAAATCTTTCAGTGTGGAGGGAAAAAGCCTCAGCTTTTGTACATCTATAGTATAATCAAAAGATCTACAAACTACTTCAAACTCAAACAGGAATGTGTCTGGATCTTTAAAAGTCAATCCATGGAAGTTTGGTAGATTGTTAGGGTTGATATTCTTCATCCTGGCATCTCCAAGAGGTATGCTAATGGGAAAGGTGAAAATCTCCCTGGGTTCCTCTTTTTTTCCAACCATAGTGGTGTTTGAGCTGGAACTATCAGAGAAGTTGTCTCTGTTTGGATCGTATGTGGAATCAGTTTCGTTTTCAAAGTTTGGGGATCCAAACTGAGTGTGGTCAGAATTGTTGTTACCATTATTGCTCATGGGACGCCTAGGCAAAAAGCGTCCAAACCTATCCCTTTTTTCGAAGAGGCATTCATTGGTGGAATCTTTATGTGTTTTTTTCTTTTCTTTTTATGTGATTTTTTTCGCTTTTGAAGATGTCTTCTAAAAGATTTAGCACCTCCCCTGCAATGGCGCCAAAAAGTGGTGAGCTCTCAGAATGGATACCTAATAATAGCAGCTGGAATAAGAGCCTACTTTAATTATCAACCCGAGGGATGTACAAACTTTAGAGGTACAGGCACTATATGTTCTCTCTAGGATAGTCTTTGTCAAAATTGGGTGTTTGTATCAATGTTTTTTAAAAAGTTTCCTAAAAATGATTCAATAAACTGTAAAAATAATTGTTTATTCTATGGAGATGAAATTACTATGCTAAGAAATTCAAGTACTGAAAGTAGGAAATCTATGTCTAAGAAATCAAATGCAGGAAACAGTAAGCATATATCTTTAAGAATTAACTTGATGAAAGCAGTAAAAATTATACTATGGAATTGAACACTGAAAACATAACAGATTTGTTCTATCGTAATGAAAGCTTGATCTCTAACTTAAGGAGTAATTACTGTAAATCGAATGCATAAAACTCGAAGTCTTATCTAACATAATCTAATGCTAAAGCTAAATTCGGAATGCCATTATCTAATGCTGCAATTTTAATCAAACATTAAGGACTGAATGTCATCATGTAACCAATAAATACTGAAAGAAATCAATCTCTATGAGCAGTTCTAATAATGAAATGAATACATAGGCTTAATATCTAGATCGCTGCTTCAGAAGTAAATGCAAGTACATAGAGAAACAGGTGTTAAAATATGCCTTAGAGGAATGCTGCTACAGGACTACCTTTAGAGAGATTTTGAGGTCAAAAAATGGCCTCCTAAGAGATGTACTACAAAAATATGAGATATATTAAAATATTATGAATTTGGGGTTTTATGGGGTAGGTATATATGACAAGTCACCTCCCACACTATTTTCTATGCACAATATAAATAACCATGATTGAGTTGCTTTTCAAAATTCACTAGAAATAAAATTAATAAAATAAGTCTACATTGATGTGACTAAGATTGATTGTAAATTCTCAAAAATTTATTGTCCTTTAACATTTATTTGTCTTGAACTTGCAAATGAAATTAAACAATAAAAAATATTTTTAAGAGCTATTTTTTTAATTTTATGTTGACTTTTTATATTTAGTACTTTTCTCATGAATTTAATATAATGTAATTTAATTGAGAATTTATTTACATGTAAAATGTTAATAATATTATTATAATCCACATTGTATTATTATTATTATTATTATTATTATTTATTAAATCTATTATTACTCTTTATTAGTTTGACATTATGTTATTAAATAGAATGGAGTGAATATATAATTTAAAATTAAAAACATATAAATGATAATATATTATTTTATAAAAAAATGTGAAAAGACTTTCTTTATGAATTAAGAGTACTTCACTTGAAAATGACAATAATATTATTTTATGAGAAAGTGTGAAAATACATTCATTATGAGTACTTTACTTGAAAATGACAATAATATTATTTTATGAAAAAACTATCATTATGAGTACTTTACTTTATGACTTAAAAGTACTTACACCACTACCTTGGTTAACTGTGTTTTCATTCACCATAGAAAATTTGACAAATAAGCATTCTTAACTCATGCAATGCCACCTCACCAAGGGGGATGATGTCATCTACTAGAATGTGATTGGTTGTTTTTTATAGTACATTTTCTTTGTTTTGAGGCCATTTTTTGACCTCAAAATTTCTCTAATGAGACACAACATTACCAAACTACAGAGTGCGTTATAATGAACTACGGAATCAGAAAGGTTCAACTGCTACAGAAATCAGATCGTGCAATTTAAAGACTATTTAAAATACTCTCATCTGCAATATAAATTCAGCCAATGTAAAATACACCATGAGAAATACCTGAATAGTGAGCTCTCTTGACTTACATGTTGGAGGGGCCCTCTCCAACCCGTACTCAGGAGTGAAAGGAACTTATAAACGTTGAATTGCAAGTAACATAAAGTCTTTAATTAAAATAGGAACTTCATAGTTTAAAACCAAGTCTGTAACACAATTGTCTCGATAGTATAAAATGTAAAACAATAATTCTCCAAAATAGCAGCAGGGGCCTCCAACTACCCGAGAGGTCCATATTTATATAATTCTTAATGTTGAACCTAACTAAATGTCTAAATGCCGATTCTCTTTGAACAGGAGTTCGTTCCCTACAGATCAGAAAAAGGCGCTGAGTTTGGTGATGGTCTTTAAGTTCTTCACTTGATTCGCGCGTTGTCCTTCAGTTCACCTACACCTGCTCATTCGAATTCATTTCTCATGCAATTAGCTCATAACAATGCTTTCAAAACATAACAGAAATAATCTTTTAAACAACTTCGTTAAATAATTAAGACAAATCATTTCTCCCGCAAAACAAGTATACTTCCTCAACCTTTCCTGTGTTTTACTGTGGGAAAAAGGCTATCAGATACCTGAATTTTTTACTCATAAAAAATGTTAGTATAAAATAAATATTTCTATGCTTCAATTGTTCAATAGTTGAACACATTAATTCCATAGCATTACACACATGTTCCTTCAATTAACTTATGCATCATCTTCAATTCCCCCTGATGTATGAATGTAAACTCTTCAATATTCTTATTGTGAATCTGAGGTCAAATCTGCTAACAAACAAACATGTTAGTATTATAATTTAATTACATTTAGATTCATTTCAATTTGAAACTCATCATCTAAAGATAATCTTTCGATACTCTTTCAAAATATCCTATGATCAATCGACCATAACAATATTTTACAATTCTAATATTGATAAGAAGTTCTAAAAATGAAAATACAATTTATGTTAAAAATATTAACATTTAACAAAATAATATTTCAATACATCGGTCATCTTATCACATGAATTTGTTCACATCTTTAAACATATCTTGTAACCTAGTATGTCAAATTCACCCGGACTATCAATACACAAGATTAATAATTACTTAGCACTAGTACAAAATGAGAGATAAGTGACCAAAAAAAGGACCAAAATCTGCATATAAATGACCACTTTTGAATTGGTGACCAGCGATAGCAAATTAGTGGCTATATATCATGCGACCAAAAATGTGGCCATATTTAGCTTGGTCATGTATAGCTTATCTTGTGGTCATATATTTAGTCGTTTATTTGATCATTAATTTGGTAATATATTTGGTCATTAATTGTGACTTATGACCACATTTTTTGTCACATGATAAATGACCGCTAATTTGCTACCAGCGATCGCCAACTAAAAAGTGGTCATTTATATGCATATTTTGGTCATTTTTTTTGTCACTTATCTCTCATGTTGTACTGGTGGGCATTTATATTCAAATTTTGGTCATTTTTTGTCATTTATCTCTTTTTAGTGATTTCATAATATAAATAGGGCACAGTGGAATCGAACCACCAACCTCTTTCCTATTAGGCAGGTGCTCTACCATTGAGCTAGAACCCTTAAATCAAATCTCGTATGGGCCATGCACCTTGCAGTTATTAAGAATGATCTATATTAGAATTTAGAGTGGATTTGCAGTGAATAATTAGGAAGCTTTCTTTGTTTGTTTAAATAAAAAACACACAAATTCATAGTGATGAGTTATGAGAAGTCTCTACAATGTTTTTTGATAATAAAAATCTGCAAATTAACTGTTATGACCTTGTCATCCAACTTCAAACAATGGTTCCCTTATGGAAATTCAATGATCTTCTTTTTGTAGGTAAGTTGATTGTTTCTCACAAAAACTAAAAGCCAAGCAAACATACTATGTCTCTTGTTAGCTTCCAGTAAGAACTGATTCAAAACACATCATATCAAAAAAAAACAAAAAAAAAATCAATAAAGCAAAAGACGACACCATTCCATTGTTGGATTTTTGTCAATTTCTCCAAGGCAAAATCATTCCATGAACTCTCATGGTTGTATGTGTTGTCATGAAAATTTTCAATTTTTCTGCAATTAGATAGAAGAAAGCATATCTACCAGATTATAAAGCAATAATCAAAAGACATAATCGAAGATCTGTTGTGACAAACTGTTCAGCAGTAAACTTGCTCTAGTTTACAAATCACTTTCTGTCAAAACCCAAAATTTCCGAAAAATTTAAAACTTTTAACAAAACAATAAATGTTATTAATTTCAGTCCTTGATCTGTTTGTTTTAGTTAAGTGATCATAATTATGCCTGAATGATCTGTTATTGTACTTAAATTTTAATGTGAGCTTTTAATTGCAGTTATTGATTGTTTTCTGTTCTCCAACCTCAAGGGGAGAAATTTCCATGACCGACTGGGCTTACTTAGCTTCCGAGCTAATGCATCGATATGTCTTTCTCTTACAGATTTACAGGTACCCGTACGAGTTTCTAGATTTAATCTTTAAAGTATAAAAGTCAGTTAGCTGTACCACTTTCTTCAGTAACAGCATAAGCATACTAGTCAAGTTATCAGGTAGCATTCGTCCTATGATCTCTTCAAGGTTCTACTAATTTTAATATTATAAGTTAATTTGAGATTATGACAGCTATGTTCCCTTGAGCTCAAAAGAATTAAAAATTCTATGAAGTAATTTCCCTCTGATGGTATTATCGCAATGCAAGTTATAATTTCACAGATTATACAGTGTATACTGCAACTAGTTGCTCAATGATCGCTATTCTTCATCTTTCATGTCTGTATTACTTGTACTCCCTTTATAAAGGATCTGGAATATTTCCTCGTATACATTACTTATTGCTGGCATTGTTTGATGTTCTGTCAATTACCGGTTCCAACGATGGATGTGACCTTTGTTGTTCTCATGAGACTGGAGTTGAGATAAAATAGTGATATGATGTTTTAACCATTTATAGTTTATAATACATCATTATCTTTATAACTTTTATAATACAATATGCTTGTTCCATGCCTAAAATGCTTTGTTCCTTTGATTTTGACAGCGTTCATTTGTATGGAATAATAAGTAAGTTTATATCCATATATCACAAGAATTATAGGTATTCTTCCTATGTTTGATTGTTAAAGAGGTGATATAAGAACTATAATATTAAAATCTTTATGGATAAACTATGCATCTAACTATATTAGCCAAGGTAAGATTTTAATTTTACAAACAAAGATGAACTCTCGTCGTAACTTGACTATACAAAAATTCCATTTGTTTGTAGGGCAAGGTATTATGTCCACTAAGCAATCTCGAAGGCAAAGTTCCAACATGCATTAGATGATGGTTTAAATAATAGTGTTTCGATCATAGGGAATATCCCTACTATGATTATACTTTATACATACGATGATTTAAAATTGAAAAAACAATAATTTGAAACACCACATGGACTATGGATTGTCGACCCATGGCAACTTAATTTATGTAAAGGATACGTGGATAGTTTTGGTCCCTGTATTTGATGATATAAATGGTTTGTCCGAAACCCTACTTGGTCATTTCCCTCTGCCTTCGGGCTCAGTTTCCTGCGAAAACCCTCCTGGTCTGAGTTTCTTCGTCGTGGTACTGTAAGTTGCAGCGTCCATGCTGCTACAGTTCGTGGAGTGTGTCTCTCGTGTGGGTTGTGAGTCAGTAAGCTCTGCTATTGGCGTTCTATATGCATATTGGGCATCTCGGGTTATCTCTTCTGCTGTTTCTATTGGCTATCAGTTCCCAGGCTTCTCCCAGCCCTCATACTCATTCCCTTGTATTGCTTCAGAGCCATGGTATTCCTGCTGTCGGCATCTATGAAGTGGTTATAACCTGGGTTTACATTCGTGCTTTCAAATCTAGTCTGTTCATGGCGTGAGGTATTGTTCTGAATGTTTCTTGATCACGGCATCCATTGTGGAAAGAAATCTTGGAGTTTCCTAGCCCATTCTTCTGGTGATCATGGTGGGGTTTTTTCTACTTAGCTCAACTCATGGCTACAGGGTCGTTCACTGGGTTTTTGCTTCCTCCAAAATCGCTGGTATGAATTAACATTTGTTTCGTTAATTTCAGTTTAAAAGAGATTGTTTATTTTAATAAAAGTTGGCCACTAACTCGTTAACTTGTACTGTGCAGACGTTGATTTCTCCTGAAGGTGTACGAGGCTCAACCTCTGGCGCTGGGCTCCTACCGAGTAAGCCTGGTTATACCATGGCTGTTCCTCCCTTTGATGGTTTTGGATGGTTAGGGTTTGGTCTGGGAAAACCACCTTTGTCACTGTTTGTTATCACATTCATGAACATGATTGACCCTATGATGGGTGTGGTATTATATGATTGCGGTCATATGTAATGTATTTGTTTTTCTTACAGTAGTTAGGGTTTGTATAAGAATTAATGTATAAAAGAAACGTGCTATGGCTTAATCTGTCGTGACGGCCTTGGGGTTTTGTTTGTCACTGTAATTTTGGAAAGATTAGGTAATCACCTAGTTCTGTGGAAGTTAAAATATAATGAAAGATTACCTGTAAGATGGTTTGTATAATGTCTGCATCTCTTTGAATGGATACAATGTACAGCAGTAGAAAAGTTTTAGGTTTCAAAAACACTTTCAGAGAAGAAGATAACTCGACTGTAGGTGATGGCACAGTCTTATTTCTCAACGTTTTTGTTTTTGTGTGTTGAATGATAACTACGGGGTTCAAATAAATCTTACAATGGTAGGCTACTAATGCGTTGATAACCCTGTCGAGTTGGGGTTCTCACCCAGATTGGAATATTATAACATATGAAATTGTGTTCATGCTCTGTTGGTCGTTGTAAAGCATACCTGGATAATTTTTATGTTTTTACATTCTATTAAGTAATGCAAATGAGCTATGGCTGTGGATGAGTTGTTGTAAAAACTCTTCAATGTTTACATACCTGTAACGTCTATCATACTAGGGTCTATTCCAAAAATACAGTAGTGAATTATATGTTGGTTCTGTAGTTATGAGGTTTTACTGTTGGTTGTTAGATAAACAAAAGAAGGATTTTAAAAATGGAAACTCGATGATGAGCTGGAACTATTCTGTCGGTTTCGTTTTTATGTATGGATTTAACAACTAGGTTTTTATATGATGAAATACTCTTAAAGTTGAGAACTGGAGTGATAGGATTCAAGAAATCCTACTTCTATTCTGCTGTTGTTTTGGTAGTACAACCCGTAACAAAGTTCTAGGATTATAGTTGGGTTGATAAACAAGAGACCTGTGAGTGTCGATAAGACAAAGTTAAGCTCGGCAGCAGGGTTCTATTTTCTTTAATTTGTTTTAATATCTTAACTATAATATTTATAATGAACGATTCTTCATGTTACTTCCTGCTAGGGTTTGTGTTAAACAAAATAATAATAAACTAGGTTATGATTACAACGTATAAACTATTGTATAAAATATGAATGGTTTTTCTGTATAAATTATAAATAACTAGGTTATGATTACAACTTATAAACTAATGTATAAGTATGAATGGTTTTCTGTATAAACTATAATTGCATTAATAATAGTAAAACAAAGATATTAACTCATACTAACCATTCAAAAAATCACAGTAACTTTTAAAAGTCTTACTACTGATATTCCGAGATATTCAATCTACTAACAGATTAATTACCACTTAAACATATTAACAGTAAACACAACATGCATTAATTCATCCTTAATAAACATTTAGGAGTAAGTAGCAGAACCTGTCCTGATTTGTGGATAACAGCAGCAATGGGAGGCTGTTCCTCCCTACCAACTCCTGGAGAGTGCCCAGACAGCACTTCTCAGGACCCCCGAGCTTGCTCTGGTCTCACTGGCTGGAACTAGGTGCAGCAAAACAATTCACTCAGCCAAACAGCTAAACTGGAACCAAGTTACTGCAGCATCTCAGATCAAACACTCCCTTACTGTATTTTCCCTCTTCCTCAATGGGACTCCTGAATAGCATTCACCTGAATGTATTCTCCCTCCAGAACAATGTTGAACCCCCAGCTCAGTTCATTGAGTACTATTTAAAAGATTGCCTAGGTCTTAGTTGGGTTAACTGTCATTAATGAGCCACCTACTCAGATTCCACTTTCTTGGGGAATCATGACCCCAAAATATAGGGAAGTTGCCACCTACAACTTAGGAAGTGTTTGAGGATGCTGCCACTTGTCTTTTGCTTTTCCACCTAGTTCCTTCCACCAGTTAGACCAGTAACCTCTTTTAACAGCTCTCCCATGCTGTTGTCTCCATAATTTATTTATTAATAATAAAATATTCAGAATTACATTCCATTTCTGGTGACTCTGCTGAGTCATCAATTCCTACTTAGCATTAAATTTAACATAATGTCTCAGGAATATAATAAAATAATTACATTATTTTTGCAAAATTGGGGTATGTGACACTTTCCTTGGTTGGTCATTTATCAAGGTTTGCCTACCAAGTCCCGATTGGAAAAAAAGGGCTCACATATGGGGTCCGTTTAGTTTGTGGAAAACTCGAGACAGGTAAATACTTTTTTGGAATTGAAGATTTTCCAGGCACTGTTGGTGGCACATGAGAATCAGCATTCAGGCTTTGTTTCAAGGAAAGGTTCAGCAAGAGCGGCACTGTTTGGAAATGTTGCAAGCATCATGTCAACAAATATATTGCCAAGGGTATGGAAAGAAGCTTATCAGTAACATCAGAGAAATATTGGCAAACTTAAAAAGATACAAAAATCTCAGGAAGCAACCATCTCCCTCCAGCCCTTTTATTGACAAGTGTCACGGTGAATGACAACCCCTTTGTTCCCAATCAGCTGTGCTTTCCCTCTTCAAACTGAGCAAAAACAATCCAAAAATATCCTGACTCAACCGATATTGTCCTATTTCTCTTGATATTTCCCGATGTATCACAATATCTTGCCATATATATCACAATAATTTGAATTTTAAAAAAAATCACAATTTTTCCAGCGATAATATCCCCGAGCTGAGGGAATTGCAATATATGCCGGAAACACAAATCCTCGGATTTCACAACAGCAATTGCCCAAATTTATTTTCATGTACACATAAAACATCACTTGTAAAACCTGATGCATTCTTGCACTCCCACAAATTAACAACCACTCTTAAACTCCATCAGAAATCAATTGGATTTTCTGTGATTTACATCACTCAGGTTCTAATGTCATCTTTCTTGGATGAAAAAGTTTTGCGGGCATTCATAAACATACTTCAAATTTATAAATGTCATCAGAAAATTCTGGTACTTTCGGCAAAGACTCATGTCAAGAAAGGTTAAATAAGATACCAAGAGAGAAATTTGTAAAATTCTTTCTTTCAAAATGGATACAAAAAAATTAGTTAACAAATCCACTATGGCATATTTTCCAACGCCACCAAGCATTTCATTATGCATTCTATCATGACCAAAAGAGTGAAATTGACAACTGACTAAATCTCCTAGATTTGCTAAAGCAAAATTTATACCTGAGTGATGACTGGTGCAGCTGGAGGTGCATGTAAAGAAGATCTTAATCCCACAGGTCCTGGATCTTTTCCATATATAGATAATCCACGATGATGAGGTTGTGGCTCAATCTGAGTATCCCGAGGAGGATAGAATGAATCATGCTTAATTGATGAAGTCAAACCTGTGCCGAGTCCATCTTGAGAAGTACTGGAAAGAGGTGGCACTGCTGGCTTTTCCCATCTTGGTGCCAAATCTTGTCCATCATTTCGTGAATGTTGTTGCTAATAAAAAAAAAAAATTATATTAGTAACACATGTTCCTAACTATCAATTAGCCATCCATAAAGAACTGAAAAATATCTCAACGGTGAGCACTGAAACTCACAATTTAAAATTCAAAATCCAATAACTTATCTTTCAAGGATCATAAAAATTTTTGATATGAAACTCATGACAATCTGGAATATATTTTTTCTTCTTAAGTTGAAGAATGATGCAACTATACCATATCATATATGTTAAAGACAAACAACTACTTTAAAAGTATTTTACTCACATTATGCTCAAACAATGGAAGAATGTTGCGATCAACCAAAAATTTGTGAAGGTGACCAGCAACAATATCCAGTGCTTTCTGAACCTTAGGTGCTTCACCCAAGATTTCTACAATTCGATCATCAGGCAAAGCACAATGTGACAATTCATCTGCACAATTAAAAACACCAATACAATAGAGTTCAGATGGAAATATAAAAGTTTATTTATAATTGGTGCTCATTGTTCAGAAACACCAAAAAACAACATACTTGCAACAAAGACAAATGACACTAAGCAGAACTGACTTCTTGACAGTTCTAATTATATGGAAAAAGGAAACAATTCATTGGAATTGATAACACATGGCAATCACTTGAGAAGAAAGAAAATGATGATACATGTATTGTGCTTATCATGGAACATGATAACTTCCGCAAAAAGTAAGCCAATGTGAGTATCACTTGGGAAGGAACAAAACCATGTTAACATAACCAAAACATTGCATAACAATAGTCCCGAAAAGAGACTGCACATTGTCAAGAGAGCCATCTAAATATGCAACTTCTAATCATATATAAATATATCCTACTACACAAAGTTACAAACAAATATCAACTAAATTCTCTAAGTGCTAACCAACAGAACATTAAATATGCTTCCAAGTTGCAGCAATGCTCTGTTGATATCCAACTTCATTCAAATAATAACATTGAAAAGGTATTAAAAGAATAACATTGACAGAATAAAGCCATGCTCTAAGGTTGGATCCGACAGGAAGATTACTGTATTCACAAACAACATTACCAGCATGTGTCACTCATGAAAAGTAATGATTTCCCAAAAAAGAAATCAATGCATTTGTTAATAATTATGGCTTTCATTGCTGGGAATGAAAGGAACAAATATCCAATACTAATAGAGGCTTGCAAACAAGGTTACTAGGATAGGGATATGGATAAAGATACAGAGTTGTATACAACAGATTTTCTGAAATTTCAGTACAATACATTTGGGGGTCCTCTTTTCAATATTCCTTATATGGTCAAGGGCCATGTCACCAAGATTTGAATATCAATCTACCAAATTTTCTGAAAAGTCAAGATCCAAAAACAAAGAAATGATATAAAATTCATATTTTAAAAATCAAAGTTCAAACCCATTCTTAACTTTAGATGAAACCAAAGACTGTTTTCACTAACATTAGCCATATGAATCAATAGAAACTGATCCTTGAGGGGTAGCTCAGTTGGTTGGATATTTCGGGACCAAGACGACACAAGATCGAGGTCAGGGGTTCAATTCTCTGGTTCCTTCAAGGTTAGGCATCGAAGTAATGCTAACAGGGATGAGTCCCCTTCGAGTGGGGCCCTTTGGCTTGGATCCATAGACGTAACGAGCTCTAGGACCATGAACCACATTGAAAAAAAAGAAACAATAGAAATTGTCTCATCAGTGATCACTCTACTAGATTTCAATAATACATCAAATAGGTCTTCATCTCTATATTAGACCCTAGAGGCCAAGACTGTTCAAAGCTTCAACATGAATCGCTTCAATGGAAGAAAGGATTTGTGATATAACATCCTCTAACAATTTGAGGATGGCTATGGCATTCAACCACACATCTAAGTTAATCATCCTAGGCTCCACATCCCACATCCACGAAAGCCCATTAGTATACTCTAATCTGGAATATGACAGAAAACATACATTGGAATTAACATGCACACACTCATCGGCATTCTTTGTTAATTTGTTTCCCTTCACCAAATGGATGAAGCCATATGTATTCAAAAATCCTCTCGGTTGATGAGGAATTATAGAAACCTGAAAATAACAACCTAGTGACGAGGATCAAGAAATAACTGGAGTCACTCCCATGGCTAGGTATAAGGATTCAAGTGGTTCTCATCATCCATGGCATTCAGATCTACATACATATCAAGGAAACTTGGAAACAATCCACACTTCATCTGAACCTCGAGGAGCCATGTACACTTCTTCAAGGCATCCTTGTATTGCTCAATTTCTAATTCATCATCCAGTGTCCTTTTAATTGTTAGGTTACCCTTTGTCTTAGTAAAAGAAGTCCAATGGTCAAGTCAATACAAACATTTTGATCAAGTTATGACCAGGTCAGGTTTCTTGAATTCTACATTAATGATGAGCAATAGAATTAACACTAAACAACTATAGGGAACCATAAGTATACAATAGAGGTTAGTAGGGCAATCACTTAGCACTTCCAAAAAAACAACAAGAACCTTACACTCTCGACCTTCCTCCAAGGTAATGATAATGGTCGTTGATGATGGGTGTGGCAAGATAAGAGATCTATTCATGGACATGATCCCTTGGTTCGAACACAGGTTTGAATGTGGAAACCCTCCACATTAGCAAAGACAAGAGGAAGGAATATGCTTCCGTGCCATTCTCCAGAGCCCAAGTACCTTTTAGTTGGTCATAACTAAAATTATTTTATCTGGTCTTATCTAGCAGCTGAACAACACTGATTCTGCAAGTCCTCCTAATGTCCTTTCTTTATTCAGCTATATTCTTCTCACTCTTTTTGAGTAGACAAAATCCTGGTGGGTTTCAGACAATCAAGATAAAGCTTACTATTGAAGGAGAGACATCTTCATTGTTTTTTAGTCTAGATCATATTTTTTGCGGGATCAATCACTGGTGTGATTGTAGTTTTTGAATTTACAGTGTTACTAGCATGTTAGGACCTTAGGTTCCTGTGCCAACGTTTTAGTATGTTGTGTTTTGGAGTCAATAAACTTTTCTTAGGTTCTGTATTTTATTATTTTTAGTTTAAAAATTTAAATTGAGTATATGAAAATGGTTTAATATTTTTGTGGTGTTAGTGTGATAATTGTTGAATAAACAATTTGGAAAAAAATGTGAAAGTTCCATTTTTTTAAGTTACTGCATTCTTGATTTCGGGTGCTATTAATTGGATTTTTCTTTGCTGTGGGCGTCCATCTTAGCTATGCAAGGTGGCTAATATAGTAGTGTATCAAATTATCAATATCATGTATTTCAGTTTGGAATAAAGACATGTATTGGATTCTAGATTTTAGAGGATTATCATATCTCCTATTTGGTTACTAGAAGATCTAATTTTTTCAATTAATATTTCATGCAACCTCCAACTTTTGACAGAGACACCAGAAACAATTCTGAAGAATGTGGATACTGAGTATCTTATGCCAGCACTCGATCACAATGATTTACATCATGACAAGTGTGGGAGGCAGTGGTATTTTGATTGGTTTAATAAGACACCAGTAATGAATCAAGAAGTCGCCCCCTAGCACCAAAATACTGAATTGTTGAAACCCTTTTGAGAACTGCCATAGATAATCGATTGATATAGAATATAAGAAAATTTTACATAATTGAACTAACTTACTAGTGAGAACAGAGGTTAGAAGCGCCTATATTGGATAGTACCCGCCATGACTGGAGCTCGGGATTCCGACTGTTATGATCAAATGTCCAAATTTGTATAGACTTTTCCTTACTGTCCAAACAAACATAGAGCACAAGTTCTCCCTAGAGTTTGGATCCAACATTTACTCCAGATATTACATAAGCGAAAACCCAATAGCAGTAAAGTGTATTATGGGAAAAATGTATTATGCAAAAGGAAGGAAGACTTCCTGGAAATTCACGACGACAAAGAGAATTGTTCATCATTCATAAAACACAGTAATTGCTATTTTGTGTAATTTTGATTGCTGCATAAATATTTATTCTTCTATTCACATATAGCGTTTTCATTATCAAGTAAAATACGATAGGGTAATTATGAAGAATAGCATCCATGCCAATGATAGAATGGATGATATCGTTGAAGTTGGAGTAGCACATATGTGTGTGGATCTGCAGGATCGAATAAAGGATAGAGATGAAACTAAGTAGCAATAAAGCCAAAGCCAACTACCCATACTTTCTCTGCCTTGCTTAAAAAGGATATGCATAATCAAGTAGATTTAAAAGTTAGATCAGACCTGGGTTGTATCATTTACACCACAGTTAGTAATCCGGAAAGCATGAACTGCCCAATTCAGGTAGTGTGCATGATCTACCTTGCGTAAAGGAAACCCTTCCCTGAGAGCTGCTTCATCAATTTGGATGACCTGGAATTAAGAACAGAAACAGCTTCATAAAAGGAGTAGATAAATGGATATGAAAAGAAAGTAAAAAAATAACTTAGGATATGGAACTAAACACAGTCAATTGTCAAGACTTACCTAAATACCAGCTGCCTCAAGGTCCTCCACATCTTCCTTAATTGCCCAAGAAATTTGCATGCATGTTTCAGACCTAAAGTATGGTTTTATTAGTGGTTTCAATTATAAAAGGGAAGCAGAAAAATAATGGGAAAAAAACACAGCAATCAAGCCCAACTAGCTACTGTTATTAGAAATTATTCTGTCATTACATGGGATGATCATTTCTTACAAAGGACCAATTCAAAATTGTGAGAGGTCCAGTAAGCATTCCTTTCATGGGACGAGCAGTCAAGCTCTGGGCATGCTTTGACCAAAAGACAGTCATAGGGTTGGGCTGACTGACATCTCCATAGATAATGGTGGCTTAACATAACGAGATCCATAAGACTGAACCCAACCATTGACTGTGAATGCAAATCCCTAAAGCTGCTCTCCAAAGTATTCCACCACGTCATTTCTCTGGAGCATGTGATACAGAATTCATTAGATTTCTTTCACGACATGGAAGATTTTCCATAGCTATCAACCTTCAATTACTAACCTCAGGCTTTCCATGTACAAGGACGTCAATATCAAGCTCTTCTTGCAACTTTACCACTTTGGCAATTTCCTCTTGGATGGTTTTGATGTATTCTTCCTCTGAAATCCTATCAATTTACCATAAGAAAATACTATTACAAATTGTCCCTCAAATTATATTAAAAAACAATGTTTCTGAATTACTTTTTACTTAGCTATTCACACAGAGAAACATACTTGTCTGCCTTGTATTCACATCGAACTCTACGAAGTTCAATAGTCTGAGGGAATGACCCAATTGTTGTAGTGGGAAGAGTTGGGAGGTTGAGTTTCTTCTGCTGTTGCTCCAAACGGGTTTATATAGGAGTAGTACGGTGGTGGTCAGATTCTTTAAGTGCGGTGGCCTGTAATTTTAAATAAGATAGAGGATTCAAAGTCATCCAAAAGATCACACCTCTAGGTTGACATAATTAAAGCAGTCAACCTTTTTGTTCACTAATAAGCATCTCACCTAGCTCTATTGTGTTTGCAGGCATGATACATTTTGATCAGTAGATTGCACTTTGTAAACAATTTCAGGAAATAAAAAGGGAAAAGGTGAAGACAGTGTTGAATTGATTAAAGAGAACGTGCATAAAAAACTATGAACATACAGCTTTCTGCACTGCCTCATTACTCACCCGAGGCGATGACATCCTTGAAGCTATTGCTGCTGCATTTGAAGCAAAGAAAGTCTGTGGGGAGCAATCAATGCAAAAATATCAATGCTCAAAATGTTAGAAAATTAGGATAGTAAAGATGTTTGTATTTCCACTCTAAATTGAAACATATATATCAAAATATGTACTGAAGAGCTTACCTCGTTGTTTGGACCAGACACTGATTTGTCTAGAGCAACTGTTTCATTGATCTTTTGTGCAGCAAATGCAAGCCATGACTTAAGTTCGTTATCGAGCTTTGTTTCATTATCCAAATCAACTGTTGTATGCATGAGGGAACAGGAAGTAGAGACAACTAGCTTGTCTGCAATGAATATCAACAATTATTATATCTGAAATTTGAAAAATCAAGCTATTAAGGCATATGGCTAATTTCAGAGTACAGTCGTACTACATAGATGGCAATGGCATGTGGCTACATACCCTTCACAACTATTTTCTCAAGTTCTTCCAAAATTCTCAATGATGCAGACAAATCATTTGCCCAGATGTTTCATCCATCAACTACTCCAGCAAAGAGGTATTTGTCATTAGGGAAGTCAACCTCCTTGATTAGGTTTAAGGTATTTTTTCCACGGACAAGATCAAAACCGATACAAGAGATACTCTTCCTTACTGTCCAAATAAACACAGAGCATGAGTTCTCCCTAGAGTTTGGACCCATCATTTACTCCAGATAATACATAAGCGAAAGCCTAATAGCAGTAAAGTGTATTATGGGGAAAATGTATTATGCAAAAGGAAGGACGACTTCCTGGAAATTCACGAAGACAAAGAGAATTGTTCATCATTCATAAAACACAGTAATTGCTATTTTTTGTAATTTTGATTGCTGCATAAATATTTATTCTTCTATTCACAATAGTGTTTTCATTATCAAGTAAAATAAGATAGGGTAATTATGAATATTTTCAGGTATCAGCTTTCAGTACCTTCGGACAAGGGTCGAACCCACATATAAATTAAAATAAATCTACAAATGAGTAAATATAGTTAAATTCTTAATGCATATAACGCCCAGATCAAGAAAGGTTATGCTAAACAAATTATATCATAAATTTCAGAGTTCTATTAAGATTACATTGAAGGAAGAAATTCTTGGGTCAAACCGGAACTTCTTGTATTTTCTCTAAAAGCTTTCTTCCGGCTTTTCCAAACCAAAGTATAGAGTTGAGGAAATCCCACGCTCGGTTTGGATACATAAAAATTTATAAAGTGAGATCAAATTCTCTTTCCATTGCATAAGGGATACATCTCTGTACAACCCTGGAAGCGTCGGTAGTAAACCTCAAAAGATATTAAGTATTGATCGGCTTGGTTAATAACCTCTCTTTAACAAACAGGTTCTTAATAACTTTAAACGGTAGGGTTTAGTTCTAGGTCAATCCTTAAAACTATTAACCGTATTTCACTTAAAGATTAACGCAGGAGCAACGAAAAACCCTATCTTTTCTTCTACGAAATTGTACCCGGACAAAACCGGAGAGTTCTAATGCAGCAGGTCATGCTGCTTACCTTCTTTCTCGGTTTGGAGTCAGCCTGGATTCGCCCTTACCTTGCACATGCAACAAGTTTGAGCAGACTACTTAAAACACAGAAAATAAACAACCCTTGTTTTGCAACTGCTAGGTATTTGAAGTATGGGGTTACTGTACTTGAGTCTCCATCACCATGAAAGAGATCTGGGATTAACCGGTTCATATTTTTCGTCATTACAAAACCTTGTTATGGCAAACCCCACGATCAGAACCTGAATCGTAGAACCTTTGGTATGTAGAGTGGAAGGATAATTTTTCGCATAAGGCTATTATGATCGCATTAGTTTACAACTTCGTTCGAGGTAGTCTTTGCCGAGTTACTGAAGCCACTTAATGCCCCTGACAGTCTTACAACTGTATTATTTATTTTTGATCCTGTCCTGTAAGTCCTTCACGTGGCCAGTTGCCAACGATAGGCCAAGACACAACTCCCATCGCCATCAGTTTAATGGCTTGGTAGTGAGTCACGGGTGGTTTCGTACCGAGGTCATGGAGTTGTCGTGCCACCTGTATAGGGGTTGAGTTTTTTTTATTGTTTATGCACCTTGGTATATAGTCTATAGTTTTGCTGAGAGTCATCCTTCAAATGTATGCGCCTTTTTACCTCCCTTACTCCTAGTCTTTCTAGTTCGATTAGGTTGAGTTTAGTATGGGAAGGATCGGGCTAGGGGCTTAGCACCCTCCGCTTGAACTTTGGTTTTTGTTGGAACTTTTCACTGTAGGTAGCATTGTGTAGTTGTAAGGCTCTTGCTGTAGTCTTCTCAAAACCTGCATTTAAAGAAAACAAATTGTGTTAGCCATAAGCTAAGTAAACAGTATGTCCTTCTTTCGAAAGCTCTCCAGTTTGAACGAGAAAACATAATCGAGCAATCTTATTAGTTGGAAATCTTTTTCTATCTATACTTAGTAAGAAGGAATGGAGCCTTTACTCCTTTCTTGTTTTTTTAAATTTGGTAGTTGTCCTAACATTATTTCCTTTACAGGATCACTGGGTACGTGAAGGTGTTAGTCTTAAACGTTCTATTAAGTTTTTTTTTTATGGTATTATGGGGATGTGACAGGCATACAAAAGTAAAAAGCCAAAAAAAGGCATACAAAAGTGAAAAGCCAAAAGAAGATATAGACATGACAAACACATTACCTTGGATATGATAGTGGATATGGAATACACCATAGTTTCATTTCAAGCCAAATTTCAATATTAATGCCTATTAAAAAAGATGAAAATATGCACACTTGCGACACAATTCAAATTTCATCTAACACAATAGGTATTAGGATGGCCTCAAAGAAATGATCCCTTAGAGGACATGTATTGAAAAATAATCCAAGTTGTATACTATTAATGTTACAATTTACTAAATTTTAACACTGTAGATGGATTCGAAGACCCCCCCTTTTAACACTGGAGATGGATTCAGAGACTCTGCAGTGTTAAAAAGGGGGGTCTCCGAATCCATCTACAGTGTTAAAATTTAGTAAATTGTACAAATTCATTATCAAAATTATAATTTTCCATTGTTAGAATGACACAACTAAAAATGGCCACATAAATGACCAATTGTTATGTGGTCATTTTTAGTTTATTTCTTATCTCGTGACCATACTGGTCATTTATCTTGGTCATTTTTAGTTTAATTCTTATCCCGTGACTAAATTGGTCATTTATCTTGGTCATTTTTAGTCAGCTCACTTAAAATTTCTCAATTTTGGTCATTTATCCCTTGAAAAAGCTGCGGTGACCAATTTTTTTGGTCGCCTAGTCACTTATCTCTCATTTTGTACTAGTGTAGGCTATGGACTCCATACTACTGGATCCACGTAAGAAAATGAAAGAAAGTCAACAAAATTTTGCAATAAGCATACTACAAAAATCTAAATAAAACGATGTACGTTCTAACTTTGATACTTGAGAACCAACCTTTTATTTCGATAAAAGTAACTATAACTTCATCTACGAGGCTATATTTTCTGATATAACATTCCATGAAAACTAGCAAAAGAATATACAACAACCATGCAATCCTAAATAAATTATAGCTACGATAATTAAAGATTTTCATGTGACTTTGCATAATCTAACAAACTTACTTCTTTGGAGTAAACTGATAATACTACTCTCTAATCTAATGAAGCTCATAGGTAGTGTACATAGTAATTCTTATAACAACAACTATAAGGAGGATCTTGTTGATATTACTATGAAATTTTGAATTTTCTTATTAGGTCAGGCTACATGTCAAGAACACTCATTCATAATCAATGTAATAATATATTTCGCTAAAGTTTTACATATCTTTATCTATTTCTTAGACTTAGGAGTTTACAATATGACATCAAATTATGAATCAACAATCAACAAAAAGATTTATGATGCTTCTATTCTCTTTTAACAAGTTTTTTTTCAATCACGATACAAAAATCACACATTTCACATCAATCTCAGAAAAGACATATAACATCATCTATATTGATACATCCTTCGGATGAGATATTTACATACTAGTATTTCTTTGCTACTTTCAACCTTTCATGTATTTATTTGTACATACTTCATCTAATTTGATCCTTATAACTATGTCCTAGAATATGCTTTTCATGGTAACATTTTTTGTGCCATTTCGATAATGACTCATTCTTTTAGGCAAGAAACAATTTTCTTTCATTGATTAAAGTATTACATATGCATACCCTATTATAGATTTCAATAGAAATCTATCACTCATAAACTTGTATCATTAAATAAAGTCAACTAAGTATGAGTAATTTTATACCTTAAGTAAATCTCATAACCACATTTCACATGTACTGAAATCATTTCAACAAATTATCACCCTCCATGACAATACTATTCATCCATGTGGGTATCTATACCTTTTATTTAACCAGGGAACTTATGACAAAGATAACATACCCGACTCACAATTTTATGACGATAAAATAATTATCTTTACTTTTTTGGAGAAATTTGGAGTTGAACTCGGATAACTTTTTCCCCTCGTCCAGTCCGATCCATGCATCCAAAAGAAAACAAAAACAATTTGATTGATTAGTTTATCAAACTTCATAATTACTTATCTCATGTTAAGCCCAATAGGCCCGAGTGCTATAACCTAGCGCTCTGATACCATATGTCACATACCCAAATTTTGAATTTTATATTTTGGTGAAATTTTCACGAATTGTTCAATTTTCTATGGTTTCCTAAAAATGCAAAGTACCATTTCTCCTTAGACTTCATTTACATTTTTATAGTTATACAGTTCACAATGTTCCCTACTTCCTTCATAATTTAACATCCTAAATATATCACTATTTAGACACTAACATTTAATCCTTACATAATGGAAGAACTTAAAAACAGATGTATTTGATTTTTAACATAAGCCACCATGAATATTTTCTAATGACTATTTAAACAAAAGACCCAAAGAGGTATGTTATTTAAACTTCCCTTGAATGATTTCCTTAACTCGAAATTGTATAAGCCCAAATAATTCATACAACTTTTATATTAACTTATATTGGAATATCATTCACCATTTCTCATATAAACATGGTCTATTATGCAAGGGTATAAATTTAGAATTTCATCATCTTTCATAACAACAACATTATCTAATTTTACTTAGGATAATTATATACATTACATTGTACTCTATGTTCTTTCCAACAATACAATTGATCAATATATATATTTATGTGAAAATTCTATATTTAACATAAAAGCTTATAATAAAAATCATGATTTCATTCGCTATATTAGACCACACCTAGGAAAACAAATGACCATGAGTTACATCATCACAATACCAAGGAATTAAATACGCATAAAAGGGACACAACAACATGGACACCATTTTACCGTGGTTCACCCAAACTTGGGCTGCCTCCACAAAAGAGGGTCGATTCTTTTATTATTCAATAAGACGAGGTTTACATCTACAACAAATTGTTTCATTCGTCAATTTCCAACATTCCCAAGGTTTTCTATTAGTCTAGATAGAAATCTTTCTATCAATAAGAGGAAATAAATAATTGCATTTTTCAATACTTTCTCACTGCATACTCGAAATAACTACTAGATCAGGTAATAAGGTATACAAGGGATATTCCCTTCATTTCATACCTTGGGGTATATTCAACATCACTTTTCGACTTGAACATTATATTTTATGACCTGTACGTAAATATGAGTTACATTATATCTTATAACCCTTTCACCCTATTAATGAATAATTTCAACCTCTTCGCAAATATGCATATGTATTCTTTATTAGTCTAACACTAATCGTTTTCCCAGACAAGGACTATGTCTTTCCTAAACTTGAATAGGATAATTTATATAACTCTCAAAAGAATATATATATATATGTTTAAGGGATCACCCTTATGTATATAGGTATATATATATATAAATAACTGAGTTCATAATTTATATAAGGGAAATAATAAATGTTGTCAACATAATATGTTAGGACAACATTACCAAAATTTCTAAATCAAACAAAATATCATAAATCAACTCTAAATCTACAATTCAGGCCTCGGCTGAAAATAGTGAGAACTTAATACATAAAATTTATATGCAGATCGCTTGAAATGATGTAAACAAGACCTCTATCGAATTAGATCGCTTGATTTGGCTAAATGTGTTTCAGCAAAGACCAATTTCCAACTCGATCGGTAGCATGTGCTTTAGACAACACTAAGGAAGACAGAGGTAAAAAAAAAAATAGCCAAGATACTCACTCTGTCAACAAGTATGTATGGATCGAACTATGCAAAGAGAAATGAATCTAATCATGATCTTTGTTTAATAATGTACGTAAGAATGGATCGCTCTAATAGTCCATCACAGAGGTAACCGAGCTTGAGATCTGTCAAGGAAAGGATCATTTAACTGAGCATGAGCTCTGTCAAAGTAATATCGTGGATGCACAAATCGTTTGAGATATAAAGACTATTGATCAGTATGTGTACTGATCGCTGGTCAATATAATCTATGATGTTATTTGTGTATGCACAAATCGAATAAACGATTCCTTAGTAAGGCCTCTCCCTTCTAAACAATTTATTAAAGATCCTCCATAATGCTCGAATGTCTAAATGTATACGCAAAAGGAAATAAGAACCCCCGAAGGATACCTCGACGCATACATAAATCCAAAAACAAACAGAGAACAGTACTAACCCCAATACATGAATATGGGCGCTAACTTATCAAAGAAGACGGAGAAGCAAAAATAGACGACCATCCAATGGTTGCTCCAGTCGGATTCATGGAATGATCCTAAACATGGAAAATGCATGCACATCCTATCCTCGATTACATACTGATTAAAAACATTAAATAAATCTATATTCTTTCTAGATGGCAGGGCGGGGTTTCATATATCAAGCATAAATATAAATAACACCGTTTGGTATTCTCCACACAATGCTACACGAGACTCCATACTGGATATATGCTGGCGAAGAAGTAATATAGTAGATCATACCAACAAAGATGTGTACCACTCACTTCCAGTCAAAAAATGTAACAAAAATACATACAGATGGAGATGTGTTCCAACATAAGATCTTCTATACTCAGTGCAGAAAATGCCCTCACTGAGATTGATTAGTAATGAAAAAGAACCAGACCAGCTAACTCTACTATAAACTCATACTGCTATCACAACATTGAAAGAGGCATAGAGATCGCTTAAGGAATTTGTTTTCATCAAAGATTCTATAGAATTCATGCAAGGATCAGTGTATACGACCTTACCTGAGATCGATCAGTACTAAGGTTGCTCTTTTTTTGAATTCAGGGCTGATCTGAGATCACTTCGTCGAATCTTTGGAATCCATGGCGAAACAACCTTGGTGTGCAATGTGATCTTCTCCTCCATCAGGTAAGTAGAAAACCTAAGAAGTATCCCCCTCCTGCACTCTTAACCAAAAACATTACACAATCTAACAGAGAAAATAAATAGCACAAGTAGATGGACTATCTTAGGGTTTTTCCTGTGGTCTCCCCAACAACCTATTCTATGATGGAATAGTTAACATGCAGAGATCCACCCCAAACGGTGGCAGCATTCAACCTACCGAGCGCCCCAATAGAGATTACCATCTCCCTACACTTGGCTCATCATAAATAACATATGGCAGAACTTAGGTGAAAAATGCTTTACTAAGGCGAAATCCTTGATGGCTTGTCTCCTTAGTGGAGAGAGACGCCAACAAGCTTTGTTGAATGATCCGTTGGTGCTAAACTTGACTTAAATGCATGCGAGATGGGTTTTGGTCCTCTAATGAGAGGCCATTCTCATTAATGTGCTAAAATAGCTCAATTGCTTACGTCGACAAAATAGAGAGGCATAGCCCCCTTAAGGATTAACAAAATTTTGGATAGAAATATTCTAAGCCCCAAATAAAACATTATCCCTTATTTTTAAATAAGTTAATAGTCTTATACTATGAATCACTTCCTTTTACCCAAACGGTTCATATATATGTATTATCATATATATACTTATATATATATATAGCACTCATTTTTATTCATATTCTCATTACTATAAATTTATTTAATCCATAGTATAACTTAAATGGAGTATACTTAGTAACTTATAATTAATATCCAACCCATAGTATATTTATAATTAAATATATTAATACTTGTAGTCGAGTGTACTAATAAACTGAGTTTTATCAAAATAGCTAATAAGCTATGGTTACCGATATCTCTATAAACTAAACTTACCCAAAATCATCGATTTTTTTAAAAGATATACTCACAATATACTTCTTGGTTAAGATAATTTATCCTTTTTCTAAGAATACCAACTTATGTAGGTATCTTTGTATACCTATATAAATTTCTTCTTTCATTATCTTTATTATGCATTACAATGCACGATATATATATATATGATCAAACTCACTAACATCTCTTGGTATCACTTATAACTCCATAGATAAGCTAAGCTTCATTTGCTGTAAGAGTTTGTGATGTTCTTTTAGCACACTCATTAAGAGGTGACATCATCAAGATTTAGTTAGTCTATCTAGTGTTACTAGTTAGCTTGTAGGAAAGACTAATACCATCCTACTCTGATACCAAAAATGGATGGCCTTATACCTCTAAGGCCTTCATGCGAGGATCTTCAACTATAAGTGTAAAAGTTGTTACACTATTTCTAGATTTCTACCTTTATAAATTTAACGTTTAACACATTAAACCCTTAGTATTCAAATGGACAGAGTACCTAACTTCCGACTGCTTGTATGTTTATGCCATAATACTGGGTGTTAATGGATGGCCTTATACCTCTAAGGCCTTCATGCGAGGATCTTCAACTATAAGTGTAAAAGTTGTTACACTATTTCTAGATTTCTACCTTTATAAATTTAACGTTTAACACATTAAACCCTTAGTATTCAAATGGACAGAGTACCTAACTTCCGACTGCTTGTATGTTTATGCCATAATACTGGGTGTTTGGCACATGGCCTCCATATGACTTACCTTCTCATTTGCTTGACCCTCGTCGAAATTACAAAAGCGCTTAACCATAACTTTGCTCCTTGCGCACATAACCAATACTCCACGATCATAACCCTTTCGCAATGCCAAAAGGTAGTTAACTCCTGCGCCTCTTTGACTACTATATGCTCTTTCAATTGTCGATCAATTCAACAATGGACTTCCCTCGTCGATCCATAAACCGGCTATAAAGACTATTTTACACCATTGATCGATCATCAAAATACTTAAATACCGTAGATCTGTCCCTACATCGCATAGCTACCGTTGATATTTCCCAATGGCACTCAGGAGCCATCGATTGAATGTGGCAAAACCATTCATATAGAATCTGCACAGATAAACAATGAATTTCCTACAATTTCTTGATGGATATGATCGTCCATACTGCCTCTGCGTACCAGGAAATTAATCTCTGCCAACATTCTTCAATATATAAAAATGGATCTTGATTAATTTATTTGGATCTCAACTGATACAAAATATATGAATTTAAATAACAAAAGAAAACTGCTTCTGATTCAAACTAACAACTTCAATCAACCATTCCCTATGCGCAAATGAATCTCTATGTGAACCAGAAATTAACTCATTTGATTCGATCATACAAGAATTTGATCTATTTCAAAAAAAAACCCTTATCTGAATTTAAAACAATGGCCAGATCATTACAAACAGAGACCTCTCTCTGTATAAGCTCCAAGAATTCAACCTCTGAGCTTTTCCTCTCTTGACCTAACCTCTTTCGAACTAATTCACCTTCAAATGAGCTACGAAAAGCTGTCTAACTCACAAACCCCGACTAAAATAAATACAATTTATGATCTGCCTCTTTGATCCTACAAAGAAGGAACATAATCCATAATTAACTCAACAAAATGATGACTCATTTGACAGATCACTGACCAAATCAGTAACTTCTCTCAACTAAATCAACCAAATCCTATCGACTACAATTGGAAGAGGATCAAATATCCTTATCCAATCTTTTATTCAACTTTTAAACAAAATAAAGCAAATTACAATCATATGAGACCCTAGGTCTCCTTGAGTTTTCCTTGACCAAGTGAAGTCATAAATGACTTCACTTAGACAGTCCATACTCCTGCATCAAAAATTAAAGAGCAATCAAACCATTTAGAGTTTTATATGGATCACTTGTTATTAATTAATAACCAGAGATGCCAATTATACATTTTTGTAAAATATTAGTAATATTTACGAATGTTAAAATATAATAATAATAAAATAATCATATGTAGAAGGTCATATTATTAATGTGAAATATTTCAATGTTCTTTTTCCTATGCATACATTTCCATCCAAATGTAAAGCGTGAAAGAAGGTCATATCTGTAATGTGAAATATTACATTGTTTTCTTTCCCATGTATATATCTTCATCAAAATGGGGAGAGTGGAATAGAAATAAACATGAAAATGGGTCTGGTATGTATAGTCATCCAAATGATCTATCAAATTGCTGGAAAATCTTTTCCCACAAGTAACATTATAATCTCCTAAGTATGGGCTATCCCATTTGTAACCTTAGTGATACTTATAGCCCTTTCAAAGGCTTGTATATATTTTGTATGAATGCCATAAGTGAGACTATGTCAAAGAGTGACTATAGTTGTCTTATGAACTATTATCTAAGTCATATCTTTATTATTTCAATCCACAAATAAGAACTTGGGACTATATAAACTTCGAATTGTTGTTCTATATAATAATATGAATCTAGCATTGCGACCTAGACTTGGGACTATAAGAATATATGTATCGTCATTGGTTTAAAACAACACATTAATATGTGTCATGAAATGTAGTCTTGGAACCCATACGATCTTTGGAATTTGAGTTAACAAAACAATTAATGTTATAAGGTGATGTAAAAATGTATGAAATCATAAAGTTTGAACCCATATCCATTATGCAAACAATGTTTTGAGTTTTAATAAAGTCCTACATGAAGGTTTGAATATCCAATGGAGTTATTTCGTAAGTCTCGATGACACTGACATGCAATGAATGTTGACAGGGTGACGAGTGCTGGTTCATTAATATGACAAGAATGTTGAGCTATCGTGAATATTGTCCTTCGATCCTACATGTAATATCCCTCCTTTTATCTTTATCAGAATTTTAAAATAAATGTATATTGTAATATAGGAGGCCTTGGTGAGGAGCTCAAGGCCAAGGCCCCACCAGTGGACCTTGAAAGTACCATTATGATATTATTCTAAGTTTTAATGTTATTGTAATGTACGGGACTAAAATGATAAGTAGCTGAACCCTTCAAGGGGAAAGGTGAGATGGCTAGGAAGTCGCAAGAGTTCTAGTTTCGTTAGACATTTGAGGATGAGGAACTAGTGATGTCCACTCTAATTTCTTGAAGAAGCCACCAAAAAAAAAGGGTTTAACATAAACTAAACGATGAGATGATTCTTTCCATCCGCGAAAGTTTATTTGAACTACCCCTATTACAAAGAAGCTCAAAATTATGTTCACACATAATTATCATAAACTGTGGTAAGCTCAAGTAGGAGGAAATTATTTTGGTCCTACAGGTACATACTGAAAGTCCATAATTAATGGCTTATAAATACCATAATGAGGATAATATATTTATCCAAGAATAAAATAATTTATGGCTTATAATCTCAAAGTAGAAGCAGGATAATATATTTATCCAAGAATAAAAGAATAATATAATGTGTGACTTATAATGCCATTCATTCTAAAGTGGAATGAGATAACTAGTACTTAAATAATTTAACAATTAAGATAGAAATTAAATCCTGATTATCTTGAGCTTCCCATGTCGAGGAACGTGGGCACTTGATGTAATTATTTAGTGGTTGTAGCTAAGGGATAGTGCTCCTTAAAAGGACGAATCAAACTCCAGTGAAGGGGACATTTTCCTTACCTACCGGGATTCTCCTCGCATGTGTTCCTCGAGCATTTCTTCCACTTGGAAAGGAAATTGTTGTTTCTTCCACCACTTGGCACTCAAGTGGAGTTGGAGTTACCGATTTTCTCCTTTTATTTATTTGGGGTAGACAACAATAGGAGGGAGGGGAATCCTACAATACTTGGGATCTAGGAGATAGCGAGCGAGACAGATAATTGCAGTAGGAGTTCTGTATTTGGATCTCTTAGATAGCGATCTACAGAGATAATTGCAGTATGAGTTCTGTATTTGGATCTCTGAGATAGCGGTCTACATAGATAATTGCAGTAGGAATTCTGTATTTGGATCTTTGAGATAGCCATCTACACAGATAATTGTGGTAGGAGTTCTGGAAGGTATGACGGTTCAAGAAAATCTCTACATTGGAGATAGACAGTAAGCGCTATTAACCTCCTCTACATTTAAGGGACTGGTAAGTGTTATTTCACCATTCTCACCTTGGAATTTTTGTGTCCTTGATCGATCTATTGAGTTAAAAACTAGTCGCTTTTAAGAAGTCGATTCCACCCTGAGAGTGATCTCTCCGTTAATATTTTATGCATAGTCTATTTTAGATCTCGGTGGATCAATAGGGAACTGGCTGGGCAAACATATGGTTCTCAGGAATCATGACATCCCTTTACGGTTTCTGTAAAAGTTAAATTAAAGTATCTGTAGGGCGTTAGCATTCAGTTTGGGGAGAGATCTATTTGTCGTCAGGAATCGTGGCATTCCTCCGTCTATTCTTTTTGTTCTTTTTGTTTTGTATTTATGTCTGCTTGCAAATTGAGGGGGAAAAGGAGATCTCACTTAGGTGAAGTCTGGGTAGATGAGCCTGCATTATCTGGATCTGGGGTGCACGAGATATCCCACTACATCGGCTGAAGATATCGCTGAAGAGATTAGCAAACTCTGTCTTGATCTGGTGTGTGCAGGAGAAACCCACTACCTCGGCTGAAGTTTTCGCTGAAGAGGCTAGAAAGCCCTATCCTCATCTAGCTGTAAGTATATCTATTTATCCCGTTATTATTTTTAGCTGCTGAATAGTTTAGCAGGGTCTGACGGGGACCCCATGAAGTATCCTTACGGTTTAGAATCCCTACGACATTGATGCTATACTTATCAATTCTCCCTGACAAGAGTGAGAGAATTGCAGCCTTGTAGTAATACTCGTCATATAACCTCTGTGTCTATTGTTCTTTGGTATTGATTGCCATTTTAATTTTGGGAGTCCTCCACTGAGATCGAGTTGTCGGTACTTATATAAATGAGTATTACATGCTTCTATATCTTTTGTCTATCTTTGTATTGATTGCTGTTTTATTTCTGGGAGTCCTCGAGTGAGATCGAGCCATGGGTCCTTATATAAATGAGTATTGCATGCTTATTTTTTCCCCGCAAGATACATAAACTTTGTCTTTTGTTTGTTTTTGTATTGATTGTTGTTTATTCCTAGGACTTTCGGTTAACTAGACCTATGCCTTAACCATATTTTACTATGTATTATTTATATCAGGGGCGGGTTGATACTCTGTTACAGTATTGTGTGGTATTTTAGAAAAACGCAGGAGGTCTGTTTTACATACTATATGATTGATTTAAAAATCGCATTGGCTTGCAAGTATATATATATTCATATTCTACTTGAAAGTTATCCGCAGGAATCAACGTATGGAATAGTACATTAGATCGAAATGTGTATTTGCTTCTGCCTATACCTTATATAATTTATATGGAACTCTGTCAAATAAAATATATTTAAGACATGTAGTTGACCATCTTTAGCTTCCTGTTAGGTTTATTTTTCCTGTTTACCTTTGTATGCTTCCCTACCTCGCTACGTAGTTGTGCGGCCATAGTCTCTGGAAAACTCTCGGTGGGTATAAATCAATCGCTGATTTGTTATAGAATCTTGGGGAAAATGTTTAAAAACATAAAATGCTAATTCAACGATTTATATTTATCCTAGATTAAGTGCTGAAGGAAAACTATCGAAGTGTTAAACAACCTTGTTCATAGTTTGAGTGACTATTGATTTGTCTTGAAGTTGCTTAAGAGACTTGGGTAAAGTAGAAATTGTTGAATGCAACAAATGTGTTGCTGATGTAACCTCCTCTTGATGGATAATATATGATGAACAATCTTGGTGGACGTAGCCCTCAAATTGGGGGTGAACCACGTGTATATCGCGTTGTCCCCTTCTCATTTGTGCCTTCTGTGATTTATTCTTCTTTTGTCTCTTTCTTATGGGTTTCATGTGATTTATTCTCATTGTTAGAGGTGATTTAAAAATGTGAAGGAATTCATTCAAGTTAGTAGTACTCAATGTGTATTAAAATGAGTATGTTAGATAGAGCATTGACTTTTATGTTTGTTGGTTGCTTCAAGAAACCTACTATAGATGGTAATATTCCAATTATATTTAAAGGTCATAAGAAGTTGTTAAATGATGTAATAACCTATAGATACTTTGATGTGAAAGATGTTGAGTTAGGTTCTACGAGCTTAAGAAAATAAGTAAATATGAGTGGATGTTATTGCTTAAGTATTGTAAATGACACTTATAGAATATTGAATAGAATGTTCATCATCAATGAAGATAGTGGGGTTAAGCTTCCTCGATATTATAAGTACTAAGGTATAAACCAAACCAACATAAGGTCTTTAAGAATTGTTTAAATCTTAAAGATGAAAATAAAGCAGCTTATCTCATATGTGTGATCATGATGATTTGATGTATCTATCTCCAATCTCTCTTATGCATGTGTGAATATATATATATATATTTTTATGGATATCTAATCGTCAATTGGTTGATGTCAGGATAGTGGGCCATGGTCCTAAATACTAAGTTGTGAAGATCTTTTAACATCATGTAATTTACATCTGAGAACGGGTTTTTTAGGATTAATACATAAGTCCATGTTCATTACCCCTGATGGGTAAGATCTCCATGGAAATGTTCAAGGTAAATTTGTGAGGTGAGCTAATGAAAATATGTTACTTAAATGTTTTCTTATTAATTATGCAATGTTTATGAGATTATGAATATGAATACAATATAGATTTTAGGACAAAGAATAAATTTTAACTCGTCTTTCGATGATTAACATTAATTGGTTAATGGGGTTGTCACATATGGTATCAGAGCACAGGTTGCAAACACTCGGGCTTAGTTGGGATCAGTTGAGGAAAATAATATAAGCTGGTCAAGGGAACTCCATCGATAAAATGCAAACAAAGAATTTATGTTCCAAAGAATCAGCAAGAGGTAATCGACAAGATGCTTTTAAATCGCAAGTAAGTACGCTCCACTTGTTGAAGCGTTATAAAGGAAAAACATTATCGATATGTGAGCATTTTATATGTTTCCTTACGAAGTTGAATGATCTTCTATTAATAAATACTAGAGGATGAATATCTCCTCATGCTCTACAATTAGTTTCATTAAATGATAAGAAAGTATTCCTTAAAAATGATTAAAATAGTTGGACTATATTCCTATCTTTATCTTGGTGATCTGGTTAAATATTTTCATATACATTGATCATAATGATAGTAATGAGAATCATAGGAGCATTTGCATGTTCAAAAGTTTATAAGGGTTGTATAAACATAATTAGGATTATTTACCTAATGAAAGATGTACACTCATATCTGGTCGATTGATGCCATTGGTAGGGCTTTAGTACATATATGAGTCAAGTCATAGACATTCATCATAGATACTTGATTGCTTCAATTCTATTTTATGAGGATTAGAAAAGTTCTAGGCTTGGAAATGTGACTATACAAATGAAGGCAGGATAGCAAACATATTGAATCATAAGGGTTGAATGGATGATGGTTAGGTCATATAAAGATATGTATATATAGGTTGAAGTTGAAGCACTCTGAACAGTTTATATAGTATGTGAATTATGAAAGGGTGTAAGGTACAATTAGGTCATTATAAGAAAGATTGGAAAATTGTCGCGAATTACCTAGTTATTGATTTCACGTGCTTATGCTGGGATGATTGTATTAAGTATGTACACGAGATTGTAGGGTGGAGATGATCCTTATCATGTTAGAAAAATACATAAATTGTACTAAGGGAGTAAGTCCTGAAATTCTCTATGTAGGCTATCTGTTATGTAGAAAGAAAATTTTCAATTTGTTTTGTTTTTTTTTCGATTTCGGAGTTGGAATAATAGACGTCTTACAGTGGAGGATTGATCAAAAGACGAATAGAAGAATTGACTAAATGTTATTGAGGGAGTTATATTTAGCCCTTGATAAGTAGAAGGTATGGAAGATGTTTTTACATTATATTGGATGTTATAGGCGATGGTTCCAATATAGAATGTTAGTTATGTGTTCTTACTTCTATGCTTTATTTTACGTATGAAACAGATGATATGGTAGATAAGATGGTTAATATTGAATACGCAATAGATCTTCAAAGTTAATGTAAGTGATGTTACATGTGTTATTCTATGATCTCACATCCAAGAGGAATACTATACAAACAATAGATGGTTAGAAGAGTTGTATGAATGATTAGTAAAGGGTCATCCTCAGGGTAAAAGGTTGAAAGGTATAGGAATTAACTTTATTTGGTTAAATAGACGTTCTACTGTGTGAAATTTTCTATGACTAGGAAATTGTTGTACTTATTATCTCTTTGTGGCATGGGATTGTATAGAATAAGGAAGTATAAATCTGTGACATGGGAACACACTTGTACCCTTGCTTGTAGTTTTAGAAGGGATGATGGTTATAATAGAAATATACATGTGTATTCTAAGTAGTTAATAGGATGCATATGATGAAACTGTAGGATTTTATTTATATATATATATTCTATTTCGGCGAACCTTACTAAGAATGTTGGGATACTGGGAGTGGTTCACAGAAGGATTATACTTTTATGTGATTAAGATTTATGTTATATGCATGGATACCTTGAGAATATGTATCATTTTGATATATATGTTCTTATGATGTTGACGGGATTACTAATGTGTGTTAATACAAGTAAAACATACACCTTGGCATATGAGGCCATACAATAAATTGATATGCAGTCTCCTTCATAAAGGTATGTGACTATCTTTATGAAACTATACAAGTATATATGAAGACGATTTATTGTTACTTACATGGTGTTGACATGTGCAAGAAAAGTAGTATAATTAAATGGGTGCTTGACACAGTTAAAGTTAAGGATTGAGGTGAACTGAATGTAATGTCCATAGGAAGAATGTATTTCAAGGCATTATGTAATCCTATTAATTAAGCCAGTGAAGTTCATTTTAGATAATGATCTTCTTATTTTTATGCATAGGGGGAAGATCTTCTTACAAATATTTTATCTTGTTACTAACAGGTGAATTTGGCTGATGGTCAAAATTTTATGCAGCTTGTGGAAAGACAAGAGCATGAATATTATCCAAGGTAAAATAAGTGGGTGAGGATTTAGAACCCAGATCACAACTGTTATTTATTCTTGTGATTTTGATAATTATTGTTGAATAAAGAACTAGAACTAAACTCGTCAGAGTAATCATAAGGTTATGAAATGTCATATGATGAAATAATCGATAATTTTGAAAGAGATTTTCCTAGACTCAAGCGAGGAGGCTTGAGGGAAAATAAATTCTGGGACTCAAGCGAGAAGGCTTGAGGGGAATTATGTAAGAGTGCGTTAAGGGCACTAAAACACTCCCTACAAATCAGGGAGTTGATAGCCACCATGATTCTCGAATGAATCAACAGGCTGTAAAGACCTAGGCAAACTATAACAAAATGCATATGCGGGAGGCAGGACGCTGCTTAGTATGCATGGGAGAAAGTATTGCTGTGTGAGCACTGTGGTGTTAGGCAAGAAATCTCCGAAAGTATTGCTGTGTGAGCACTGTGGTGTTAGGCAAGAAATCTATGAAAGGATTGCTGCGTGAACACTGGGGTGTTAGGCAAGAATTTCCTGGATCAACTGATCGATGTGTTGATTAATTAAACAGTCTACAATTCTTAGAACACTGGATTTAAGTGTGTTTGTGATAATAAAAGCACAAAAAAAAAAGAGACTAAAGATATTCCACGAATTGCAAATGATATGTTGCAATAAAATGACTCATTGTTTATATTTATGAGGTTGATTATGGAATTGAAGATAAGTTTTCTTTTACGGTTCCTTGAATTCTGGTTGTGTAGTGAAAAATGCAGGTGTGATCGAGAGGGACTTGAAAAAGAGTCATGAAAGTGCAAAGGAGGACAAACAAAAATGACAAAATAAGCAAAGGTTGACTACAGAAGAGAGGACAAACTGCTGAAAAGAATGAACATCGAGGACGGTGTTATTTTTAAGGGGAGGAGGATGTAATATCCGTCCTTTTATCTTTATCAGAATTTTAAAATAAATGTATATTATAATATAGGAGGCCTTGGTGAGGAGCTCAAGGCCAAGGCCCCACCAGTGGACCTTGAAAGTACCATTATGATATTATTCTAAGTTTTAATGTTATTGTAAAGTACGGGACTAAAATGATAAGTAGCTGAACCCTTCAAGGGGAAAGGTGAGATGGCTAGGAAGTCGCAAGAGTTCTAGTTTCGTTAGACATTTGAGGATGAGGAACTAGTGACGTCCACTCTAATTTCTTGAAGAAGCCACCAAAAAAAAAGGGTTTAACATAAACTAAACGATGAGATGATTCTTTCCATCCGCGAAATTTTATTTGAACTACCCCTATTACAAAGAAGCTCAAAATTATGTTCACACATAATTATCATAAACTGTGGTAAGCTCAAGTAGGAAGAAATTATCCTGGTCCTACAGGTACATACTGAAAGTCCATAATTAATGGCTTATAAATACCATAATGAGGATAATATATTTATCCAAGAATAAAATAATTTATGGCTTATAATCTCAAAGTAGAAGGAGGATAATATATTTATCGAAGAATAAAAGAATATTATAATGTGTGACTTATAATGCCATTCATTCTAAAGTGGAATGAGATAACTAGTACTTAAATAATTTAACAATTAAGATAGAAATTAAATCCTGATTATCTTGAGCTTCCCATGTCGAGGAACGTGGGCACTTGATGTAATTATTTAGTGGTTGTAGCTAAGGGATAGTGCTCCTTAAAAGGAGGAATCAAAATCTAGTGAAGGGGACATTTTCCTTACCTATCGGGATTCTCCTCGCATGTGTTCCTCGAGCATGCTTCCACTTGGAAAGGAAATCGTTGTTTCTTCCACCACTTGGCACTCAAGTGGAGTTGGAGTTACCGATTTTCTCCTTTTATTTATTTGGGGTAGACAACAATAGGAGGGAGGAGAATCCTACAATACTTGGGATCTGGGAGATAGCGAGTGAGACTTTAAACATACGATGCATAAAACAACATGTGGAAAAATATAGATATTGGTTTATCAATTTCAATTCATCATTAAACTTTAACATTCGGACTTTAAACAAATCTAGAATTAAATTCTTTTTCGAAACAGAAAACTGAAAAATACTAACTATACAGAACAGAACTACTAGCTGAGATAAAGTAGAAAATTTGTAAAACCTGGATAAATCTGTAGGGCAACAAAAAGCCCAAGAAGACTATTCCACCCAACCAATTCCTGAAAGCAGTTAAGTACTTGCCTTAGGACCCCCGAGCCTGTTCACTGAACCACCAAGAGGAAGAAACTTTAGGAAATAGGACTTCTTCTTGTAGTAGCAAATAACTTCTGAATCTTTAATAGCTAGCAGTCCAATAGACCTGCACCGACATCTCTGGTTCTTCTCAGCAATATGCAGACTTAATATTGCACTCACAACTAGCCTCCCTAATTCGATTCTCTCAGTGATCACCTGATGCACATGAGGAAAATATTCTACAGAAATATTTTGTAAGAGTTGCTTGCTCAATTCGAATTTTCCTTTTATAGGCTTCCTAGGCCTTTTTAGATGTTACTGGGTCATTAAATGAGCTGCATGCTCATTCCCTCTACCTGGGGGATAATGCCACATTTTTAGGGGTAGTTGTCCCATAACCAATATCTAGTGGTGTGATGCAATTGCTGCCATCTATCCCATACCTCCCAACAGCTTCCATTCCTCCTAGTGGGCCAATGAACACTCATTTAACAGTCCTCTTGGGTGTTTTTCTCCTAATTAATTTATTTAAATAATAATATTCAGTAATTACATTCATCCTTGATCAAAACTGATCATAATTACAAAACTTTGTAATTAAATTTAACATAAAGTATTTTGCAAATAAAATAATAATTTTTAGAAATTTAGGTAGGTGACATACACCCCCCCTTAAGTCTCAACATCGTCCTCGATGTTGGTTAATCACTCCTTGAGTGTTCCTGAAACAGAGTTGGGTATGCTGCCTGCATACTACTCTCCAACTCCCAGGTTGCCTCTGCTGGGCTAAGGTGCTTCCATTGCACCTTCACTTGCCCAATGTTGCGATTCCAGAGTATAGTTTCCCTCCTTCCGAGGATACAATCCGGTTACACCATAAAATGTCAGTCTTGTCCCACCTGTACATCATTCCAGTTTACAACATGAGTAGTATTGTGCACATATTTCTTTAAAAATGATATATGAAAAACATTATGTATTTTTAAGTTGGGTGGCAAAGCCAGTTGGTATGCCACTGCTCCAACCTTAGACAATATTTCAAAAGGACAGCAATACCTGGGTGTCAACTTGGCACAGCTCCCCAATTTCAGTGAACTCTTTTTCGGTCTTACCTTGAGGAATACATGTTCACCAACCTGGAACTCTTTATGAGTTCTTTTTGAATCTGCTTGACTCTTTTGCCTATCTTGGGCAACTTTTAAATGTCCTTGCACCTGTTTCACAATTAGTTCTAACTCCTGCAACAATTCAGGTCCTAAAACAACTATATTTACTGGATCATTCCTCGAAACAAGTGTATTACATTTCCTACCATAAATAATTTCAAAAGGACTAAGTCTGGCCGATGCATGATAATGATTATTATAAGCAAATTCTGCTAAGTGCAAGTAGTCTTCCCACTTACCAGGCTGATCCTTAACATACATTCTTAATAAATCTTCTAAAATTTGATTTATCCTTTTTGTCTAACCATCTGTCTGTGGATGAAATGCTGTACTGAAATTTAAAGTTGTGTTCAACCCCTTAAACAGTGACCTCCAGAAGTTTCCTGTAAACTTCGACTCACGATCTAAAATTATTACTTTAGGTATTCCATGTAGTCTAAAAATCTGTTTCATAAAGATCTCTGCAATATTTGGAGCTTTATGAGTAGTCTTTAAGGGTATGAAATGTGTTTCCTTGCTGAGTTTGTCCACTACCACAATCATAGAATCATGATGTTTCTGATTTTTAGGTAATCCAGTAATAAAGCCTATGCTGATCACCTCCAATTTCCAACTTGGTATCGGTAATGGTTGCAACAATCCAGCAGGACGTTGGTGTTCAACCTTCACTTTTTGAGAATCCAAGCATTTAGCTATGTACTCTGCTACTTTATCCTTCATTCTGGGCCAATAGTATTCTTTTCTCAACATAGTAATGGTCTTTTGATAACCTGGATGACCAGAATAGTGACCTTTATGCATCTCATTTAATATCAGAAATTTTATTTCTGGTATGTCCGGTACATACAATCTGTTTTTAAACAGTAATAAATCATTTTCCTTCATGCTGTAATCTACTATACAATTTTCAGAACTGTTGTTTGTTGTCTTTTCCTTCATTTTTCTGTACTCTTCATCTAGTTCACTCTTTTCTAGAATCTGATTTTCCAAATCAGTTGAATAAATACTGATTGCGGAAATAAAATTTAGTTTTGCCTTATGACTCAAGGCATCTGCAACCTTGTTCTCCTTCGCTTTAATATGCCGATTTTCGAAATCATACTCACTTAAGAACGTCAACCATCTAGCTTGTCTAGCATTCAGGTTTTTCTGATCTAATAAATATTTCAGACCCATGTTGTCTGTCAATAGTGTAAATTTCTTGCCAATAAGGTGGTGACGCCACATTTTTAAGGCATGAATAACTGTCAATAACTCTAAATCGTAGGTAGAGTAGTTCTTTTCATGTACTTTTAGCTTTCTAGATTCATATGCCACCGCATGCCTTCCTGTGTCAGGACTCCACCAAGTCTGTCATTGCATGCGTATGTACAAACTACAAAATCCGTGTTGGGGTCTGCTATCCTCAAGATAGGTGCTATCGTCAATAATTCCTTTAATTTCTTAAAACTGTCGGAACGTTTCTGATCAAAAAAAATTTCTTCCCTTTCTTCTGCACGGAATTTATGGGGTTGGCAATTTTTGAAAAATTCTCTATAAACTTTCTGTAATACCCAGTAATGCCCATAAATGATCTTACATCTGACACATCTTTAGGAACCGGCCAGTCATTAATGGCCCTTATCTTGTTGGGGTCAACCGAGATTCCTTCTACCGAAATTATGTGTCCTAGGTACTGAATCTTGTCTTTGTGAAAATCGCACTTACTAAACTTAGCGTAGAGTTGATGATCTCTCAGAACTTGTAAGATAATCTGTAAATGTTCATCATGCCCTTCTTTACTTTTTGAATACATTAAAATGTCGCCTATGAACACAACAACAAACTTGTCTAAGTATTTATGCATAATATTATTCATCAAACACATAAATACAGCCGGGGAATTAGTCAAGCCAAATGGTATGACTACGAACTCGTAATGTCCATACTGAGTTCGGAAAGCTGTCTTGAAAATATCTTCATCCTTAACCTGTACTTGATGATATCCTGATCTTAGATCAATATTCAAAAATACCGTTGCTCCACACAGCTGATCAAATAGATCATCTATGCGGGGCAACGTATACCTATTCTTGATCGTCATCTTATTAAGTTGGTGATAATCTATGAAAAGTCTCAAGGTTTCATCTTTCTTCTTAACAAAGATGACAGGTGCTCCCCAAAGAGACACACTGGGTCTAATATACTTCTTGTCAATAAGTTCCCTCAACTGTGATTTTAATTCATTTAACTCCAGTATGTTCATTCTATACAGAGCTTTCGAATTTGGTATTGCTCCAGGTATTAACTCTATGGTAAAATATAAATCTCTTCTTGGTGGTAATCCTGGAATCTCCTCAGGAAATACATCCTTAAAATCCTTTAGGATAGGTATGTCCTCTAATTTCAGTTTGTCCTCTTTGTCCATAAACTCATCATTTACCACGTTTACTGCAAACATTTGGCATCCTTTCCTAACTTCCCTCTTAACTTGCCTGGTTGAAATTTGTCTAAGGGTTACTTTCCTGGGGATGCCTTTTATTTCTACAGTTTTTCCTTCGTCATTTAAACATGTAAAACTTTTTCCATAACAGTCCAGGATGACATGATGGGCTTCTAACCAGTCCATCCCAAATACAATATCATAAGAACCTAAAGGTAGAATATTCAACTTGATTTGTGTTTGTAAATGATTCATGGACAAAACACAATTTTCTATAAAATCTGATACTTTTCTCTTTGTTCCATTTGCTAGTCTAACTAGCCAAGATTTACTAAACTTTTCAGTTTTCAATTTAAGATTTTCCACAATGTCTGGTGATATATAACTTAAGTTAGCACCTGGATCAATTAAAACAGTAATAGGATGATCATGTAGCATACCTTCAATCTCTACCATGGAGATTTGATGATCTGCTTGCCTGTTGTCAAGTTCTGCATTGATTTTGGGCATTTCCCTTGCCACATCTCCCACCGTAGGTTCCGCCTATATAGAGTTGATGTTGTTTGCTTTCTGCTTCCTCAAGGGACATTCTGATGCGTAATGAGGACCTTGGCATTCAAAACATTTGATAGGTGCCTTTGGCTCACTGGTCTTGGCATTATTAGGTGCATTTCTGGGTGCTATAGAATTCTGCTGTGAATTGTTTCTAGAATTGTTCCCTTGATAATTCCGATTCTGAAAATTTTTCTTTTGAAATCCGGAATTTCCACTGAATATGAAATTTTATTTTTCTGCTCAAAATTGCTGGGCTTATGATTTTTCTAGTTTGACATTCCTTCCCTTTTCCGATTTGTGTCATAACAGAAAAATGCCTTTCTCATTGCCTCTTCCAAGGTTTTACGACTGCCGTACTCGATTTTGTCCTTAATATTGAAAGGTAAACAGCTAAAGTACCTTTGAATTTTTGGTTTCTCTTTTATGAGGTATGGTACGTATCTTAGTAAGTTCAGAAACTTACTGTTCATTTCCTTCATCTTCATACCTTCGAGCTTCAAATCATAGAACTCTTTGGATTTTTCTTCATAGTACTGTTCAGATAAATACTTCTTCTTAAAATATTGTTTAAAAGTACTCCATCTTACATCTTTATCTTTGATGCCCTTTACTCTTTTGTTGTCTTGCCACCAAATATCTGCTTTTTCGGTCAAGTTATATATAGCCATTTTTGCCTTTAAAGACTTTGAATAGTTATAAATCTGGAAGTATTTCTTCATACCGGACAGCTAAGCTTCAACTGTCTCTCCCTTCTCTTTTTCTCCATTGAAAGTTGGAGGTCTAATCCTTTTGAACTCCCCAGAAATCTGCTCATATTCCTTTGATTTTTCTTTCTGGGTTTGAAATCTCCTTCACTGCTACTGCTGGTGTAGTTACGTTTCTTTCTGCGTGTTTCAGTAGCATCTCCTAATGAGGTTGAACTCTTGTTCACCTTGCTGATTTTCATTTTCTTGTTTTTATCAGCATGAGTCAGATCCTCAAGTTTGGAAATATCTTCATTATCTTTCTCTTGTTCCTCAGTTTGGCTCTGTTCAAACAGCACTTGGTTTAATTGCTCTTGTGCTTGCAGAATCCTTTCATTGTCTTGTTTCACCGATCTGATTTATGCTTTTAATTCATGAGAGCCACGTAATAGTTCTGTCGAACTGTTATTTAGTTCACCATGACCTTCTGCTACATAGTGTTGTCCCGAACTGTGACTGTTTGGCTGAAATTTGTTGTCTAATTGTTCAGCTAAGTTCTCCATACCTGTAACTGAAAATAATTTATGTATAATATAATAATTAAAATTTCAAATTAGTACAATTTTTTGCTGTATAATATTTTTTGCTGCGTGTGTTTGGACCTCTTTCAGGCCTAGTGTTCGAATCTGAGCTTTGATACCACATGTAACATCCCGAATTTTCATAAAAATTTAAAATTTTTGATAACAACATTAATTATGATAATAATAATTGTGGAAGTAATAATTGAGATTATGACAACATTAATTGTAAAGTTGTTAGTACTACACATGCTTTAATTTCTGTTTAGGCAGCAATATGATAATGACAGTTTTAACACATAGTTAGTAAACATGATTATGATAACAATGTACTAACAGATCGGAAATGGAATGCGACACTATTATTTTGCAATGATACTGACAGTTTGACTTTGTTGCGTAAGGGTGTCCTACGAGTGACCCTGGAGCTTACTTAGCCACAATGCTAAAGCATATTGAATGTCCTATGTGCATATGACAGGTAAGTGCGAAGTACATGTATAGTTCAGTTTCAATGTCATAATTAAATAAAATGTTATAAATTCTGTTGCGACTCACCAAAAGTGTGCAGGTATGGATTTCGTAGCTATAATTATTGTTTTTTAGATGTAAGTCTTATAACTCCATAATGTTCAAAAATGATTCATCTATGTACATCATCCTGCTGATCGTTTTATCACTGTAATTCTTGTTGTTGTCATAGTTGGTCTTGTTGTCATCTTAAAATAATTAATTATCTTTATAATACTGATGTAATAGAGGTACTACAAAAACATTAAAAGCTTGTATGAGAAAGTATGGTAAGGACTCATAGCATTTTAGTCAGTCTTCATGCTAAATATAATCACAACCATAGTTACACAAGTAACATTATAATCTCCTAATTATGGGCTATCCCATTCGTAACCTTAGTGATACTTATAACCCTTTCAAAGGCTTGTATATATTTTGTATGAATGGCGTAAGTGAGACTATGTCAAAGAGTCACTATAGTTGTCCTATCAACTATTATCTAAGTCATATCTTTATTATTTAAATCCATAAATAATAACTTGGGACTATATAAACTTCGAATTGTTGTTCTATATGATAATATGAATCTAGCGTTGCGACCTAGACATGGGACTATAAGAATATATGTATCGTCGTTGGTTTAAAACAACACATTAACATGTGTCATGAAACGTAGTCTTGGAACCCATACGATCTTTGGAATTGAGTTAACAAAACAATTAATGTTATAAGGTGATGTAACAATGTATGAAACCATAAAGTTTGAACCCGTATCCATTATGCAAACAATGTTTTGAGTTTTAATAAAGTCCTACGTGAAGGTTTGAATATACAATGGAGTTATTTCATAAGTCTCAATGACACTGACATGCAATGAATGTTGACAGGGTGACGAGTGCTAGTTCATTAATATGACAAGAACGTTGAGCTATCGTGAAGATTGTCCTTCGATCCTGCATTAATAACTTGGGTTGACTCCTCAACTGACAAGGATTTCCAGGGATCCATGTATTATGAATTCTATGTAATCATTTCTGCAATTGCCCATCTGTATTGGTTAAGTGATTGAATCGCCTTCGAATTGGTTGTTGATCGGTCCTCTTTGTGCCATAGTGGCATTGCCAAGCTGGTATTGAGGCATGGAGCATTAAATGTAAATGTTGCTTGTCTCAATGCTAAATCACTAGCACAAATGTGATCGTTGATGGAAATGAGTTTGGGCCGTTAGATTGCAACCCTAACTCCTATCATTGATTTGGTTTATGAGATTGTAATGTTGTTTATTGTTTCCATTGTTTCCAGTCTATGGCTGACAGGCTACCAAAATTTCTAGGGTTAGCAAGCTTGTAGGAGGTTTCGACCTCGAGTCCCGTATAAAGGTTTTGAGTTGCGCGTTTTATACCATTGTAATGGCATCGTGTTAACAGCTTGAGTCCCTAGCTGCAGTGTCGATGGTTGATAGTTTTTGGAACTTTTCGTTTTAGTTTGAATGAAAGAATACACCCTGGTTAATATGGACAAAGGGTTTCCCTATCTCGACTATAGCGTGGAAAAATCAACGTTTAATAGGTGAAAGTGGAAAGCTTTGGTCGCTTATAGCAAGGTAAAATTTCTTGAAAAGAATAGTGATGTTACTTTGTTGCAATTCATCTTTCAGTTTGAAAAGTATCCGTTATCTAATCCAACAATTGCCTTGTCAGTTGCAGGTTATGAAGGAATGGTTCGAGCAAGGGTTTGGAAAGAAGGGCGTGCTTCCACACTGTTAAGCTTTGGGTCTTCCAAAACCCTCATAAGTGCTCTCCATCTGTGTGTTGAAGTGGTTTCCATGGTTTTGTAACTGGTCCTGGCCGTGACTCGTCATGGTTGTTATTTGAAGAACTTCTAAACACATTTTATCATTCAAAAGCTGTTTGTTCAGTACTATGATTCTCGTTTGATTAATACTTGGTTTTAAACCTTGATACCTATCTCCGTCGATCTGGGCAATGTAAAACTCGTTAAGTCGAGGGTTTAAGAACTCGTTTCCAATGTTTGAACTTGGGAATCTCCCTGTTATGATTTTGTATTGAAAATCATGTTGTAATTTGTTTTTCTGAGAACATAGAGTTCATTTTAATGAGAATGGAACTTGTACTGGTTTAAGCGATAGATCCACGATCTGTTTTGTTTAAGTAATAAGGAATGATTCAAGGAGCCGAGGCTTGTTTATAGTGAATACATTGCGCCCTTCTCAGCAACGAAAAAGTATGCTAATTGTTTCTGTGTAAAAGTCGTCTGTGTTATAAAACGTAATGCTGTACTTTGACATCGTGTTTTCTGATCTATACTAGGGTTTGTAAAACTTGTTTTAGATAAAAACTCTGGAATGTATGATGCTTTGAAATGGTATTATTTTCGTTTGTAATGGAAATAACAGGTCATACCCTAGTTCGTGTTTTGAATAGAAATTAAATGTTTGAAATAAATCTTTAAAAGAACTTGGGTTCGATCCGAAGCCTGTGTAGATTGAGTTTGCAAAACGATAATAATGGGAATCGAAAAACTAACTAGCTTTTGATATGAGTCTTAGTTTGGAAAATCGACACTTTCAGTTTAGAAATATCTATGGAATTAAATGACTGATGATAATAAAATGTTTATAATAATTTCAATATCTGTTTGAACTATAAAATTTAGGCAATGGTTATAGTAAGAATGAAAACAATGGGTGTATGTGCAATGTGATGACTGTTAAGACTATGTGATGACTGTTATGTATAGCCTTGATAAAAGGAACACATATTTATTTATTTGCAGCTATGATATTATATTGCAAACATAATATGTTATATAGAAATATGCATTCTATCTTTTTCCTATATTCATAGTAATGATAAGAATAATGCAATGCACAGTACAGGAATAATCAATATATAGAAAATTGGATTCTAATTATTTCTATGAACATAGTAATGATAAGGAAATACAGTATTACTATACAAGAGTTATACAATGTTTGTTTTTCATAAAACTAGGAAACATTCTATAATATACATTAGATATTATATAGAACTTTCTACTATTATTAATTATAGGACAGAAACTGATAAACATTTAATTACTATTTTTATCTATCGAATTCAATGGAAAATTGCCTATCCTATAATCTATTCTTAATTTGCGTATCTATACTAGAGTACGATTCATAAAACAACATGTGGAAAAATATAGATATTGGTTTATCAATTTCAATTCATCATTAAACTTTAGCATTCAGACTTTAAACAAATCTAGAATTAAATTCTTTTTCGAAACATAAAACAGAAAAATACTAACTATACATAACAGAACTAGTAGCTGAGATAAAGTAGAAAATTTGTAAAACCTGGATAAATCTGTAGGGAAACAAACAACCCAAGAAGACTGTTCCACCCAACCAATTCCTCAAAGCAATTAAGTATTTGCCTTAGGACCCCCAAGCCTGTTCACTTAACCACCAAGAGGAAGAAACTCTAGGAAATAGGACTTCTTCTTGCAGTAGCAAATAACTTCTGAATCTTTAATAGCTAGTAGTCCAATAGACCTGCACCAACATCTCTGGTTCTTCTCAGCAATATGCTGACTTAAGATTGCACTCACAACTAGTCTCCCTAATTCGAATCTCTCAGTGATCACCTGATGTGCATGAGGAAAATATTATGCAGAAATATTATGTAAGAGTTGCCTGCTCAATTTGAATTTTCCTTTTGTAGGCTGCCTAGGCCTTTTCAAATGTTATTGGGTCATTAAATGAGCTGCATGGTCACTCCCTTCACTTGGGGGATAATGCCACATTTTTAGGGGTAGTTGTCCCATAACCAACATCTAGTGGTGTGATGCAATTGCTGCCATCTATCCCATACTGTTAGATTTTCAGAATTTACTTCAATCTGATCTAGGATCTTAACTGAGAGAACAACATGTACAGCATATCTACAGCATATCAATCATGGAGACAATAATGCAAGCACACAAGAGACACAAAGATTTACTTGGGGAAAACCATAAAGGTGAAAAACCCCAATAACTTCCTCAGAGATAGATAGAGCAATGATACAACCAACCAAGAGAGATATCCATAACCTAGCAGCAGATCCTCCTCCTCCATAAGTGCGCCACTCCTCCTTGAGTGCATGTGTGAGAAGTGAGTGAGCAAATAGAGTGCCTCCCGCACTCTATTTATACTTGACTTGACTTGCCTTTTTACCTAACTCATGTAGGCTCGAATTTAACCACATAACATAATGTTGACTGGGCCGACCCCCAATAGGGTGGTCTAATAACCCTTAGACCCACATGGCCGACCCCCAATAGGGTGGTCTAATAACCCTTCGACCCACATGACTTATACAGGGCCGACCCCAACAAGGTGGTCTAATAACCCATCAAGTATAAGTTACGACACTTACAATATAAATGACGACACTTCCTTATAGAGGAATAATACCATCTCTATAGGAATACAATATACATATATGTGAAATACATTCCGAAGTTACATATACATCAACACTCCCTCTTAACTAGGAAGGTATTTCTCAGCACAGTTCTTCTAGCACAAGTCATCTTCTCTGGATCATTGTCACTGGATAATCATCATCGAGTCATCATCATCGTCACTGCTGCTGCTATCTCAATCAATCTCTGAATCTACTCGTCATAGGAAGTTCTACAGAGCCAGTCCTTTTTCATACTGGATGTAGGCCTACCACCTGCAGGTCTTCGTCATCACTGGCCATACTGTGGAATCCTCAGGACTTTTACGTGCATCACAAAACCTCGAAAGAGCATCCCAGGCTGTTACGAGCACACAGCTCTACCTATAGGATCTCCCAGGGCAACGAATTACATGTGACCTCACCACAAAACCTCGCAAGAGCATCCCAGGCTGTTACGAGCACACAGCTCTACCTATAGGATCTCCCAGGGCAACGAATTACATGTGGTCATGGAAAAACCTCACAAGAGCATCCCAGGACTGATTACGGGCACACAGCCCAACCTATCGGATCTCCCAGGCAAACGAATTACATGCCATAGGACAAAACCTCGCAAGAGCATCTGCCAGATATCCCAGGGCAACGAATTACATGCCATAGGCAAAACCTCGCAAGACTATCTGCAGATCTCCCAGGGCAACGAATTACATGTCCTCCCAGAGCAAAACCTCGAAAGAGCATTTGCCAGATGTCCCAGGGCAACGAATTACATGCCATAGGCAAAACCTCGCAAGACCATCTGCAAATCTCCCAGGGCAACGAATTACATGCTCATCTGCACAACCTGATCCACGGCCACAGAGTATCAACCTGATACTCACCATACATCATCCTGATGTATCCATGATCATCCTGATCATCATCACTGCAACATCCTGCTGCATGTCATCTGGAGCAACATCCTGAAGCTCGTCATCTATGATCATCCTGATCATCACTGCAACATCCTGCTGCATGTCATCTGGAGCAACATCCTGAAGCTCGTCATCTATGATCATCCTGATCATCACTGCAACATCCTGCTGCATGTCATCTGGAGCAACATCCTGAAGCTCGTCATCTATGATCATCCTGATCATCAATGCAACATCCTGCTGCATACCAAGTATCTACCTGATACATATCATCATACATGATCCTCCTGATCATCAATGCAACATCCTGCTGCATACCAAGTATCTACCTGATACATATCATCATACATGATCCTCCTGATCATCAATGCAACATCCTGCTGCATACCAAGTATCTACCTGATACATATCATCATACATGATCCTCCTGATCATCAATGCAACATCCTGCTGCATGCCAAGTATCTTCCTGATACATATCATCATACATGATCCTCCTGATCATCAATGTATCCACCTGATACAGATACAAAACATATGATATATATCACCATACATGATCCACCTGATCATACAATGTATCCACCTGATACATATACAGATACATGGTCCAAGCATCCAACATGATGCATATAAAATACATACACATGATCCAACTGATCATATCCAGCATCCAACATGATGCGTACATAAAATGATCCAACTGATCATATCCAGCAGAAACTAGAACATCATCCAGCGCTTACATCCACAGCCATGTGAAGGATCCTCCTTCCAACATGCTTGGAATGGCTTCAGCAAATGTGTCCATCACTTCTTCCTCGAAGTGTCCTCGATCTGAATAACGCCAAGCCTCTCTCTGAAGTACTCGAACTTCACCCTGGCTAGTGGCTTCGTCAGCACATCTGCAATCTGCTCGTCCGTCGCAACATACAGGAGCTTCACAGCTCCTCTCTGCACCATATCCCTGATATAGTGGTATTTGATCTCTATGTGTTTCGACCTGTCATGAAACACTGGGTTCTCGGACAGCTTCACACAACTCTGGTTATCACAGAAGATACCAGTAGCTTCCAACGGGAGATCAAATAACTCAGACAGTAGCTTCCGTAGCCATACTGCCTCACAACTAGCTGAACAGGCTGCAACATACTCTGCCTCAGCTGTACTCAGTGCTACGCAGGACTGCTTCCTGCTAAACCAAGAGATCACACCTGATCCCATACTGAAGCAACACCCAAATGTGCTCTTCCTATCTGCAGCACTGCCAGCCCAATCTGAATCAACATAACCCTGCAGGTTAAACTTTTGATTCGCCTCATATCTGAGCCCATAATCCACTGTACCCTTCAGGTACCTCAGAACATGCTTTACAGCAACCAGGTGAACACTCCTCAGATCCGTCAGGAACTGGCTCAATGTGTTCACAGCAAAGCAAATATCTGGTCTCGTGTTCATCAGGTACATCAAGGACCCAATAATCTGACGATACATAGAAACATCAACTGGCTCAGATGAAGCATCACAAAGAAGCTTCAGATTCGATGCCATAGGTGTGGCCATGGCTTTGCAATCCATCATCCCGAACCTCTTCAGGATCTCTATTGCATACTTCCCTTGTCCAAGGAAGATTCCACCACTCTGCCACACCTCCATGCCAAAAACAAATAGTGCATCATCCCCAAGTTCTTCATCTCGAACTTGGTAGTAAGCTTCCGCTGCGTGTCGGCAATCAAACTATTTTCACGTGTAACAAACAGGTTATTAGCATACAAAAGTAGTATCACTGGATTTCCTTCCTCAACCTTGTAGTAAAGGTTGGAATCCGCTTTACTCTTGGTAAAGCCCAAACTGGATAGAAAGCTGTCTATCCTACCATACCAAGTTCTGCACACATATATGACTACACCATGCTGTCTTGAAATCCATCTGGTGCATCTTCTATTTCATCACTTTTATATTTCTCAATGCTGTCATCTGCAACATGCTTGATCTGATAGTTCCATTTGGAAGTCATAACAAACTTCCCTTCATGTCCTGGGATTACATCCCAAACATCATTCTTCATGATCGACGGATCATGGCATTTCATTTCTTCATTCCAGATCCTGGGAACTTCAATATCTTCAATATCTTCAATAGATATCTTTGTTGCTGGAACAAAATGTTGTAGTTCTTCTTTTGCAGGAGATGGCATACGATCTTTCCTACACAACAAGTTAAATTGCATGATTAGAAAACATCTCATAGTTTTCAGAACAAATTCTTACACATAAATAAATATGCCATACAGTCATGCAATTATCTTAGCCAATGCTTCAATACAACATTTATCCATATTCCGTAACTTTCTAGATGCCTTCCAATCTCTACCAGAACATTGTTAAGAGTGTGCACAACTCCCAACATGTCAGCAAAGAGGTTTCATTCTAGATAAGTAGCAATGGAATGTTGTACAGTGCCATAGGCCACTTACCCATGTAATTAGTAGTATACTGTTCATCAATGCAACTATACATATCCTAAGTCATTGAACAATTTTATTTAAACAAACACATATGCAAGAAATTAAGATACTTATCTTTGTTTGTTCGTTGGGTGGACTCCCTCTGAGTCTTTGCTTTCTTGCAGGAGCTGCTGGAGTCCTAATCTGCAATAGCTTCTTCTACACCTTTCGGTTGTGGAAAGTAGAAAGATGGTCAACTCCCTCTGAATATCTGCATTCTTGCAGAAACTACTGAAGTGTACTCCCTCTTGATCTTTGCTCCCTGGATTACCTTTCCTTGAACTTATATTCATTCTCGATCCCTATGCATGCTTGTTAGTATCATCATTGTGTTATCCTCTAGGTCTAATATAAAAACATACATTCATTAGTATACTATTAAAACACAATAATCTCAAGCATGTACAGTCATGATCATTTCAAACAAAAATAGTAAGCATTATTATTCAAGGTTTATGCCGGATTCTTATGGTTAGTCAAATCATAAGAAACATAACATATCTAAACCTATAATTACTCAAACCTATGACTCTTCAGGTTAGTTGAATCATCAATCAAGATAAGAGATATAATATGCATAAAACCTGTGATTATTCAAACCTATACCTTCATGATTCTTCTGGTTAGTCAAATCAATCAATATAAGAGACATAATTCTTTTACTTATATTCCTATTTGACCATAGGACTTTTCTGGTTAGTCATATCATCAATCAAAGTAAGAATCATAATATGCCTAAACCCATGAGTACTAACTTCAATGAATAATCATAATCAATCATGCCAAGTATACTTAAATAAAGGATCTTATCACAAGGTGAGATTCTAACTTGATATAGGAAAAACATACCTGGATTAGCATGCTAGCTAATTATGTCTAACATACTCACATGATGTCTTCTTGTTCTTCTTCAATGACTTGTGCTAGTAACCTGTATATCTCATAGGTTATCCATTATAAAACCAAGTTATACATACCTCGTAAATGGATCTTCTATGAGATCCATGACAATGGATGAGTTTTTATCCTCATGTCATCATGATCATATGTTCTTGAACTGGAACATGATTTGTCTTTCTTGGTGTACCTTTCATGTTAGTAGACAACATAAACCTCATACAACACCATAATGCATTAGTACAATCATAAGTGTCAACACCCTAACCAATGAATATCTTCTATCATGCATTCATAATTTTGTTAAGGTGATACGACAAATCTAAAATCAAGATTGTACTAACCGTAATAACATGAAGATAAACATACCATAAACTTAATCAAGAACAAATCTCAAAAACATACCTCGATGAGTCATACCTGTTGAGATCACTTGTAATCTCCTTATGTAAAGCCTTAGCCTCATCTCCCTCTGAAACAAGAACTCCACTTATGCAGGTGACCAATCCATCTTCTTCTAGGATTAACCCTATCCACTTGATTTGCAAGAACTGGACATGGGGCTGGATATCGGTTTGTCAGAGAAACCCCAAAAATTCAAACTTTGAATTTCAAACTTCTGAAAGGATAGAAATATGCACCTTGATGAGCTGATCAAATTGGTATATTCAGAATTTGAAAACTGCAAAGTTTCACTCCTCAATTTTGCCTTTGAAACTTCTGGATTCACTGGACGTGACCCTGAACTAGGGTTTGATGAAGCCCACTCTTCTGCCCAATCAAAAAGTTTGATCCAAATCTCTAAGCTTCTATTTTTCTGAGGAGCTTCCAGCCATGGTCACAGATTTCAAAAATTCCCATTTTTACAGAAGCCCTAATTTTCCACTTTCCTGATCAAAGTCCTGAACTAGGGTCTGATCAAGCCCGGCCTTCTGCCCAACCAAAAATTCTGATCTTGGTCTCTAAATTTTTATTTTTATGAGTATCATTCAGCCGTGGTCTCCGATTACAAAAATTCCAACTTTCTCCAAAGCCCTAAATTCCGGAAGCCATGAATGAAGGTACTCAAAAAATAATTCTGTTTTGATAAAAATATGTACCTGATTGTTTCTGGTGTAACTTCGAAATTTTTGATCCACAGGGTTTGAAAAAGGTTTTTAAGATAGCCTGACCTGTTATCTTTCCATCCTGACAGGTCTGACCTCAATTGGATTCTCTGAGAGAGAATTATGCCAAATGTCGCAACGTGACCTGTTTTGGGATAAAACAGGAGAGCGAACTTGTACGGTGTGCCACGTGTCACTATTTTAACTTCGGCCTCTGAAAACGTTTTCTGAGATAGCTCGGCCTGTTTCCTTTCCATCCTGACAGGTCTGACCTCAATTGGACTCTCTGAGAGAGAGTTATGCCAAATGTCGCAACGTGACCTGTTTATAGGATAATACAAGAGGGCGAACTTGTACGGCGTGCCACGTGTCACTGGTTAGACTTCGGCCTCTGAAAAAGTTTTCTAAGATAGTACAGACTGTGTACTACCTGCCACTTTTTACGAAATTGCATTTGGAGCTTCCTAGCCCAAGATATGACCTTTTTCCCAAGGTCACCGGATTTTGACTCAGATCTGGAAGAGGCAGAAACCCTATATTGTACAGATCATAAATCACAAAGTACAACGAATTAGAGGTTTTCCTTTGGACACAAGGTACCTGGAGATTTTATCTTCGGCCTGTAACAATTTCAGATCTGAAAACTTCGCCAAAACGGATTTATAGCGAAAGTGCTACGATGACTAGTTTTTGCTATATCAAGCCCTAGCATCATAAGTGCAACAAGTGTCATACATGCCATATCATGCCTTCTTTCAGGCTAGCTCTGATACCATGTTAGATTTTCAGAATTTACTTCAATCTGATCTAGGATCTTAACTGAGAGAACAACATGTACAGCATATCTACAGCATATCAATCATGGAGACAATAATGCAAGCACACAAGAGACACAAAGATTTACTTGGGGAAAACCATAAAGGTGAAAAACCCCAATAACTTCCTCAGAGATAGATAGAGCAATGATACAACCAACCAAGAGAGATATCCATAACCTAGCAGCAGATCCTCCTCCTCCATAAGTGCGCCACTCCTCCTTGAGTGCATGTATGAGAAGTGAGTGAGCAAATAGAGTGCCTCCCGCACTCTATTTATACTTGACTTGACTTGCCTTTTTACCTAACTCATGTAGGCTCGAACTTAACCACATAACATAATGTTGACTGGGCCGACCCCCAATAGGGTGGTCTAATAACCCTTAGACCCACATGGCCGACCCCCAATAGGGTGGTCTAATAACCCTTCGACCCACATGACTTATACAGGGCCGACCCCAACAAGGTGGTCTAATAACCCATCAAGTATAAGTTACGACACTTACAATATAAATGACGACACTTCCTTATAGAGGAATAATACCATCTCTATAGGAATACAATATACATATATGTGAAATACATTCCGAAGTTACATATACATCAACACATACCTCCCAACAACTTCCATTCCTCCTAGTGGGTCAGTGAACACTCATTTAACAGTCCTCTTGGGTGTTTGTCTCCTAATTAATTTATTTAAATAATAATATTCAGTAATTACATTCATCCTTGATCAAAACTGATCATAATTACAAAACTTTGTAATTAAATTTAACATAAAGTATTTTGCAAATAAAATAATAATTTTCAAAAATTTGGGTAGGTGACATATACCCCCCCTTAAGTCTCAACATCGTCCTCGATGTTGGTTAATCACTCATTGAGTGTTCCCGAAATAGAGTTGGGTATGCTGCCTGCATACTACTCTCCAAATCCCATGTTGCCTCTTCTTGGCTAAGGTGCTTCCATTGCACCTTCACTTGCCCAATGCTGCGATTCCAGAGTATAGTTTCCCTCCTTCCGAGGATACAATCCGGTTTGACCGAAAAATCTCCGTCTTGTCCCACCTATATATCATTCCAGTTTACAACATGAGTAGTATCGTGCACATATTTCTTTAAAAATGATATATGAAAAACATTATGTATTTTTAAGTTGGGTGGCAAAGCCAGTTGGTATGCCATTGCTCCAAACTTAGACAATATTTCAAAAGGACAGCAATACCTGGGTGCCAACTTGGCACAGCTCCCCAATTTCAGTGAACTCTTTTTCGGACTTACCTTGAGGAATACATGTTCACCAACCTGGAACTCTTTATGAGTTCTTTTTTAATTTGCTTGACTCTTTTGCCTATCTTGGGCAACTTTAAATGTCCTTGCACCTATTTCACAATTTGTTCTAACTCCTGCAATAATTCAAGCCCTAAAACAACTCTATTTACTGGATCATTCCACGAAACAGGTGTATTACATTTCCTACCGTAAAGAATTTCAAAAGGACTAAGTCTGGCTGATGCATGATAATGATTATTATAAGAAAATTCTGCTAAGTGCAAGGAGTCTTCCCACTTACCAGGATGACCCTTAACGTATATTCTTAATAAATCTTCTAAAACTTGATTTACCCTTTCTGTCTGACCATTCGTCTGTGGATGAAATGCTGTACTGAAATTTAAAGTTGTGTTCAACCCCTTAAACAGTGACCTCTAGAAGTTTCGTGTAAAATTTGAGTCACGATCTGAAATTATTACTTTCGGTATTCCATGTAGTGTAAAAATCTATTTCATAATGATCTCTGCAATATTTGGAGCTTTATGAGTAGTCTTTATGGGTATGAAATGTGTTGCCTTGCTGATTTTGTCCACTACCACCATGATAGAATCATGTTGTTTCTGATTTTTAGGTAATCCAGTAATAAAGTCTGTGCTAATCACCTCCCATTTCCAACTTGGTATCAGTAACGGTTGCAACAATCCAGCAGGATGTTGGTGTTCAACCTTCACTTTTTGACAATCCAAGCATTTCGCTATGTACTCTGCTACTTCATCCTTCATTCTGGGCCAATAGTATTATTTTCTCAACATAGTAATGGTCTTTTGATAACCTGGATGACCAGAATAGTGACCTTTATGCATCTCATTTAATATCAGAAATTTTATTTTTGGTATGTCTGGTACATACAATCTATTTTTAAACAGTAATAAACCGTTTTCCTTCCTGTTGTAATCTGCCATACAATTTTCAGAACTGTTGTTTGTTGTCTTTTCTTTCATTTTTCTGTATTCTTCATCTATTTCACTCTTTCCCAGAATCTGATTTTCCAAATCAGTTGAATAAATACTGATTGCTAAAATAAAATTTAGTTTTGCCTTACGACTCAAGGCATCTGCAACCGTGTTCTCCTTCCCTTTAATATGCTGAATTTCAAAATCATACTCACTTAAGAACGTCAACCATCTAGTTTGTCTAGAGTTCAGGTTTGTTTGATCTAATAAATATTTCAGACCCATGTTGTCTATCAATAATGTAAATTTCATGCCAATAATGTGGCTATGCCACATTTTTAAGGCATGAATAACTGCCAATAACTCTAAATCATAGGTAGAGTAGTTCTTTTCATGTACTTTCAGCTTTCTAGATTCATATGACACCGCATGCCCTTCCTGTGTCAGGACTCCACCAAGTCCGTCATTGCATGCGTCTGTACAAACTACAAAATCCTCGTTGGGGTCTGCTATCCTCAAGATAGGTGTTGTCGTCAATAATTCCTTTAATTTCTTAAAACTGTGAGAACATTTCTGATCTGAAACAAATTTCTTCCCTTTCTTCTGCAAGGAAGTTATGGGGTTGGTAATTTTTGAAAAATTCTCTATAAACTTTTTGTAATACCCAGTAATGCTCATAAATGATCTTACATCTGACACATCTTTAGGAACCGTCCAGTCATTAATGGCCCTTATCTTGTTGGGGTCAACCGAGATTCCTTTTCCGAAATCATGTGTCCTAGGTACTGAATCTTGTCTTTGTGAAAATCACACTTACTAAACTTAGCGTAGAGTTGATGATCTCTCAGAACTTGTAAGATAATCCATAAATGTTCATCATGCTCTTCTTTACTTTTTGAATACACTAAAATGTCGTCTATGAACACAACAACAAACTTGTCTAAGTATTTATGCAGAATATTATTCATCAGACACATAAATATAGTCGGGGCATTAGTCAAGCCAAATCTCATGACTACAAACTCGTAATGTCCATATCGAGTTCGGAAAGCTGTCTTGAAAATATCTTCATTCTTAACCCGTACTTGATGATATCCTGATCTTAGATCAATATTCGAAAATTCTATTGCTCCACATAGCTGATCAAATAGATCATCTAGGCAAGGCAACAGATACCTATTCTTGATCGTCATCTTATTAAGCTGGCGATAATCTATGAACAGTCTCAAGGTTCCGTCTTTCTTCTTAACAAAGATGACAGGTGTTCCCCAAAGAGACACACTGGGTCTAATATACTTCTTGTCAATAAGTTCCTTCAACTGTGATTTTAATTCGTTTAACTCCAGTATGTTCATTCTGTACGGAGCTTTCGAATTTGGTACTGCTCAAGGTATTAACTCTATGGTAAAATCTAAATCTCTTTTGGGTGGTAATCTTGGAATCTCCTTAGGAAATACATCCTTAAAATCCTTTAGGACAGGTATGTTCTCTAATTTCAGTTTGTCGTCTTTATCCATAAACTCATAATTTACCACGTTTACTGCAAACATTTGGCATCCTTTCCTAACTTCCCTCTTAACTTGCATGGCTGAAATCTGTCTAAGGGTTACTTTCTTGGGGATGCCTTTAATTTCTACAGTTTTTCCTTCGTCATTTAAACATGTAAAACTTTTTCCATAACAGTCCAGGATGACATGATGGGCTTCTAACCAGTCCATACCAACTATAATACCATAAGAACATAAAGGTAGAATATTCAACTCGATTTGTGTTTGTAAATGATTCATGGACAAAACACAGTTTTCTATAAAATCTGATGCTTTTCTCTTTGTTCCAGTTGCTAGTCTAACTAGCCAAGATACTAAACTTTTCAGTTTTCAATTTAAGATTTTCCACAATGTCTGGTGATATATAACTTAATTTATCACCTGGATCAATTAAAATAGTAACAGGATGATCATGTAGCATACCTTCAATCTCTACAATGGAGATTTGATGATTTGCTTGCCTGTTGTCAAGTGCTGCATTGATTCTGGGCATTTCCCTTGCCACATCTTCCACCGTAGGTTCAGCCTGTATAGAGTTGATGTTGTTTTCTTTCCGCTTCCTCAAGGGACATTCTGATGTGTAATGAGGGCCTTGGCATTCAAAACAATTGTTATGTGCCTTTGGGTCACTCGTCTTGGCATTATTAGGTGCATTTCTGGGTGCTGTAGAATTCTACTGTGAATTGTTTCCGGAATTGTTCCCTTGATAATTCTGATTCTAAAAATTTTTCTTTTGAAATCTGGAATTTCCACTGAATCTGAAATTTTTCTTTTTCTACTCAAAATTGTTGGAATTATGATTTTTCCAGTTTGACATTCCTTCTCTTTTCCGATTTGTGTCATAACAGAAAATTGCCTTTCTCATCGCCTCTTCCAAGGTTTTAGGACTGTCGTACTCGATTCTGTCCTTAATATTGAAAGGTAAACAGCTCAAGTACCTTTGAATTTTCGATTTCTCTTCTATGAGGTATGGTACATATCTTAGTAAGTTCAGAAACTTACTGTTCATTTCCTTCAGGTTCATACCTCCCATCTTCAAGGTGACGAGTGCTGGTTCATTAATATGACAAGAATGTTGAGCTATCGTGAAGATTGTCCTTCGATCCTGCGTTAATAACTTGGGTCGACTCCTCAGCTAACAAGGATTGCCAGCGATCCACATATTATGAGTTCTATGTAATCGTTTCTGCAATTGTCCATGTGTAATGGTTAAGTGTTTAAATCGCCTTCGAACTAGTTGTTGATCGGTCCTCTCTGTGCCATAGTGGCATTGCCAAGATGGCACTAAGGAGTGGAGCATTAAATGTAAATGCTGCTTGTCTCAATGCTAAATCGTTGGCACAAATGTGATCGTTGATGGAAATGAGTTTGGGCCATTAGATTGCAACCCTAACTCCTATCATTGATTTGGTTTATGAGATTGGAATGTTGTTTATTGTTTCCATTGTTTTCAGTCTGTGGTCAATAGGCTACTGAAATTTCTAGGGTTAGCAAGCTTGCAGGAGGTTTCGACCTCGAGTCCCGTAGAAAGGTTTTGAGTTGCAGGTTTTATACCATTGTAATGGCGTCGTGTTAACAGCTTGAGTCCGTAGTTGCAGTGTCGATGGTTGATGGTTTTTGGAACTTTTCATTTTAGTTTGAATGAAAGAATACACCCTAGTGAGAATGGACAGAGGGTTTCCCTGTCTCAACTACTACGTGTAAAAATCAATGTTTAACAGGCGAAAGTGGAAAGCTTTGGTCGCTTATAGCAAGGTAAAATTTCTTGAAAAGAATAGTGATATCCCTTTGTTGCAATTCGTCTTTCAGTTTGAAAAGTATCAGTTATCTAATCCAACGATTGCCTTGTCAGTTGCAGGTTATGAAGGAATGGTTCGAGCAAGGGTTTGGAAAGAAGGGCGTGCTTCCAAACTGGTAAGCTCCGAGTCTTCCAAAACCCTCATAGGTGCTCTCCGTTTGTGTGTTGAAGTGGTTTCCATGGTTGTGTAACTCGTTTGGCCGTGACTCATCGTGGTTGTTATTTGAAGAACTTCGAAACACATTTTATCATTCAAAAGTTGTTTGTTTAGTACTGTGACTTTCATTTGATTATGTAATACTTGGTTTTAAACCTTTATACTTCTCTCCGTCGATCTGGGCAATGTAAAACTCGTTAAGCTAAGGGTTTAAGAAATCGTTTCAAATGTTTGAACTTGGGAATCTCCCTGTTATGATTTTGTTTTGAAAATCATGTTGTAATTTGTTTTTCTGAGAACATAGAGTTCATTTTAATGAGAATGGAACTTGTACTGGTTTAAGCCATTGAGCCACGACCTGCTTTGTTTAAGTAATAAGGAATGATTCAAGGAGTCGAGGCTCGTTTATAGTGAATACTTTGCTCCCTTCTTAGCAATGAAAAGGTATGCTAATTGTTTCTATGTAAAAATCGTATGTGTTATAAAATGTAATGCTGTAGGTTGACATCATGTTTTCTGATCTATACTAGAGTTTGTAGAACTTGTTTTAGATAACAAATCTGTAATGTATGATGTTTTGAAATGGTATTATTTTCATTTGTAATGGAAATAACAAGTCATACCCTATTTCGTGTTTTGAATATAAATTAAATGTTTGAAATAAATCTTTAAAAGAACTTGGGTTCGATCCGAAGCCTGTGTAGATTGAGTTTGCAAAACAATAATAATGGGAATAAAAAAACTAACTAGGTTTTGATATGAGTCTCAGTTTGGAAAATCGACACTTTCAGTTTAGAAATATATATGGAATTAAATGACTGATGACATTAAAATGTTTATAATAATTTCAATATCATTTTGAACTATAAGATTTAGGCAATGGTTATAGTAAGAATGAAAACAGTGGGTGTATGTGCAATGTGAAAGACTATGTGATGACTATTATGTACAACCTTGATAAAAAGAACACCTATTTATTTATTTGCAGCTGTGATATTATATTGCAAACATAATATGTTAGATAGAAATATGCATTCTATCTTTTTCCTATATTCATAGTAATGATAAGAATAATGCAATGTACCGTGCAGGAATAATCGATATATAGAAAATTGGATTCTAATTATTTCTATGAACACAGTAATGATAAGGAAATACAGTATTACTATACAGGAGTTATATAATGTTTGTTTTTCATAAAACTAGGAAACATTCTATAATATACATTAGATATTATACAAAACTTTCTACTATTATTAATTATAGGACAGAAACTGATAAACATTTAATTACTATTTTTATCTAGCGAATTCAATTGCAAATTGCCTATCCTGTAATCTATTCTTAATTTGTGTATCTATACTAGAGTACGATGCATAAAACAACATGTGGAAAAATATAGATATTGGTTTATCAATTTCAATTCATCATTATACTTTAACATTCGGACTTTAAACAAATCTAGAATTAAATTCTTTTTCGAAACAGAAAACAGAAAAATACTAACTGTACAGAACAAAACTACTAGCTGAGATAAAGTAGAAAATTTGTAAAACCTAGATAAATTTGTAGGGAAACAAACATCCTAAGAAAACTGTTCCACCAAACCAATTCCTGAAAGCAGTTAAGTACTTGCCTTAGGACCCCCGAGCCTATTCACTAAACCACCAGGAGGAAGAAACTCTAGGAAATAGGACTTCTTCTTGCAGTAGCAAATAACTTCTGAATCTTTAATAGCTAGCAGTCCAATAGACCTGCACCAGTATCTCTGGTTCTTCTCAGCAATATGCAGACTTAATATTGCACTCACAACTAGCCTCCCTAATTCGAATCTCTCAGTGATCACCTGATGCACATGAGGAAAATATTCTGCAGAAATATTGTGTAAGAGTTTCCTGCTCAATTCGAATTTGTCTTTTGTAGGCTACCTAGGCCTTTTCAGATGTTACTGGGTCATTAAATGAGCTGCCTGCTCACTCCCTCCACCTGGGGGATAATGCCACATTTTTAGGTGTATTTGTCCCATAACCAACAGCTAGTGGTGTGATGCAATTGCTGCCATCTGTCCCATACCTCCCAACAGCTTCCATTCCTCCTAGTGGGTCAGTGAACACTCATTTAACAGTCCTCTTGGGTGTTTGTATCCTAATTAATTTATTTAAATAATAATATTAAGTAATTACATTCATCCTTGATCAAAACTGATCATAATTACAAAACTTTGTAATTAAATTTAACATAAAGTATTTTGCAAATAAAATAATAATTTTCAGAAATTTGGGTAGGTGACATCATCTCTTAATTGTAAATAGTATTTTGACTGACAACATGGAAGAAGTTCAAATGTGTACTTGCATTTTCCATATCTGTTGGGTTAGAACAAAAAAAAATTATAAATAAGAAGCAATTGAAATAAATTAAAATATAAGATATGTTCTATAATATAAATTACCAAAAAAAAATGTTAGACATGTGCATTGTTTTAATCTTAAAAAGTTTTAATTCTTAACAACTTCAAGGAAATGAGTACACACATGATGGAAGTAACAATATTTTAATATTTTACTTAATACATGGTGTCTACCGAAGAGTCAATTTTTTTTACAAACATGATGGAAGAGTCGATCGCTATTAAAACAAGAGCTGCGTGCAGCTTAGTCCCTGCCTTATATTATAAATACAAAAATCAAAATTAAATATCAATCAATAGTTATCTATTATAAAAATAAATGAATAATAATATTATTGAGTTAAAAAAATTAATATAAACTATAACAAACTAAATAATATATTTCAACTGATGTGAACGAAGTAATCCATGAAGACCACGAATAAAGTGTTCACCTACAACTAGGAAACTCAACATATTAAACAATAAAAGTTTATTTTTATTATTTATTAAATCATTTTAGGGTCTAAGAGCACAAACAATGTGAGGAAAAATGACAACAGTTTGTCAAAAAGTATGTCATGTAGATAAATTGTTTACTCGTTTACTCATTTCAAACGACATCCAATTAAGAGAAACTACAATTTAAGTACATTATGCATGTCCAACTTTCGACAAAGTTCTCTCTAGATGTACAAACATAAGATTCCAACCTATCAAACATTACATGCCTATTTTTATTACTTGTTAAATCACTCAATACTCATGGAGCATGGAAAATATGTAAAAATTTGAAAATCAATAATGCACCTTGTCGACAATTACAATGATATAAAACCAAATGTGTATATGGCATGCTAATTGTATTCATATGCCATTAATATAATAAAAGACATAAAATTACAATGATATAAAGCCAAGTTTGTATATCACATAATAATTGCATTCATATGACATCAATATATATGATATCTTCCTCAACATCATTATAGATATTGATTGGCACAATATGAGAAACTAATGTTTTGGGTTGTAACCATATATGTTCTAGATAGCCAATGCGCATACATGGTATTTGCATTACACTGTCTTTTTCTTTTATAAGACATGACTAAGTTCCAAGCAACTTTTTCTATTATTTTTTCACACAAGTAATAGAAGTTCATATTTTTAATACACTTTTTCTTATTATTTTATACAAAATTTTATAAATATCATTTAGAAAATATTGAGTAGAAAATTACATACACACTTTTGAGAGACTAGCCAAATATTTTGCATGTGTGTAATATAAGTGTCAATAGTTGGATAGCTAGTCAACAAATGTAGTAATTACTCTTAAAACATAAGTGAGGTATGTACTTATGTTATTTTACTTTAAAGTTGGATAAAAGGTTAACAAAATATTCTTTTTTGAATTTTCTTTTAGATTAGTTTTTATGGAAAAAATCATAATTTTTTATTTAATGATTGGTAGAATGGAAGGGAGGTTGATACATCGATAAACACAGGGAGACTAAAACATTATCCACCCACACATCTAACATGTATCTGGAACATATCCATAATCGTCATTAATTAGTTAAATCAGTGCAAAAGTAAGATACAAACAAACTTCAACACAATGCATAGGCATACAATACTATTCATCAATGGACCATTCCCATAAGCAAATAGATGCATGCATATACCTAACAACTATAGCTGAAGGCAGAATCACCCATACACAATGTGTCATGCATTCCTCAATCAATAGTATGCATAACAAAGTGAAACATAATGCATGGGAATTCATCCCTATTAATCAGAGAACAATTCATCTTAGCACAAGCTCTCCAAATTCATGGTGTATTTGAGTGGATTCATGGCATATTTGAGTGGAATCGAACACCAAATACAAATTATTTTAAAACATGATTCCAATATTTTGCTAGAGACTTTTATTTAGCATGAGCTATCCATGAATCGAACCACAAATGAAATAATTGCAAATGTTTTGATATTGCAACTTCATTTTATCTTCTGCAACAAATTCAGTTTGTCACAACCATTTATTGAATTACAAGGCCAGGCACCATTAAACAATAAAAATTGAATGCGAGAGGATAAAAAATGTAAGATGATAATATTGTGCATGGAAATCCTTTGATTCTTGTCATTTGTGTGATGGAGTGGATTCTTCACAACAAGAATTATACCAGAGAGGTCAAGGTGGTTGTGATTGTTGTGGTTATTTGTGTTGGTGTCTGCACTGTCACGGATGTGAAGGTCAATCTCAAAGGGTTTGTGTGTGCTGCGGTGGCTGTATTATGCACCTCATTGCAACAAATTATAAGGTTTCTCGGCCTTATTTTCTGAAAAACATGAACCTTCCTTTCATTTCTTCCATGATATTTGTTAATTTAAATATATTTCAATACTATTAAAATACTTATACATGAAAATATTTTTACATAAGTTATTAATTAAAAAAATAACTCTATATTCAAAACAAAATTATCAATATATATAATGGATATATTTGTCAATATATATAAAATAAATGATTTCCAATGTAAAACACATATATAATAAATGCTTTGGAATGTAATATAGGTAGTTCCTAAAATTCCTTATCTCATCTATCAAAAAGTCAAACCTCTTTTCAAAACTAGAATATAAAATATGTGTTTCTTAAAATTCCTTATCTCATTACCAAAAAAATCAAACCTCTGTTAAAATCTAAAATTATTAAAATATGTGGTTCTTAAAATTCCTTATCTCATTACCAAAAAATCAAACCTTGGTTAAAAACTAAAATTATTATTTTCGCTTTGATCATTTTCAGTGATATCATTCTAAAAATGTTCCTCTTTCCTTCATGTAAAAAGGGTGCATAAAGTCTTCCTCAGAATTAGTAAATGACTTCTACTCAAACTTGCTAAATTGAAACTCCTTTTTCTTCCATTAATGCAAGATTTTTTATGGGTTTAAGAACAATTTTACAGACTGCAAAGAGTCAGTGTTGCAAATATATGGTATATAATGTGGCCATGCCTCCATCATAGAATCTTCTTTTTTAAATCTGTATTGAAATTTCTCAAGCTTTTTTTTTACTCTACCAATGATTGCTTTTTATGGTCACATTTACTGATGGAGATCTTTAGAATTAAACACCATATTTGACTGTGACATCTTTTGTCATATCCTAAACTTCTATTGCCTGAAACAATTACCTTCTACTTCTCTTGTAGTCTATCTCTTGGCGGGCAAAACTACCCTATAGCAAGGAAACTAATGCTATCAACTGGGATGGGGTGACAGGTAAGTGTATTAATTGTATTGCAGAGATATTTATGAAAAGAAATGAGTTGTAGACCTTGAGAACATACCTTTTAACTGACGTTCAATCCTAGCTTTTATTTGATCCCTCGCTCAGTTCTCAAATCCGCCTTCTGTTCAGTAAACCTGCAAGACAAACACCTTTCTCAGCGTATCTTGGATAATATATAATGTTTGAAAGAAACACAAGCAATGTTAAACATTTGATATTGACCAAAACAGATCCAAATTAAGATGTTATTTTAGAAAACATTTAAGTTGGAACAAGAAAAACACTTCAACCTTTATTGTCAAATGCAATTTGATGTACAAGTATACCTAACTTTGTGACAGGCTCCTGTAGCTTGATTCTGGGCTCTTGCTCTTCTCTGGCTTGGATATCTTCAGCATCAACTCCTCCAATGCAAGCTTCTCTTTTAGATCTTTATGTCTCTAAGTTTGTCCATCTATCCATCTAACCTTTCTCTTTAGTCTTCCTTGTATTTATAGGATCAGAGAAGTAGTTCAGGTCGATATATGGTTATGGAGGAAGTTGAGGAAGTTGGGAAACTACCAACAACTAATCCTCCTCGTGAAATTAATTATTTTTTAATCATCTTTTGAGATGTACGCTACTATTGTTTAGTGAAGTAGCGTTTCGGGCGCTACTATGGTGCTTGTCAACTAGCGCTCATGGATTTTTAAATGTTGAACGCTACTATGCTGAGAAGGAGTAGCGCTTATAAGGCTTTGAGCACTACTATTATACACTGGAGTAGCGTACATGCGCTAGTCTATTTAAGTAGAGTAGCGCTCATATCTCAGAATGATATTTTTGGGTTTTTTTCCAGTAATGACAGGAAATGGAGTAAGTCAAAGTATCATCTAAGGTCAACATGCTCCTCCATCCAAGTTGTCCTTTTGTGTGATCAGCAGCTTAAGGTGATCACGGACGGAGAGGTGCAAGTTTGACCTATAACAGATGCCTCCTAATGTGTGAGGTCAGAGGGAAACGATGGCCGAAATACATTATAATCCAAATCCAGAAGAGGAGCAAAGAACCGCAGAAAACAAGTTACAAGAACACCTGCAACAAAGATCAAGGTCAGCTAGCAATTACAGCTTTGACATCATATAGATGTGCAGTTTGATACAACATGATCTCCGATACATAACAAGGAGATGTATATAAAGCATGGCCAATTGGAATAAAAGCGTGGATCCATGTCAAACTGAGAGATCATAGCCATAAAAACAAACTGGATCTATGTCTCATGGAGAGCCGAATATAAGTGAGGTTCAGTCTTGCGCAACTTGGGTGATAACATAATGAGGTAATGTCATCCAAAATCCCAAGGTATTCATCCAAAATAAGTCTAGGTACAAACCCTAACCATGTGAATAGATGAGCTGACAGTCGAACATGGGGGGTATCGTTTGATTACCAGTCATTGATGTATACCGTTAACAAACGCAAGGACTTCCACCGATAATGATGATGGGGTCCAAGGTACCAAGTACGATCCGCCAAATGTGAATAAATGGACTTGGAGTCGAACACTTGGGGATCCTATCGAAGAAGAGACATTGATGTATTCTCATCTTTCAACAACGAGGAAAATTGCCATTGGTGACTGCAATATCCAAGGTACTAACCGAAACTCTAAACTTCATTCCCAGAGTAAAATGAGTTGATGTCGATGGGAAGAAGTTTGTTGGAAGGGAGGCCTTAAGGAATCCTCCATCATCCAACTCGAGGGACACTCAACTGGTAAGAGCTGATATGGAAAAATGTGTAACAAGACTGACACTAGGAAGGCCAACACATGAGGCCAAGGTATACTACAGAATGGCCGACATAGGGTATATCCTTGAACATTGAGCATGACACAAGGTGACTCAGGTGGTTTCTGACATAATGGGGTAAATAATAAACTTGAAATGTAAGAGACATTATCAGACCCTCCATATGGTTGGAAGAATAACCAACCGGGGGAGTAAACAACTCGGAGGAAAGGTTCACCCTGAGGTCAAAAACTAAACCCAACCGACAAGATAGACTTAAGTAGGTGCTGTGTTCAAGGATAGAACTGACTGAACTGCCTTTGACAATGAAGATATGATATGTCTTTCCCATCCCTTATTCTTTTTAGATAAAAGAATACCTTTCTTGTTGTTTTAATGAGTCCAAGAAAGAATGAAAACTCAATAGATCCAACCATGTAAAAAGTTTAACGAGCCCATGGGAGGAAGACTCAGGACCTTCTTCGTTATTTATAGAGTTCGAGAAAGAGATAGAAGATTACTCTATATTACTGATCTCTAGATTTTAATATCGAGTCGAGATTTGTTCTTGCTCGCCGGTGTTTTCAATTTTAAGGAGTCTGAAAAACTTAAATGATAACTCCATATATCTGCTCATGGATTTTAATATCGAGCCCAAGAAAATTAATGCTCACCGGTGTTTTTCTATTTATAGAGTCTGAAAAACTTAAACAATCCTCTTTTCACCTATCCATGGATTTTATATCGAGCCCGGATTGGTCTGTGCTCGGCAGTGTTTTCTTGTTTATAGAGTTGAAAAACTTAAACAGTCCTCTACTTACCCTCTCGTGGATTTCACATCGAGCCCGAGTAAGTGAATGCTCGCTTGGTATTTTCATATTTAGAGATCTTGAAAAAGTATAAAATAATGGAAAAAGAACTCTTCTAGCGCATACAGAAGTATACCTAGAGTATACATTTTCCGTAGTTAATCCACCTAGGCTCGGAAAATGGGTAATTCTATACCTGAGTGGATGAGCCTTCGATTACCTTAACGAGCTCGAAGAGGACAAGCTTGCTCGGAAATCTTGTTTAGGTTTAAATAGTCCAAACAAGAGCTTAAAATGACTTAAAGGTCAGCTTCTAGGATCATAGCTTCACACTCTGCCAAAACTAGGTCTTCAACAAAATATTAGTTGATGCGGCAAAAAATCTTGAATGATATGTGAATTTGAACTATTTAACTAGTTGACAAGGTCTAATATCAAGAGTTTTTAAACTTAGGAGATGAATCCTACAAAAATTAGATGAAAACTGAGCTTGGATTAGTAATGCACCATATGTGTGTTCCAATTGATTAATTAGGTAATTTTTGAAATTTTTTTGAAACTATAGAAAATTAAACAATGGTGGGTAAAAATCAAACTCCAATTCATATATATAATTTCATTTTAAAAATCAATTTCCAAAATTGTTTTGTAGGGCAAAGATTGGGGCAACCTTTTACATTTTCAAATCTCCGTGGCAATCAAACCAAGCATCCAAACGTCGTTCTTCTTCCACCAAGTAAGTTAGAATTCACCCTATTTGCATTTTCATGGTTTAGTTTTCATTTTTTGAGCAAAAAGTTGCTTGCAACGTGATGCTCACAACCTTTGCTACATGGGCGCTACTATGTAACAATAGCAGTAGCGTGTAAACGCGATGAGAGCTACTATGCTAAAGCAGAGTAGCGCCCATATGTGACTGTGTAGTATACACAGTAGCGCTCACTCTTGAAAACCTATAAACAAGCGCCGAGACTCAAAGAATTTTCATTTTTTGTGCAGGATGGTTCTTCAATGGAGGGAGAGAGAACATGAGGACATGGATAGGTTGGCCATGCAAGATCCAGCCACTCTCCACACTCTCCAAAGATGCGGTTTATTGAAGTCTTACCAAACCGTAAACATGAGGGCCTTAAACAAACTGTTTCAAAGACTTATTCAGTACTTGGATGTGGATACCAATACTTTTGTCATCCGTGGGCAAACTTTGGAGCTTACAGTTGATGACATATACTTCATTACTGGTCTCTCATGGAGAGGAGATGTAATCAATCTGAAAGGGTCTTCTCGTGTGGGTGTAAGATCTGTGCAAGAGTACGTGAATTCATATTGTATTGCCGGAGCGGAGAAATCGGGAAGCCAAGTCTTGATTTCAACCATTGAAGGCCTCCCCTTGAAAGTGATAGTGAGCATGATCAATTGAGTGGTAGGTAGTGCATCACTACAGTTAGCTTCCAGGCACTCTATGCATATTGGGGTACAATGCTTACACGGTCATGTCTATGATTGGTGTGCTAGTTTATTGGCAAACATGAAATCTCAATTGACAGGTTGCAAATCTGGCACAATGAAGAATTTTGGGTATGGTAGTATTTTGTGTACTTTCTTCTTTGAGAGGATGCCTGCTATCAGTTTGGGGATGCCTCTACCTCAAGTTAACCCCCGTGAGCCCAGACTAGGCCGTTGGGGTGACATATTCCTCCGCTAGGGTGGTGAGGAAAGTCACTATTGTTATCATAATGATGATTTCTGGGGGTGGTGGGAGAGGCAATTGCCCGCTTTCGAGCAGTTTCCATATGCTGGATTAGATTTCCGTCATAATCCAGAACTGGTGCTTCCTCTAGGTGGAGCCTGGGGAGATATTGGTATGTTTAAATTTTGAGAATTATTTAATTTTTTCAAACTTTTTCAAGTATTTGATTTTTATAAATGAATTTTGAAGTTCTAATCAAGTGTCAAACGTAGATCTTGGGCCTGTTCATCCTGAGGGACATCCTACCATCTTTGTGAGGCCAGCTGATATTGCTGCAACAGATGCTATGTTGGGGACCCTAGAGAGAAAAATGAGTCGGTTGACTCACGAAGTTCCTGCATGCCGTATGGATCAGTTACCTATTGATATGCAGGAAGATGTTGTTGGGGTGCCTCTGGCATGGCTTAGGGTGCTGCAGAAGATAGCTAGGCTAGTCATATGCTATCGCAATGCAGTAGATGATGATGAAGTCCCTCCTTCTCCATAGGAGAGGGATACATTCTATGTATATATTTTTGAGGCTACTATGCCCAATTTTTGTACTTCTATGACATGACTTGATAGACTTGTGACCCAAAACTCATATATTTTTTGATACAGTATTGGCTATATACAGTATCGGTTATTTACATGTGTATGTGTTTTATGTGTGCAATGTTGTTTATGAAAATGTATGATGCAAATGCCAGTCTAACACATAGTTTGCTAATGAATCAGCTAATGTGTTTAAACTTCTTGGAATGTGTTCATATATAATAGAATCAAATTGTCTTTCCAATAGTCTAACTCGTAGAAACTGACGTAGTAATCCATGATCCCTAATCTGATAGACACTTGTTAACTGAAATACAATTAATTGTGAGTCAAGTCTTTCCTCCAAATGTGAAATGCCATGACTGAGAGCATCTGGGAAAGTTCTATAACTGCACTGTATTCAGCCACATTATTCGTGGTAGGACCCAAACAAACCCCCCCCGAAGAGACAAGTTGGCCAACGGGTGAATAAATGACCCAAGCTACTACAGCCAACTGACAGGTGTGGCGACTGGTGCCATTAGCAAATCCTAAGAAATGTTCGCTTGACATCTGGTACATGAAATGAAAAACACACATAAGATTAACTAACAAGCATAACAAAACTAACTTTACAAAAATATACAGCTATGTTACAAGAAAAAGTACTTCATCCTAAGAGTAGTGCTTCTTCAGGTAGGGTCAATGCCTGGATCCTCCTCGTGAGGTCAGGCAAAGATGTCATTGAAATCACGGAAAAGATTGGTATACGGAATGATCTCATCGAGATAACATCCCGTTTCAATAAAAATGTTTCCGGTGACCCCAGTGAAAATGTTCACCAGCGAGGTATTCAATCTATTTTCTTCAACAAAACCAACTTGTGAGGAAGTGAAATTAGTATTTTCACTGGGTGTTGGAAAAAATTCACCTCTCTCTATCAAGTTAAGAAAAGGAAACAAGAAGGACCCAGGATCTATTTGTTCACGAGGATGGTCAAGGTCGGTCATGGCTTCTAACATTTCCTCCTCAGAAGGTAAAGTAGTATCTGAATTGTCAAGAGAGTGGATCGGGTCTGGTGACTGAGTAGTAGCACAATCTATATTTGATTCAACAGACACCAATGGAGTCAATATATGTTCTGTTGCAGTTTGATAAGAATCCAGGTGGGTAACTTTTGCAACAGGGGTGGGCACGGAGGGGTTTGTATTAGTTGGGAGAAACCCAGAATCAGTTGTTAAACTAACCATGGAAGTTTCAAACGATGAACATCCCTCAGTACCAACGAATAAGGTGGGAGCCGGTAGGTCAAAAGTGCCAATTAATGACCCATAAAGTCATGCTCCTAAACTCTCATTAACCGGGGCAGTTTGATCAACTAATGGAACTGTGGTCTCCGAAGAAGTCTGGTTGTTTCTCTGAGTGAAAGAAAGTTGATCGACTGTAACGATCTTACCTTCAAATCGGAACATAACCACTCGAAAAACTGCCGATGTAATGGCTCGCATGGCATATGTCCAACTCCTGCCCAATAACATATTGTAATCAAGCGGAGCATCTAGAACTTCTACTTCTACAGCAACTGTCTTACCGGCCAACGTGACATCAAATGATGGCAAAACCCCATGTGGACGGAAAGTTCTGCCATCAAATGCAGTAGGCAGTGTGTTAGAAGGGGCTAACTCGGGGGAACCTAAAGCTTTCCAACAGGAAATTGACATTACGCAAGTCGACGCGCCCTCATCTACGACAGCTCGTCTGATGGTCATTGGACCATGAACGACTTCAATATGAAGAGCAACGTGGTAGGGAAACTGGTATTTGACATCAGTCATATCAAATCGCACAGACATGTTAGAGGATTCCATACTTCCAATAGCTGCCAAAAGTGCATTCTGTTGTAAAGGACAACTTTGCAAGACTTCTAAAGTAGACATGGCACAAGGGGTCTGGGCTAAATCTTCAACCACGTTGTAGTTGGAAGCGGCCCGAGTGTTGGTATTGTGCGATGCCCATTTCAAGACACCTTTCAGAATCTTGGGCATTGGGTCCACAGGTATGTGGAGTGGAGTGGAGGATTCTAGAATCTCTTTATCCTTTTTCTGTGCGTCTAGGGTACAGTTCCTGGCTCTCGTTTGTAAGAGTGCATCCGAATTAACCATGTTAATAAAAGTTTGATCAACCGTAGCATGTGTAGTGCCCCTAGTGTTAGAGGTGCTAGAAGTTGAGCTCTGCCCTTTAGGGAAGGGATCTTTCAGAACGGCAGGCTTCTTTTCTCTTAAGAGCTTCTGGGCTTCTTCAAGCAGAGGGCGTTGGTGATTAAGGTGGTTCTACTTGCAAAGTTTACAAGAGAACTTAACCTTCTTTTCTTCTTTGTTACCCTCTTCGACATTCTCTTTTTTGGGCTTTTGTTGGTTCCCCTCTCCTTTCTTGCCCTTCTTTTTGTTATTGGGCTGCCGAGGGCCCTTTTAATTGTTCTGAACCTGGTTGATAGGCTCAGAAGTAGAAGGAAAGGTTGTGACGGAAGAAACATCTGCAGTTGATTGTTTGATAGATAAGGCATGAACCTGTTTGGTCAATGCTTCGAAAGCTGCAGAGTCAACTGAACCCACTATGCCATCAGCATGTGGTCCAGGTTTAGGTCTACTCAGATCGATATTCGATCATGGTGCATCAGGTATAATCTCATACAATAACCCGGATTGTGCATAAACGAGATCTAACTGCTGGGTCCATAGGATGGCTTCTTCCTTGTTAGATACTCCAGATGTAGCTACTTCCTTAGAAATATAAGGAAGGAGTGATTTCAAATACCACTCAAGAAGGAATTCTCGAGGTATGTTGGCCTTAATGAGCCTCTTCCGTCTTCGCGACTCCTGAATGTGGTTAGATAAATGAGTGGCTTTATTTTGCCTGAATGTAGACAAAAGGTCTGTTCCGGCATCATACCGAACAGGAAGCTGAAAGTGATTCAAAAAGACAGTCGCGAGATCCCCAAAATTAGAGAATGTAGTTGCAGGTAACTCAATGTACCATTTGGCTGCAGCACCGGTTAAAGTCCTTTGGAATAGTCTCAATCTAATGGAATCTTCATTTAATGAATTCGAGGAACACCATAAGTGGAAAGTAGTGACATGGTCACCAGGGTCTTCACCTGCTTTGCCTTCGAAATTTGGAATGTCCCAAGGTAACTTGGTAGGAACTGATGGCCATGTTGCATTATGATACACTGGATCATTGGTCAGTTTGGAAAGATCTGGCAAATTTAAAGTTGCCAGAAATGGTAAACGAGGCCGGTAAGACGGTACTTGATAAGCTAGGGTCGAAAAAGGGGAACCACCTATAGTTTGACCCATGAACTGCTGGTAGGGGTTGCCCCCAGCCGTCTGCTGGTAGGGGTTTCCCCCAACCATCGGTTGATAAGGGTTGCCCCCGACCATATGCTGATAGGGGTTTCCAGCTACCATCTATTGATAGGGGTTGCCCCCAGCTACTTGTTGGTAGGGGTTTCCCCCTGCCATCTATTGTTGTACGAAAAAATTATTGAAATTTCCCCACCCATATGAAAGTGGATTAGTGTTTTCTGGGTTCGTCCACTGTGGCTAGGTATTAGCCCCGCCATATTGCTGGTTAAAAATATTACCCCCTCCCCCTGAGAATAAGGAAAAAGGGACATTACCTGCAGGCATATTACATTGATTCATGTTGGGGCCTGCAAAGGTATTGGAACCAGTGGTAGCTGATGTAGATGGTGCAGTCATGGTACTCATGACAAGCACGGTTGCAGAAGCACTTGGTCCTACAGCAGGTGTGGAAATCCAAGTACTAGGTATCTGATATAACGGTTGAAAAGCAGGAGGTGGTGCTAAATTAGCTGTACTGCTAGGTCCAACAGTAGGTGTAGGGATATATGCCATCGTTGTTGAACATGGCATACCTAATGTACCAGTATTAAACTGAAAGACGGAGTAGACACAGAGGTTGTCTGTGCCTGACTTGGCGTAGCAGTAAAAGAAGGATTTACCGTGTTAGTGTTCATACCTATGGTGGGAGTTTGTGGAAATCCTTGTTCACCTCCTAGAGTAGACATCAGATGTCCGGGCAAGGAATTATATGTCCTGTAATGGGGCTGCTGGAAACCAACAGGTAACAGGAGCGGATTTCTAGGATTGGTCAGAGGAGGATTGAAGGGAGTGATATACTCCGCAGAAGTAAGATCTTTAATCTCAACTGAACTAAAGTGTCGTTGATCTGGGGTACCTAGTTGTGGTTCCTCGGGAACCTCTATTTCAGGGTTTTCTATTGTTGTTTGTTGTTCTTCAGGAAACTCAACTTCAAGTGGCAATTCCTCAGGAATTCCTATTTCAGGATTTTCTGTTTCAGGAATAGTTTCTGAAGAAACATTGTGGTTTACCCACTGTCGTCTAGCTGGATGTAAAGGTTCTATTCTAACTGGTGGAAGGTTTTGAAACATTCTCGATCTACGAAGTTCTTGATTCTCCATGATATATATATATATATATATATATATATATATATATATATAATAACAAGCTAGAACCTAGTGGCCGCTACAACTAGGGGGCAAACAGCACGCCAACTAAAAAAGTCCTAAGTATGCAAACCAGGCAAACAAGATGCCTTCCGGAGAAGAGTCTGGGATGATGAGGGCACAGAACAGATCAACGAAGGAAGAAAGATAGTTACCCGGGGTCCACAATACAACGACTAAGGGTGCAAGCGCTGGAATCACCGAACCGCCCTCCCAAAGACCTGCAAGGGATTTCCTCCCATGTCTGTCTTAGGTACACCAGATATACCCTCTGTTGTCACCTGTGTATGAACCTAAAGTCAGATACTAAGGATACCACAACACTGAAAACTCCTGGGGGAACAGTCGCTGGTCAAATCAGGAGGCGTGGGCAAGGTAACTGAGCCCGAAACTCTAAAGAGTCCCCATACGCGATCCAATCCTGGTATATGCTCGAAACATAAAGTAGGAGGAGTATTCCCAACAATCTAATCTCACAAGACCTACTGCATAAACCCCGGGCAAGCTTTGAGTGAAATGGATTTACCTGTGATAGTCGAACTACGATTTTTGCGTAATGTGTGATCTTGAGTGGTTTAAGGTGATTTAAACTCAAGATCCTAACAAAGACTAGTTGGTGTAGTGTATCCCTAAAAAATAAAAATTGTTTCTATTTCATTTTATTAAAAAAAATTTAGGGCTGTTATTACTCAAAAGGTAGTGCTTTTGTGTGGCGTGGTTGCAACAGGAAAACAAAAGTGCATAAATTCAAACTTTCTACAACAAAGCTCTTTTTATTTTTTCATTTACTTCTTTTCCAAACTGAAAAACTGAGCAAATCTACTTAAATCTCTCTTCTTCTTTTTTTGAAATTGTACAAAATAACCTATGCTATCTTGTAACAAAAATAAGCCTTATTAAACTTAAACTACCAAATTTTTTGCTTTTTCTGTTATCATAAATGAAAAAGAACTATAAACATGGAAAGCAAAATAAGACTTGTGTGCAATGTGTAAGTATGGCTAAAAATGGTTCTTAAGCATATAGATGTCAAGGCACTAGCTCAAAAAAGACTTGATCTACAGGTTTTTTGCAAAGAAAAAGCCTCTAAACTCGGAAACAAAGTGGGAGAAAATAAAGGAGATAGATACAAGAGGACTAACCTAAAGCATCTAACCCTAGCAAGACCACTATGCCAATCAAAAAGTAGACAAGCAAGCTGCCAATTACCCTACTAACATAAAGAACTAACAAATGAAACGGCCTAAAGCACTTTAAATACACTTGAAACCAGAAAAAGACAATAAGTCCAAGAAGATTGGAAATCAACAAGTTCGGAAGACACCCTAGAGGCTCTAAAACGGACCAAACCCTAAAAAAAAGGATAGGATAGGTAAAGAGCATACAAATGTTGCCACAAACAGCAGATACAAAGGTATGCAGGTTTGTAAACCAGCAACATACAGTCAGGGCCTAAAAAGCAGAAGTGCTCACCACAAAACACAACCTAGTCTTCCCAAAAGTTATAAATAGTCCAAACGTTCCAAAGGTAAACAAGCAATCAAAAGATGGTAAAAAGACTCAAAGAAAGGTTCTATGACTTAAAAAAAAGTTAAAAACCTCATACACCAGTCAAGGAGATCTAAAAGCAAAGTCAACGGACCACCAAAAGGGCTAAAACTCAATCTGACCACTAACAGATGGCTTCAGGAAATGTACCCTACTGTGCAGTAGGGAAATTCGGGCCCTTGCAGAGATGGGCGCTACTGTATGTATAACACAGTAGCGTATGGGCGCTACTATATGTACAACAAAGTAGCGCTCATATCTTAAAAGTTTAAAAACTGACTTTGAAAAGATACAAAAAATAGATGGAAGCAGAGAAAAACAAGCAGGGGATACCTACAGGGTTTCTCAGCACATAAAAGGAGTCAAAACAGTTCTGGGAAGACAAACCAAGAAAAATTTTCCTAGAGCAAAAACACAACTGTCCCCGGCGGAGTCGCCAGTCTGTTGGCGGGCAAAACTACCCTATAGCAAGGAAACTAATGCTATCAACTGGGATGGGGTGACAGGTAAGTGTATTAATTGTATTGCAGAGATATTTATGAAAAGAAATGAGTTGTAGACCTTGAGAACATACATTTTAACCGGCGTTCGATCCTAGCTTTTATTTGATCCCTCGCTCAGTCCTCAAATCCTCCTTCTGTTCAGTAAACCTGCAAGACAAACACCTTTCTCAGCGTATCTTGGATAATATATAATGTTTGAAAGAAACAAAAGCAATGTTAAACATTTGATATTGACCAAAACAGATCCAAATTAAGATGTTATTTTAGAAAACATTTAAGTTGGAACAAGAAAAACACTTCAACCTTTATTGTCAAATGCAATTTGATGTACAAGTATACCTGACTTTGTGACAGGCTCCTACAGCTTGATTCTGGGCTCTTGCTCTTCTCTGGCTTGGATATCTTCAGCATCAACTCCTCCAATGCAAGATTCTCTTGTAGATCTTTATGTCTCTAAGTTTGTCCATCTATCCATCTAACCTTTCTCTTTAGTCTTCCTTGTATTTATAGGATCAGAGAAGTAGTTCAGGTCGATATATGGTTATGGAGGAAGTTGGGGAAGTTGGTAAACTACCAGCAACTAATCCTCCTCGTGAAATTAATTATTTTTTAATCATCTTTTGAGATGTACGCTACTATTGTTCAATGAAGTAGCGTTTAGGGCGCTACTATGGTGCTTTTCAACTAGCGCTCATAGATTTTTAAATGTTGAATGCTACTATGCTCAGAAGGAGTAGCGCTTATAAGGCTTTGAGCGCTACTATTATACACTGGAGTAGCGTACAGGCACTAGTCTATTTAAGTAGTGTAGCGCTCATATCTCATAATGATATTTTTGGGTTTTTTCCAGTAATGACAGGAAATGGAGTAAGTCAAAGTATCATCTAAGGTCAACATGCTCCTCCATCCAAGTTGTCCTTTTGTGTGATCAGCAGCTTAAGGTGATCACGGATGGAGAGGTGCAAGTTTGACCTATAACACTATCCGACTGTCACGGGCCTTTTTTTAGCCCCGTTGTGATTGTGCATTGAATTTTAGTTGGCAGAGCCTGCACTTTGGGCAAGGTTTGAAGTAGAAAAAGGCCCTTTCCAGTGTTTATTTGATATTCTGCTTGGTGTATTCCTTGGTTGTCATGTTGTTATGATAGCAGACTTGGTGATTTTCATTGGGTCTTCACTCAGTTGCTGTGTGATTTCATCAGTCTATAGTTTTTCAATTTGACTGAGTCACGTGAGAACTTCAATGAATTTGATAGTGAAAAGGATGAATAAATTTGATAAAGGGAATGTCTTTTTGGAAGCTTATACAAAGAAGAAAACCCCACAAATTAGTAGGCTGTCTGTTAATGTATATGTAACTTCGGAATGTATTTCACATATATGTATATTGTATTCCTATAGAGATGTTATTATTCCTCTATACAGAAGTGTTGTCATTTATATTTTAAGTGTCGTAACTTATACTTGATGGGTTATTAGACCACCTTGTTGGGGTCGGCCCTGTATAAGTCATGTGGGTCAAAGGGTTATTAGACCACCCTATTGTGGGTCAGCCATGTGGGTCAAAGGGTTATTAGACCACCCTAGTGGGGGTCGGCCCAGTCAACATTATGTTGAGTGGTTAAGTTGAGGCCGACCTAGTTGAGTAAAGGTCAATTCAAGTTAGTGTATAAATATAGAGTGTGTCTCTCTCATTTTACACATTCTATTCTCTCACTCACTCCTGGGAGAGTGGCGCACTTGTGGAGGAGGAGGCTCTGCTGCTAGGAGAAGACTATCTCTTGTATTCTGGTTATATCATTTCTCTATCTATCTCTGAGGAAGTTATTGGGGTTTTTCATCTTTATGGTTTTCCCCAAGTAAACTCTGTGTCTATTGTGTGCTTGCATTATTGTGTCCATGATTGTTATGTTGTAGATTTGCTGTACATGTTGTTCTCTCAGTTAACATCCTAGATCAGATTGAAGTAAATTCTGAAAATTTAACATGGTATCAGAGCTAGCCTGAAAGAAGGCATGATATGGCATGTATGACACTTGTTGCACTTACGATGCTAGGGCTTGATATAGCAAAAACCAGTCATCGTAGCACTTTCGCTATCAATCCATTTTGACAAAGTTTGCAGATATGAAACTTTTATAGGTTGAATATTAGATCCCCATGTACCTTGTGTCAAAAGGACAACCTCTAATTCGTTGTACTTTGTGATTTATGATCTGTACAATATAGGGTTTCTGCCTCTTCCAGATCTGAGTCAAAATCAGGTGACCTTGGGAAAAAGGTCATAACTTGGGATAGGAAGCTCCAAATGAAATTTCGTAAAAAGTGACAGGTAGTGCACAGACTGTACTATCTTAGGAAAATTTTTCAAAGGCCGAAGTTGAACCAGTGACACGTGGAAAGCCGTACAAGTTCACACTACTATATTATCCCATAAACCAGTCACGTTGCGACACTTGGCATAACTCTCTCTCAGAGAATCCAATTGAGGTCATACCTATCGGGATGGAAAGATAACAGGTCGAGCTATCTTAAAAAACATTTTCATGGGCCAAAGTTGAACCAGTGACATGTGACACGCCGTACAAGTTTGCTCTCCTGTATTATCCCATAAACTGGTCGCGTTGCGACACTTGGCATAACTCTCTCTAGAGAATCCAATTGAGGTCAGAACTATCGGGATGGAAATATAATAGGTCAGGCTATCTCAGGAAAAATTTTCAGACCCTGTGGATTGAAAAGTTCAGAGTTACACCAGAAAAAAATCAGGTACATATTTCTGTCAAAACAGAATTATTTTTTAGCACCTTCATTTATGGCTTCCGGAATTTAGGGCTTCGGAGAAAGTTGGAATTTCTCTAATCGGAGACCACGGATGGATGCTACTCATCAAAATCGAAATTTAGAGACCAATATCATATTTTTTGGTTGGGCAGAAGGCTGGGCTTGATCAAACCCCAGTTCGGGACTTTGATCGGAAAGATGGAAAATTAGGGCTTCTGCAAAACTTGGAATTTTTGAAATCCATGACCACGGCTGGAATCTCCTCAGAAAAATCAAATCTTAGAGCTTTGAATCAAATCTTTTGGTTGGGTGGAGCTCCAGGAAACTCAAACCCTAATTCAGGGTCCTCCCTAGTGAAGCCAGAAATCTAAAAGGCAATTTTGAGGGGTGAAACTTTGCAGTTTTCAAATTCTGAATATACCAACTTGATCAGCTCATCAAGGCGCATATTTCTATCCTTTCGAAAGTTTGAAATTCAAAGTTTGAATTTTTGGGGTTTCCTTGACAAACCCTAATCCAGCTCCAGGTCCAGTTCTTGCAAATCAAGTGGATTGGGTTAATCCTAGAAGAAAATGGATTGGTCACCTGCATAAGTGAAGAAGTTCCTGTCTCAGAGGGAGATGAGGCTAAGGCCTTCCATAAGAAGATTACAAGCAATATTGACAGGTATGGCTTACAGGTATGTTTCATGGTTAATTTTATCATATGTTTGTCTTCATATCATTACAGTACAATCTTGATTAATTACTAGACTTGTCGTATCACCTTAATAGAAGATATTCATTGATTAAGGTTTTGACACTTATGAATGTACTAATGCATTGTGATGTTGTATGAGGTTTATGTTGTTCGCTAACATAAAAAGGTACACCAAGAAAGACAAATCATGTTCTACTTCAAGAACATATGATCATGGTGACATGAATACAAAGATTCATCCATTGTCATGGATCACATAGAAGATCTACTTTCGAGGTATGTATAACTTGGTCCTACAATGGTTAACCTATGAGACATGCAGGTTACTAGCACAAGTCACTGAAGAGAACCAGTAGACATTATGCGGGTATGTTATACATAACTAGCTAGCATGCTAATCGAGGTATGTTTTTCCTATATCAAGCTAGAATCCTACCTTGTGTTAGGATCTTATACTATTGTTTTGTTGATAATGATTATTCATGAAGTCATAGGTTTGAATAGTCATGGTTGTATGCATATTATGTTTATTACCATAATTGATGATATGACTAACCAAAAGAATCATGAAGGTATAGGTTTGAGTAATCACGGGTTTATGCATTGATGACTTAACTAATCAGAAGAGTCCTATGATCAGATAAGAATATGCATGAGTAAAAGAAGACTTCCTTGAAACCTTGAATGCTAATGTTTATTATCTGTGAATGATCATGACTATACATGTTTAAGATTATTGTGTTTTGATAGTATTAAGATTATACTAATAAATGTGTGATTATGTATGAGACCTCAAGGATAACACAATTATGATACTAATAACCATGCATAGTGATTAAGGATGGATGTAAGTTCAAGGACAGGTAATCCAGGAAGCAAAGATCAAGAGGGAGCACACTCCAGTTGTTCCTACATGAAATCAAAAGAGCACACTTCAATAGTTTCTGCAAGGATGCAGATATTCAGAGGGAGTTGACCATCTTTCTACATTCCACAACAGAAAGGTGTAGAAGAAGCTACTTCAGCAGCTCTTGCAAGTAAGCAAAGACTCAGAGGGAGTCCACCCAGCAACCAAACAAAGATAAGTATTTTTAATTATCATTTCTTGCATATTTGTTTGTTTAAATAAAATTGTTCAATGATGTATATGCTCATGTTCCTAGACTTAGGATATGTATTCTGCATATTAAAAATGATTGCATTAATGAACAGTATACTACTAATATGCATGTGATGGGTAAGTGGCCTATGGCACTGTACAACATTCCAGTGCTACTTATCTAGAATGAAACCTCTTTGCTGACATGTTGGGAGTAGTGCAAACTATTAACAATGTTCTGGTAGAGACTGGAAGGCATCTAGAAAGTTGTGGAACATGGATAAATGTTGTATTGAAGCATTGTCTAAGATAATTGCATGACTGTATGACATATTTCTTTATGTGTAAGAATTTGTCTGAAAATTATGATATGTTTCTAATCATGCAATTTAACTTGTTTTGTAGAAAAGACCATATACCTTCACCTACAAAAGAAGGACTACAACATTTGTTCAAGCAACAAAATTATCTATTGAAGATATTGAAGTTCCCAGGATATGGGAAGAATGCCATGATCCGTCGATCATGAAGAACGATGTTTGGGATGCGGTCCCAAGAGCTGAAGGGAAGTCTGTTGTGACTTCCAAATGGAACTATCAGATCAAGCATGCTGCAGATGGCAGCATAGAGAAATATAAAAGTGATGAAATAGAAGGAGATGACAGATTGATTGCTGACACACAGTGGAAGCTTGCTGCCGAGTTCGAGATGAAGAACTTGGGGATGATGCACTATTTGTTTTTTGGCATGGAGATGTGGCAGAGTGCAGATGGAATCTTCCTTGGACAAGGGAAGTATGCAATAGAGATCCTGAAGAGGTTCAGGATGATGGATTGCAAGGCCATGGCCCACGGGGGGTTCACTAGTGAGGCAATATCATATCACGTCCATTCATATTGGGGGGTTGAATACTCTTAAAAACCTCAAAAATATATTGCCCCGTATTAAGGGGTCAAGGGGGGTTTTTAATTTGACATAGTAATAAAAATATTGGGGGTTATTTTATTTGGGAGTGTTAAGGAATAACCTCCAAATCGTGGGATGGATTTATACGTCCAAAATACGGGTTCAATTCATACCCACCTAAAATGTAAGGACCTTCCATTTTTATTTAATATTTCTTATGATCCTAAGTTTTGCATAAATTTGATAACAGTGTACCAAAGATAATATCGATGGAAGTCTCTTTCGATTATTGTCCATGAGAAATCCTCATTTAATAGCTTATTTAGGCTTGGTTTGAATTGATGTTATATTGTTTTTCATCTTTAAGTTAAGAGATGTAGTTAAATGGGAGTTCCAGACTTGACCAATTGTATTGTATTTTTGTAGGCATTCAAGTAAACGATTTAACTCTTCATTTTTTAGGTTGGGGTTTAGGTGGGAATTGAGATTCAATTAAACCTTGCTCCATGACAACCAAGAAAAGTGAGATCAATCTTTCTTGGCTCACTGGAACCAAGAACAATTAGATCAATGTTTCTTGACTAATTATTTATTTCAAATTTTTGTATTCTTCTTTAATATATTTTCATATTTCCAGTTAGGAATAGTTGTTAGATTGAGTTATATTTGGCACATTCATAATTGTAATTTCAATTCTTATATGCAAGGCATCTGCCTTAATGTTATATTGGAATTAACATGAACATAAGTGAAAATTTAAATCCTTATTTACATACCCTATGTGTTATCGGTACCATGAAATGGTATCATATAAGTTTCATTATCTGTGTATCTTTATAACTATTGCATGCTTGAAACCTAACAATGGATATTTTTCCCTATCCTTTAAAGATAAAAAAAAAACTAGATATAACCAAGAAAAGGTAACTAAATGTTGTTAATTCCCGTGATTGCAAGAATAAATGTAGAGGAAGTGGAGGCAATTCATTGGATCTTGTGAATGACCCAAATCCAAGCTATGCACATGATCATATGGTATTATTGAAAAGTAAAAAGAATTTTCTATGTCCATTTGGGTTCAAACATCAATGATGTTTTCTTTGATAGGAAGGTAGGGGCGTCCTTCCACAAAAGGGTTTCAATTTTGTTTTTTTATGGAGATTAATTTATTAAGCTTATAGAAAACATGAGTTATCTATGGCTATATTTGTATTTACATGATATAAAATTGGTAGATTGGCAGGTTGTGGTGTGCAACATTTGCAATTCTCATATTTTCTAAGTAGTGCACTAACAATTGGACTATCGATCTTTTACATTCTTTGTTATGTTGATCTCTTGACTAGGTTGCGTTTTATGCATTTTTTCTTCCCAAGTACTATTTATTTGGGTGTTCCACTCTCCAATGCTACAAATTAATCAGTCACCCCTACAATCATAGTGGGATCATTATTAGCATTATACTATTATTTTATTTAGCATCTTGTTTGCTTGTACTAAGATGTGGCTGGGATCCTGTTTGTTACAACTTGATAATATGATATAAAGGGGGTGTTAAAAATGGGTTGATAAAAATGGATACCTACAATATCTGGTGAAACTAGGGGTTTTCTTAATTAGAAAGGCATATTGGGAGGGGGGTTCAACAATACAATTTTAGGACGCATTTTCCAATATTTAGTGAAATTAGGGGTATTCTTTAATATCATGCGAACGATCGTGTTATGTAACAAGTTCATTGAATGAGCCCCCCGTGCCATGGCCACACCTATGGCATTGAGTCTGAAGCTTCTTTGTGATGCTTCATCTGAGACGGTTGATGTCTCTATGTATCGTCAGATGACTAGGTCCTTGATGTACCTGACGAACACGAGACCAAGTATTTGCTTTACGGTGAACACATTGAGCCAGTTCCTGACGGATCCGAGGAGTGTTCACCTGGTTGCTGTAAAGCATGTTCTGAGGTACCTGAAGGGTATAGTGGATTATGGGCTCAAGTATGAAGCAAATCAAAAGTTTAATCTGCAGGGTTATGCTGATTCAGATTGGGCTGGCAGTGCTGCAGATAGGAAGAGCACATCTGGATGCTGCTTCAGTATGGGATCAGGTGTGATCTCTTGGTTTAGCAGGAAGCAGTCCTATGTAGCACTGAGTACAGCTGAGGCAGAGTATGTTGTAGCCTGTTCAGCTAGTTGTGAGGCAGTATGGCTATGGAAGCTACTGTCTAAGTTATTTGATCTCCCGTTGGATGCTACTGGTATCTTTTGTGATAACTAGAGTTGTGTGAAGCTGTCCAAGAACCCAATGTTTCATGACAGGTTGAAACACATAGAGATCAAATATCACTATATCAGGGATATGGTGCAGAGAGGAGCCGTGAAGCTCCTGTATATTGCGACGTATGAGCAGATTGTAGATGTGCTGACGAAGCCACTAGCCAGGGTGAAGTTCGAGTACTTTAGGGAGAGGCTTGGTGTTCTTCAGATTGATGACACTTCGAGGAAGAAGTGATGGACAGATTTGCAGAAGCCATTCCAAGCATATTGGAAGGAGGATCCTTCACATGGTTGTGGATGTAAGCACTGGATGATGAGCATCACGATGATGCTCCAGCTACTTCTATGTATGTACGCATCATGTTGGATGCTAGATATGATCAGTTGGATCATTTATATGTATGTATGCATCATGTTGGATGCTGGATATGATCGGTTGGATCATTTGTATGTATTTTGTGTATGCATCATGTTGGATGCTTGACCATGTATCTGTATATGTATCAGGTGGATACATTGTATGATCAGGTAGATCATGTATGTTGATATGTATCATGTATGATTAGGTGGATCATGTATCTGAATATGTATCAGGTGGATACATTGTACGATCAGGTAGATCATGTATGTTGATATGTATCATGTATGATCAGGTGGATCATGTATTTGTATTTGTATCAGGTGGATACATTGTATGATCAGGTGGATCATGTATGATGATATGTATCAGGTAGATACTTGGTATGCATCAGGTAGATGCATGATATGATCAGGATGATCGTGGATGATGAGCTTTAGGATGTTGCTCCAGATGACTTGCAGCAGGATGTTGCAGTGATGATGATCAAGATGATCATGTATACACCAGGATGATGTATGGTGAGTATCAGGTTGATACTCTATGGCCGTGGATCAGGTTGTGCAGATGAGCATATAATTTGGCCCTGGGAGATTTGCAGATAGTCTTTCGAGGTTTTTCCTATGGCATATAATTTGGCCCTGGGATATCTGGCAAATGCTCTTTCGAGGTTTTTCTCTAGGAGGACATATAATTTGGCCTTGGGATATCTGCAGATAGTCTTTCGAGGTTTTGCCTATGGCATATAATCTGGCCCTGGGATATCTGGCAGATGCTCTTTCGAGGTTTTGTCCTATGGCATATAATATGTCCCTAGGAGATCCGATAGGTTGGGCTGTGTGCCCGTAATAAGTCCTGGGATGCTCTTGCGAGGTTTTGCCATGACCACATATAATTTGTCCCTGAGAGATCATATAGGTAGAGCCGTGTGCTCATAATAGCCTGGGATGCTCTTGCGAGGTTTTGTGGTGACCACATATAATCTGTCCCTGGGAGATCCTATAGGTAGAGTTGTGTGCTCGTAACAGCCTGGGATGCTCTTGCGAGGTTTTGTGGTGAGGTCACATATAATATGGCCCTGGGAGATCCTATAGGTAGAGCCATGTGCTCATAACAGCCTGGGATGCTCTTTCAAGATTTTGTGACGCACGTAATAAGTCCTGAGGATTCCACAGTATGACCAGTGCTGACGAAGACCTGCAGGTGGTGGGCCTACATCCAGTATGAAAAAGGACTAGCTCTGTAGAACTTCCTATGATGAGTAGATTCAAGGATTGATTGAGATAGCAGCAGTAGTGACAATGATGATGACTCGATGACGATTACCCAGTGATGATTATCCAGAGAAGAAGACTTGTGCTAGAAGACCTGTGTCGAGAAATACCTTCCTAATTAAGAGGGAGTGTTGATGTATATGTAACTTCGGAATGTATTTCACATATATGTATATTGTATTCCTATAGAGATGTTATTATTCCTCTATACGGAAGTGTCGTCATTAATATTGTAAGTGTCGTAACTTATACTTGATGGGTTATTAGACCACCTTGTTGGGGTTAGCCCTATATAAGTCATGTGGGTCAAAGGGTTATTAGACCACCCTATTGGGGGTCGGCCATGTGGGTCAAAGGGTTATTAGACCAGCCTAGTGGGGGTCATCCCAGTCAGCATTATGTTAAGTGGTTAAGTTGAGGCCGACCTAGTTGAGTAAAGGTCAAGTCAAGTTAGTGTATAAATATAGAGTGTGTCTCTCTCATTTTACACATTCTATTCTCTCACTCACACTTGGGAGAGTGGCGCACTTGTGGAGGAGGAGGCTTTGCTACTAGGAGAAGACTATCTCTTGTATTTTGGTTATATCATTGCTCTATCTATCTCTGAGGAAGTTATTGGGGTTTTTCACCTTTATGGTTTTCCCCAAGTAAACTCTGTGTCTCTTGTGTGTTTGCATTATTGTGTCCATGATTGTTATGCTGTAGATTTGCTGTACATGTTGTTCTCTCAGTTAAGATCCTAGATCAGATTGAAGTAAATTCTGAAAATTTAACACCGTCAAATGATCATTTTGGAGTCAGAATTCGGATGCCGTTCAATTTGATAAATGGAATAAGCTTTTGCATGGTGGTAATTACTACACATTACTAAGTTGTCAAATGATCATTTTGGAGTCAGAAATCTTTTCATTTTTCAGTGCGAGTTCTTCAATTTGAAAGATTTCACATTAACTTAAATTTGATTATTGACTATATTCAACTGGTGTTTCTGTTGATTTGTGCAGGATTGAGTGAACTCCTTTGCAATGCTGTCATAGGATAGATAGGATTGTGCTTGGCTTGGATAACTGCAGTACTTTACATTGTTCGATGGATAATATTTACCGAAAGTATGAAACCTAGACAATGAATATTATCTATTAAGGTGTGAAACATTTATGTGTCGTTTTGTCCCATTGTACATCTTCCACATATTAAAGACCAATGGGCTTTTTGCAGTCAACGCTTTGCGTGGATTTTATTTGTAGGAAATTGTTGAATATTGTAACTTCAAAGAATATTATATTTGTATATTATTTATTCCGGAGATGTTCCATACCTCCGATGTGATTATACTATGAATCCGGAGATGTTTATTCCTCCATGAAGTTGTGGTAACTAGGGTTATTAGACCCACCATGTGGGGGTCGGCCCAGTCAGTTATAATAGGGTATTTAACCTAATGGTTAAATACGAGCCTACATGTACCTGTGTAAAATATATGTCAAAGTAGTGTATAAATAGAGGAGGTGTGTTCCTCATTATACACATTCACTCACTTGTGGAAGAGTGCGCACTTGTCTGGGAGATCTGCTAAGGAGACAAAGAAGGAAGGAGCACATCTTGTATTTTGGTTGATCATCTTATTGAGGAAAGCTTTGCTGGGTTTTCTACCCCATGAGGGTTTCCGAGGGTATATTGTGTGTCTATCTTATGATTGTGTTTCTTTCAGTGATCTTGCTTGTCTATTTGGTTTAAACTTAACATGGTATCAGAGCTAGACTGAATAGGACATCTTTCACAAGGTAAGAATACCTCTCTCTCTCTCTTTGGTGAAGTTAGGGTTTCAGCCCAAAGTTGGTATTATTGATTTTTGGTTGCATGGCTGGATAGCTCTTTTCAATACCTTTCTTTTGAGCTATAGATCGAACTTTTTGGTTGGGTAGAACTCCGGGAAATCCAAACCCTAATTCTACCAAAAGTGTGATATGTCAGATTTTGGTTTCAGAAAAAAGTTGTAATTTTTGAATTCTGATTACATGGCTGGATAACCCTTCTCAAGAGCATTCTTTTGAGCTATAGATCGAACTTTTTGGTTGGGTAGAACTCCGGGAAAGTCAAACCCTAATTCTACCAAAAGTGCGATAAAATTCTGTTCCAGATTCCGGAAAAGTGAAAAGTAACTTCCCAGGTAAGTCTACTCTGTCTCTTGGACTCCCCCAAGAGAATATGGCTCCAAACACTAAGCTTGAAGACAAGCTAGAAGGCATAGAGAATTTCCGGGCATGGAAATACAGAATTGGTCTCATTCTTGAGGAGAATGATCTTGCTCATTATATCAAGGAGGAAGTTGCAGAACCAGAAGAAGATGAAGCCAAAGAAAAACACAGGAAGGATTTGATTAGGGCAAAGAGAATCATAGCTGATTCTATTAAAGACCACTTGATTCCCCAAGTGGCTTCCAAGAAGACTCCAAAGGAAATGTATGATGCCCTAGGAAGAATGTATGAAGGAAAGAACATCAATAGGAAAATGAATCTAAGGACCTAGTTGAAGAGTACCAAGATGCACAAAGGAGAATCCATTCAAGACTACTTCTCAAGAGTCTCTCTAATCAAAGAGCAACTAGATGCCATTGGTGATACTCTTGATGAAGATGAACTTGTGATGACAGCTCTAAATGGTCTCACTAGACCTTGGGAGTCATTCATTCAAACTATGTGTGCCATAAAAGAAAGTATGAAGTTTGATGTAGTTTGGGAGGATTGTGTACAAGAGGAGGCTAGGGTTGCAAATCGAGAAGCCTTGCTCAAAGAAGATGACCAAGCCTTGGCCACCCACACCAAAAGAAGAAGGAGTCAATCCTACTCCAAAAAGGGTAGTCACAAGGAGTCTCATCCTCCACACAGATTTCATAAGAAAAGAGGATCTACTCAAAGAAGAGATTACTCTTCTTTCCAGTGCTTTTCTTGTCACAAAATAGGACACATTGCTAGAGATTTCCATCTACAAAAGAAAAAGGGCACTCACTACAAAAGGCACCAAGCACATCTTGCAGAAGATGATAGTGAAGAAGAAGAAGTAGAGGAAGAAAGGTCTCACAATAAAAGACCTAGAAATGAAGAGGAAGAAGAAGAAAGGACCTTCTTCAAAAGAAGGTCAAGGAGAAATGCAGAAGAAGATGCAGAAGAATATGTTCTCTTCTCCGCACTCTCTGGATCTATAACCCCTGGAGAAGGTACATGGCTTATTGACAGTGGTGCTTCAAAGCACATGACAGGACAGAAAATGACTCTCTCAAATCTTGAAGAAAAGACTTCTCCCCAAAAGGTATCTCTAGGAGATGACTATTAATATCCCATTAAGGGAATTGGTGAAGCAAATTACAAACTCGATTCTGGAACTCCCATGAAGATGAAGGAAGTTTTATATGTTCCAGGATTGAAGAAGAATTTGCTTTCAATCTCAGCTTTAGACAAGAAAGGCTATAGAGTGGCATTCATTGATGGACAAGTGTTAATGTGGTCCAAAGGCAAATCTATTAAGGATGCAATTGTTATTGGTGAAGAGGAAGGAGGTTTATATAAACTCAAGGGTCATCCGGAAGCTGCTCTTATTCATGAAACCTCTAGCCCCAGTGAGCTATGGCATAGAAGACTAGCTCACATTAACTACAAAGCCTTACCCTATGTAAGCAAGGTGGTTATAGGACTACCAGATTTGAAGGTTGATCATGATGGCTCATGTAAAGGATGTAAGAAAGGGAAGAATGTCAAGAACCCCTTTCCAAAGAGTGAAACAAAGACTAAGGGTATCTTGGAGTTAATACACTCAGATGTATGTGGTCCAATGCCCACCACCTCTCTAAGTGGATTTGAATACTATCTTTCATTCATTGATGATCATTCAAGGAAAACTTGGATATACTTTCTAAAGGGTAAGAATGAAGTTTTTGGAAAGTTCAAAGAGTTCAAGGCTCTAATAGAAAATCTCTCAGAAAAGAAAATCAAGATTCTCAGAACAGACAATGGTGGAGAATATACTTCAAAAGAGTTTGAAGAATTCTGTAAAGAAGCTGGAATCAAGAGAGAACTAACCACTCCCTACAATCCCCAACAAAATGGGGTTGCAGAAAGGAAAAATAGAACCATCATGGAAGCTGTGAAGACTATGATACATGACTAGGATCTTCCCATGTATCTATGGGCTGAAGCAGCCAGAACAGCAGTATATGTTCAAAACAGATTATCTCATAGTGCTCTTGATTTCAAAACTCCAGAAGAAGTGTTTATTGGTAAGAAGCCCGAGGTAAGCCATCTTAAAATATTTGGGTGTCCTGTGTACATCCACATTACAAAAGAAAAGAGAACCAAGTTGGATCCTTCTGGTAAGAAAGGAATATTTGTTGGTTATTGTGAATCATCCAAAGCCTTTAGGATTTACATACCAGGCTTTCATCATATAGAAATCAGTAGAGATGTAACTTTTGATGAAGAAGCAGCTCTCAAGAAATCAAGAAAATGCCAACTTGAAGAAATCTATGAAGAAGATACTTCTTCTAGAAACTCAGAGGCTGTTCACATCCCTGAAGATAATCCACCAGAGGATCATGACATGTTGGAGCCACAAGAACCCCCTATCTCAGATTTATCAAAGAAAAGAAGGCCAGCATGGGCTAGAGATATTATCCAAGGGGCTGAAAAATATGGTGCTCCTGAAGGCTCCATTAGAGAAAGAAAGAAACCAAAGCTAGTGTCCAACTATATGGCCTTGATGTGTGATCTTGTGGATCAACTACCTACTAGCTATGAGGAAGCAGCTCAAAAGAAAGAATGGGTAGAAGCAATGACAGAAGAATATCAGTCGATAATGAAAAATGATGTTTGGGATATAGTCCCCAAACCAAGAGATAAAAGTGTGGTTTCTTCCAAATGGATTTTCAAGATAAAACATGTTGCAGATGGTAGCATTGAAAAATACAAGGCAAGGTTTGTAGCCAGAGGATTCTCTCAAAAGGAAGGAATTGACTATGAAGAAACATTTGCACCTGTTGCTAGGTATACTTCAATTAGAACTATCATGGCACTTGCATCCATGATGAAATGGAAATTACATCAAATGGATGTTAAGGCAGCTTTTCTGAATGGTGTAATTGAAGAAGAAGTATACATAGAACAACCTCAAGGTTTTGAGGTCAAAGACGGAAGGACCCATGTATGCAAACTGGAAAAGGAATTATATGGATTGAAGCAAGCTCCCAGGGCTTGGTACGGAAGGATTGACAGTTTCTTAACAAGCATGGGCTTTACCAAAAGTAAAGCTGACCCCAATCTTTATCTTAAAGTGATGGATGATGAACCTGTTATATTGCTGTTATATGTAGATGATCTTTTTCTAACCGAAAATGAGAATCAAATCATTGAAAGCAAGAAGAAGCTTTCTTCAGAATTTGAAATGAAAGATCTCGGATTAATGCACTACTACTTAGGCTTAGAAGTGTGGCAAGAGCCAAAAGGAATCTTTCTAAATCAAGGTAAGTATACTGTGGAGATTCTCAAAAGATTTGATATGTTGGAGTGTAAAGCCATGGCCACTCCCATGGACTCCAACCTGAAACTATTAGTTAATGATTCATCAGAACTAGTGGACATAACCCTATATAGACAAATCATTGGATCATTGATGTATTTGACAAATACTAGGCCGGATATATGCTTTGCTGTAAATACCCTAAGTCAGTATCTAGTAGAACCTAGAAAGGTTCACCTTATAGCTGCAAAGCATATAATGAGGTACCTAAAAGGTACAGTGGACTTTGGCCTATACTATCTTGGAGGTAATGAACTCAAGTTACGTGGTTACTCAGATTCTGATTGGGCAGGTAGTGTCCCAGACAGAAAAAGTACTTCAGGCGGATGTTATGGCCTTGGATCTACCATGATCTCCTGGTTCAGCAAGAAACAATCTAGTGTGGCCCTCAGTACTGCTGAAGCAGAATATATAGCTGCTTGCTCTGCCAGCTGTGAAGCAGTGTGGCTTCGGAAACTCTTATCTAGAATTTTTGACTTAGAAATGGATCCCACTGTGATTATGTGTGATAATCAAAGCTGTATTAAGATGACTGAAAATCCTGTGTTCCATGATAAGTCAAAACACATTGAGATCCGTTACTTCTATATACGAGACATGGTGCAGAGAGGAGCCATCAAGCTCGAGTACATAAGCACTGAGGATCAGATTGCTGATATCCTGACTAAACCCTTGTCTCGAGTAAAGTTTGAACACTTCCGAGACATGCTTGGCATAGTCCAGAAGGACCCTCCTCGAAAGGGGGAGTAGTATAGTATTTTATAACAATTTTGTTTTGTTGCACTTAGCTACTTACAATTATTTAGATTTAGAACTCTTTTATATCTTTTATTTCTATGGATAAATATTTTTGATATTAGATGTGTTAGTAAGAATACATGCTAGATGTATACATGTTTTGGTGTGATGTATACATGTTTTGATGTTAGATGTATTAGTGAGAATACATGCTAGATGTATACATGTTTTGGTGTGATGTATACATGTTTTGATGTTAGATGTATTAGTGAGAATACATGCTAGATGTATACATGTTTTGGTGTGATGTATACATGTTTTGATGTTAGATGTATTAGTAAGAATACATGCTAGTTGTGATGTATACATGTTCTGATGATTAGATGTATTAGTAAGAATACATGCTACATGTGATACATGGTCTTGGATATTTGTACCTGTATAGATGAGAATACAGAAGGGGATTGGATCATCCCTGGACTTTCAGTCCTAAAGAGAGCCGTAGACGTGAGGTCTCCGAGAATGAAGTCCTTAGTGGACAGTTGAGGGGATTGGATCATCCCTGGACTTTCAGTCCTAAAGAGAGCCGTAGACGTAAGGTCTCCGAGAATGAAGTCCTTAGTGGACAGTTGAGGGGATTGGATCATCCCTGGACTTTCAGTCCTAAAGAGAGCCGTAGACGTGAGGTCTCCGAGAATGAAGTCCTTAGTGGACAGTTGAGGGGATTGGATCATCCCTGGACTTTCAGTCCTAAAGAGAGCCGTAGACGTGAGGTCTCCGAGAATGAAGTCCTTAGTGGACAGTTGAGGGGATTGGATCATCCCTGGACTTTCAGTCCTAAAGAGAGCCGTAGACGTGAGGTCTCCGAGAATGAAGTCCTTAGTGGACAGTTGAGGGGATTGGATCATCCCTGGACTTTCAGTCCTAAAGAGAGCCGTAGACGTGAGGTCTCCGAGAATGAAGTCCTTGGTGGACAGTTGAGGGGATTGTATCATCCCCGGACTTAGGTCCCTGAATTGATCCGTAGACGTGTGGTCTCCGAGAAGTGGGGATTGTATCATCCCCGGACTTAGGTCCCTGAATTGATCCGTAGACGCGTGGTCTCCGAGAAGTGGGGATTGTATCATCCCCGGACTTAGGTCCCTGAATTGATCCGTAGACGTGTGGTCTCCGAGAAGTGGGGATTGTATCATCCCCGGACTTAGGTCCCTGAATTGATCCGTAGACATGTGGTCTCCGAGAAGTGGGGATTGTATCATCCCCGGACTTAGGTCCCTGAATTGATCCGTAGACGTGTGGTCTCCGAGAAGTGGGGATTGTATCATCCCCGGACTTCGGTCCCTGAATTGATCCGTAGATGAATGGTCTCCGAAAAAGTGATTTTATTGATGATGTGGTTACTTGTATCGGTAGGATACTTGTATTGATGATGTGGTTACTTGTATCGGTAGGATACTTGTATTGATGATGTGGTTACTTGTATCGGTAGGATACTTGTATTGATGATGTGATTACTTGTATCGGTATGGATACTTGTATTGATGATGTGGCTACTTGTATCGGTAGGATACTCGTATTGTTGATATGGTTACTTGTATTGGCATGAATACTTGTACTGTTGATCGTGTGATGACGATGCTGCTGATCGTGTGATGACGATGCTGCTGATCGTGTGATGACAATGCTGCGGATCATGTGAAGACGATGCTGAAGATCGTGATGTTGATGATGATGTTGACATTGATGTACCAGTAACTGTTTGAGTTACTGATGAAGACAAATTGAAGAAAGCTTCCGACGATTTATAGATGTATCATGTATAGTGACTCCTTGCTCCTGCAGATGCTGTTATAATATCCTTCTCGTTAAGGGGGAGTGTTGAATATTGTAACTTCAAAGAATATTATATTTGTATATTATTTATTCCGGAGATGTTCCATACCTCCGATGTGATTATACTAGGAATCCGGAGATGTTTATTCCTCCAAGAAGTTGTGGTAACTAGGGTTATTAGACCCACCATGTGGGGGTCGGCCCAGTCAGTTATAATAGGGTATTTAACCTAATGGTTAAATACGAGCCTACATGTACCTGTGTAAAATATATGTCAAAGTAGTGTATAAATAGAGGAGGTGTGTTCCTCATTATACACATTCACTCACTTGTGGAAGAGTGCGCACTTGTCTGGGAGATCTGCTAAGGAGACAAAGAAGGAAGGAGCACATCTTGTATTTTGGTTGATCATCTTATTGAGGAAAGCTTTGCTGGGTTTTCTACCCCATGAGGGTTTCCCAGGGTATATTGTGTGTCTATCTTGTGATTGTGTTTCTTTCAGTGATCTTGCTTGTCTATTTGGTTTAAACTTAACAGAAATGAGGGTTATTATGTTGTTTGGGTTGTCTTCCATAGGTTATAGACCAAAGTGGGCATTTTGCAAGTCAATGCTTTATATGGATTTTATACCAAGAAATTAAAGACCAGTATTGCGCTATTTTTATAAATTTGCTTATCCGGTTTAAATTAGAAAAGTTGAAGGTTCACTTCAATGCTATTTACTCCATGCTTGTGGTTGTTCCAAACTGGTTTCAGAATTATTGCTTGTGTTTAGGCTCATATGTCAAATTGAAACTTCTCGTTTCATTAAATAACTATTGAGTATTGATAAATTATTTAGCTATTACAAGTTGCACTCAAATCAAAACTTCAAATTATGCACAAACACAAGCAAATTCAGGATAATTTACATCAATCTTATATTGCCAATGTATGGGAGGCCTTTCCATTGTTTGCTCTACCAAAAGCATGTTATGATTCAAGTGTCCTGTTGTATATTCCTTATTTTTTGTATTAGTACTGATTACAGACTGTAGTATCTCTGTGCATCTTATTTCTGTGTAGCTATTTTGTTGAATTTGTTATGGGTTATAGTTTTTTATATTGATCATCCATTGAAAGTTCAAAATAATTTTATTCTAGTTGATGGCCAGAATACCAGCATGCAGTTTTCTGATTACACAGCGTACTTTGTTAATTATGAATGAAAAGCTGTGATCTAGAAATATATGCACTATTGCGAAATTTATAATGAGCTTGTTAAAGATCTAGAACCACATTATATAAAAAGATGCAAATGTGACTGCTGAATCATTCAAATGTTGAACATTTCTCTTACTACCATGTCCTTTACGGAACTACAGAACTTGCACAACCCATTTAAAAATGTTTATACAACACATCAGTCACAAACCATTTAAAAATGTTTATACAGCACACCAGTCACTCTATCAACATTTTTTGCCCTTGCTAACTAGAGTGCCCTCAACTCTGTAGCACCAAAAATAAACAAAATTTTTATGTCGAATCATAAACAACATTATAAAGCAAAACACAAGGGCTTCAAATCAATCTTACTTTCATTTACGTGTGGAGACAATAATGCCGAAAACGTCGTTCAAAGGCGTAATACCCAAACATAAAATTATCATTGCATTGCCATTAATAGCATTATGAACACAAACTAACTACGAACAAGTATTATATCTCCTTACCTCGTTGTACTAAAAACATAAGTACATCCAAAATCATGGAAGCCATAACAAGATCCTGAACTTTGAGACCCTAACCATAGTTCTATGTTTCCATTATATAACAAGTAGTATGCCAAGAGCAGAAAACCCAAAAACAAAAAAGTTCATTTTCCATTGTGCCACCTGACCTTGAAAAAAACCACCCTACTCACCTGGAGCTTCATGTGCAAAGAACCAATGTTTCCATGCTTGGCAGGTCTAAGAACCATTGAACAAACCCTAATGCCAAGCGAACTTGAAAGAGGTGTTATGTGCACTAAAAAAAATTACATGCAATGGCTCTTTCAGGTTGAGATTCTGAAATAGCTTCACCTTGAAGAAATGATTAAATGGCAATCGCTGTGAGATAACTTCAAGAACTGGAAATGATAACCCATTGTACTCAAAATGATAACCCATTGTCTAAATGATAACCCATTGTCAGATGGGCTGACAAGTGCCCTGAAATCACATCACCCATGTGTCTCCAAATATATTAAGAATGGCAATCCACTAGTGCACAAATATTTCTATAGATTTGGTAAGTAATACTATGTAAATGATTTTTTATTTTATTTTCAATTTTTAAGATTCCGTTCAATGATAAAAATTGTCTAATCAGTAGCTCTAGTCCAATAAACATTAAGAAAACACCTAATTAAAAAATTGAAAAATAACATTATTTTGGTTAACCTTAATGAAGGTAATGTTTTTCAATGAATTCATTTCAACTAATAATAAAAAGCGGAACATATAGTCTCTCCAAAGACTAAAAATACCAAAATAAATAATAAATTATATAAAAATGTATTATGAAAAAAATTGTACAGCAAATAAAATTAATTAATAAAATATAATATAAAAAACTTGCATCTCATTGATACACATACTCATTGAAGCACATCGTAGACTGATCCTAATGGCTAAGGAAGTGAAAACTATGAAGGATATACGAAGTCGTTCAAGTTTGATATTATAGTAATGTAACAAAACGAACAATAGTGTAATGTAATGTAACAAAACGAACAATAGTGTAACGAACAAAACGAACAATAGTGTAAAAAATAGTGTAATGTGCATTGTGTAACGAACAAAACGAACGAACAATAGTGTAACGAACAATAGTGGATTAATCGATTAAGGTGTGGGTTTCTTCATGAGGGCGACCCAAGTTTAATTTCCCTTAAAGGTGACTTAATTGAGAGGAGACGCCCAAAAATCCAATCATCATAAAGGTTGGGCCACTTCATTCCTTAGAAAAATTAGTTAAAAAAACCTTTAAAAATATTTTCAATACCTTCACCATAAAAAAAACCTATAAAAAACTTTATTTGTAAAACTTACTATAAAAATATGTTTAGTTTTGAAAAATGAAAAATTATGTATTTGGATTAATGTATAAATATGAATTACATTTACTAAAAGATTTTTTAAATATTATGTTTTTAACCAAATATATTTTTTCCATTTCAACCCAAAATATTTAACTTGGCTGAAAATTCTCTCGAGCTGTTTCCAACCTCCTCCCATGTCGAATACTAAAAAAATATACTTTTAAACTAGTACCATTACTTTCATAATTGAAATTATGGTATGGAGCATTGGCATGTCTCCTTCAAAATGATATTTTTTTTTATTTTTAAGAGGAAATTAAAAAGGTATGGAGTCTAAATAAACATGTTTATATTATGCAATATTTTTACATTGATCCAATTCAAAAAATTAAGGATACAAAAGTATCTAGTTATACTTCACTCTATATTGTCATAGCATATTCTATTTTTAATAAACAAAAGTTTAAAAATTGAATAAATGGAAGTCTTAAAACATGACTATTTATCAATCCTTTCATTTTATAAGAACATATTGTCAAACAATTGTTAAATTGATATATCAAACCTTAATTAAAATAATAATAATGATGATGATGAATAGAAAGCTATCAATATTATTCACAAATTTTGTTTTTATTAAAAAGTGAAATTTTAAACATAAAAATAAATTTTTATTACAATTTGAAAATTTTGAAAAACATGTGGAAACAACATTTAATTTCTCAAACCCCCCAATTGTGAGGCTATCATATATTATGCAATGTTTACTTATTATTGTCATTTAAAATTACAAGCATAATGCACAAATTAACTCAAAATGCACTAAGAATATAAAACAATAAATACCACACCATACACATAAGGAACACAACATGTATTATACTTTGAGAAACCCAATTTTCTTCTAAAATTTAAGGTCAAATACCAAAAAAAGATGGACTCACTATGGAATTGAAAAGGGCATTATGACTTGAATGAATGGCTACTAAAGTTATTTTACTTCTTTTGATGTCCTCATGATCCACTCCCTTGCCTTGGTTAACCATGACATAATAAATCAATATAATAAGAACAAAACACTTTCCTTTCCTAGCAACCTATTATTTATCATATGTCTTAATAGTATTCTATTATTAGGGTTAGGGGTTTTGCATGCCTAAACTCCTCTAAAAACAATTGTTTAATGTCTCAAATAAGTTCCAAAATTTTTAAGACCTCAAATTAGATAAAAATAATGTATTTCTAAAATTAGTGTTACAAGTCCATCATTCTATTTTTTTTCTATTTAAAAAATACTTAAATAAAAAATAAATTATATAAAAATGCATTTTGAAAAAAAATGTATAACAAATAAAATTAATTAATAAAATACAAAAATACAAAAATTGCTTTTCTTGATATTCATACTCATTGAAGCACATCATAGAGTGAAAACCATGAACGATATACGAAGTCCTTCACGTTAGATATTATATCAATGTAACAAAACGAACGATACGAACGTAGACAAATTAGTAGATTGTTAGTACACATAAATGTAGTATTATGATTGTTTTAATTATTTAATTAAACATTAAGTTTGACGTTGTGTATATTATTGGATGATTTGTTTTTCATTATAATTAACTTATTTATTGTGTAGACCTAACCCGAGAAAGAAGAGACTGCACCGACACCAACATTTGGATGGAAATTTGGAATACTTGATCCTATTACAAAACCACAAATTTATAGGTCAGTTATTAGAAAATGCATCTTTATATGTACTTGGCAAGTTTATAATAATCTTGTTTAACATACTCTCTTACATGCACTTGTTTTATAATAATCTATAATTTCTTAAAGTATATACTTTCCTATCCACTAGGTTTATAATAATCTTACTTTTGTTAAAATCTTAGGTGCAAAAGCATATCCGTATAGTCCATTACCAAAACCACATCTGTATAATAATGAAATCATGAGAAATTTAGAGAGCAGATATAATTCATTTCAATTTTCTTCTTTATATAATATATATTTTATAGCATTAAAAAACATAAAGTAGTCTCATTTAATAAAATAACATTTCTCTTATACTAGTCAACAAACACAATAGGTGTCCCTGTTTTTATCGAGATATTCATAATTATGCGAAATATACAAAATAATTATCCATTTGTTTATTTACACGTGCATGATTACACACGCTGTGACTTGTACAAACCACTCATATTTTCTACTACAACCATATTCTTTTTCAAACCTTCTTGAAGGAAAACCGGACGGCCAGATGTTGAATTCATCATTTGATGGCAGGTTTGGAATCTGGAAAGAGCTCCAAAAACTAAGGTTCGTTTCAATTTCCTGAAACCTCCATGTATGGCAGCCATTCTATACATGATTCCATGTAATTTCATATTGGAATCAAAACCCTACTGCATCCACAATGCACATTATACTATTTGTATTAACAATCTACTATTCATAGTTATATAAAAACACTTTCAGTAGTCATGCCTTCCACACAGCTCTCATTCTTCGTCCTTTTCTTCTATCTTCGTCTGAATGAACTCTTTTTCCAGCTTTGTCACAAATGCTTGTTTTCCTTCGCCACACCCCAACGAATAGAATGGAAGTTCAGTTAAGCGTTTCAAATAAGATTTGCTTAGCCCAAAATCCCGAGCCATCGGACAGCTGATTTCATGTGCCAATTCCCCCAGATTACCTGAAACTACAACCACAGTTTGCTCGGTAGCAAAATTTGCAATAGCCACCATTGTCTCTGGCTCGGAAGCTTGTCCGGCTGTATCTAAGAATATGTGCGTAAAGTGCTTGGCATGCAGTCCACTGTTACGAAGCCTCGCAGTACTCATGTATGTCGATACAATTAACTTGTACTCCCTCAGCTCTTGCAGAGGAGGACAATAATAGGTTTGCTCTTCTTCATTGTAGAAACAGTAGGGGTAAATCTCTGGTGGCACTTCATCATATAAATCGCGAAACTTGGCATTCAACCTGAAGATCTCCATATCTTGGATTGGAGATCCGATGAATCTTTTGAGAAGCGAGTCAGATGTGCGATTGAAAGGCGTGCAAGCAAGGATCCTGGCATTTGGATTGTTCTCATAGATTTGCAGTATTGCTTCAGTAATAGTTGCAGTGGTGCCTGTGTGAGGTCTTCCATAGATTAGGTAAGGTGGAGAACCATTGCATTTGAGTATGCGCATAATTGCAATTAACTGATCTGAATTAAGCAATGGATTGAAAAGATTCTCAAGTGCTATATCCCTTGAAACTCCATCATCAGTACAGGCCTGCACTGTCGTTGCAGGGGATTCGATTGGAAATAAAAAGCTGTTGCTCAAGTCTTTTATTTTTGTAATTGCATGATGTCCTCGTATTATATTGCTTCTGTTGAACGAAAACCTCGCCTCATACTCAATGTTGGGATTCACAAAAACTCGCGTTTGGAATCTGACAAATACTTTCTTCCTGTCAACCTTTTTAATGTATCCCTGTTTCCATCATTTCAGAAAAGTTAAGAAGATTGAGCATTCCAAACGTCCATCCCATCAACTATAATGGTTTCAGCTCGAGAATCAAATTTACACACTGATCTAGCACTAACCTTATGATCCCTGCCCTTTTTATGAGGATCCTTGACGCGCACATGATCTTCCACAAAAACACAAACTGTGTTAAGTTTAATAATAAGTTTTCACCTGTCATATAACATAGTTGATTACCATTACATTACATTTGGTGTAAAGTTTAAGAAATATTTTCACCTAAATGATGCAACACACATAAGCACTCTAGATTCTTGTGCTGAGAAAATCCAGATGCTGTACAGACAGGGTTGAAGATATGCCTTGCCCGTTTCAGTTTGATCATGGGCTGGTGAGTGGGATTGAAGGATGAATTAGGACCTAATATTGGACCCAACGCTGTGCAGGATTCCAAGATTGATAGATATATCTAATCATATAATTAAAAGTGAAGAATGAAAAGTTTTGCATCTTTTATCAGGGTTTAATTCATAAAAATAACAATAGAGGAAATGATATCACAATTTTGTGTATCCGATATATCTTGAATGGATCTAACTCTTAAAAACATGTGTTTGTTTAAGTTAAATCTCTACTGAAAAAACAAGGATTAAAAAAAAACCTTCAAATGGAGATCCTCCAAATATAGCAAGGTGGAGAAGTACTCGCAATATGTTTCTTCAGAGAGCCCCTGTAGAAGGATCTCTGGTGTTCTGTTCATTCTAAAGCTCTCCTTCAAGTGGTCTGGAACTGGAAAGTCGTACTCTTGTTTCAGCTGAGGTGTGTATCGAAGAGCCAACAAAGTAGCAGTGCGTACAATTTCCTTCTCCCCGATATCAACCACAATAGACACTGTGCTCAGACCGGACCGTTTGGGGGTAAACGATAAGTCCAGCATAATGGGCCTCCCTGGTTTCATTGACCCTGTGTTTCCAGGGAACCTGATAGCATCGCTTGTCACCGGCTGTGATGAAGATGAGGCTGAGGCTGAGGGTGATGATGATCCTCTGTGACAAAGAGTAAATGAGCCCTTTGGCTCTGAGGAATCAATCCTAACCGCCACCAATCTTGCATTATTGGTGGAACTAACATTTTGAATCGTCAAGATTGTTGTTCTTGTTTCTCCAATGGTGGCTGACTGAGGTGCACCATCCACTGGAGGAAATGGGTAAGAGACCTCAATCTCTCCCGCCTGAGGTGCGCCATTCTCAGGAGGAAATGGGGGACTTGAGACGTGAATTTCTGCAGCTTCAAAATTTTCCCATTTGGTCTCACTACTTCCTGATGTAATTTGTGGGAGAACTCTGGGTTTCTCCTTCCAGATCTTGCCCTTCAGTTTGCTTACAGAGGCAGAGGGACAGGATTCGATGTTGTTTTTAGTGGCCATCAGTGATGATTCAAATGATGCTCTGAGGTTGAACTGAGATGGAAAGGCATGGTGATCACATCAAACATCGAATCAGCTGGAAAGAGGTTCGGTTATATCATATTATTTGGTCGCTGTTATGCCGTGTGGGCGGCGCCACTGGATGTACGGCATGTCAGAGTAGGTTCTCTCGCACTTGAGCTTGATGATGATGACGCCGTGTGGGCGCCATCAAGTTGGGAATCCATGGCAGCCCCGTATAGATTTTTGCTTATTTAATTGATGATGATGACGCCGTGTGGGCGCCATCAAGTTGGGAATCCACGGCAGCCCCGTATAGATTTTTGCTTATTTAATTGATGATGATGACGCCGTGTGGGCGCCATCAAGTTGGGAATCCACGGCAGCCCCGTATAGATTTTTGCTTATTTAATTGATGATGACGCCGTGTGGGCGCCATCAAGTTGGGAATCCACGGCAGCCCCGTATAGATTTTTGCTTATTTAATCATCCTCGTTTGTCCATCGCAAGTTCGCAACAATAACAAGACAACGAAGAGTCAATGAAGATTCTCGTTCTTCACAATGCATTGAACATTGTTTAGTGATCCAGGTGTGAATTGGATTATTTCCCATGTTTTAAGGAAGGGTGTGGATAAGGCGAACATTATTCAGGATTATTTCTTATGTTTTAAGGGTGTGGGTAAGGTGAATATTATTCAACATGTTGCAGGCCATTTAATGCGGTGGTAGTAGGCCTGTTGGCTGTTGCAGCTTGTTGCATGCCATTTAAAGCGGTGGCAGCAGGCCATTTAAAGCGGTGGCAGCATGGGCGGCAGCAGGCCTGTTGGCCAGGCCATTTAATGCGGTGGCAGCAGGCCTGTTGGCTTATTGAGATCCAACTACCCTGCATTAAATGGCCTCTGAATATGTTCGCCTATGGATAAGGCACATTCAAATTGTTCTTTTGTTAGGTGAACTTGACTCAGTCATGGTTTTTTGGGCCTATGGTATTTGGTGGCCTATGGTAACACATTGTATTGCTTTCTTTGTCATATATATTTTTTGTTTATTATATTTTGTAAACATTTTATTTTTGTATTATATGAGACAAAATATCATAATTCAATGTAACATATAGTTATTATAATAAATGTTAATTAAAAAAACAACTATTATTATGACATGTGAAATTAAGATTTAAACCTCACATGAAAGGCAATCTAAAAGTAAAACATCATATAAAAATCATCAAATTTCAACCATCACTATGAGGAAGTTATAGTTCCTTTTCATTGTTGTGCTCATAAAATTTTAGTGACCAATAAGTACTTAATTGTAGTGTATTTATTGTTGTTCTTAGGATATTTTAGATCTTTTCATTGTTGGAAACTTTGTCTATAATTTTTTTTATGGTCAATATTGATTTTGGATGGATCCAAGGTCAATATCCTTTCTAGATATTTTGACCAATTTTAAAGAACACTCAAATTGTTGTTAGTTGAGTTGTGGTTAAGCTATAAATAAATGCAAGTTTTCCATCATTAACCCAAGTTTGATTTTCAAGAAACACTCAAATGGCCTCCTTCATATTAACTAGTACAACCATTTAACTTGTGGCTAGTGAACACAGATAAGTGACAAGTTAGCATTGACTGCCACTTATTCATACATCAACTACCAGTTAATCTCATCCTTGTACAATCTAGGAAAAGCATAAATGCTAGTCCATCCCAAATTCTAAAATAGAAACACCTATTAATATAAAAAATACACACCTCATACAACAAACATTATTATAACAAAATAATAATAATAATTATTTATAATGATTTTATAAATCTTAGTACATCCATCAATAATCTTTGTATTTGACCAATAAATAATAAAGTAGCCTAAAACTTCGACGATCCAGCCATGATTTCCAGAACTCATGCATACCAATGCTAAAGTTGTATAATCTGGGTGCATGTGGGTTTTTAAATTTACTTGAAACTTCAAAAAAGCGATTTGACTGACAAAAACCCTCGATTTTTCAAATTCGATTTCGCCTGATCATGATTTCTTCGGACAAACAAAATGATCGAATTTTTAGACAACTTCGTTAACAAACCAATAACTACAGGTCTGTTGGGAAGCAAATACTTAACAAGAAGTTGTTTACCAAATAACGATATTTATTTGTGTTGTGATTTTATAAAGCTTAATATGTCCATCCATTCTTCTCTATTTGACCAATAAATAACTACATTAACTCTACGGTCCCGTGCAGCAGGTGGTTAACAAACAAGTTGTTAACCAAATAATAATATTTATCTTAGATCCTATGCAACAAGTGGTTAACAAACAAGTTGTTAACCAAATAATAATATTTATCTTAGATCCTATGCAACAAGTGGTTAATAAACAAGTTGTTAACCAAATAATAATATTTCTTTGTATCGTGCATTTTATAAAGCTTAACACATCCATCCATTCTTCTCTCTTTGACCAATAAATAACTAAATTAGGTCTAAGTTCCCACGCAACAAGCGGTTACCAAAATAGTTAACCAAATAATAATATTTATTTGTTTTGTGATTTTATAAAGCTTAATACATATTATCCATTCTTCTCTGTTTCACCAAAAATAACTACATTGACGAACTCTAGGGTACCATGCATCCAATGGCTACTTAGAGGATGCAACTCTGAAAAAGAAAGTTGTTAACATCTTGATTGAAACCATAACCTATAATTGGGCTTTCTCACCCTTGATTCAAACCACGACTTATATTTGAGCTTTCTCACTATGCTTTTTTTTAAAGTATGAATAAATGTGTTTTGATTAATCAAAAAGGGCCACATCGTTACCTAGACGACTAGTTACTTGCTATATTAAGAATGTTTGCTACGCCCATACATGACCAAAATGGGCATGTCAACCTCTAATTTATGAAAGATAATTATACAATATTATTAAGTCTTCTAAGACATGCTTACAAATAGAGAGGATTAATCCAAATTTGTCTAGTATTAAATTAAAAAAATGCATAAAAATGCATAGTATATGAGGTTTGGAATTATTTGCCATTTATTGAGTTTACATCCTCGTTCATAAAGTAATGGTCAAATTTGTTGCAAGAGATGGTGTTAATGGTGAGAGGACATATCTCGTAATATCCTGGATAACACAAGGATGTTTTTCCCAGAGAGGTTGTGCATTTATTATAAAAGAACCTCAAATTCTCATTATAGTGTGATTTGACATTGATAAATCATTGTTTAAATGAAGCCAAGTTTGGTGGATAGATAATATGATATTTTATGGGTGTAGGTTTTGTTTTTTGTCATTACTGGAAGAAGACCATATATGCCTTTATAGTTGTTTGTTCAACTATAGTGTTGGTGAACTGTAGTTAATAGAGTTGTTAGTAAGTTGGTGGTGGTCAATTTAAGATATCGGGAATTATTGAATATTAGTTGCAATGTGTGGGAGATATTTTGCTAGAAATATGGGTGGGAGAGCGGTAAATTTAGACATGTAAGTTACTATGTATTGTCTAGTAGTATATACTTTGATTCTCAAAATGAATAGCAAGTATACTATTTTTTCTATGTGAAAAAAAAGCCAAGTTTAGCAAGCAATGTATAATTGAGATACAAAAACTGGTCTCCTTTATTCATGCGTAGCTTAATGGATTTCGCTTGCTAGGAAACAAATTCCACTTATGTCATGATCTTTGTGAGGAATTGGAGGGTAGACTCCTAAGTAATGTAATCTACAAGGGTGATTTGATCCTTCTATAAATATCCACCTCTAATGAAAATGAGGAATGCCTTTATTGTCTTGATTTTTTGTCCTTGATGTTATCAATCATACCATAGCTCACAACCTCTAGTGTGATCTTCTTGCCAATCAACGTATTCACAAATATCTATCCATAACTGGCAGCAAAGGCCAAGATGCAATGCAGATTCATTTGAATGTTGTAGTCAACTAGTGTCCTCCAATCTTCAAGTTACTTCCCTACTAATATGGAGGAACCATGTCATTTTCTTGATTCTTTGTCTGTGCATTATTAATTTATCAATAGTGTCAAATCTCTTGGTTACAAGATGTAATGTAGATCCCTATTGAATGATGTAGGTAGTGAGACTCTAATAGGGCCCTAATCACAATTCATTGTAAGTATATTACTTATAGTGAGGTTGAACTAGAGTATAGGATACATCATGCTCCCTTCTTCAATTGCTTCTCTTATGATCTAGAGGAATGTCCTTCTTGTCCCAAACCTTAGCCTTCACACAATCAAAAGTGTTAAAGTACATTATCAATAATGTCAAGAGTTATAAGCTACAAGATATAGTGCATATTCTTATCGAATGGTTTAGTATGTTAGAGCCCTATTGTCACACCCTTGGCTAGAGAAGGCCTCATATGGCTCTTTCACCCACAATGGAGACATTGGCCGACGACATGACCAGAGACAGGACATGAGCTTGGGAAGGTAGAGCGCTTATAGAAGATATAAATCGGGTGGGAATCCCACAACACTAGCAAGGGAAAGGTCATGACAAGGGAAAGGAAGTGGCCATGAGTTTGAATAAGAGAGCACTTCACTAGTATCGACCAAGTGGGTAGGTGACGTTACTTAGGTGAGGCACCAAGTACCCACACCAAGAAGGCACACCCAAGATGAACTCGAGCAAGAAGCTTGAGTGAATGCATTATAAAGGAAATTTTGGATGCTCGACAACGAGGTGAATCGAGGAGAACTCAAAGTTGGTCACACCTCGGGATAGAAGCACATGGGACCATGCCATGGGCATGAGTCAACTAAGGAGCAAGTTGGCCATGTAGTGGAAGGGAACCAAGCAAGCCAAGGCATGCACCCTCCACTTTTATATATTGAAGAACATTGAGTTGAGGCAGGGGAACACAAATCAATTAGGCATAACTCACACATTGAAATAGAATCCCAAGCCAGAAAAAGGTGTGAAGTATGATTTGGATGTTGTCTAGTGCGACAAAACACATTGAGGGTGGTGACCTAGGGAAGAGATAAAGATAGGTGTTGTAGGAGGTGGACCCGTGGTTGTGATAAGGGAATGGGTGAGGCAGTGAATGATCTTCAATTTGATTATAGAATAAACCTTGTACTTGAGAAACTACTATTGAGGGCATGTTCTAGGAGAGACTACTGATTTGAGGCACCCACCTCATGTTGTAACCACATTCATGTGCTTAATAAAGATTTTGGTGCACCCCATGTGGTGTTGTTAGTTATACTTATGTTGTTCTTTGATTGTTTCCTTTGTGTTATTTTGTGCAATTTGTGGTTATACATGTATGAATGGCTAAGTAATGAACTAGGACATACACATCAGTAGAAGGGTGAAGTCATAGTCTAGTAGGATTCCACTAGGATGATCTAGTCCCGAAAGGTGAAGTCTGGGCAGTGTGACATAGTCAGAAGATGAGAAGAGGATTTGGTCTCGAGTTGGACTTATAGGCCCATCATAGGTGGCATTGGAGGTGATAAAACATGCTCTTCAACATGGAGCACTGAGAGGGAAAGTTGGATGAATATGTTAGTATATTAGGAATCCAAACAATATGTCTACAACTTGGTGCAACCAAGCGAACCAACTGTATAATTTGGTTAGGAGGAAGCCAATATATTTTGGATACTTTGTAGCTTGTATTGCTAAACTTGGAGACAAGTTGCGGTCCTTTTGTAAGTCAACAAATAGGTGTGGAGGTGACCACACCATGCCAACAACAATTGTGATCACAATATTTATGTGGGTTAATATGTCGGTTCAATGACTTGACAGTTTGGATGAACAACATGTTGTTCACAAGTAAGGTGAACGGTGGAACCCCGTTGGTTTCACATCAAAGGCTCAAAGAAACCTTGATGGCTCAAGAAAGAGTTGGGACATGGAATTAGGTTGGGATAGAAGCTGTGACAACAAGCTTGGAACGATGGGAATGGGACATCCATCACCTACTCTACAAAGAACAATAGAAGAGGGAACAAAACCACTTATGGAGAAAGGCTTGGAGTAAAAAATTATTTCCCATGATGGACTAAGTGGAATCTTGGAAGTTTCCCAAGATAGGTTCACTTGGAGAAATAGATGAAGACAGGAAAAACATAACATTTTATCCAAAACCGATTAGGGAAGAAGGCGCTTGGGAAGAGTCATATAGTCAAAGATGAAGGTCGTATCGATAGGAATGCACGTCGAGATGAGTAGATCCTTGAAGAGTTCCCAAACCATGCAATGTACTTAGAGAAGACTAGCATGGAGGCTAGAGTTTGGGATCAAGAATGCCTAATACACCAAGTAAAGAATTGGGTGTTTTTGGTGAAATCTCTTAGAAGGAAAGGGGTTGAAACCATATCATAGAGGAAACAATGATTGGGTGAGTTCATGAAGGTACATACACTTGTGATGATGAACCACATTGAATATCTAGGTGTAGGATTTATTGTATTTGATGGAGGTGGCCTTAGAAATCGACTGTCATCCCCTTATCATGTTTAAGTGTTGAAAATGACCTATTATGTAATGTCCCTAGCTTTGAACCCTTGGAATAAACTATGTAAATGATGTAATATCAATTATTATTGTAAGGAACATGATGATGAGCTCAAGGCTAAGGCCCTACCATGGACTTCCCAAATATATAGATATATATAAATGTATAATAGAAAGTAAATATGATTAGAGAACTGTGCGTTGGTCAAGCGCAATAGAATTTTAATCTGACGTACATGTACATGATAATAATAAAGAAGCCCACAACTGACTGTGCAAGGAAACAAGAGCATGGGAAAATGATTTTCCTAGGGTTAGGGAGGGATGTATTAATTCATGAAGCCAATAGATGAAATCAAAGTATCCAAGAGCAGACTTATGAGCCATCAATTGTCAAGGTTGACTCATGCACCCCAATCATTTAATGCTTCCAAGAGGGAGGTAGTTGATACAAGTGTTTTTTTGGGGAAAGGAAGGCATGGGAATGAGTTTCTTGTGTCAATCGCACTACAAAACTAGGAATGGGGATTTCTTATTGGGTAAGCAATCATTTGACTTGAATTCATATTTGAATTATCTATCAATTGGGGGTTGCGTAGTTATCTAGGAAGTCAGTTAGATAGCTGCTTGGTCTATGTAACTTGAAATCTCATGTCTGGGTATCTATCTCACCTTGTTTTGGGAAAGAGTTGACCCTATTTTTCTAGTATGTCTATCCCTTTTTTTGAGAGGCAGAGAGTCGTTCTAAGTTCTGGTTCATGGTCATGACTAAAGACCAAAGAAAGAGACTATGAGCATAACTTCTATGTGTTACCTTATTACTTATGTGCAGAGTGGTAGTAGAGATTGCAGAATTATTAAGTTGTGCTTGTGCACCCATAACCCATGTTGTATGCCATTGTTGTAAGTTCATTCCAGAAGCATCTAAGTCACTTAACTGTGGTGAAGTTCATTTGTGAATCCTCTGTAGCATGCCCCATTTTCATAAGCATACCTTGGAACCGTTGAATCATTTCCCAATGTCATTCACGTTCTTGATATTCCTTGCTCCTCGTCGTTGGTGTCATACTGAGCACAATCGCTTAGTAGTCCTTTTATAACCTGAATGGTCAATTGGAAAATGATTGGAGTGAATCCCTTGAAGCTATTTGGTTGTACGCAACCAATATTTGTAATCCTGAAGAGGACAAAACCTATTTCTAAATGATCTAGGGTTCAGGGGATCTTTCTATGCACACACTGAATAGCACCTGGAGGAAGGTGACGCCTACGGGACTGTTGAGTAGTGAATGGGTGCCTTCTTGGTGTTGTGTGGAGTGGGTAATGTGGATACCAAGCTAGTCAAGTCTTCGTGAGGTGTTTGCAATTATGGAGGCAAATTAGATCTAATTGTTTGTCCCTTTTCTTGAGTTGTCTAAACCTCTGTGATGTTGATTGAGTGATATTGAGTACTAGAGTGGTATGGAGAACGGAACTGACTAATGAGACTAGTGAAGGTTGAGACCTTCTGCTAGATAATCGTGTTTGGGTGGTATTTCTATGCACATATTGAATAGGACATGAAGGAAGGTGAATCCCGAGGGACTATTGAGAAGTAAAAGGATATCTTCTTGAGGTTGTGTGGGTCAGGGATTATGGATCCAAAATTGGTTGAGTCTAATAAAGGTGACTGTAACTCGGTGGTGAGTTCACTAGTTAGCATTACCTCCACTACATGTGCATCCCGTTAACCTAGCTATGCACTAACTTGGATTGAGATTGAGTCTATGTGACCGTGGACAGCTTGTTAACCAAACTATGTGTTGTCTTGGCTATGGAATTGTGCCTCTTTGATTGTGAGTGAGCTCCGAACAGTTCCCCTTTCCTTAAGGAAATCATGCCCATTGTGGGGGTGGCCTCTTAGCAGAAATAGTATATGCTAAACAGAGATCCTACGATTGGGTGGAATGTTCCTCTTGTGCAATTAGTTGCTTGGAGAAGCTACATTCAAGATACATGTTTACTTGATGTCTCATTGTTGTTATTTCATTTCCTTTGAATGAATGTTGATGAGAAATGATGAAGATGCATGTTGTAATTAGTGATTGAGAATATGAATTGCTTAGTTAGCAGTAAACATGATACTTGATATCTAAGTGTTGGAAACATGGTATGGAATTCATTAAATGAATGTTTGCATATATATATATATATATATATATATATATATATATATATGACTTGTATATGAAGTCCCATTACGCATATAGCGCTAACTCTACAAGAAGTGAGTGACTAGCAATTAGAAGTTAACGTTTCCACTTGATGGTTTTCTCGCGGGGCGATTGATGCGTAGTGGATAAGGTTGTTGAGAGGTGGTTCACAATATGATCACACCTTACATGCACAGTGTATATGTGTGATGGAGAAATGGATAAGCGCAAAATCGTGCAAGGTTAACTTAGTGCATGTAGTATTGTGCATAGAATAAAGTATGATTACTAGTAGAAAAAGTGAGATAAATGACTATGTGACTAAAAGAGTTAGTCATGGGATTGTTTTAAGCTAAAAATGACTAAATTAGAGAAACACAACGAAAAATTACTAAATACAATGGCTATTTTAGTCATCAGATAAAAAATACAACTAAATAATTAGTCATGTAATAAGTAACACAACTAAAAATAAATAAATAAATAAATAGTTTAATAAAAACTAAATAACAATTACAACTTATGTAATGAACTATCCACTGAACTGGATGAAATTTTTCACTCCTGTATATTGGATTACGGAGCAGGATTCGTCGCCATTGAAGCTTCGTCAGATTTTTGGTTCAGATGGGAGCTATTAGCTAGCGTTTTTTGTCTTTAGAGAAATATGAAGAACGTACTTGAATAATTTGAGGTCTTTGGGTTTTTAAGAGAATTTTGAATAATTTGTGGGAAAAGTCCTATGGATTTGGGTTTTTTCAAGATAAATCTAAATAGCATATTGGAAGAGGTTGAGATTTTTTGGTGTTTTTTTGTTTTCATAAAAAAACTACAAAATGTCGAAGCAAAATTTTGGCTTCGAGGGCTTCAACATAAATAAGCAAACCAGCTACAACTTCGAGCCTGCGAAGTCTCCATGTCGCGAACTCTAGATTCCTAGTCATGAAAAATATGAAGATCACGACGTTGATGACATCGATTACACATATTAAAAAGAACCCATGGTTGAGGGTTCAAACCCCTCAGAGCCCTCTGAAAACAAGAACAACTAATAAGAAGAGGAACTGACCCTTTGGATGCCTTCATGGAAAGTAATCAGGATGAAATGAATAGCGCCTCGACTAAGCCCAAGGTTAAGACGGAGATATTTGAGGGCGATGGAGATGATCCCATGGATATTTTTCTCAAGGCTCACAAGGATGCAAGATTCTCCTTGGTCGCTGAAGCTCTGCAGGTCGGTTATGACACCGATAAGGAGGTTTAATAATGTCATTTCCAAGGCCGTGCATGCCGCGCTGCTTGAGTACGATTCCGATGATAACCCCATTGTTCTTGATAGGAAGAAGATCGAGCCTATTCCTGCACTAGATCATTTGGAGATCGATTATGAGTCGTTTAACGAGGATTTTTACAAGGAAAACCCTTCAATATCTAGTAATTTACAAAACCCAATCCTGTTAAAAATACATATTTTGTTGTATTTAATTAGATGTAGGGTTAGATTCTTTAACACTTATCAAGGTTTTTTTATTGATTATTCCATTGTGTAGATCGTGATTATGTATTTTTATTTAATTTTGGGCTCATTAGGTTTAGTTTTTTACCACGGCCAGAAAAGAGGGAAAAGGGTTAAAGTGGGAAAACTATAAAAATTGTTTCAATGAAGGAAATAGCCCTCAATATGTAGTATTGTATACATTGTAGTACATCCCTACAACGAGAACTTCATTCCTACAATATGAAGTATATCACAAATGGCAGTATATCTTTACCAACAAAACCTTATTCCTTCCGCTATATCACATCTTGTAGTATATTGCTTCCATGAGAACTGCTTTCCCTAGAATCTTTAGTATATAAACACAAATAGAACTTCATCCATACAATATCTATTTAATCACATATTGCAGTATATTCCTAGAAACAATATTTCATTTCTACAATATCCATTATGCAATATATCACTCATCTTCCTACTACAAAATTGGTTTGATCCCTATTGCAATGTTGAAAGATTGATTCTTTGGTGTATATGGTATTTATTAAACGAGTTGAATCTTCTAACAAATAAGAAACAGGTGTTTGATTCTTATTAATTTCGGTTTCAAATCAATCCTAATCATTAATTAAATTTCAGTTTAAGTTGATTCCATAGTGTTCAGGATCATATTATAAATGTAAGTGTGGGAAAAGGGAGGAAAACACCCTGTACATGAGACTCGAGAGAGCCATGGAATTATTTGCATCACATATAATCAGATTAGTATGCCCTTAATGAAACGATGCTTGCATGGTCTTAGTAAGAATCAAGTTAAAATCATTCATCAAATAAATTACTATTCAAATTTCACCAAGATTTTAGAGATTACTATATCTGTGGGATGGACTTGGTTTCCTAAACCATAATAGTTTCTCGTATTTTTTAACTTAATTAAAGATTCTTGCTGATTTTACTCCTAATTAAATACTCATGTCCTCTTGCTTGTATTTGGTGTGATGTTGATCTAGGCATGAGCGATCAAGAAGTTATGGCATACCAGCAGAGTCTCAAAATCAAGGTTTCTGGATTTGATATAACAAGGCCAATTAAGACATTTGAAGATCGTGGCTTTTCTTCTACATTGATGAATGCCATTGTTAAATAGGGTGATGTGAACCCAACCCCTATACAGTGCTAGGCTCTGCCAATTGTACTATCAAAAGGGGATATTATAGGAATAACTAAGACTTGTTTAGGAAAAACTGTTGCATTTATTATGCCAATGATTGTGCAGTTATTTTTTATTATTTTTGCAATGCTTGTGAGATTTAATAAAAACTAGATAAAAACTACAACTTAAGTAATAAAAAATTAATGATATGTCACATGCCTCCCCGTTGGTTGCTTTACCTATGGAAAGGTAATGAAGTACTCATTTTTCTCTACAAATCGTCCTTTGTGTGTATTTTTTTATCCGATTAAGTTTTCAGAGATTTGAGCACATCTTCTCATTTTCTTTGCAAATCATTCTTTGTGTGTATTTTTTCAGCTAGTTATGTTTTCAGAGATTTGAGCACATCTTCTCATATAAGAGATCGAGGTTTTATTTAATATTTTTTCTTGGTTTATTTGTTTATGCAGGTCATTGGGAATAAATGGGACACATACCTCAACCTTCTACAGGATGACTATACTGAAGGGTACTCATTTTGTTGTGAAGCATAAGGGAAAATGACTAGCTCTGAAGTATTTGTGGTTTAGTATCCAAATGTATGTTAATAAAAAATTCTCTTGAAGTTTCTCGAAACTTTAATTGTCTTCATGTATCTGCAGGGTTTGATTCAAGGTAGCTATTTAATTGTCTACATGATTTGATAACTAAGTTTAAGAGATGGCGACTTATGGAACAAGTTTAATTTCTAATGGTGATTTAATTGTCTAAATGATTTGATAACTAAGTTTAAGAGATGGTGACTTAGAGAACAATTTTAACATCTGGATGTGATTTAATTGTATAAATGTTTTCTATTCTTTTCTTTATGGATGTTGCACTCAACTTGCTTTTTAGTTCTAAACATTTCATTGCATTTATATGTTTGTTGATTACCCTTTCCCGAAGAAGAAGCAAGTAATTTTTCCACTTTTGTGTTGTACTTTCGTCGGGCATTGAATTATTCCTTCACACTTTGAACTTCAATTTGAATCCCTTACATAGAAATTCAATTTCAATCCCTTACATACAACACTTTGATAATGAGTTTCACAATTTTTCACTTATACCAAGTTCCTTAGATGCTAGGAAGCTTTTTGTTTGAAGTATGCTTCATAATTTCTATTAGATCACAAAATTAAGGTACAAATCATGTTACCAAAAAAGGATAGCAAATGGATTGTCACCATGAAAAATGGATCAAGGAATAAACACAGATTCCCCCAACCCAAATTATGGTGTCTTAGAAGCTCTATGTCAAATACTTCTACAGTCCATTCCTCACGAACAATGGATTGCACCCAGTGTGGAAGATCAACTTCGTCATCATTAGATCCATGTGAAGGTTATTTGCTTGTCAGAATATCCAAAGTAATACACCAAAGCTGTAAACATCATCCTTCTGTGAAATTTTGCGAGCATTAATGTATTCTGGAGCTCTATATCCAACAATTATATTGGAGAATGGAGTTGCACTCTATAACTCTGCAAGCCCAAAATATGAAACACTAGCAATGTAGTCCCTGGTGAGAAGAATGTTTGAAGACTTGATGTTTCCATGAGAAATTTCTCTTCCTCTGCTATGTAGATACTCAATTCCTGTAGCTGCACAAAGGGAAATACAAGAGCATGTTTCCCAATCCAATGGAATTCGACCTACTCCCCTGTTACCTAAAATAAACAACAATAAGAAATCTAAAAGAAAGTCTTAGATTCAATGTCCCTTTTCTTTGTTCGTGCACAAATTTTGAAAGTGATCAAGTTAACAACAAAATGGTGCCATGAGGCCTTTAGTAATATGTTCCAATCTGAAACTTGGAAAATGAGGATCTTGAGCTGATAAAAAATATATATGGTTATGATGCTAATCCTTGGTTTCTTATTTACATTCTTTTTGGGGTTGGGTAGGGGATAGTTTGAACAAATTACCAAGGGATTTCCCATTGGTACCGGTTTAAAAAAATCTCCCCTTTTGGTGTTTAAAGACTCTAAGTAAGCTCTAACAATTGCATCCCCAACATGACCTCTTTTTTTCTTGCACTTATGGCATTACATGAATAAATTTGTCAAAAGGATTATATTAATGTGATGAGTAATGAGAGTTTCCAAAGTTTAACTTGTTGATGCTAGTGATAAAATATATACCTGTGTTCTTCGAGGATAGTTTACATTATTGCACTGGCAATCTTCACAAACCCAATTTCCATATTCTAGTGCATGAGGCTGCTTGCTCCAAGTATGGCCATTTTTGTGCTCATCTGCTCCTTGCATCCCGTTCCCATAAGATTAGTAATTATATTTGTAATAACCACATTATAGTAGTTGTCATCCAAAAAAGTGCACTCTCAAATCTAAAACCGAAGTATTAATATTCTAATTAATTGCACTAATAGAAATGAGGCATCTTTCATACTTGAAACTTCATATGATAATTTGCATTTGATTCAATATTAGTTTGTAGGGCCAGCATTATCTTTTTGAAATTGTGATGTATTATTCTTGATATATGTAACAACATATGCTTACAAATTCAAATGTGAAAACCATGCAAACTACTATTGGATTGGATGATCATTCCATAGAATAACAAGAACATGATATAAAAAATGCACATGCCTCTATGTTGGATTGAAGCATTTTATCAAACAAAACCATAATAAAATAACAATTCATGTCATAGAGCATCAATTAGATGATACAATCAGGGTGTTTGATATCCCATCAATGTTCAAATCCTTTAGAGACACTTTTTACCTTTTAGGAGTTGGACAAAGTATAAATTTAGGACAACTTTGGTAGAATAGATACCCCACCCTAACTTCTTATAAGATTGTAAATTCACTGCATTCCACTGTAGTATTTTCAAATTGGGAAAGGGAAAGGGTATTCTTGCCAATTTGGGTTTGAGGAAGAGTGCTACTTGAGCTCATTCCTACCCAATATAATTCACAAACTTCAACAAGGTAATCTCCCCATCCTTCTACTTTTTGGTAATGGTTGTATGTTTACTTTTTTGTTCTTAGCGTTCCGCGATCTGAGTGAAAAATGAAAATATGTGGTCCTTTTAGATATTTTTGTGTAGGTTTCGTTTATAAATAATATATAAGCTTGATGTATAGCATGTGGAAACAGAAGTAGAAGAAACGACCATGCCCATGGTCAAGCGTGTGATGCCATCTGCTGCATCTCTAGAGGAGGACACTATTTTTATGTTGATATTGTAGTTCCATGAATGTCCTAAAACTACAATCGAGGTTTTGCTTAAGGAAGTCTGTCGAGTTCTTAATCCCGGAGGCATTTTGGCTTTGACAGATAACTCAATGAGTGACTTTGTTACACTTCTCTAAGGCATACCTGATCATTTATTTATGTTATATGAAGACATGCCTGATGAATTCTTATTTTATACATTTTTTTTTATTTGTTGTGCATCCCAAATCTAAGAGTTTACAGGAAAGAGGCCTTCTTTCTTGCAAAAAAAAATTGATTTTTCCTACACATCAATTCAAAGTTCAAAGAAAAGATCTCCATAATATTTAAAAAAATAAACATGAATGGTGAAACAAAAAAATAAATTCAATGACCATTATTGATTTATAACACTTGAATCTCCATCCCACCAAGATCCAACCAAACAACAAACTCCAGAGTAGCTTCAAACTACAACTTTATGCCTCCAAACATCATACTCTACTTACAAAAGATGTAAAATAGGACTGCAAGGTTTCTTTCTCCAACTGCTCACTTTCAGCTCCTGAACAGATGTAGTAATGAATAAAAATGGTGGCAGGGACTCCAGAGTCCAAACAACACTATTCAGCTCCAAACAACAACTTTTCTCCTTGTAATAGATATGTCCCAACTCAGATATTAATGGATGAATGAAAATGGTTGGGGTTCATTTTCGTAAAAAATCATAAGTTTAGATTTTATTTTAAATGTTTTTTATTTATGTTATTGGAAAAATCGGGCCACAATGGGACCACACTAAAACAAGGATGTTTTGGTTCCCTTTTGGGACTGTCATGCTTGGGGATTCCAACGTCCCTTCATTTGTCAGGGGATAACTGGGAATTCCCTAGTACATTTCGAATTTTAGTAGGGGAATACTTAGGGATATGGAGAACCCCCTGTTGTCCCTAAGGGAATCCCCAACTCTTGGGAACATCCCTGTTTTCCTTGAGATAGGGAACTCATGGGATGAATTTCCAAGGTGCGTGGAGATTGCTAAATATGTAACCATGTAATTTTCCTTAACCCTTTTGAATATTTCATGTATTTTCTTACACATTGAGTTATTCCCGAGTTTGCACTTAAAATCTAATAGAGATAGCAACAACGACATTTGAAGAGTGCTTCAAGGGAATTAGACATTATTGAAGGCATTTTTGAGGATGAAAACATTGAAGTGGGGGAGGATGTAACGCCATTGGCTAGAGAAGGCCTCGGGGCCCTCCCTCACCCATGATGGAGACATAGGTTGATGGCATGACTGGAGAGAGGATGGGATCTTGGTCACACTACCCATAGGAAATACTGTCACTCGGTTGGGGATCATGACCTTGGATGTGAGGATGACCTTACTTAAGCAAGACAAGGTGCACCCATTCCCTAACAGAGCACACCCAACATGATTTCCACAAGGGAATGTCGAGTTCCAATAGAAGAGCTAATTTGATTGGGAATCCCACAACACCAGAAATGTCAAGTCTTTGACTTGTGCAAGCAAGCGACCATGGTTTGGAACAAGAGAGAACTTTTTTAAGATCGAGCTAGTGGGTAGGTGACATTAATTGGGAAAGGTGCCAAGTGCCCATGCCAAAAAGGAACATACAACACTAACTCGAGTGAGAATATTAAGAAGATGCATTAATAAGGAAAGGTTGGGTTCCTGATGATGAGGTGACTCAAGAAGCACATAAGGTGGGCCACACGTCTGAATGGAAGTTGTGGGACCATGCCTTGGGCATAAGAAAACCAAGGAGTAATTCATCCATGTAGTGGAAGGGCTCCATGAAATCCATGGAGTGCACCCTCCACTTGTATATATTTAATAACATTGCATTGAATCAAGGGAACAAAACTCATCCATACATAACCTAGAGCTTTAATTGGAAGCTCAAGCTAGGATAAGGTGCGAACTAGGAGTTGGGAACAATTTAGTGTAATGGAATGCATTTAGGATGGTGACCTAGGTCGGAGACAGAGACATTTCCTATAGGAGGAAAACCTGTAGTTGTGAAAGGAGTAGGGGTGAGACAATGTATGATCTTCAGTTATGTTATAGTGTAAACCTTATACATGAGAAACTGCCATTAAGGGTGCACTGTAGGAGAGGTTTCTAGTTTGAGTGACCCTCATCATGTTGTAACCAATTTCATCTGCTAAATAAATATTTGGTCACACGCCATTGTGGTGTTTCCAATTATAGTACCCGTGTTGTTCTTTCAGTGTTTTTTTTGTGCAATCTGTGGTTATACATGTATGAATGGCTAAGTAAGGAACTAGGAAATAAAAATCAATAGAAGGGTGAAGGCATAGTTTGGAAGGATTCACAATAGGATGACCTAGTCCCTAGAGGTGAAGTATTGGCAGTTGTGCATGAATGGAAGAGGAGACGAGGATTTGATCTAGAGTTGGACTTCTAGGCCCATGACACCTACTATTTTCAAGTTTCATCCATGTTGATCCAAAGTAATCCCCTCCTTGTATTGAACCTTGTCCATCACATTATGAATGGTGTTGAAACTATAAAATGAAGAGTAATGGGATTCCCAATCAGTGTTTTTATCAAGATTTACATTCCAACCTCAATTCCTTTTTGATGTTGTATTTAATAATGGTTTACAAATCCGAATAAATAACTACCTTCATCTATTAGGTGAAATCCTTCCATATTTTGAATTGTGGCATTGATTTTATGAATCATATTAAAGGTCTCAACCACCAATGTAATCATAGAGCACATCAACATGAAGTGAAACTTTATATGGAGAAATTTTAGTCAACCCTTTTTCATTATGTTTCTTTCAAAGTTTCTACCCAATATTTTTCAACTTTGACAAATATATGTATCACTCCTTTTATACTAAGGAGAAGATGACGAGTCAATTGATTTTGGATGTTGTAATAGACAAGATTCATTATGGTCCACAAGAATATTTGTTCACATTGAGATCCCTATGTTCATTTCACATTCTTTACTTGATAGATGGTGTACATGATCAACATCAATTTTAAAGGGTGACATGAACAAAGTGATACTTTTATAATAAAATATGATTGCTTGAGATTATATTTCTCAAATACTTCAAATATTCTAAATACGAAAGAGAGGTACCACTTGGAATCAAACCTACAAAACCAAAATGAAAAACATATCAAAATATTTACTTGAATATAAATTTGCAAAGTAGTTCTTAAAATGAAAGATGGAAAATGAAATTGGAGAACATATTAATAACCTTGCTAGACTATAAGAATTAACACATCTATGAACCTCGAAGCTCTATATACATTTATGTTATAATAATGGAAAACTTATTTAATCTAATAATTAGATCATTTTACTTATGGTGGTGTTTGGATCTCTAAATACTAATCCCTATATTTTTAATGTCAATAATTTATTTTAAAATGAAGAATGGACTATATGAAAAATACATACCTATAAATATCTATTTAAATTCAAACGTGTTGAACTTTGGCTGTCATTGATGTCAACTAATGTCAAAGAGGATGTCAATTGATCCATTTTGAATCATTTCTGTCAACTGATATCAAAGTGGATACATCATTGCTATGCCAGCTTAAAGAAGTATATGGAATCCATTTGAAGAAGCATATGCACAAGATGGTGAAGGACATGGATGCTAGTTTGAAGAAGGATATCAAAAAGTTGGATCCAATCTGAAGATGTGTGTCCAAGGATACATCATGCATGATCAGTATGAAGAAGCACATAAGGAAGGTACATCATGCAGATCCAGTTCAAAGAAGCACATAAGTAATGTATCCTACTACACGTGGTACCTGTGTAGATATCAAGTCCACCAAGTCATACTCTTTCATGGCAGTATTCAAAGAATTGGTTGGACAAAGGTACATGTGCACAAGTAGCCAAGGACTTGGTTAAGCAAACATACAAGTGTGCAAGTGGTCAAAGATAGGGAGTGTGAAAATAGTAAGAAATAGATTATTGTTGGACAGTCCTAAAAGCATGCAAGTCTTACCAATTAGAAGATGATTTCAGTTAGTAAAGGGCACACAAGTGGCAAGAAGAGTGCATGAGTTGAATTTGTTTATGCTCAAATCCCACAAGCCGACAATACAACATGTGTTCAGGTACCACACGTGATGATACAACAAGGGTCAAATTCCCACCAAGTAGAAGCTAGTTTATGCACAAATTCCTCAAAGCATTAATACATAAGGTGCGCAATACCCATAAGAGATGGTACAACAAGGGTCAAAGAATCATCAAGTCGAAGAGTAAGGATGCGCACATACCTTAAAGCAATGGAACATCAAGAGCGCAAGAGTACACCACTAATGTGTAAGTCCCACTAAGTAGAGGACCATGGATGCGAAAGACCCACAAAGGATGACACATCAGCAATGCAGAATATGGCATGTGGAAAAAGCACAATCCATGAAATATGGAAGAAGGGATTCCACAACCAACTTGTGGACATACAATTTGTGCAGAACATGTATAAATAGAGATACAAGTTGGAGATTTGAAGTAAGCTCGATGGAGAGATTGTAGAGATTCAAGTGGAAAATACAAATTTATATTCAGGGCATCAAGTCGAGGACAAAACATCATGATCTAGCAAGGATCCAAGTGCGCGCATGCAGCAGAATGAAATACTAATGGTGCGCAGAATGATGTTGTAGATCTGTGACAGATGTGCAAATACTAGAAGGCAAAAACACAAATGTATGCACAAGTACATGAGAACTTAATGACATTATTGTAGATCACACGCAAAGAGTCACAGATGTTGTCAGAAGCACAGAGACAAAACCGAAGTATATCAGATGGTGCGAAAATGTTTAACTAATGCACGAAAGTTTAAGTGAAGTGTGCGAAGTTGAGAAGTCCATCTGATGTGCAACGATAGAGTATCAACAAGATCCAATAAGCACGTCATGATGAAGATGATCTGATGCAAGTGCGTTAAACCAAAAGGATGAATCACTTGATGCACAGTATGTCATAGATTGTCTAAAATATAGTGGCACTTAAAAAGAATGGACACATGAAAGTGAGTGCACTGTTCCATTTGTTATTGGTGCATTATCTCAGAAAAAAAATCTATCAATTGAAATAACGGTATCAATTGGTGAGTGTAGTTACGCATTAGAATATCGGTGGAGTATACCTTAGTGCAAACTACAAGATCAACATTACACATTACATGAATTAATACATCAGCAGAAGTGTAGAATTCAGTGGAAGGAGAAGTCAAGTGATGTATGCAGCATAATGACAGTGAAACATCTGGATACAAAGGTAGCACACAATAGAACTAATATCAGAATATCAGAAGTGTGCGCAATTCAGAATTTCAATAAGTCAGAATCTTATATTGGATATCTGGGCGGCAGGATGGGGCAAGGAGAAGGAGGTTGTAGCCTCCTTCCAGTTGGTGCTGGAGAACACAGGGAGTTGGTGCTTCCTTAAGTTCAGTGCCTGTAAAACCACGGCGTCGATGCCTCCTTTCAGTTAGTGTTGGTTAATCCAAGAAGTTGGTGCTTCCTTGAATGTATTATTTTCATTACAAAAGATAATTCTATGGTTTTCTCCCCATTGGGTTTCCACCTCAAAATCCTGTGTGTTTTGTGTTCTTTGTCTTGGTGCATATATGGATGAATGATTTTGTTTATATTTGATGCATAACTCAAGATCATGATTAATTTAAGACCAATCTATTAAATAAGGTAAAAACCACTGATAACTGCGCTAATAATTATTCATCCCCCTCTCAGTATTAAATTGATTCCAACAATTGGTATCAGAGAAGTTGTCTTCAGTAACATGTTAACATCTAGAAGATAGATCCTTGCACAGATATGGACAAGCAGGAAGGTATTTCTACTAACAGAGCACCAAGGTTTGACGACACCAATTATACATTCTGGAATGTCAGAATAGAAATATACTTGCAATCATTGGGATTAGATGTTTGGAAATCCATTGTTGACGGTTACAATGTTCCAACAGTCGTGCTAGTTAATCTAGCTCAAAGAAGAATCTATGAAAGCAATGCAAGAGATAGAAACACACTGCTATGTGGGTTGATAGATAATGAATTTGTCAAGGTTATGCATTGCACTTCAGCCAAGGAATTTTGGGACAAACTCAAAGGTGTCTATGAAGGAGACGAAAAGGTAAAAAAAGAAAAATTGCAGAACTACTTTGGGTTATTTGAATCTCTGAGAATGAAAGATGAAGAAAACATTACTGCTTACTTCTTGAGAGTAAATGAGACAGTAAAATCTATCAAAAGTCTTGGGGTTACTTTGGAAGAAGAAGTTGTGGTATAGAAAATATTGAGAACTTTACCCTCAAGGTTTGATGCGAAGGTGCCTGTGTTAAAATAGCAAGCTAATATTGAAGACTTGACGAAGGACAAGCTTTTAGGGGATTTTGACTGCATACGAGATGAGAACTGAGAAAGAGATTCCCATAAAAGGGGAAGCTTCTTTTAAGTCCACTGGAAGGGATAAGCATGATCATGGAAAGGAATGCTATGATGAGTCAAATGATGAGGAATCAAACTTTGAAAAGAGGATGAGGTAAGTATAAGAACAAGTTTCCCTTCAAATGTTTCAAAAGTGAAGGAGTAGGTCATTATGCCTCTAAGTGTCCTTACAAAGAAAATGAAGACAATGACAGTGACAAAGACTCCATTTCATATGATTGGAAAACTGCGCAATCTCAACATAGACCTGAAAATAAAAGGAGGATTCCAAAACAAACAAAGAGTATGTACATTGAGGAAGGAAGCAATGCATCTGAAGGAAGCGACTATGACGAAGAACCAAAAGAAGTACTTTCATGGCATTTTTGGAAGAAGAAATCAAAGATGAAAAGAAAAAGACCATTTCAAAGAATACTCCAGTTGCGCAAAGCAAACCAATATCACTAGACAAATACTTCTTTAGTGGATCATTAAAAACACCGCCAAATCTTGTTACTGAGGTCAATATTGGTAATCAATACGAAGAAGATGAAGATGCTGTAGACATTGATTGGGAAGGTGAATAGATTAGTGCCCTGGATGACTTAAAGAAGTCAAGGAAGAAGAATAAATTCTTGCAGGATCAGTTGTCAAAGTATGAAGAACATGAAAATCCATTTCAAGAGTATCTTGATGCAGAAATTTGTGAAAAGGAAGCCAACCATGAGATACAATTGATTTGTGCACAAGACAAGATCAAATTGCTTGAGAAAGATAAATCTTCATTGAAATTATCTTTGGAAGAACTGGAGCAAAAAATCAGGATTCTATCAAATCAGCTTGAAGAGAAGGACAAAGATATATCTCGTCTAGATTACATATTGATTTAGATAAAGGGAAAGAAACAAGTCCAAGAGCACATAGTGATTTGCACACATCAAGAAAACAATAAGGCCAGTATTGATGATGAAGTAAAAAACAAGTTCAAAGACAAGGCATCAATCTTGAACAATTAAAGATAACCAGAAGACAGAACAAGCCTTGGTTATGAAAAGGCATCAAAGAAGGTCTGCGACAGAGAATATTTCTCGAATCATGTTAAGTTCTTCAGTTATCATGATTCCATCAATTACAAATCTTTTCAATTTACTAACTGAATAAGGATTAATAAAATAAAGTGTGCAATATGAAATCGCTTCGGTATACTACAAAATATTGTGAAATTGTGAGATGATATGCATGTGATATTTTTGGACATAAGGCTATGTACTATCGAAAAGCAGTGAACTATCGAGATGAATATTTATTGCACAAAGGAACCCACATTCAAAGGGACTATAGTGAAAAATCTTTGGTGCAGAACCAAGATAGAAGTGCACACAAGAAAACTGAGGTAAGGAAATCCCCTTAGAAGTACACAGAAGAAACAGACTATTCAGGTGCATCTAATGCAACAAGCAATTGCTTCCCCTCTATATAATCCCATATGCATTGAGTGAGACCCTTGAGTTCAACATGATGCATCTTAAGGAATTCAAGGGGCGTGTTAGTTATGTGTGTGGTTAGAATGTGTCTGTTACAGTATCCATTATGGTTGCATGAGGTTATATGTTAAGTTGTTAATGTCGTAGAAAAATTCAGATACATGCACACATTAAGTTATTGCTAAGTTATATTGCATGTGATACAGTACAAAACAAAGTAATTTTTGAATTTAGTGGTGCAGATGCAAGAGAAAGCTTTTTGCATGAAGAAACAAACATTGCTAAAATATAGACATAAGACTGCACAAAGTGAAAATTTTCATTATATTCAAATTCAATATGTTTACAAAATTGCATTATTCAGGACTCCATGCCAAGGCCAAAAGGCGTACACAAACAAACACCGACACAATTGAAGTGCTAAAGAAATCTATATTAACTGCAGTTCAAGGTCAATTTCAGTATCTGGCTGGTGTGCAAGATGAAGCTCCAAGTCGACCAATACTAACGCAGTACACTTTGAAGCAGGATGCATAGAAAGGAGTTAGAGTTACAAATGATGGTGGTTCAACATGACGAGGCTAAAGCAAGGACATTTCATTCAAAATCTGTTGTTGTTGGTGCTCCAGATTGTCGACCCGCCGGGTTAGGAGAATCAGTTGCTCAGAATGTCTGTGACACACTTGTGACTGAGCATTTGATGACAAAACTCTGTTTCCTCCATTCGTTGTTTCCAAATTTCCATATCAACTCTCAAGCGTGAGAAATCAGACTCTTGATTATGCACTGCAAGTCGCACATTCTCAAGGGAGCTATTGATTCGTTGATAGAAGGAGGCTATTGGAAGAAAGAAGAAGAACCAGGTGACAATGTGACACAGAATTGCAGAAGTTCTAATGGTGATGAACCGGGCATTATTCATGGAACTCTTATAGAATTGAATAGAAGTAGTTCACGCACATGAAATTAATTTGATGAGATATGCATTCAATAACGCAAAAGTCAAAGAAGGTGGTGGAGTTGCCAAAATTGAATGTCAAATTTAATATGTTGTGGAAAGGTGTAAATGCAATTCATTAGGTCGTGCGACAGAATGATGTTTCCCCAAAATCTCAAGTACGATGATGACATGTAATTATTCTCACATGAAATAAGTATATCTGCTATAATGTTGAGCTGACGGATAAACGTGCAAAATACTCAGTTGTCATGGCAAGAGATGTGACAAAAATAAATGTGACAAGGCAAGGTGACACCGAAGTAAATGCGAAAAATGAAGAAGTCAGGTGCATAAAGGAAGCAAATGAAAAGATAAGGTAGAACCAAAAAAAGGTTTTGTCACTGTGTAGTTGGCACGAACCGATGTCTACATGAATCATTGTGCAAAGAATGATGTAATGTTGTGACAGGAATAGGACATCAAGATGAAGGAGTAATGTAACACCTATATCAAGAAAGCAATCAAAGATAATTATGAAAGGATATCAGTGCAGAATTACAACAAAGAACAATGAAGCATGAAGAAAGGGGGAGTCATCCCTGAAAACAGTTGAGGTATAGGCCAGTGCAAAATAAAGCAAAAGAAGAACCTACATTGCATAAGTAATCACACCTCTTTTCCATTGATGTCAAAGGGGGAGAAAAGCATGAAGTGGGTTGTACATTGATTATGCATAAAGTTGAATGCAACAGAGAAGAACCGACATGAAGAAAAGCATAAAGATACTTGAAGAGATATAATGAAGCTCCAACAGATGTGAAAGAGCTTGAAGAAGATCATTGAAGAAACAACATAAAGATGCAGCAGATGTGAAAGAGCATGAATCAGATAATTGAAGAAACAACATAAAGATGCAGCAGACATGAAAGAGCGAGAAGTAGATCTCCTTGATTTGATAAATGGCATTGGAGATAATAGTACATATGGTCTACGCAGAAGTAACAGAAAGAATAAGAGTTTGTGTCGAGGTAATAGAAAGAAGAAGATTCTGTGCAGAAGTAATAAAAAGAAGAAGAAGTATTAACAGCAAAAAGCATAGGAGTCAAAATCCCAAAGAAACTAGAGGGATCATATATACAGGGGGAGCACTGCGACAAGTACATATGAATCATACAATTCAAATAATATCATACACAACTTCATAATGTGAAATTATAATTCACTACAGATCTAAGAGCTGAGGATACCTCACAAAGAAAGAATGAGCACAAAAGTTGAATAAGAGTGAAAACTGCAGTAAAAAAGAGGAGAATAATATTTATGCAACAAAACTCAGATAGGATCAGAATAATGTCACATGATCCAATAATCAATATAATGAAAAATGATGTTACAATGGAGATAATTTGAATCACACAGGATAATGTGAACCTCAGTTGGTCTAGCATAGGGATTATCACCACTGGAGTGCTCTGGAAGACTCAAAATCAATTGAACTAAACCTAAACTCATCTAATTGAAGTCATAATCAGTTAACTAACTAAGGAGGGTGCAATAGTGAGTTTCTCATGCATGTCAATCATAAATGGGTGCATGAGGCCACAATTAGTGGCATACAGAGCTCTAACCCCCCACAAGAGTCAGCTAACTCAAGTGGACTACAATGGAACACTCAGTAGGTTCCTATAAAATAGGGAATTGATTGAAGTGGTCCTAAAATGATGCATGCAAGGCACAAAAGGTGGTATATGGATCCTAGATGACATCTGCACACCACTAGGGGGGAAATGACATCATCAACAACTAGGAAAAATAAATAATGCTAGGTAGGACAAGGATGGAGTATTGAAATATCCTAACACCCACCCTTAATCCATACTATTTCATCTTGGTCCATGGTTACTAAGACAAAAGGTCACCCATACAGTCAAATAAATGATAAAAAAGAACTGTCCATGAACCAAGGAAATGGGGAAAAACCTCATGGGAAAAATACTCCCCCTCAAAAAATAACAATAGTAGGGAACTCAAAGAACCTTCATACTAAGAAGAGAAGGAAAAAAATTTCCTTAGTGAAATCTTTTGCAAAAATATTGGCAAGCTGCTCCTTTGTAGGATAGTAATGCAGGTGCTAGATCTGGATCTGGATCTGGATATGCTCCTTTGATGTACCTCCCACTGTGTAGAAGTTGTATTTTCCAAAACAAGTCTTTCAGGAACCCTTCTTTCTACTGGAGTGAATGGCTCATTGTGGTCCAAATCATGCACCTTTGAGTACCTTTTATCAGAAAACCGAGATTTGTACTTGGCTGTAGATTCCCCATTGCAAGTCTCCTAAAGATGTTGTGGATCAAACCCCACCATCATGTAGCACCTCTCTAAGAGAAGTGGATCTGCATGACATAGTGCAAGTTTTGCATGATAATGAGATCAGGTGGTTCTATGGTAAGATGGATCCCCAACTGTGTTTCGAGCAGCTACAAGGACTTTGTGATCCCATATTGGCCTTGGCCATGGATTGGGAGCATGTGTTGGATCTGGATCTGAATATGAATCTCCTTGAACTTTACTCTCAACATCAAGATATTGATCCTCATCTTCATTAGAAGAGATATCACTCTAATCTTCATCAGATTCCGATGGGGTAAGTAGAGAGTATGGAAAAAAATGTGAGAATTCATATGCCTTGGAGGCATGGTTTGCAAAAACTTTCCCTATAATCTTCCTAGTAGAGATCTCTACAATCTCAATTGTGTCAGTACCAAAGACCACTTTATTCGGTGAACCTGTGTGAGTCATCTGATATACAGACAACAAATTTGCTAACAAAGAAGCCACAAATAGAACATTTTTGAACTTCCCATGCTCCATATGTACTATGCCCTTCCCTTCAATAGATATCTAAGATTTGTCTCCCATGTGAATAATCGGACCATCTTTGATATCTAAAGAAGAAAATGATTCTCTGGAGGAAACCATGTGGTTGGAGGCTCCTGAATCTATGAGGAGGGCTTCTGATTTTTAAAATCCAGCCTTCAGTGCATGGCATCTCTCATGACCATCAGACACTTCCAGAATCAGTCTCTCTTGCACCTTTTGGGAGGGAAATGTTGTGTGGTTCAAGAAGCTTGGTCATCTAATCTATCTTCTTCTGCATGCAAGATCTCTCTGGGTGGCTTCTCTTCTTGCAATAGGAACACTTGGATCTCTCAAATCCCTTCTGTTTATCCTTCTTAGAGATGGAGTCTCCTTCTGATGGACTTGACTTGGAATTATTCTTGGGTTCAGATGTCCTCTTATCCTTTTCCTTGTGCTACCCTTCCCATTCACACTTTTTGCATCTCTAGCCATAAGAGCTTGATCTTTGGAGGCCTTCAAGGCACCCATTTGGATCAACTTATCTTTTTCTTAGACGAGAGATTCAGTGAAAACATCTAAGGAGGGAATCTTCCAACCAGGGATTGACATTCGCCCAGATTGGAAGGTAGAGACAAAGATGGAGACCTCAGGACCTAGCTTGCTCAGAATGGATAGCACCAGCTGCTCATCCTTCTTCTCAATGCCACACTGCTTGCATTACATAACCAGAGATTTGAATTTTGAAAAGAACTATTGAATGGTATTGAAACTGATCAGTTGCATAGCAATCAACTCATTTTACAGAATATGGCCTCTTAACTCATCTTGTTTGCTGAAGAGGGTATCTAACTTCAACCATAAATCTCTTGGTGTAACATACCCCTTTGCTGAAAACATTTTATGTTTGAAGAAGACATTATCTTAACTTTTATTGTAAAGTTTTATATTTGGACAAGTGTCCAAGGATGACTGTAATTGCACAATATTATTATTTAAATAAATAAAATAGGAGACACTCACCTAAGGAGAATTGTTGAAAGAGTGTTTCCTGACCCACTACGTGGAATGGAATCTGGGGTATAAGGAAATGGACAAGTGGCAGTATCATGAGGCAAGTAACTAGTTGTTGGTATGGGACAACTCCCTTGAATTGTGGTCATAGTGCCCTAAAAAATGGGACTGGAGCTTGAGGCTCATTTATTGAAAACTGACAACCAAAAATACCTAGGCATCTTTTTAAGAGCCATTGAATTTTGGACTGAGGTTCATCACTTTTCCTGACGAGGAAACTTACCTTGTGGTTCTGCTGTATGCACACAAGAGATTCAATGAGAGGAAAAGCTATGTTTTTTATCATGGTGTAAGTCTGCCTTGTTTACTGCTGAGTACAGAGTTTTTACTACTGAGTGTAGAGCTTGAGGGTTTTTGGCAAGTCTCTATTGATTACTGGTTATACATTTTGAGTGCCTTGCTTCTACATAGAGTCTTCTACCTAGTGGTTCAGTAAACAGGCTCGGGGGTCCAAAGGAGGGAAGTAGTTTGGCTGCTTCTTCTGGAGAAGGTTGGGAGGAACAAGACTCCTTGGGTGTTTGTCCACCCTATCTACAGTTACAAGTTCTACTTGTTATTTTAGCTTCTATGTAGTTAAATTATTTTCTGTAATTGTTGATTGAGTATTCATTAATTAAAAACTGATAGTTATCATCATACAGAAGTAATTGTTTTGAATTTTTGATCTAGTTATGATTCTGTAGAATGATGATTAAGTATATGAAATGATTGAATAAATGACTTCCTTGTATTTTTCCACGCACTATTTTTTGTACTGTACTCTAGTACAAGGAAGGAGAATTAAGATAGATAAATGATAGGCAGATTATAGAATGAATGAATAGACTCACATTGTTGTGTTTCCTTAAAATTCCTTATCTGTTAGATTTACTGTAATTTCTTAGCTGCTTGGTAAATTCCATAACTTAGGTTTCTATCATAGATAAAAATAGAAATAATGCTTTTATTCAGACATTCTATTATTTCTATTTTTACAGCAATAGATAAAATTAGATTTAAATTCTCCATGTTTCTAAACGTAAGCGAAAAACAGAAAATACTTATAGTTCTTTATTATCCTACTTATCCATTCAAATCTCCTAATAAGACTTTTATCTATCATGTATTATAATTATTTTAACATCAAAACAGTTACCATATTCACGATTGAAAACAAATATCATTGCAAGCAGTTTAAACAAAATTGTTAACAGTTAAATCGTCATTACCATAAACCCTTTAACACAAAACAAATCTATATTGGACGAAGGTTGTATTATTGATAGAACCCTAGCTTCTGTATTACAACTTTTCAATATTCATTCAAAACCCTTATCACTTCTACATATTGCAATGTATTAACACTAGTAAACAAAACCCTTTTTAAACATAGCATTCACTAAACAGAGTTTCGACTAAGGTACTATGCCTTATTTATATATTTTTTTTATATGCATGCAATCATATCCTATACATGTGAAAATCCTCACAGCAGATCTAAGAGATGATGTATACCTCACAAGAAAGTAATTAATTAAGCAAGAAAATAAAAGAAGAGTGTTCAATGCAGTATAATGAGCAACAGAATAATAATACAGTAGAACTCAGATAGAAGCAAAAATACTTCACACACACTAATTAATTAATCACAATATGGACAAATAAATAGTACAATGCATGAGGAATTCGAATGCCTAAGGTGGCAATTCAAATTAGCCTTCATGGAGTGATCAAAGGATCACTGAAGTGTCATCGGAGCACAACTAGTATCATCGGAGCACTCTGGAAGTATTCATCATCATCAGTGGAGTCATCAATGCTCAAGTAACTATCAACCATCAGTCAAACTGAGTCTGGTAGGTGTAACTGAGTGCAACTCACTGTAACTAATGGTAACTAAGTGTAACTGAAGACAAGACTGGTAGGTGAAGGAGGGTGAGTTGCTTCCTAAAATCAAGGAAGAAGGGTGCATTAAGCAACTGGAGGGCTAAAAATGAATAGTGAGAAGCTCCTGGGGGCTGGCTAACTGAGGGTTGGGTGCTAGACTGATGACTAGGATGCATGCAAACCCTAAAAGTGCATGCATGACTGAAAATGTAAATGATCAAAATACTGGTGGGACTTGGATGGAGGATAGGAATATCCTAACAATACAGTCGTGACCTCAACACAAAAAAGTTCATTTGACGAAAGGGCTCAATTTTTTAACATTAAAAACAACCATTCCTTAAAGGACGAGCCTAGGTTTACAAACCCAGCTCTAAGCAAAACCAAATAGACATGTCTCAGTAGCAAAAACAACTACATATCGATAAATTTAATGTGTACAAGAAATTGGAGCTTGAAACTATAGTTCTAAGAACCAAGCCTTCTGTCCTTCAACACTAAAAACCTTTCTCAGCATTATAGTTATGCACATAACCAAGGACTCGAGGCCATTCATACAACAAAACGAAGTTTAAACATTAGGGTTTGAGGTTGCAAAAATGAGACAGTTTGGCTCTCGGCCATTAACAAATAACATCAACATTAAAATAACACAGAGCATCACTTCCAGGCACTATTCTTTTACAGCATAAAAACCTTAGGCCAAACCCTTCTCATTTATCAAATAGTCGAGGGTTAAAACCCTAGCAAACAAGTGATACATTTTGGCATACAGTAACACTGTAGAGTACATAAAAAGGGTAGGTCGAGGATGCAATCCTCCCTACGCATGATTCACAACATGTAAACATTACAACAATGACCACACCTTCAGAAAAATTGAAAGCTTCGGCCAAACCAAACACAACCATCAGTTGCCAAGAGAAACCACAGGGGAAACCACTGAGACTTACCGATTCAAGCAATATTTTCCCACTTAGCTTGAGCATGGAACCCTATAGATGAAAGAACCTGCCATGAACACAGAAGGTGGTTAAATTTTATTCCAAAGCTAAAAAAAATACTGACGATTGCAACAATATGAAAATTTCAGTAAGACATTACCTTTATATTTAACCAAAGGTCGAAATTGATAGTTTCTGCAACCGGCTTGAATCCAGAGTCACTCACAATTCGCTTGATGAATACAGTTATTACATTCACAGTAATGGCTTAGCTCTTAAACCCTGAAAACTATCAATCCTCCATTATAGGTCATGGTATCGAGCCTGAGGAAGGAGTCCTCAAGAACCGGCTCGAAAACCCTATAGAAACGCAAGCCTGTCGGCCACACCACACCCACACCCTTGCAAAATGAATGCCAAGTTTATCACCGTAGTCGAGGTAAGCCAAATGCTGTTAGGGTTACGTTATTACTAAGAACTACCATGTGAATCTAGCCACGGTGGATGCCAACAGGCATTCCACCATCATCATATTAATGCACTTTAATGATCCTTTCTACCATCAGTACAACAACTTAGCAACGAACCTTGCAACCAAGATATCATATGGGTAACCTTTGGGATTTACATTATAGTGTGAGTTACCAATTATCAAATCATCATATTATTGTGCCCAAACATGATGCTTTTACACGATGACCTAGCCTTAGTCTCGACCATCACCTTGGAGACTTGCAACATGGTCATAAGGGTTACATATTATATTTAATACATGATATTTCATAAGTAAAGTTACCAACCTTGAATTAGGACTGACGTTGATTATTGTCGAAACCCTTATGTATTATATTAATACCACAAAAAGCACATAGTGCAACTTTATCATAAACCTTGGGTACTTTGTGTCAAGTGGTGATAATGTTTATATTATCAACCTAGAAGATGTGTGATTAACAATAGTGTTATTGATAGATACTATCACTAGTTTAGCCTATGCTTAGTCTATTGAATTGCTTAGAATGTATTCAAAGCAAGGTTCAATAGGAAATACATAGAAACTAAGTCAAGGACTTTCTGAAATTTAAGACATGTTTCTTTTAGCATAAACAGTTAAATACTTATTATCATTCCTTTTATGCAGAGTGTAAATAATTTTTTTGATGTGCCACTTTGGCTTAATAAAATAACATAGAAACTGACAGTAGAGTATGACACGAGTTAGTTATTTAGTTGAAGCAATCATCAAAGCAGATATCACCCTGAAAAGCTTCTCAAGTTACTCTAATCCTCTTTTAAAAAATGGAAAGCTAATTGACAAGAGTGAGGATCTCCATAGTTTCACTTTCAATTTTTTATTAATCTCTTACCTATAATCTACATCAAGAGGTTCAAATGCTTTAGCAATATAGCTAAGTAAGCCTCAAGGTGTCCATAAGACCCCTTCATCATCAACAAACAAAAGAATACAGTTAACACATATAAACAATAACTATAGCAAAGGGAACTTTTAAAGCATTGACATCGTCACAAAATAGTACAGTTGTATAAACATTACAAACATTTATTTCAGCATGTCGACATAGAAGCATTTAATATGATTCCGCACAGCAAAGTACAACATTTAATGCTATGTTGAAAAAATGTAAATTTTGTGAATTTTTAGGATGTTACACTTGTATTCTTCAATCCTTCGATGTGGAAGAGTAGATCTCTAGAAATATGAATACACATGAAACCAAATGCTTCATCCATTCTATTCAGATACTTGGTTTTCTCCACAGCTGATTTTGGTTCAGGATCCTTCCCCGTTGTCACTTTGTACAGTTATTTCTTGCGCAATACCATCTACATATCATCTCCCCAATCAAGGTAATTGAAGGGTGTCAGGATCCTGGGAGAGAGAGGAGAGTTCGAATTCTCCATTACAACTACTGGAGCGAATACAAGGTGAAAACTGTTGCAACTATAGAAAACTACTACCGCAACTGCTGCAACACTCAAAAACTTTGAATAACCTGCAAAAAAATCACAATAATGGAGGTATACTACTGCTGAGAACTTCTTTAGGACAGTAGGAACTTTTATCTGGATCCTTCACACCTGGCTAGACCTCAATGGATTTCTCCAATGAATTCAATGCAATGGAACCATGATTTGATGTGGGAATCCAGAGGCTTCTAGTGCACTACCGAAAGCCGTTGCTCAACCTATTCACTCAATGGCTTTGATACCATGTGAAATTGTAAGTCATTGCAGATATAAGAGTTGAGTATACCTCACAAAGAAAGAATGAGCATAAAAGTTGAATAAGAGTGAAAACTGCAATAAAAAAGAGCAGAAGAATAATTATGCAGCAGAACTCAAATAGAGGTAGAATAATGTCACATGATCCAATAATAAGTATAATAAAAAATGATGTTACAATGGAGAGAATTTGAATCACACGAGAGAGTTCAAACCTCAGTTGGTCTAGAATAGGGATTATCACTACTGGAGTACTCCAGAAGACTCAAACTGAATTGAACTGAACCTAAACTCAGCTAACTGAAGTCACAATCAGTTAACTGACTAAGGAGGGTGCAATAGTGAGTTTGTCATGCATTTCAATCAGAAATGGGCACATGAGGCCACAATTAGTTGCATATGAAGCTCTAACCCCCACAAGAGTCAGCTAACTCAGGTGGACTGCACTGGAACACTCAGTATGATCCTATAAAATAGGGAACTGACTGAAGTGGTCCTAAAATGATGCATGCAGGACTCAGGAGGTGGTAGATGGATATTGGATGACATCTGCACACCACTAAGGGAAAATCACATCATCAACAACTAGGAAAAATAAATAATGCTAGGTAGGACAAGGATGGAGTATTGGAATATCCTAACACATAAGGTCTTAACATCAATTCCAAAGGGGGGTATTGTTGAACTTTGGTTATCATTGATGTCAACTAATGTCAAAGAGGATGTCAATTGATCCAGTTTGAATCATTGATGTCAAATGATGTCAAAGTGGATACATCATTCCTATGTAAGCTTAACAAAGTATATGGAATCCACTTTGAAGAAGTATATGCACAAGGTGGTGAAGGACATGGATCCCAGTTTGAAGAAGTATATCTAAAAGTTGCATCCATTCTAAAGATGTGTGTCCAAGGATACATCATGCATGATCCGTATGAAGAATCACATAAGTAATGTATCCTACTACATGTGGTAGATGGGCAGATATCAAGTCCACCAAGTCATACTGTCTCATGGTAGTAGTCAAAGTATTGGTTGCACAAAGGTTCATGTGCGCAATAATCCAAGGAGTTGGTTAAGCAAAGGTACAAGTGTGCAAGCATTCCATGAGAAGACTCTGGAATGCGCAAGCATTGTTTGGTCAAAGATTGGGAGTGCGAAAACAGTAAGAAACAACTTATGGTTGGACAGTCCTAAAAGCACACAAGTCCTACCAATCAAAAGGTGCATTCATTTAGTAAAGGGCGCACAAGTTCCAAGAATGGTGCAGTAGTTGAATTTGTTTATGCGCAAATCCAACAAGACGGTGATATGGTAGGTGCGGAAGTCTCACATGTGATGATACAACAAGGGTCAAAGTCCCACCAAGTAGAAGTTAGTTTATGTGTAGATTCCACAAAGCATTAATACATCGGGTGCCCAATACCCATAAGATATGGTAAAACAAGGGTTAAAGACTCATACAGTCGAAGAGTAAGGATGTGCACATACCTCAAAGCAATGGCACATCAAGAGCACAAGAGTACACCAATAAGGTAGAATTCCCACTAAGTAGACCCACAAAGGATGACACATCAGCAATGCAAAAGATGACATGTGGAAAAAGCACAATCTATGAAATATAGAAGAAGGGATGCCACAACCAGTGTGGACCGGATATGATACTAGAAACTCCAAGGATCGGCTTGGATTTAGAACTCCCAGTCACAGAACTAGAATCAATCACTACAAAAATCTGAACCTTAGATAATAACACACCTTTTTTTGATCATCTTCGGATAGTGAATATCATCACAGATGACACACTAGAATATCATCAAGTTTTTTATCCTAGCTGGTCGCACTACATGTAGAGGGAGAGCATACACCATTGCCTTCTTCTTACACTTGATATATATGTTTTTTGTATGCCAGTTTGCAAGAATCATGGGAACAAAGGATACACAGACCTCAAATCAAATACTTACAGAACTCTCAACTCCCAAACTCCAAATTCCCAAGTGGGTGGGGGAGGATTTATTTATACAAATTTATCCGGTAAAATAGTGACACCAAACTGACAAATGCAAGTAAAATCTAAGATCCACTTTTATGGTGGTGGATCAAATCGTACCCTTTGTCAAATTATAAGTCATCCGAGCCATGTGAAGGAATCTAAGTACTTGTGGATCCATACTGATAAGAGAATTACAATTTACAAGGTGGAACTATTATTAGCAGTCCACGAAGCTTTTACATGAGTCATAGGGGATAATTCATCGGAGCCATGTGAAAGAATCTAAGTACTTGTGGACCCATAATGACAAGAGAATGAAAATTTACAAGGTGGAACTACTATTAGCGGTCCATGACACTTTTACATTAGTCATAGGGATCATATCCTACTAGGAATATGCATCTTTCTTTTCCATTCCCAATATTTGGTCTACCGCAATCACAACCATATCCATCAAATCCATCATCATTGTCAGAGGTAGATGGGATAGAGATTGCAGTATCAGTAAATAAACAATGTGAAAAACATCTTTCTACATCAGACACCATAATCACTTCATTGGGAGAGAAACATAATTATCCTTTAAAACACAATTCCACTTTGTAATTGAGCATGACTTCTTTGGTATAGTGTCTAATCATCCTTCCATCTTTATCCCGTGGGAGAAAATTTTGTGTCATTTTGATAGGTTGTTCTAAAGGAGAATATTTCCCGCCAGTGTGTTTCAATTTGAATTTGAACCACATATAGTTTTGATGAGCTACAATCATGTCTTCATGGAGATGCAAAATAAAATTAGCTCGTCTTTGTACCCAATCTTTTCTAGGACATAACTTATCAAGAAATACTTCTATCCATCCTGACCATTTTCGTTAAACTAAGGAGGATGGATCTCCGCAAATTATGATCTCTCCTTGTTCTCTGCAAAATTGTAGAATCAGATGGTAACTTGTCCATGTTAAATAGCAAGGGCCTATATCAACAAAGAATGTATTTTTCCCATAAAACGCAACAATATCTAGCCATATATAATTTAGTTCTGATAACTTATAATATGCATTTATGAGATTTAGAAATTTTGTTTTCTCCCATCTTTCTAAAATTTCAATTTTGATAGGAGAAGAGTGAATCTGCCTTATCAATGAGATGGCCAGCTGCTTGTCTGTTTTTTTTTGTTGGCATATTTCAGAAATGCCAGGCACTAGATGGATAACTCTTTGATGGTCCAACATCTGATGCCTCGACATTAAACATGTTGAGACTATGATGAGATTCTTCTCTAGTTATCATATCAGCAACACAGTTAAGATAACCAGGTTTATATACAATATCAAAATCAAAATTTTGAAGCCACATAAACCATTTAGGAATTCTAGAATTATTTTCAGCCATCAAACTTTCATTCTTAAAAATTCCTGGCATGATTTTTAAATCTGTTCTGATCATGAATTTTATAGGTTTCAGATATAGTTTGAAATGGTTTAATTCCTTTTTGACAGCAAGACTCTCTTTCTAGCTCGAGGGGTAATTTACTTCTGCACTCTTAAAAGAACCTGAGGCATATCCACAGATTTCTTCTTTATCTCCATGATTTTCTATCAGGACACCTCCCCATGCTTTGTTGAAGGCATTTGTTTCTATGACAAGGTCTCCCGTACCTTGGGGAAGGGAGAGAAGAGGAAGTTGTTTTACTTTTGATTTAATTGTTTTAACAACTTCAAACATTTCATTGCTCCATTTTGGAGGGTGTTTCTTCAATTTTTGTTGTAGAATATGGATGTCATCAACTTGGCCCTTATAGAAAGGACAGATACAATTCAGGATTCCTAAGAAGCGTTGCAACTAGAATTTATCCAAGATTTGATTTAGGAAATGATAAAAAACCTTAAGAACATTCTCTTGGAGGATTACTTGGCCTTTATTGATATTTAGACCAAGAAACTCAATTTTTGTCTTCCCAATCTCCATTTTTCTTTTGGAAAGAACTAAGCCATGTTTATACACTAGCTGGTAGAAATCTTGTAGATGCTTTAAATGTTCCTTCAATTTTTTAGAGCAAGTTAGGATATCATCAATATATAGAAGCGCCCATTTATTTTCCTTGAAAATATCTTCCATTCTCTTCTAGAATTCAGAAGGATCATTATTTATTCCAAATGGGATAACTTTCCACTGATACTGACCATGTGGGACAACAAAATACGTTTTGAAGCGATCCTTTGCTTCAATCCCAATCTGGTAAAATACATTTTTTAGATCAAACTTACTAAAGATCGTACAACCTACAATTCTTTGTAAAAGACTTGACTTACCAGGAAGAGGGTATATGACATGTTGGAGGGATGCATTCAAAGGTTTGTAATTTACAACTAACCTAGGATTTCCTATCTTAATTTCTGAATGTTTTTTTACTATAAATGCACGACAAGCACGAGGGATCCTAAAGGGTTCAATGAGACCTTTAGAAAGCAGGTCTTTGGTATCAGTGTCACAAAACTATTTTTCTGTAGGAGACATTAAGGCTGTAGAGGCTCATTGGGATTTAGTCTTAACCAAAGGATCATATGGTAGAGAGAAAAAATATTTTTCCCTAGTCCAAAAGGCATTAGGACTTTCAGAGGTGAAATATTTCTCAAGCTTTTCTGAAATGTGAGATAAGGCAGAGTCCTTGTGCATTTCTGCATAAGCTATACGCCTTTCCATTTTGAACAATTCTGTAATATTAGGGGCACGATTGAGCTTCTTTATAGGAGTTGTGAATTTGGATTTAGCTTCAAAGGACATGGGACAAGACACTAATATACCATTTATTGTACATTTGAAAAAAAAATTATTATTATCAATAGTAACAGGACTGACTCTAGTCAAAAACTTTGATCCTAAAATACAATCCTCTTTTATATTGTCTAGTCTATTTAAAGAAAAAAATTCTGGCAAACCTTCAATCTTAATTTGGAAGTCTGGAACTCTTCCAAGCGGTTGTACAAGAGTTCCTTCGATTGTCACGCCGTGATCAAAAGTCTGTTCCCAATAAAATGATGGTATGGCTCCTTCTTTTTCCAAATTCATCTGGAAGCAAGAGTCTATCATGCAATCTAGATGGTATGGCTTGAAATATGGATGGAAAAAGAAGACCTTTTATATATTAATTAGGACCAGTAAATAGTCCTAGAATTGGTTTTGCATTTGGATCAGGAAACATAGTAGGTTCGTCATCTTCTTCTGCTAAGATTTCTTCAATGATACTAGGTGTGCTTCTTATTGGTTGTGGAGCCTGATCTTCCAGTCTCATAGATGATGATTCAACCATGTTTGTACCCCAAGTTTGGTTATGATCTCGGCATGATCCCCAGGCGGTCCGAGGGCAGCGTCCCCGAGAAATGGGGGTTCAGGGGCAACGCCCCCGAAAATTTTTTTTGGGGTTGTTTTCGCCAATAGTTTACGGGCCCATGGTTTTGGGTAACCCGTGGTATTTTCCCATTGTATTTCCCTTATAAAAGAAAGACATTGTAACACAGATAGGGTTGATGTATTAGGTATTATGCATTGTAAAGATCTTTGAGATCGTAAAGAGAGACTGTGTGAGACAGTGAAGAGGAAGTGCAGCGGCTGTGCTGCAGGTTGTATCCCTTCGCTTTGCTGGACGGTATAATAATAAGGATTGGAAATTTCAGTGTGGATGTAGCCCATCTTGGGTGAACCACGATATATTGGTGTCTTTCTTGTAATGTGTATGTGTGAGGAAATGCGAAGAAAAAGCACAGGTGAGACATCAGGTAATGCGTTGACCATGGACAGCAGGGGCAGACAAAAGGAGAGAGGAAAGAGCCAAGGTAATCGTGGCAAGTCTAAAATAGGCAGATCCAAGTCCAGACTGGGAAAAATAGAGTGTTGGAACTATGGAAAGAAAGGACATCTAAAGAAAGACTGCAGATCTCTAAAGAAGAAAGGAGATCGACAGAAGGAAACTCCCCAGGAAGCAAATGTAGCAGGTGATGTGTTACAAGATACTTTGATTCTTGCATTAGATAATACTAGTGATTATTGGGTAGTAGATTCAGGGGCTTCATGTCATGCTACACCCCATAGGAAATATTTTCATGATTATGTTCCAGGCAATTTTGGACATGTTTTATTGGGTGATGATGAGCCATGTAAAATTGTTGGAATGGGTAAGGTATGGATAAAATTTAAGAATGGAACTAATTGGGTGCTGAAAGATGTTAGGCATATTCCTGCTATGAAAAAAAATCTGATCTCAACAGGGTAGTTGGGAGATGGCAACTGTCTATCTACGTTTGGAGAAACGTGGTGGAAGATCACTAAAGGATCAATGGTGATAGAAAAATGAGACATGGTAGGTACTTTGTATTTATGTCCTTATAATACTGACCATTCTATCTCTTTAGCTTCTACAAGAACAAATACAACATTGTGGCATCATAGGCTTGGCCACATGAGTGAGAAGGGGATGCAGATTCTCCACTCAAGGAAGTTGCTGCCAAATTTGAAGCAGGTAAGTTTGGAATTCTGTCAAAACTGTGTTTAGGAAAATAGAAGAGAGTCATATTTATCAGGGTTGGGAAAGAGAAGAAGAATGAAAAGTTAGAGCTTGTGCATACAGATGTATGGGGACCAACTCAGGTACAATCTCTTGGTGGCTTTCATTATTATGTTACATTTATTGATGATGAAACTAGGAAAACTTGGTTTTATTGCATTAGACAAAAATCTAATGTGTTTTCTACTTTTAAGAAGTGGAAAGATTTGGTTGAGAATGAGACAAGAAAAAGGTTGAAGTGTCTCAGATCTGATAATGGAGGTGAGTATTGTGGCAAGTAGTTTGATAGTTACTATTCATACCATGGGATTCGTAGAGAGAAGACAGTCCCAGGAACACCACAAGAAAATGGTGTGTTAGAAAGGATGAATAGAACGATCATGGAGCGCACAACGTGTATGAGATTGCATGCAGGGTTTCCCTTACAGTTTTGGGAAGATGCTATAAATACTATTGTTTATTTAATAAATAAAGGACCTTCAAGTGCTTTGGATGGTGGTATTCCAGAAGAGGCATGGATAGATAAAAAGGTAAACTACTCATTTTTTAGAATGTTTGGTTGTGAAGCATTTGTCCATATTGATAAAGAAAATAGAACAAAGCTTGAAGCTTAATCCAAGAAATGTACCTTTATTGTATATGGCGTCGATGAATTCGGTTATCGCTTATGGGATTATGAAAATAACAAAATCATTAGGAGTAGAGATGTGATATTCAATGAAAAGGTCATGTATAAAGATCAGTTGCAGGGAAAGAAACAGGAAAAAGAAAATACAGAGTACGCAATGCTTGATGAAATTAAAGAAAATGAAGTTCCAAAGGTGCTAGAAAATCAAGAACAACAGCAAGTACTTGAAACTCCTGCAAATGTAAGAAGATCTACCAGGTTAAGTAGACTCCCTGAATGATACTCTCCTTCAATGTATTATTTATTGATGACTGATTTTGGTGAACCAAAATGTTATGAAGAAACAATGCAGGTGGAAACTAGAAAGAAGTGGGAGCAAGACATGAATGAGGAGATGGACTCATTGGTAGGAAACCAGACTTGGGATTTGGTTCAGTTTCATGCTGGTAAAAGAGCATTGCAGAACAAATGGATTTACAGGTTGAAGGAAGAAGAATGAGGTAAGAAGCAGTACAAGGCTAGACTTGTTGTAAATGGTTTTGCATAGAAGAAAGGTATAGATTTTGATGAAATATTTTCTCCTGTTGTTAAAATGACTTCCATTAGGACTATTTTAAGTCTAGTGGCGGTAGAAGATTTGCATCTTGAACAGTTAGATGTAAAAATAGCCTTTCTTCATGGGGATATGGAGGAAGAGATATATATGCAGCAGCCACAAGGGTATGAGGTCAAAGGGAAGGAGGATTTGGTATGCAGGTTGAAGAAGAGTTTGTATGGCTTGAAGCAAGCTCCAAGGCAGTGGTATTTAAAATTTGACAGGTTTATGATAGAACAAGGCTATAGTAGATGCCATTCTGACCACTGTGTTTATTTGAAGAGGCTAGACAATGGAAGATATATTATCTTGTTATTGTATGTGGATGACATGCTTGTTGTAGGGTCTAACATTCAGGATATAAATGTGCTCAAAAGGAAGCTAGCTAATTCATTTGCGATGAAGGATTTGGGATTTGGGTGCTACAAAGAAAATCCTTGGTATGAGAATAACAATAGACAGGAAAAATCGCAAATTGACATTGTCTCAGGATGAGTACATACAAAAGGTGTTGAAGAGGTTCATAATGCAGAATGCAAAACCAGTAAGTACACCTTTGGCCAGCCATTTCAACATAAGTAAGGAAATGTGTCCCAAGACACAGGAAGAGATAGATTACATGTCCAAGATTCCCTATCAATTAGCAGTTGGCAGCTTGATGTATGCCATGGTGTGCACAAGAGCAGATATTGCACAAGCAGTGGGATTTGTGAGAAGATATATGAACAATCTAAGTAAAGAACATTGGAAGGCAGTACAGTGGATTCTTAGGTATATGAGAGGTACTACGACTCATGCATTATGTTTTGGAGGTTCAGAAACTGTTCTATAGGGATACGTTGATGCAGATATGGTAGGTGATAAGGATAGCAAGAGGAGCACCACAGGGTACGTGTTTATTGTAGGTGGAACAACAGTAAGTTGGATTTCGAAACTGCAAAAGATTGTTTCACTTTCAACAACGGAAGCAGAGTATGTTGCTGTTGCAGAGGATAGTAAAGAGATGATTTGGTTGCAGAGGTTTATGGAGGAATTGGGTAAGAAGCAGAAGGATAGCAGGTTGTATAGTGACATCCAGAGTGCCATTCATCTTGCAAAGAACTCAGCATTCCATTCCAGGACTAAACATATATAGTTCAAGTACCATTTCATACGCTTTGTTCTGGAAGATGAATTGTTGAAGCTGGAAAAGATACATACTAGCCAAAATCCTGCAGACATGTTCACAAAGGTAGTGACCAGAGAGAAACTGAGTTCTTGCTCGATTTCAATTGGCCTTCTAGCATGAAGGTGAAAATGAGAAATTTTCCAAGTCTAAGGTCCAGCAAGTACAAAAGTGGTGGAGTTGTTGTGATCAGTCTCCAAGTGGGATATTGTTGGTTGTCGAGCGTGATCTTCCAGTCTCATAGATGATGATTCAGCCGAATTTGTACCTCAAGTTTGGTTATGATCCCGACACGATCCCTGGGGGGTCCGGGGGCAGCGCCCCCGAGAAGGGGGTTCGGGGGCAACGCCCCCAAGAAATGGGGGTTTAGGGGAAACGCCCCCGAGAAAAAATTTTGGGGTTGTTTTCGCCAACAATTTATGGGCCCATGGTTTTGGGTAACCCATGGTATTTTCCCATTGCATTTCACTTATAAAATAAAGGCATTGTAACAATATGATAGGTCTATCCGTCCCCGGCAATATGTTGAAGGTGACTTTGTACTCTTGTATGACCAAGATAAAGAACCCTTGGGGGCGGGCAAGTTCAATCCCATGTGGCACGGTCCTTACATTGTGAAGCGTGTCCCAGAAAAAGGAGCTTATGAGTTAGAATACTATGAGGGAGTTGCCTTGAAGGAGCCTAGAAATGGGCTCTACCTCAAGCGGTATTACGCTTGAACCTTTGGTTCGAGCTGATACTTTTGTACACTATTGTATAGTTTTTCTGTACATAGTTTAGATTGCCTTTTGGTTGTTGGGTCTGCTGATTAGCCTCTGTTTGATTGACAGATGTCAACGGGATTTCCTACGTTCTTAGGTTTCATGTATGGTGCTAGCTGACATACGCAGCAGCTTGCTTCTGCTGCCTAGGTTATCTTCTCACCTGACCACCTAGTTGTGTCTTTAGGAGGTGCTTGTCTCGGTCCTACATCTAACAATGTGGCTGAGTATAGTGCCATTGTTGAGCTACTTCGGGATTCCATTTCACATGAAATCCAGTCTTTAGAAGTCCGCTTGGATTCACAACTAGTTGTGTCTCAGCTAAATGGGCAGTACCAGGTACGAGACCCTACATTACTACGGATATTCCTTAAGGTACGACTCTTGGAGAGACATTTTGTTTCCATTACATATATTCATATTCCGAGAAGTCATAATTATATATCTGATGCATATGCTAACTATGTATTAGATTGGCATTTGTCACATTCATCATGAGCACATAAATACAAAGACATTCATACATTTGTAACATACACACATGTAGTAGAACCGAGAACCAAAGTTGTATATACATATAAATATGTCCAAAAATGGTAGTGTCATACAAAACTGGAGCCCATAGCCCTAAAAAATATACATATTGATACAAAAAATAATGAGACCCCGGGATATCTATTCCCTCTGAGGAGGTATAGCTTCTGCCTCAACGAGGTGTGTCTCATATAAATATTGTACTGCATTGGCCACCCGCTACAGTAGCCGCACCCACTCACTAGGAACACCCACTACCTAGTGCTGCATGGCCTCAGGTAGCTGGGCCACCTCTATCTGTGGTACTCGGGAAACCATCTGTGATATGTTGCACCACAATGTCTGGAGTGTGCACCCCGCTACAACATCTATTGCCACCTCATCTCTATCCTGATGACCATGTCTCGGGAATCCCTTGGGTCTCACTGGGCCTTTGTTTGCGAGCAAACAGTCACCCATTAGCACATGATACTACCACCAAAAAGATTTTTTTCATTTCAACTATAATAAAAAAATCCATAAAAATTTAATAAACACAAAACCAAAAGAGTACTCACCGATGTCTCCGAAAGCTGCACCTGGTGGGAGCGGCATGTCACGGACCTGTCAGAAGTCTATCACCACATAGGGATAGTCCTTTATCACGATCACCTGATGGTTGCACCAGCGGAAGAAATCCTCAGTATATGGTGACGCCAGATGGCCACCACCCTATCGTGTCAAGATCTCAGTCCACTGGGTCAGGGCTGGATCATGGAGACTGTGAGGAGGGATATCCACCCTCGGGCTAAGTCCTAGAACCCTCTCAAAGAAGAAGCTGCAGAGGATGCTACCATACCCAAATTTTTTGGCCTTCCCCTCTTTGCATTCCGTCAGTTGTTTCTTCATAGACACCAGCAGAGTAGTACACCAGTCAAATATACTAGGCTGCAAGCATTATGATGCATAGAACATCACCGTTCTGGATGCCTGATGTAGTGCTTTGGATCTCGTGATCCGCACTAGAGTAGCCACAATGATCTTTGTACTCAGATCCATTATGGCATTGACTGGAACTTAGCTTCCCACCGGTCATGTGTTGGCGGGGAAATACCGTGCTATGTAGTCCTGCACAGTGATCCCACCACCCACGGTCCGTGACCAAAGACTTGCCACCTCCCATCTACGGGACAAACTGGTAATGAAATAGATATCCTCTACTTCCAGTGTCAGTGTTTTCCCATTGAGGATGAAGTGTTGAGCATCCACATCCCAGTAGTTGATCAGATGACGGAGTAGTAGGTTTTGGGCCCTTAAATCTCCTAGACTCCAATATTTATATAAGCTACATGCTTGGAATTCTTGTTGTGCTTGCAAATTATTGCGCACGACCTCATCAACCTCGTCATGCTCTCATTCCCTCCACTCTAGAACCATCCTGGAGTGAAAAACATGTACATTTTGGTTAGTTTCATGACTAAAAATTTCTTCACGACCGTACCTGCGGGCTAAGTTGTAGATAGGTGCGGGTACCCGCGCGCAGTCTATTTTTTGACTGCGCGTTTCATGCCCTACCCGTGACCCACATACTTATAGCCCGCAGGTAGCACCGAAGCCATCTAGGGCTTGGCCAAACAAAAAAATCCACCAACCAAAACTGAAATAAAAGCATTGAAATGAAAGGTATGAGAGTGACCACGAACCAGCTCCAGATGATTCTGAACGGTCGCTTGTAGCTCCCACGATCGGCGTTTGAAGTTTCAGGTGAAAACTACCCAAATAACTCCAAATTGGTGAATAGTGCAAATGAATTGAAAATTACAAATTTTATTACTATTTATAATTTTCTGGATCCACTTTTCTATAGTTTTTTCCATTTTGAGCCATTATGAACTAATATCGTGTCATGGAGTAGTGTTTTTTCAACAGATTTCCTCGGCGAGAGTTGTCCTGAACCATTTCACACCTACGGTAGGTACGTTTAACACTTGGCATATAGGTTAGATGCCATTTTCACATGCATTATGCATTCGACCTATTGACCATTTTCATAAACCCTAGCTGCGACCCCGTTTCGTGACTAACACAGGACCTTCACACTGCTATAGAATTGTCGTTATGTGGCGGTAGGGATTTCCTGAACATGGGTACCCTAGTTAGAACCCCTTTATGCATTCTGGTGCTCATGCCATTGTTTTTCCTTAGCATTGGGAGTCCTTTGTAGTCATGCCATGACGTTGTGATAAAGACTCATAATCTACTTTGTCTTATGTTGGCCATCTCCCTTAAGGACTCCCCTCAGTTATATCATGTTGTGATTGCATTGCATCATCCAGCTAGTTGCTTGGGCCTTGTACCGGCTCCCGCTTACTCAATTGTCAGCCTGGTGCCTGAGCACTTTTTCCTATCGAGCCCTGCAGAGCTTATATTTGCCCTTCACAATTTGATGACCTTTTGACCCTGAGGGAACACACCCCCAAGTGTCCACATCCTGCACGCACTTTCTTGGATTGAGCATAGATATGTTCCACTGCTTGGGACTGGTCTACTAGCTATTTGACACTTGTCCCCTCACTTGTTGTACTATAAGCAATTTTACTCTTTTTCAAGCTTTTCCCAAATAGGAAAAAGACCAAAAAAATAAAATATTCCAAAAAGCCGGATGGGATTATGGTTACTATTTCTTGTTGGCAGTTGTTGTGTCGTCTTTGAACAGAGCATTCATTCCATTCCACACATTATGAGTCGGGACTATAGTTGGGACTTAGGAGCTATACTTGTTTCTCAGTTTTCTCCACTGATTGGTTAAGCTTCCAGTCATTATGGAGCCCTCTGTAATGCCTCCTGCATTGCACAGTTTATGTCAAGTCTATGCTGCCTAATTCTATCCATTTGCTCGTGCTCTTGTTCAAAGGAAGTCCTGAAGCCAGTGTCGGCCACTCCTCAGATCTCTTGATTATTGCATGTCGGCCATCCTTATTGAGTCAGTCTGTTTCACCTGAGATCTTCGAAATCTTTCAGCATTGCTGGTACCTCATGCTTCTTGATGGGGGATGCCTTAATGCCCTCCTTCCAGCGAGTCTCGTTCCGTCGACTTCAACTCATTTATTTCGGGACTTGAGGCTTAGCGTTTAGTTGAGTACCTTGAGGCTTGCAGTCATTAGTGGTAGGTTCTCTCGCCATCGATAGTTTTGGGAATACATCAATGTCCCCTGATCGATGGATTCATCTCCCTGATCAATGGATTCATCTTAGTGTTCCACTTCAACCCATTTATTCGCACTCTGATGATTGTGTTCTGTGCCTTGATGCGCATTTTCATTATTGGTGGTTCATCTCGCGTCTGTTAATGGTATACATCATTGATAGGTAATCAGACGATCTCTCATGAGGTTCGACCCCAACTCCTTTATTTACTTGATGGGACTTGCACCGTTGAAGACTTGTGTAGAAGACCCCAGGCGATTTTGGCATTCAGTATGCTACATATTAATTTGACTTTACAGCTGAGATATCACCTCTCAGATTTTAGCAGTTTGTACCTCCAGTTTTGCACCAGTTGTCTTCTTTTCAGCAGAAGACCGTATATTACTGTAGAGGGATCATGGCTATGATCACTTATGACATGTATACATTATATACTGCCTATTGATGGCCATTGTATCAGATTGTTGTACTAGACCGACATGTATTCCGAGATACTATTGTATTATGATGAGTGAGCTGTTCTTTCCACTTGTGTCTCCATCACTCAACTTCTGAGTTTTGTAATGTATTTCGGCCATCGTAGCACTTTCAGTCTCTGACCTCACACATTAAGGGGCATTTGTTACACAAAAATCTTCCACCCTGTGAGCATCAGCATTGTTGGGCCTGTAGGATCCATTTCAGTGACTCAGATCCATTTATATCCTTCAGTGATACCAGTTTTCCCTATTTTTATTCCTACCTGCATGTTGTATCACTATAGCATGCGTACCTGCGAGTTGCATCACTATAGCTCGTGGGTATCAAGTAAAATGGTAAAAACCACTATTAATTACTGTTTACTCCCAAAAAGCGGTCATTGGGTGACCTTTGGCTCTCCATATGCCCGAGTAATGCCTTGATGTGTCCTTTAACCTACCTTTGAGAGGACTATATATTGAGCACATATGGCTTATGGACGGGAGGAAGAGGAGAATCGTAAGAGAACTCTAGTGGATTTTTTTCCCTACCTTGAGTCTGCACTCATTGATCCGTGTAGTTGTGAACCATTTATGTTCACCTTCCAAACTCCCATCTAGTTTGAGTTTGCCATTCATGGAGGATTGAAGTGGTGGAGGCACAAGTGGATTGATCAAGATCTTGGTTCAGATTGGTTGCCGACAAGAGGTCGTATCACTTTGTACTTCTTCTTGTTCATTAATAGAAATACTCATATTCTCGTCCATTCATGGTGTGAATGTCATTTATTACACATTGGGTTACATTTGCTTATGATATTATGGACCATTGTTCTTGATAATGTTAATGCCATTTATATATTATATGTACTTGTTCGATATTGGCTGTTAAGACTAATTTGCAGATTTTGAGTGCATGGATTGAAGAGCCGTTATGAACTAATATCGTTTCATGGAGTAGTGTTTTTTCAACAAATTTCCTCGGCAAGAGTTGTCCTAAACCATTTCACACCTATGGTAGGTACGTTTCACACCTGGAATATAGGTTAGATGCCATTTTCACATGCATTATGCATTTGACCTATTGACCATTTTCATAAACCCTAGGTGCGACCCCGCTTCGTGACTAACACGGAACCTTCACTCTGCTATAGAAGTGTCGTTATGTGGCGGTAGGGCTTTCCCGAACATGGGTACCCTAGTTAGAACCCCTTTATGCATTCCGGTGTCCATGTCGTTGTTTGTCCTTAGGATTGGGAGTCCTTTGTAGTCACGCCATGACGTTGTGATAAAGACTCATACTCTACTTTGTCTTATGCTATCCATCTCCCTTAAGAACTCCCCTCAGTTATATCATGTTGTGATTGCATTGCATCATCTTGCTAGTTTCTTTAGCCTTGTGCCGGCTCCCGCTTACTCAATTGTCAGCCTAGTGCCTGAGCACTTTTTCCTGTTGATCCCTGCAGAGCTTATATTTTCCCTTCACAATTTGATGACCTTTTGACCCTGAGGGAACACACCCCTGAGTGTCCACATCCTGCACGCACTTCCTTGCATTGAGCATAGGTATGTTCCACTGCTTGGGACTAGTATGCTAGCTATTTGACACTCATTCCCTCACTTGTTGTACTATAAGCAATTTTATTCTTTTTCAAGCTTTTCGGAAATATGAAAAAGACCAAAAAAAATCAAATATTCCATAAAGCCGGACGGGATTATGGTTACTATTTCTTCTTGGAAGCTGTTGTGTCGCCTTTGAACAGAGCATTCATTCCACTCTGCACATTATGAGTCGGGACTATAGTTGGGCCTTAGGAGCTGTACTTGTTTCTTAGTTTTCTCCACCGATTGGTTAAGCTTCCAGTCATTATGGAGCCCTCTGTAATGCCTCCTACATTGCATAGTATATGTCAAGTCTGTTGGTTTTGGAGCCAGATCTTCTAGTCTCATAGATGATATTGTATCAGTCGTGTTTGTACCCTAGTTTTATATGATATGTAGGTGGACTGTACAATCACCCTAGCGGGGGGGTGTGGGGGGACATCGCCCCCCCACGGGGTTCTAGGGGGGCTATTTTTCGCTAGCTGTTTTGCGGGCCCATGGTTTTGGGTATCCCATGGTATTTTACCATTGTATTTCTCTTATAAAATAAAGACATTGTAATACAGCTAGGAATGATGATGTATTAGGTTTTATGCATTGTAAAGATCTCTAAGATCAGGAGAGAGACTAGGAAACAAAGAAGAGGAAGTGCAGCGGTTGTGCTGCAGGTTGTATCCCTTCACCTTGCTGGACGTTAATAATAATAAGGACTGGAAAATTCAGTGTGGACGTAGCCCAAGTTGGATGAACCACGATATATCTGTGTCTCTTTTGTAATGTGTATGTTTGATTATATTTGCATTTATGTTTATTGTTATTGCTCTGCGATCCTGTTTTTCTAACAAAGTCTATGCTACCTGAGTCTATCCATATGCTCATGCTCTTGTTCAAAGGAATTCCTAAAACCAGTGTCGGCCACTCCTCAGATCTCTTAACTATTTCATGTTGGCCATCCTCATTGAGTCAGTCCGTTTCACCTGAGATCTTCCAAATCTTTCAGCATTGCGGGTACCTCGTGCTGGTTGATGGGGGATGCCTTAATTCCATCCTTCCAGCGAGTCTCGTTCCATCGACTTCAACTCATTTATTCTGGGACTTGAGGCTTAGAGTTTAGTTGAGTACCTTGAGGCTTCCAGTCATTAGTGGCAGGTTCTCTCGCCATCGACAGTTTTGGGAATACATCAATGTCCGCTGATCGATGGATTCATCTTAGTGTTCGATTTCAACCCATTTCTTCACACTCTAATGATTGTGCTCTTTGAATTGATGCCCATTTTCATTATTGGTGGGTCATCTCGCGTCTGTTAACGGTATACATCATTGACCAGTAATCAGACGATGTCTCATCAGGTTCAACCCCAACTCCTTTATTCACTTGATGGGACTTGCACCGTTGAAGACTTGTGTAGAAGACCCCAGGCGATTATGGCATTCAGTATGCTACATATTACTTTGAATTTACATCTGAGATATCACCTCTTAGATTTTAGCAGTTTGTACCTCCATTTTTGCACCAATTGTCTTCTTTTAAGCAGAAGACCATATATTACTGTAGAGCGATCATGGCTATGATCACTTATGACATGTATCCATTATATACTTCCTATTCATGGCCGTTGTATCATATTGTTATACTAGACCGACATGTATTGCGAGATACTATTGTATTATGACGAGTGAGTTGTTCTTTCCACTTGTGTCACCATCACCCCACTTCTGAGTTTGATAATGTATTTCGGCCATCGTAGCACCTTTAGTCTCTGACCTCACACATTAGGGGGCATCTGTTACACAGAAATCTTCCACCCTGTGAGCATCAACATTGTTTGGCCTGTAGGATCCATTTCAGTGACTCAAATCCATTTATATCTTTCAGTGATACTAGTTTGCCCTATTTTTATTCCTACCGACATGTTGTGTCACTATAGCAAGCGTACCCACGAGTTGCATCACTATAGCCTGCGGGTATCAAGTAAAATGGTAAAAACCACTATTAATTACTATTTACTCCCAAAAAGCGGTCATTGGGTGACCTTTGGCTCTCCATCTGCCCGAGTAACACCTCAATGTGTCCTTTCACCTACCTTTGAGAGGACTATATATTGAACACATATGGCTTATGGACGGGAGGAAGAGGAGAATCGTAAGAGAACTCTAGTGGATTTTTGCCCTACCTTGAGTCTGCACTCATTGATCCGTGTAGTTGTGAACCATTTATGTTCACCTTCCAAACTCCCATCTAGTTTGAGTTTTCCATTCATGGAGGATTGAAGTGGTGGAGTCACAAGTGGATTGATCTAGATCTTGGTTCAGATTGGTTGTCGGTAAGAGGTTGTATCACTTTGTACTTCTTCTTGTTCATTAATAGAAATACTCATATTCTCGTCCATTCATGGTGTGAATGTCATTTCTTACACAATGGGTTACATTTGCTTATGATATTATGGACCATTGTTATTGATAATGTTAATTCCATTTATATATTATATGTACTTGTTGGATATTGGCTGTCAAGACTAATTTGCATATTTCGAGTGCATGGATTGAAAGCTCCAGCGGGGATCTACATCTAACGTTTGGATCGAGGTTGGTTACATTTATCCATTATCTTAACATTGTCATTTATAATAGCATTGTTGTTTTCTTGTAATGTTTAACACAATTATTTAATTTTTCATTTATAGTTTTCACTTCAACAATATATAATTCTTCTCTATCAAAGTTAGTAGGATCTAGCTCATAAATCTTCTTTTCAAGGTAATAAGCAGAAACATCATCAGATTTATCAAATAAGGAAGCAAGAATTTTCCATACCTCAACGGGGCTGTCTTCTGCCTCTATACTTACTTGAAGACTATCTGCAACTGTTTGACCAATGAGCTCTCTTTCTTGATCATATTTATCTTCCCATATAGCCAAAGCTTGAGCATCAACAAGTTTTGTGTGTTCACTGTTAACAATCCTCCAGAGATTCTTACTCTTGAGAACATCAATCATTTTTCTCTCCCATGCAAGATAGTTAGGACCAACAAGTTTGGGAATGGAAGCTACTTCTGAAGTCATAATGATAGAAATTTTGACTAGAAACCCAAATGTTAGAAATTACAAGAGAAAGACAGTGAATAACAAAAATTGAAAAAACACTTTACCGTACTGATCTAAATCTGCAAAAAAAACAATTAGAAAAAAAACAGTAAAGGAAAAAGAAACTTTTACTTACAACCCTTTTGATTGAGTTCCCAGACTTGCCCAGACTTCTGCTTGTTAGGATATTCCTATTGTCCATCCTAGTCCTAGCAGCATTTTCATTATTTGCATTTTCAGTCATGCATGCACTTTGAGGGTTTGCATGCATTATTTAGGGTTTGCATGCATTTGCATGCATCCCAGTCATCAGTCCAGCACCTAGCCCTCAGTTAGCCAGCCCCCGGGAGCTTCTCTCAGATCAGTTTTAGCCCTCCTATTGCTTAGTGCACCCAGTCATGCAATTGAATGCATCTCATGCGCCCTCTCTCACCTACCACTCAGTTGCACTTCAGTTAATTGAGTTATCATCAGTTATTTCCTTGATTTAAGCCTAGACTGACTCTCAACTGACTGTATCACTCCGATGGATCTCCAGTGATACTAAACTGCCCATTCTGACTCCAATTAGCTCCTCATGCGCCCTCCACTGAGCCTCCTTCATTCAGTTACACCTACCACACTCAGTTAGACTCAGTTTGACTGATGGTTGATAGTTACTTGAGCATTGATGACTCCACTGATGATGAGATAGACTACTAGTTGTGCTCCGATGACACTCCAATGATCCTTTGATCAATCCATGAAGGATAATTTGAATTGACACCTTAGGCATTCGAATCCTTATGCATTGTACTATTTATTTGTCCATATTGTGATTAATTAATTGGTGTGTGTGAAGTATTTTTGCTTCTATCCGAGTTCTACTATATTATTATTTTGTTGCTCATTATACTGCATTGACCACTCTTCTTCTATTTTCTTGCTTAATCGGTTACTTTCTTGTGAGGTATACATAATCTCTTAGATATGCTATGAGGATTTTCACATGGGATCAGAGCATGTTGAGAGTATTGTTTATCTCCATTCCTGAGAGTTTTTTGCAGGTTATTATCTAGATTTCGAGTGCAGTAGTTTCTGCATTTTTGCAACAGTAGCAATTGCAGATATTCTCTATTGTTTTTGTAGGTCTTCTACAGCTTCAATGAATTCAGAAGAAATCCCTCTTCTTTCTCCATTCAACCATAATGAATGGAAACAAAACGTGATAGCATATTTGAAGAGCCATGATCTCTTTGATTGTTATTTTGAAAGAGAGTTCGAATCCTCTGAAGAGAATATTGACTAGTGAAATAAAGGTGACATGGCCTTTGGAAGAATGATGTCTGCTTTGCCTGACTACATGTTATACCAAATCATTGATGATGTTGAAACTCCAAAAGAGCTATGGGCCCATCTGGATGAAAGATTCGGCAAACAGAATGAAGGATTTGGTCCAAACCCCTTCAAGAGCAAGCAAAGTGATGCATTCTCCCTCCTTGATGATCTCATTGATCATGAACCAGTATCAAACACATCTCATATTGAAGTTGTCCATAAAGAAGAAGAACTTGCAGATTCTACACTCATGCTCCAAATTTCTTCTAATTCGAATTCTGTGCCAGCTCACACTCTAGATATTGCAGAAGGTCATAAATCCTCTCTTGCACCAGAGTCTGTTGGTTTGCATCATGATCACATGATTATTTCGGAGGTAAAATCAACTGTTGGAGGTAATGCATTCGCTCTCCTCAAGCAATCACCTCTTATTTACTACTATATGATCATTATTCCATGCTTTCAAAAGGTTATTGAAGAATATGGCCATTGCCACCCACTTGGGATAATTTCTCATGCATCTGTTGGTTTTGATCTCATCCCTGCTGGTTCAAAGGAGATCTCAAGAAACCATAGCCATCCGCTTGGGATAATGTCTCATGCATCTATAGGTTTTGACCTCACCTCTTATGGTTCAAAGGAGATCTCAAGAAACCATGATTCAAGTCTTGGATCTAATTTGGATTCTAAGCAATTACTACTTGGGATAATTTCTCATGCATATGATAGTTTTGATCTCACTCCTGCTGGTTCAAAGGAGATCTCAAGAAACTATTCTTCAAGTCTTAAATATGATTTGGATATCAAGCAATCATTATTATTTGATGGTTCTTTTTGGCATAATCTCACCCATGATGGTTCGAAGGAGAAAACAAAAGACTATCTACATATTCATGTTTTTTATCCTAACTCAACTGATTCGAATCACAGGTTCAAGGATCATCCTCGTAATTTTGGATTTGTTCTCATCACATTCGATCTGAAGAGCAAGTACAAGAACATTCCTTCTGAACATGATCCACTTCTTCCCAAGAAGAAGATACCTCCAGACATATGACCAAGCATCACACCTGCTTGAGTTTGGAGCGTTTATTTTTGTGTGTGCCTTATAATCTATTTTGAGGGGGGGCATTTTTCCCATGAGGTTTTCCCCATTTCCTTGGTTTATTGGCTGTTATTATTCATTGTATTGTGTGACCTTTGGTCTTAGTTACTAGGGCCCAGGATGGATTAAGGGGGGGTGTTAGGATATTCCTATACATCCTAGTCCTAGCAGCATTTTCATTATTTTCATTTTCAGTCATGCATGCACTTTAAGGGTTTGCATGCATTTGCATGCATCCCAGTCATTAGTCCAACACCTAGCCCTCAGTTAGCCATCCCCCGGGAGTTTCTCTCAGTTCAGTTTTAGCCCTCCTAGTGCTTAGTGCGTCCCTTCATGCAATTGCATGCATCTCATGCGCCCTCTCTCACCTACCACTTAGTTGCACCTCAGTTAATTGAGTTATCATCAGTTATTTCCTTGATTTAAGGCTAGATTGACTCTCAATTGACTGTATCACTCCGATGGATCTCCAGTGAGACTAGACTGCCCATTCTGACTCCAGTTAGCTCCTCATGCGCCCTCCAATGAGCCTCCTTCATTCAGTTACACCTACCATGCTCAGTTAGACTCAGTTTGATTGATGGTTGATAGTTACTTGAGCGTTGATGACTCCACTAATGATGAGATAGACTACTAGTTGTGCTCCAATGACACTCCAATGATCCTTTGATCACTCCATGAAGGCTAATTCAAATTGACACCTTAGGCATTCGAATCGTCATGCATTGTACTATTTATTTGTCCATGTTGTGATTAATTAATTGGTGTGTGTGAAGTATTTTTGCTTATATTCGAGTTCTACTGTATTATTATTCTGTTGCTCATTATACTGCATTGACCACTATTCTTCTATTTTTTTGCTTAATCAATTACTTTCTTGTGAGGTATACATAATCTCTTAGATCTGCTGTGAGGATTTTCACACTGCTCTGTCCGCGAAGGTGGATCCAGAACAACTTTTCCAGTTCCAAAAATAGGTGATAATAAAAATTCCAGTAAATATTGATTGACTTATGGTCACACGCGGGCTGCCAACGGGAAACCTGCATATATACGCGGGTTCTGCTCACAAGAGTCGCTGGTACACGTGGGTGGACAGTAGAGTCAGCCGTGGGTGTGTGGGTCTCTTTACTGTGAAGTCGTGGGTCTGTCGAGGCATACGCAAGTTCAACACAGAAAAGTCATGTATATCTAGTTTAAGGTCGAAAATAGTGCCGAATCTACCGAACATGGAAACCTGCACAAAGTCTATCAAACTTGGACGAAAATTGTTGTTTTGACAACCGAAATATAGATCTCCTTGAGGGGAATCATAAAATCATATAGATCTACAAAAACATCATCAAGAAACCCTTGAATTTTTTTTGCAAAAATCTACACAACGAGGTTAGGGTTAGAAATAAAAAACTATAGAAATATGCCTAGATCTGAACAAAAGCCTAATGGCTACCAGATAGAAAGCAAATTTACAAGAAATAATCAATGCCAAAATAATAAAATATTGTTTCAAAGCAATATAAGGTGCTAGATCATAATAACAAGCTCTGATACCATGTCAGAGATATGGATCTAACTAAACTAGCTTTCCTATCTATGCAAACAATAACATATCACAGTAAATAAGAACAGAAAGAGAACAAGAGAAAAGAGTACACCAAATATGCGTGGTTCAACCAATTGAGCTACGTCCACGGGAAGGTAGTCTTCTATTATCTCCAGAATATCTCCTCCAAGCTTACAAAGAGCAATTCCAATAACCCTAGTACAATATAGCAATACTTGTGAAAATATGTATCATGATGAGTGATGTGACTATCCCTTGACTCTATTATATAGTAAGAGATGAGGAGGAATTACTCTCACATATTACATGTAGGATAATATAATTCTCCATAATAACATCTCTTTATATAATAATGAATATCAAGAGTATATTTTACCATAATGAATATGGGATAAATGTATTACTCTTTTACATAAGATTGTGGATATCTTCCGACATAATACAAAGGCATTATTACCTTCCCAGGAATATAAAATATTCCAACAAATTTTATACTTATGGTCAATAGATCTAACTTTGATCTGAATCAACCTTTATTTATTCTTAATTAATTTCGCTAATCTCTTTGCTTTTGTTAGGAAGTATGTTTTGATATGTAGCATATTATGCAGTTCTTTCTTGACTACAACTAATGTATTTTCATTTGTCGTTTCCTTTAAACAAATAATTATGAGGTTCAAAGCTCATTTGTTATGCTCATGGTCTAATTCCAAGAGCCTATTCATTTCCCCCTTATGGGATTGATATCGACTTTACCTTCCCTTTTTTTGTTTGTTCGATTTCCCATCACTTGGTGTCAGTAGTAATGAACCATTGGTTAAGAACCCAAGGGAATCTAGCCATCAAAGTCACCCGGGGATCACACCTGTCCTGAGATACACCAACCCTTATGATGGATAGATTTTTGGGTGTCTCCTCCCAACTAGCTCACCCCTAAGGGGAATTGAACTCAGGTCACCCTGCTGACGATACCCACACATTAAACGAATGAGTTAGAGATAATTGACTTCTTTTAGGAGGACATGGGTGTGGTATTTGATCCACTTATGTGTCCATGGGTCACGAGATCATTTATTACAATCTCTCTGGGTGGAACCACACATTTGACCACTACCTCAAGGTTTCCCCATGGCTCCAGGTTCGGCCCTCATTGGAATTGAACCTTTCCCATTGGTGAAAAAATACTCTCTCTTCACCAATGGACCCAACCCCTTTAGGTGATATCGACTTTACCTTCAACGTTATTTAGGGTCACATTTTTATTTACTTTTTATTCCAACTCTTTAAACATGTCTATCCATTTAAAAATTTCTAATGTATCAACATATCTTTGTTGGGTTGGTTGCTTGGGTCCATGGCTTTTTTTTTCCATTACCCGTAATCGATCCTCCATTAACTGAATCTTATTCTCCAACACTTTTAACTTGTTGTCTATTTGTTTTTGGACCTTGTCTTCTAGGGATGTAAATTTGTTATTGATCATTGTAGCATGAGTATTTTCAAGCATGGCTGCAAATTCGTTGTTGAGCGTGTCTACAAGTTGTTTTTGAAGCATGGTCTCTAACTCTTTTTGAAACTTATCTTCCCTTTCTTCTATAATTTTCTCAAAAGAGTCTATACGATCACGAAGGCTTTGCAATTTCGTTGTGCTAGGCCTCGCTTTAGAATTTTTTGGTATATGCAGTGAAATGTTCATGCTTCGATGAATATTTATATATATATATATATGTATAAGCAAAAAAAACTAAAAACAAAAATGGGAAGAAGAAAGGAACTTGTGAACCTAGTTTGGCTAGATCACTGCAAATTCTATTAATCCTTCGCTGCAATAGATCACTGAAGAGATAGGTGCCCCGATTCGATAGACGCACTGCAGAGAGTTTAGATAAAACCATCTGATAGCCCATATTCAACTGCAAAGCACTAGAGAGAGATGGATTCACTGAAATAGATATATCAATTGACTTGGACATGCGCAATATTCTTGATCTCTTCTTTGCGGTGGAAGATTGATGATCTTTCAGAATCCTTTGTTTTTTCCTTTTCATTATTCCGCGAATGTATGACATGTATATGTATAGTGTGAAATTATGTGTAACCTATACAATTTTAGTTTATAATGGCATTGAATATTCTATCCCCTTGTTGGAGTTGTGCATTCACTCAATTTCATTGTATCATCACATTTTTTCAAAGTGTTGTTACATTTTTTTCAAATTATTGTTTGCAATGGTAGCTTCCCTTATACTTTTTCTAATTTGAGCATTAGCCATTAAAGGCTGAAAAGAGGATGGAGTAAATATTTTAAGTTTTGACTTAACAATTGGGACATAAATAACATTCAAAAGTGTATTGCATAAGTGGGAAAACAGATCCAATTAACATTGGTGCTATTTAGAGACACTATTATGACATTTGCAAAATACCACATATTGATACATCATTATCCATCATATTTTCAATCATGTAGATTGATCCATTTGATTATTTATTTATACTTGAGAATGTATTCAATCTCCATAAAAGTAAGGTTGTTTTTGGTCAACATTGATCACCCAATGAAGACCTAAAAGGATTAGACAAATCACATTTCCTAGCTGATCTCAACCTAGTAGTTATAATGGACTTGGTTAGGACCAATTTAATCGATCTAATCCACCTAGTTGAAACACCTCCTCTAGTTGGTCTATTACTTAGTCGATCTACCAATTGAACATGAAAATACACTAATTGATGTCCAAGATTCTAACATTTCCCCTTGTTGAGGGGACTATCAATCCTAGACTATGTAAATATACCAAATCCTTAAAATATCATGGTAAACTAGAGTACACACAATATATGCAAGATCAAAGCATGGACCTCTCAAAGATATAATAGATATGAGTTACATTATAACTCCTTAAATACTAGGGGAACCTCCTCCAAATAAATCCAGTCATGTGTTCTGCCTCATGTGGCCCCCTACTAAGCCAACCCCTATTACATATACATTTGACCCTATCAGATATACAATCAACCCCATATATGCCCCCATAGGGTCATAAGATAGTAGCACACTTTAAAAATGTTTGTCCTCAAAACTTTGTAGCTAAGGGTTTTACATGTGAAGAAACCAAGTATGATGGAAATAGACATAGTGAACATAAATGTATGATGAAATTTTTCATAGTAGAAGACTAATAGGCCCATCAATACCTCTTCAATGCAACTTCTTATAGGATTGGGAGGTGGCATTGTCTTAGAGCCAAGCCACTTAGTGATAGATTCTTGAAGATTGAGCATAGATCAAATTTTAACAAAATTTTCCTTTGTCAATGACTTCATAAAGATGTTAACACTCAAATTATGTATCCCATAATGAACAAGAGATACCACATTCTCCTATAACAATTTTCTTAGTAGTGTACATGAATCTCAATATGCTTGAACTTCATGTGTGCAATAGGATAATGAGTCACTTGTGTCGCACTTTCCATGTCACATTTCTCTATAGTTGATTTCTTATGAGAAAACCCAAGATATTGCATCAACTTGTGAATCTAAACTACCTTAGTTCTATAATTAACAACTCCTTTGTATTTAACTTTAGTGGTCGAGAAGGAAACAACATGTTTATTTTTACACAACGAAACAATCGTAATTAATTTGATATGGGAAACACATATCTAGTAGTCAATTTTTTGGTATCCCCATCAATATTTCTATCAAAGCTTGTATATCCAACCATGATTCAAATGTATGCTAAAATACTTAATGCTAATCTAATATGTACCTTTAATATATCAAAGAATCCTTTTTTCACTTTAGATGCCTCTCTTTCAAATTATGCGTGAATCTTTAGGCTAAACTAATAACAAAGGAAATATCAATTCTACTATGAGTCAAATAAATAAGTCCGCCAACAAGATTTTTTTATATAATAACATTGAATCTTGGAGAATCACAATCCATATTCAACTTAACTCCCAATTGAAATTGTTATGATCTCCCCCCCAACCCAACTCATAATTACACCCCTAGGTAGGATCATTGACCCTCCCTAGAGATGTAATGGGGGGTTCATAACATAAATGGAGTAGAACAAGGCTTACAATCTTCCATTTGAAATATCTTTAAGAGATCCAAAGCATACTTTGGTTGATAAATGAAGATACCATTTGTTGGAATATTCTCACCATCCTATCTTGGTTCTGCATATTTTGCATGCATACATGCATTCCATGCAGCACTCCATGCATCCATGCATTAGCAGTTGAGTCCCCTAACACCTAGTCCTTACTTTGGCCCCCCCATAGATTTTTTTCCCATCATTAACCCTCCTATCCACTCATAGAACCCTTTTTACATCTCTGGAGTTCCAATGAGCCCTCATGCATATATTTAGGAGACTACATAGTCAGTTCCATTATTTGGGGCACCTTGTCCCCCTGATTGCCCAATTAACTGACTGTAGCTCCTAGTTTGACTACTACTGAGTATAGGAGTCCCCTCCTTGACCATTGGAAGCTATTTATGCACCTTCTTAGTGTCTCCTCCCCTATTTTGGTGCCCACATGATTCAGTTATGCTTAGTTCTACCTCAATTAACGGATTATTAATCATCGGTGGCCACTGAACCTTATCGGGAGATGGTTCCAATGAAAACTAAGCCTAGACTTGAGGTGACTTTGAATCCTCCCAGGAGTATTGAATTCATTCTATTGTAACATTCTTTGATTTCCAACTTACAACTGATTAATGTATCAACAACAGTTTTTCATGTCTGTTTCAGGTTTATGAGTGAATTGATCCATGTTTTTGTCTAATTCTTCTCAGTAATTACATTGTGAAATTGTGATGTTTGTTCAAGCTCAGTGATATACCCCTGTGGAATTTCACACTGTATCATAGCTTCTGAGAGCTATTGAGTGCAGCACTTGAAGCAGTTGTAGTGGTTGTAGTAGTTCCAACAGTAGATTGAGCAGCTGCTTTTAGTAGAGCACCAGAAGCTTCTGGGTTTCCACAACAAATCCTGGTGCCATTACATTGAATTCATTGGAGAAATCCTTTGAGGTCTATCTAGGTGTGAAGGATCCGGATAAAAGTGCCTATTGTCCTAAAGTAGTGTTCAGTCGATTTAGAAACAATCCTCCAGCTATTTTTCCAATGTTGTTACAGGTTATTCCATCATCAGAAGCGCATCCAGTCAACTACTATGGATCTAAATTCGATTCCCAAGCTTAATACTTTCAATTTCTTTGAATTGAAGGATCAAATGGAGACCTTCATGCATATCAGAGGTCTCTACAGAGTTTTATAAGGCATTGAGGTCAAACCAAATGGTGCTACAGATAAGTCCAAGTATCTAAATAAGCTTGATGAAGCATATGGATTGCTATGCCTCAACATTTCCAAAGATCTAATATTTCATCTCTTTGGTTTGAAAAATCCCAAGGAGGTTTGGACAAAGCTCAAATTCTTATTTTGGAAACTGGATGATTTGATAGGACACCAATTGGAAAATAAGTTGATCTCACTGAGCCCCAGCAGTTTCGAATCCATTACATATTTTTTCACAATATTCAAGAACTTGGTTGTGTAGCTAAAACTATGTGGAATTGAGAAGGAATACAAGCAACTGATTCTTGATATTCTTTCAAAATTGGGATCCGACTATTCTGTGTTTGTATCCACCTTCCAAACAACAAATATTTCCATCCCAAACTGGAAAATTCCCACTCTAGATGCATTCATCCTTTCTCTCACAAAGGATCATGACAAATTGGTGCAGATGGGAGTAATAAAACAAAAAATGGATCAAGCTCTTGTAGGATAATGAAAGAATGCAAATGGGAAAGGAAAGCAGAAGGGTAAGGAAAAGAAACATTATGAGCAGAATTCCAAGGAGAATCCCAAACAGTCAGAGGGAACCTTGAATCCAAAGAGAGGAAAGCAAAACCAAAAAGAGAATACCAAATGTCCATACTGCAACAAAGGTTTGCATCTAGAAAGTTCTTGCATGAAGAAGACCATTGATCTCATGGCCCAGCTTCTAGAGAAAAACAATCTTCCAGTACCTACAAATGCTAGAAATAAGTTGATCCTAAATTAGACGACAAATAGAGGTGTCATGCACTCATGGCTGGCACTTCGAATGCATCCTCCTTCATCATAGATTCTAGAGCCTCTAGACACATGTATGCATCCAAGGATCTATTCTCTGAATTCAAACATACTGTTGGGCCTTCTATCCTAATGGGAGATGATTCTGAAGTTTCTTCAGAAGGGATTGGAAGGATCAATCTGGATCATGGATACTTCAATGATGTGCTCTATGTGCCTACCCTAGCTTCTAACCTCCTTTCAGTTTATCAAATGAACCATATAGGATTTCTAAAGAAAGTAATTGTTACTCCTAATGTGGTTGAAATCCAAGAGATCTCTTCTGGGAAGATCATTGCAGAAGGAATTGCAGATCACCATTCCAAACTCTATGAGTTCTCTCATTTCTTTCCTTACTCAAAACAAAGTGCACTTCTTAATCATGCAAATGATGTGAGCATACTTTGGCATGAGAGGTTTGGGAACCTCAACTATAAATATTTGCAAGAAATACACAATCAGAAAATGGTTGAAGAGATTCCAAACATTAGATTTGCTAAATGCACCTGTCAAGGTTGCTTGATTGGTAGGCATCCGGACCACAAGTTTGAAAAAGGAAAGGAAAAGAGAGCCTCATATCCTCTCGATTTGATTCACAGTGACATATTAGGACCTCTTCCTCACCTATATTTGAATAATGCAAGATACATCTTAACATTCATAGACGATTATTCAAGATTCAGTTGGGTATATTTTCTAAAGTTGAATTCAGAACTCTTTGAATACCTCAAAATTTTTAAACGTTTTGCAGAAAGGTTAACTGATAAGAAGATCAAGGTCCTTCATACTGAAAATGTAGGAGAGTATGTGAAGAATGAGTTTCAGTTATTTTGTGCATATGAAGGTATTTAAATGCATCACACTATTCCTTACACACCACAACAGAATGGTGTAGCAAAGAGAAAGAACATAACTTTGAAAGAGATGGCTATTTGCATGCTTGAGTCTAAAGCATTGGTTCCTAGACTTTGGGAAGAAGATGTCAACTATACTACATACCTATATAACATATTTCCTCTCAAAGGCCTACAAGGAAAAACTCCTTTCGAAGCATGGATAGGATACAAGCCATATGTGTCTCATCTATGAGTCTTTCGATCCAAATCTTGGGAAAGGATTCCTTCCGAGAAGAGGAGAGCCTTGGATCCACAAAGAAAAGAGTGCATACTGGTTGGTTATGCACATAATGCAAAGGCCTACAAATTTCTAGATATGTCTACCATGCAGACCTTCCTTGCGAGAAGTGTCTAGTTTGAAGAATGGCCATTGCATGATTCCCACCATGTCGAATTAGACAACTTGCCAACTACTCCACCACAGCATATTGAACAAGATAGCGAATCATCCTTCCATGAAAGTTCATATTTTGACTCAGAAAGTGAATATGAGCCAATGCTAGATCCAGATCCATAAGAACCTAAAGATATAGCACTTGAAGAGCCACATCCTCTTCCAATATGGGATGCCAAGAACTTTGAATCTACTGGTAATCTTGTTGGATATCCAGAAGATCCAAGAAGAACTAGATCTGAGTTTCAAAATGCAATATTTGCACTATCTCATACAGATCCCTTTATTTTTCACATATGTTTTCTTATGATTGGATCAAGATCCAAAAACTTTCTTTGATGCCTCCCAATATCCAATACGGATATTAGCTATGGATGAAGAGTAGTGATCTCTTCGAAGGAATGAGACTTGGGAGCTTGTTTATCTTCCTCCTGGAAGGAAGCTTGTTCAATGTAAGTGGGTATACAAAACCAAGATGGGCTTAGATGGAATCACAAGAAAGTACAAGGCTTGCTTGGTTGCGAAATATTTCTCACAAGTTCAAGGGATTGACTATACAGAGACCTTCGCTCCTATTGCAAAGATGGACTCCATCCGTCTTGTTTTGGCTCTTGCTGCATCCAAGCACTGGGATGTGCATCACATGGATGTGAAGAGTGATTTTATTCATGGAGATATATAGGAGGATATCTACATGAAGCAACCTTAAGGATACATTGATGATACTTCATTAGTGTGCATATTGAGTAATTTCTTGTATGGGCTCAAGCAAGCTCCTCGAGCATGGTATGCTAAGATGGAATCCTGTCTATTGTCACAAGATTTTTAGAGATGCAATTCTGATTTGAATTTCTACATGAGAAATGATGGTAACTCTCTTCTCCTTATTTTCCTCTATGTTGATGATTTACTGATTACAGAGAGTCTCTCTTCACGTGTTAGATCTATCAAAAAATCCTTACACAATTCATTTTCTATGACATATTTGGGACTGCTAAAGCTGTTTCTTGGTCTTGAAGTCTCTCAGAGTGATTCAGGAATCAAGATTGCACAGTCTAAGTATGCATCAAATCTAATTGACAAGTTTCATAAGATAGAATGAAAACCATCATCATTTCCTTTTCTTTCAGGTATCAGTTGTGAGGATGGTTCTTATTCACCTTTGGTGGATAGTACTTTGTTTCGGCAACTGGTTGGGAGTATTTTGTTTCTTACACATACTCGCGTTGATATATCCTATGTAGTGACTGATGTCTCCAGATACATGAAAGAGCCTCATGAGCTTCATTGGAAGGAAGCCAAAAGGATCTTGCACTGTGTGCAAGGGACAAAGACCTATGGTCTTCACTATGCAACTGGGTCTCCATTGAACCTAGTTGGGTATACATATTCAGATTGGGATGGAGACAACTCAGATCGAAAGTCTACATCAGGTTTTGTCTTCATGATTGGATCTGGTCCTATTTGTTGGTCGAGAAGAAAGAATATTTCTCTCTCTTTCATCAGTTGAGGCTGAGTACAAAGGTGCAGTGAATGCATCCACACTATGCATCTGGTTGCAGGGAATCTTGTCAGAGTTTGGGATTTCCTATAGTACTCCACCAGTCATCTACTGTGACAATCAAAGTGCTATTAGGATTTCTACGGATCCATTTTTGAGACAAAGAACCAAACACATTGATATACACATGAATTAAATCCGAGGATTAGTGCATGATCGTACCATCACACCGCTCTATTGTCCTTCAGAAGAGGAGACTGCAGATATTTTCACCAACAATTTTTAAGTGAAAAAGTTCACTCAGCTTCGATCCCTTCTTGGGGTGAGTGCTACCTTGGTTGATTAGTCCTTTTTACAGTCTATCTTGAGGGGGGTTTTGTTCCCACTATGTTTTCCCTCTTTCCTCATTTTTTCTAGATTGTTGTACGGGGTGACCATTCGTCTCAATAACAGGGCCCTAATTTTAATTTTTTACTTATATTTTTCCTCATAGTCAGGCTTAAGGGGGGGTGTTGGAATATTATCACCATATTATCTTGGTCTTGAATTATTTGCATGCATTTTTCATGCATACATGCATTCCATGCAGCACTCCATGCATCCATGCATTAGCAGTTGAGTCTCCCAGCACCTAGTCCTTACTTTCCCTGTCACATACCCCAATTTTATTAAAATAATGTAATTATTTTTAATATTCCTGAGAACATTATGTTAAATTTAATGCTAAGTAGGAAGGGATGACTCAGCAGAGTCTCCAGAAATGGAATGTAAAATCTGAATAAATTATTATTAATAAATAAATTATGGAGACAACAGCATGGGAGAGCTGTTAAAAGAGGTTACTGGTCTAACTGGTGGATGGAATTAGGTGGAAGGACAAAAGACAAGTGGCAGCATCCTCAAACACTTCCTGAGTTGCAGGTGGCAACTTCCCTATATTTTGGGGTCATGATTCCCCAAGAAAGTGGAATCTGAGCAGGTGGCTCATTAATGACAGTTAGCCCAACTAAGACCTAGGCAATCTTTTAAATACTACTCAATGAACTGAGCTGGGGGTTCAGCAATTGTTCTAGAGGGAGAATACATTCAGATGAATGCTATTCAGGAGTCCCATTGAGGAAGTGGGAAACAGTAAGGAAGTGTTTTGAGCAGGAAGTTGCAGTAACTTGGTTCCAGTATAGCTGTTTTGGCTGAGGGAATTATTGGCCGTACTTAGATTCCAGCCAGTTAGACCAGAGCAAGCTCGGGGGTCCTGAGAAGTGCTGTCTGGGCACTCTCCAGGAATTGGTAGGGAGGAACAGCCTCCCATTGCTGTTATTGTCTACCATCTACAGGTTCTGTCACTCTCCCTGTTGATTGGTTTAAATTATTTTCCTATGAGATAAACTAGTACAACTATGTATTGATTGTGTTCAATTACAGGAAATCATTATCTGTACTTTCTTTTGGTATAAATTTCAGAATGCAGATGCTTTAGAAGTTTTCCTGTTTTATTTAAATAGAGTATATTATTTTTTATACAGAACCTATTTGTCACTGCCACAGTTAATAAATACTGTGTTTATGCATATGCTAGAATTCCTGTTATTAGTTTAATAATAGACAGAAATATTGGATAATAGATAATCCAGATTTATAACTATTAAACAATCATAAGAACAAATCTAGACAAATCTTAGTGTTTATTTTGAGATAATTCCTATCAGAATAACCTATCTGTATATATATATATATTGTATATTTTAGTAAACTTTAAATTACAAGTCTTTCCTATATCAAGTTAATAGATAAACAAAACTCATTTAATATATTATTTATACTCAGAACATGTCTGACAGTTATCGATTAATTAAAAAGTGACTGTAACAATATTTCATTGTTACAAGTTTTCACAAATCTTAAACATTTACACAGTAGTCAAACACAGACACTAGTAACTGTAGATTTTTATTTGCTTGCTATCTAAGTCTTAGAACACAGTAGCCATGTCAATATAATAGAAATAACAGAGTGGTTTTTAAACAATACAAACATATTAATACAACAGAAAAACTGTTGACTATTACAGTCATCATTGGCGGATTACAAACCATTGTAAATTATACACAGTATTAATAGTATTCAGTACAAATATCTCCCTTGGAGTAGTTCCCAAACCCTACTTGGCTGTAGCCTTACAATATCCCATCGACAGACTGAAAAACAAATGAAAAGAATGCCTTATATGGCAACGATAACCTACAGTAAGATTACACATATTTCTATGTGTATATATATTATTCAACCTACAGTTTCATTTAACAACTGTACAAGAATCAAAACAAATATTATTATAATTCATACCCAGTCGCTATCGAGTTCACAATACCCTATGTATGCTTTGAACATGAAACAAAACCCCCCAAATTCACCAGAATAACCCTATGCATTCAACTATTGCAGACACCGTCGAGAAACATCTACTATCATCTTTCAACATTTCAAATCAAAATAAAACACAGAAGGAAAATGGTAGGGTTTCTTTAAACAGAGCCATCATACATTGCAGGTATCGAATAACCCAGATATCTTTACATCTTGTAAATATTATAACAATACACGAAGACGAAACACGGTCATAACAGACCCAATAATTTATATGAAAAAAATAAATCTTAAACAGCGAGGATTAAAATCCTATGCTTAGCCGTTATAGAAAACCATAGCCGAAACCCTGGCCTCATATGGGCATAGCCGTGAATGACTCTTCATACATTTAACAGGGTTTCAAACCCCTTTCCTTTTCAACCAAAACAACTCCATACATATGACTGCAACTGTAAATTGCAAGTTGTCAAATGACTTCACTAATACAGGAGTTTTCCTCCTTGACACAACCCTAGCCACAAAACCAGCAAAGGAAGAGACAGCCGTGGATAACCAGGCTTACCCGGAGGAGCCTGCGTAAATTGATAAGGCCATGGACACCTTCAAGAGCCGCGTGACCTGCACATTGACGAATGCCGAGGATATTAATCATCATATTAAGTGCAGAGAATGGAAACAAAAACGTAAATCTATTTGAATGATTATAAAACTTAAAAACTGTAAAAAAAATATGGTGCATCTTACCAGGACATGGAGGAAAGTAGCAGTAGACAACCAGTAGCCACAGGCTAAATAATTATAGAAACCCCATCATCTTCGTCAGAAAGGTAATTAAACAAAACTTATATAACAACTGAGACAAGGTAATAGTTCCCGACGAAACCCTCACGCTGGCATGGAACCAGACTTGAAGCACACCCAAAACCCAAATGCATCACCTCTCATATAACTTAAAGACCGTAGCAAACCCTGTCTCCTATGCACACCAGCGAATTGAAGGACTGTAAGTAGCTGGTTTTAAAAAAAAAAGCAATGACGGAGCAACGAGACCACAAAATAAGGAAAACCGTAGCCAAATCTATCAACAGAGCCGAGGAGGTATTCTACTTCAGAATGAAACCCACGAGACCAGACCCCAACACGTTGCACTCAGTTACAGTGTTCTTATTACAAAAACTCAGACAGGGAGGGTTTCATTCTCAGGACCCGAGCCCGAAGGCAAATACAACAACCTGGTAGGGTTTTGATCAACATTTTATATATTGCCAACCGCTTGGAGGAGAAGCAACCACGTAGTCCCAAATATATCAACGTAGTATGGGTCGAGACTATATAGTTCAACTGCAACCCAAATCATTGCACATCGAATCCAAAATCATTATATAAGTAAGTCAAATGTAAAAGACAACATATGATATACAATCATTAGCATATAGTGTATGCTTGCAATCGAACCTTCACGGAATACCAAGGTACGTGCTATGTATAAACCCTACAACAATACAAAGGAGGTATGGTCAACTTCAACCATAGAGTTTACATATCCAAGTGTGATAATTATAACCTATACACTATAGGTAGTATAAAGCTTGCCATCGTATGGGGACAACATGTTGTGGAAAAACATTAAGTTACATGAGATTTATAAATTAAAATCAATCCTAGATTTATGCCATGAGCATAATACATTCCATGATTTTGTAAGCAGTAATGTAGTCAACTTCAAAGGAAGATGCCGTGTTACTTAACGCCTGGAAATATTATCATATCTATTTGACATTTATACAAAATTGCTATCATACACACTCCTCGTGTTTGTTACCAATACTACTGTAACAGTAAACAATATTTGAATAATAAATCTCTATTAATAAGATGATTGAAATAGAGCTTCATCTACAGGTTCCCATCGTGAAGGTAGTTAAAATCCATGCACAGTCATGTGACAGAAATAAACTTTAAAGTTGACATTAAACCTTGCAGTATAGTCGAATATAATGGAATAATGCTAGAGGCGTCACTCTTGCACTTACGATTATTATTACATGGACAAACAGTAAATCATAGGTATTTAAACGACAATAAGTCACTTGGTGCTATGTCGCCTTACGTAGATGATAATTTATAATACAAACTATTGTTCCATTGATAAATTACAGTAGTAATATAGCATAATATTCATAAAACAATAATTATAACTGGACTGTGTAATCTATTGCAGAACATGGTGACGCTGTCTGCATAAGAATTATCATGACGATCTTTTAAGTTTTAAGTACAGGAAATATTGATACTCACCAAGTTCAACCAACGGGATCCTTACTTCATTGACGTACCTGAGAGACAAAAGACGACATATGCATTAGCTCGTAAGCTAAGTAAGCCAGTCAACTACGACTAGCTCTTCCCTTGCGGCTCAAAAACAAAACAATCATAAATTACAATCACCAAAATCAAAGTTTTTAATAAGATAGAGTCTTTCAACAGATTATGTATGTTATTTAATTTAAAACAAATCAGAAAACTACCTAGTTAACATTTATTGTTGTAAATAAAATTTTTTAAATTTTTCGGAAATTTCGGGTTTTGACATGTGGTATCAGAGCTCAGTTTCAGACACTAGGCCTGTATGTGACTCCACTAAACTTCCGCAAACAATGATCATAAAAGAAGATTTTGTTTTATTTATAAAATACTAATATATATTTCGGTTTCATCTACAGAACAGAAATTTTTCTTTTCTGAATTTTACAGACAGGTATGGAAAAACTGGGAGAATATGCTGAGGAGGAATCTCCCAATGTTGAGACAAGACAGATGTCAAAAGAACTTGAGACGGGAGAAGAAGCTGCTCACACCACTGAGCTGATGCAGACCATAAGAGGATTAAAGACAGAAATGGAAACAGTTAAAAGGGATAATGAAAGAATTCTAAAGACTCAGGAACAGTTAAATCAGTTATTGATAGAAAAATTTCAGACTGAAGGAAGGAGCAAACCAGCTGACTCAGAAGAAGTTAGTCATTCAAGAGGGTCAAAAAGGACAAAACCAACTAAATCTGACAGCAGTTCCTCATCTGAAGAAAGAAAGGGACAACCCAGTTATCACACTAGCAGTGACAGCAGTGAAGCTGAGCTGCACAACCAAAGGAAAAAGTACCGGCCCTATGAGGAGATTTCCGGGGAGTTTAAGAAGATAAAACCCCCAACTTTCAATGGAGAAGCTGAAACTGGAGAAGAGGCCGAATCCTGGTTGTCCGGGATGAGAAAGTATTTTCAGATCTATAACTACTCAAATCAGCTAAAGGCAAGAATGGCCATCTACAACCTCTCGGGAAAAGCGGATATATGGTGGCAAGACCTGAAAAGGGTCAAAGGGATCAAAGAAAGAGAAGTTAATTGGAGTACCTTTAAAAGGTATTTCAAGAAGAAATTCCTGTCCGAGCAATATTATGAAGAAAGGGCTAAAGAATTTTATGAACTAAAACTCGGATCTATGACGATGAAGGACTTAAACAGTAAATTTTTAAGTCTGTTGCGTTATGTACCGTATTTTGTCGAAGAGAAACCAAAAATACAGCGGTTTCTTAGTTGCCTGCCCTATCATATCAAGGACAGAATTGAATATGACAACCCCAAAACACTGGAAGAAGCTATGCGCAAGGCAAATTTCTGTTACGAACAGAATAAAAAGAAAGAGGGAATAGCCAGCTGGAAAGCCAAAAAGAACAGCAACCTGATCGAGTACAAGAAAAAGGAATTTGTTCCCCATAAAAGTTTCAAGAATGGCAAAAACGGGAACCACTTTAACAGTAAAAGTTTCCAAGGAAACAAAAATGGAGCTGTCAGCCATTCAAACAATTACAAAAACAGCAAAGAGATTCCTAATAACCATGGAAACTACACCAAAAATTTTGAGCGAAAAGAACCTGTCAAGTGCTGGGAGTGTAATGGGCCACATTATGCTTCAGTCTGCCCAAACAGAAAGAAACAAGTCAACAATATTCATACTGTTCAAGACGAAATGACGGTTGGAGATTTTGCAGGAACTATGCCCAGAATAAATGCAGCGTTGGAAAATCGTCAGGCTGACTATCAAACTTCCATGGTGGAAGTAGGAGGTATGATTAACAAAACCCCAGTTACTATATTAATAGATCCAGGTGCTAGTCTTAGTTATATTTCACCTCAACTGGTAGAAAAATGTAATTTGACTGTTGAAAGGTTTGATAATTCTTGGTCTGTACAATTAGCTACTGGGGCTAAGAAAAAAGTAAACTGCTATGTAAAAGAATGCATCTTAAACATGACTGATTTTAGAACTACAATTAAACTGAACATTTTACCACTTGGCTCTTATGACATACTTATCGGAATGGACTGGTTGGAACAACATAGGGTCGTTTTAAACTGTTTTGACAAAACTTTTAGATGTATAAACAGTAGTGGACAGCCAGTAACTGTTAGAGGTATCCCTAGGAAAACAGTAGTTAGGCAGATTTCTGCATTACAACTTAAAAGAGCCGTCAAGAAAGGGTGCAAGACCTATGCTGTAACTATTACAGACGAGACCGATAAATCTGAGAACAACCAGAAAACAGTAGAGAACATTCCTATCGTCAATGAATTTATTGACGTTTTTCCTGAGGAAATCCCAGAATTGCCTCCCAAGAGAGAGCTTGACTTTACCATTGAGCTGGTACCAGGTGCTGTTCCCAGTTCAAAAGCCCCATACCGTATGAATATTTTGGAGCTTAACGAGTTAAAAACTCAGTTGAAGGAGTTAATAGATAAGAACTATATCCGACCCAGCGTATCCCCTTGGGGAGAACCAGTAATTTTCGTTAAAAAGAAGGACGGAACTATGCGACTTTGCATAGATTATCGTCAACTAAACAAGATGACGATCAAAAACAGGTATCCGTTACCTCGTATTGATGATCTGTTTGATCAACTACGTGGCGCTACGGTATTCTCTAAGATCGATCTGAGATCGGGTTATCATCAGGTAAGAATTAAAGAAGAAGACATTTTCAAAACAGCCTTTAGAACAAGATACGGACATTACGAATTTGTCGTAATGCCCTTTGGACTTACGAATGCCCCAGCTGTTTTCATGTGCTTAATGAACAACATAATGCACAAGTACTTAGATAAATTTGTTGTTGTATTTATCGACGACATTTTAGTCTATTCTAAGAGCGAGGAGGAGCATAAGGAACACTTACGTATCGTTTTACAAGAACTGAGAGAACAACAACTTTTTGCGAAATTTAGTAAATGTGACTTCTTCAAGGATGAAATCCAGTACTTAGGACATGTAGTCACTAAGGAAGGGATTTCAGTAGATCCCGAAAAGATTCGGGCGATTGAAGAATGGCCAGTACCTAAAGATGTGACGGACGTTAGATCTTTCATGGGAATTACCGGTTACTACCGGAGGTTTATTGAAGGCTTTTCAAAAATAGCCAATCCAATCACTTCTTTGCAGAAGAAAGGAAAGAAGTTTGATTGGAATGCGAAATGTGAAGAAAGTTTCAAGAAACTTAAGACCTCATTGACAACTGCACCTATTCTTAGAATAGCGGACCCAAATAAAGACTTCATAGTTTGCACCGACGCTTGTAATGATGGTTTAGGCGGAGTGCTGACTCAAGAAGGACATGTCATTGCTTACGAATCTAGGAAGCTGAAAATCCATGAAAAGAATTATGCCACTTATGACCTAGAATTAGCTGCTGTAATTCATGCTTTAAAGATGTGGCGACACCACCTAATAGGCAGAAAATTTACCTTACTAACAGATAATAAAGGTCTGAAATACCTTTTAGACCAGCCAAATCTAAATGCAAGACAAGCCAGATGGCTGGCATTCCTAAGTGAGTACGATTTTGAAATCCAACACATAAAAGGGAAGGAAAATAAGGTGGCTGATGCCTTGAGTAGGAATGCAAAACTGAATTTTATATCAGCTAGCAGCACTTATACCTTTGATTTAAATGAACAGCTGGCTGAAGGGATAAAATTAGACGAAAATTATCAACATTTACAAATTACAGCCCAAGAACAGCCCACAGAAAGTTTGATAAAAGGGTATAGTTTAAACGAAAACGGATTTTTGCTGTTTAAAGACAGGCTGTATATCCCTAATGCACCTACAGTTAAGCTGTTAATTTTAGACGAAATACATAAAACCCCTTACTCCGGGCATCCTGGCTATCAAAAGACTATCACTATGCTGAGAAAAGAATATTTTTGGCCTAACATGAAATCTGAAACTGCTGAATATTTAGCGAAGTGTTTGGACTGCCAACAAGTAAAAACAGAACATCAACATCCAGCTGGATTGCTGCAACCTTTACCTATTCCTAGCTGGAAATGGGAAATAATCAGCCTGGATTTCATTACGGGTTTACCCAAAAACCAACATCAGAATGATTCAATTATGGTAGTGGTAGACAAATTAAGTAAATCAGCACATTTTATTCCTGTTAAAACCACATACAAGGCTGCAAACATAGCAGATATCTTTCTAAAACAGATTTTTCGGTTACACGGTATTCCAAAAGTCATTATATCAGACAGGGATCCTAAATTCACAGGAAATTTTTGGAGATCCTTGTTCAAAGGATTAAACACCACTTTGAATTTCAGCACCTCTTTCCATCCTCAGACGGACGGACAAACAGAACGAGTTAATCAAATATTAGAAGATCTGTTAAGGATGTATGTTAAAGATCAACCAGGTAAGTGGGAGGATTATTTACACTTAGCTGAATTTGCATACAATAACAGCTATCAATCATCAGCTAAGTTTAGTCCTTTTGAGGTTTTGTATGGACGAAAATGCAACACTCCTATCTCCTGGAGTAATCCAGTAGATAGATTAGTGTTAGGACCTGATTTATTGAAAGAAATGGAACAGATTGTGAAACAAGTGCAGGGCAACTTGAAGATTGCCCAGGATCGGCAAAAGAGTCAAGCAGACTTGAAAAGAACTCCTAAAGAGTTCCAGGTAGGTGAACATGTGTTCATCAAGGTAAGACCAAAGAAAAGCTCCCTAAGATTAGGAAGTTGTGCAAAATTAGCACCACGTTACTGTGGTCCATTTGAAATTTTAGCTAGAATTGGTCAAGTTGCTTATCAGTTAGCATTACCGCCAAATTTAAAAGTACATAATGTTTTTCATATCTCTGTTTTGAAAAAGTATGTTCATGATGCTACTCATGTTATTGATTGGAACATTGTACAGGTAGAACCAGAAGGGGAAGTTCTGGTAGAACCGGATTGTATCCTCGGGAGGAGGGAAATTACTCTACGGAACCGGACAATTGGACAAGTGAAGGTGCAATGGAAGCACCTTAGTCCTGAAGAATCTACCTGGGAGCTGGAAAGTAAGATGCGGGAAGCATATCCCCATCTATTCCAGCAGGTAGCTGAAGAAGAAGAATAAAGTAACATCGAGGACGATGTTACATTTTAAGGGGGTGTGTATGTCACATACCCCAATTTTATTAAAATAATGTAATTATTTTTAATATTCCTGAGAACATTATGTTAAATTTAATGCTAAGTAGGAAGGGATGACTCAGCAGAGTCTCCAGAAATGGAATGTAAAATCTGAATAAATTATTATTAATAAATAAATTATGGAGACAACAGCATGGGAGAGCTGTTAAAAGAGGTTACTGGTCTAACTGGTGGATGGAATTAGGTGGAAGGACAAAAGACAAGTGGCAGCATCCTCAAACACTTCCTGAGTTGCAGGTGGCAACTTCCCTATATTTTGGGGTCATGATTCCCCAAGAAAGTGGAATCTGAGCAGGTGGCTCATTAATGACAGTTAGCCCAACTAAGACCTAGGCAATCTTTTAAATACTACTCAATGAACTGAGCTGGGGGTTCAGCAATTGTTCTAGAGGGAGAATACATTCAGATGAATGCTATTCAGGAGTCCCATTGAGGAAGTGGGAAACAGTAAGGAAGTGTTTTGAGCAGGAAGTTGCAGTAACTTGGTTCCAGTATAGCTGTTTTGGCTGAGGGAATTATTGGCCGTACTTAGATTCCAGCCAGTTAGACCAGAGCAAGCTCGGGGGTCCTGAGAAGTGCTGTCTGGGCACTCTCCAGGAATTGGTAGGGAGGAACAGCCTCCCATTGCTGTTATTGTCTACCATCTACAGGTTCTGTCACTCTCCCTGTTGATTGGTTTAAATTATTTTCCTATGAGATAAACTAGTACAACTATGTATTGATTGTGTTCAATTACAGGAAATCATTATCTGTACTTTCTTTTGGTATAAATTTCAGAATGCAGATGCTTTAGAAGTTTTCCTGTTTTATTTAAATAGAGTATATTATTTTTTATACAGAACCTATTTGTCACTGCCACAGTTAATAAATACTGTGTTTATGCATATGCTAGAATTCCTGTTATTAGTTTAATAATAGATAGAAATATTGGATAATAGATAATCCAGATTTATAACTATTAAACAATCATAAGAACAAATCTAGACAAATCTTAGTGTTTATTTTGAGATAATTCCTATCAGAATAACCTATCTGTATATATATATATATTGTATATTTTAGTAAACTTTAAATTACAAGTCTTTCCTATATCAAGTTAATAGATAAACAAAACTCATTTAATATATTATTTATACTCAGAACATGTCTGACAGTTATCGATTAATTAAAAAGTGACTGTAACAATATTTCATTGTTACAAGTTTTCACAAATCTTAAACATTTACACAGTAGTCAAACACAGACACTAGTAACTGTAGATTTTTATTTGCTTGCTATCTAAGTCTTAGAACATAGTAGCCATGTCAATATAATAGAAATAACAGAGTGGTTTTTAAACAATACAAACATATTAATACAACAGAAAAACTGTTGACTATTACAGTCATCATTGGCGGATTACAAACCATTGTAAATTATACACAGTATTAATAGTATTCAGTACAAATATCTCCCTTGGAGTAGTTCCCAAACCCTACTTGGCTGTAGCCTTACAATATCCCATCGACAGACTGAAAAACAAATGAAAAGAATGCCTTATATGGCAACGATAACCTACAGTAAGATTACACATATTTCTATGTGTATATATATTATTCAACCTACAGTTTCATTTAACAACTGTACAAGAATCAAAACAAATATTATTATAATTCATACCCAGTCGCTATCGAGTTCACAATACCCTATGTATGCTTTGAACATGAAACAAAACCCCCCAAATTCACCAGAATAACCCTATGCATTCAACTATTGCAGACACCGTCGAGAAACATCTACTATCATCTTTCAACATTTCAAATCAAAATAAAACACAGAAGGAAAATGGTAGGGTTTCTTTAAACAGAGCCATCATACATTGCAGGTATCGAATAACCCAGATATCTTTACATCTTGTAAATATTATAACAATACACGAAGACGAAACACGGTCATAACAGACCCAATAATTTATATGAAAAAAATAAATCTTAAACAGCGAGGATTAAAATCCTATGCTTAGCCGTTATAGAAAACCATAGCCGAAACCCTGGCCTCATATGGGCATAGCCGTGAATGACTCTTCATACATTTAACAGGGTTTCAAACCCCTTTCCTTTTCAACCAAAACAACTCCATACATATGACTGCAACTGTAAATTGCAAGTTGTCAAATGACTTCACTAATACAGGAGTTTTCCTCCTTGACACAACCCTAGCCACAAAACCAGCAAAGGAAGAGACAGCCGTGGATAACCAGGCTTACCCGGAGGAGCCTGCGTAAATTGATAAGGCCATGGACACCTTCAAGAGCCGCGTGACCTGCACATTGACGAATGCCGAGGATATTAATCATCATATTAAGTGCAGAGAATGGAAACAAAAACGTAAATCTATTTGAATGATTATAAAACTTAAAAACTGTAAAAAAAATATGGTGCATCTTACCGGGACATGGAGGAAAGTAGCAGTAGACAACCAGTAGCCACAGGCTAAATAATTATAGAAACCCCATCATCTTCGTCAGAAAGGTAATTAAACAAAACTTATATAACAGCTGAGACAAGGTAATAGTTCCCGACGAAACCCTCACGCTGGCATGGAACCAGACTTGAAGCACACCCAAAACCCAAATGCATCACCTCTCATATAACTTAAAGACCGTAGCAAACCCTGTCTCCTATGCACACCAGCGAATTGAAGGACTGTAAGTAGCTGGTTTTAAAAAAAAAAGCAATGACGGAGCAACGAGACCACAAAATAAGGAAAACCGTAGCCAAATCTATCAACAGAGCCGAGGAGGTATTCTACTTCAGAATGAAACCCACGAGACCAGACCCCAACACGTTGCACTCAGTTACAGTGTTCTTATTACAAAAACTCAGACAGGGAGGGTTTCATTCTCAGGACCCGAGCCCGAAGGCAAATACAACAACCTGGTAGGGTTTTGATCAACATTTTATATATTGCCAACCGCTTGGAGGAGAAGCAACCACGTAGTCCCAAATATATCAACGTAGTATGGGTCGAGACTATATAGTTCAACTGCAACCCAAATCATTGCACATCGAATCCAAAATCATTATATAAGTAAGTCAAATGTAAAAGACAACATATGATATACAATCATTAGCATATAGTGTATGCTTGCAATCGAACCTTCACGGAATACCAAGGTACGTGCTATGTATAAACCCTACAACAATACAAAGGAGGTATGGTCAACTTCAACCATAGAGTTTACATATCCAAGTGTGATAATTATAACCTATACACTATAGGTAGTATAAAGCTTGCCATCGTATGGGGACAACATGTTGTGGAAAAACATTAAGTTACATGAGATTTATAAATTAAAATCAATCCTAGATTTATGCCATGAGCATAATACATTCCATGATTTTGTAAGCAGTAATGTAGTCAACTTCAAAGGAAGATGCCGTGTTACTTAACGCCTGGAAATATTATCATATCTATTTGACATTTATACAAAATTGCTATCATACACACTCCTCGTGTTTGTTACCAATACTACTGTAACAGTAAACAATATTTGAATAATAAATCTCTATTAATAAGATGATTGAAATAGAGCTTCATCTACAGGTTCCCATCGTGAAGGTAGTTAAAATCCATGCACAGTCATGTGACAGAAATAAACTTTAAAGTTGACATTAAACCTTGCAGTATAGTCGAATATAATGGAATAATGCTAGAGGCGTCACTCTTGCACTTACGATTATTATTACATGGACAAACAGTAAATCATAGGTATTTAAACGACAATAAGTCACTTGGTGCTATGTCGCCTTACGTAGATGATAATTTATAATACAAACTATTGTTCCATTGATAAATTACAGTAGTAATATAGCATAATATTCATAAAACAATAATTATAACTGGACTGTGTAATCTATTGCAGAACATGGTGACGCTGTCTGCATAAGAATTATCATGACGATCTTTTAAGTTTTAAGTACAGGAAATATTGATACTCACCAAGTTCAACCAACGGGATCCTTACTTCATTGACGTACCTGAGAGACAAAAGACGACATATGCATTAGCTCGTAAGCTAAGTAAGCCAGTCAACTACGACTAGCTCTTCCCTTGCGGCTCAAAAACAAAACAATCATAAATTACAATCACCAAAATCAAAGTTTTTAATAAGATAGAGTCTTTCAACAGATTATGTATGTTATTTAATTTAAAACAAATCAGAAAACTACCTAGTTAACATTTATTGTTGTAAATAAAATTTTTTAAATTTTTCGGAAATTTCGGGTTTTGACATTCCCCCCCCCCAGAGCTTGTTTTTGGCCATCATTAGCCCTCCTATCCACTTAGAGTTCTTTTTTTACATCACTGGAGTTCCAATGCGCCCTCATCCATAGATTTAGAAGACTACATAGTCAGTTCCATGATTTTGGGCGACAGTTAGCTGACTGTAGCTCCTAGTTTGACTACTACTGAGTATAGGAGCGCCCCCCTTTACCACTGACAGCTAGTTATGCACCTCCTTGGAGTCTTGTCCCCTATTTTGGTGCCCACATGATTCATTTATGCTCAGTTATACCTCAGTTAACTGATTATTCATCATCTGTGGCCACTAAACCTTATCGGGAGATGGTTCGAATGCAAACTAAGCCTAGACTTGAGGTGAATTCGAATCCTCCTAAAAGTATCAAATTCATTGTATTGTAACATTCTTTGATTTCCAGCTTACAGTTGATTAATGCATCAAAAACATTTTTTCATGTGTGTTTTAGTTTTATGAGTGAATTGCTCCATGTTTTTGTCTAATTCTTCTCAGTAATCACATTGTGAAATTGTTAGGTTTGTTCAAGATCAGTGATCTACCCCTATGGAATTTCACACCATTATCCAATCGCATAACTTTGATGCCAAGAAGGAGATGAAATAGACCTAATTTTGTCATTTAAAATATGTTAGCCTCATTTGTAGACAAGTACATTGAATCACAAACCCTTTATACTTCTAACATGATTTTTAATGAAATAAGCCATGTTTATTTAGCCTCACCTCTCTTGAACCTAATGTTTATCATAGATCTGATGTATGATCTCTATTTACACATTGTCTTGACTTAAAACTCAAAGAAGGGTCCACCACCTAGTTATTAGAAAGCATAAGTGTTTTGGATGATTATTGATATCACCATTTGTTGTGATAACATCACTATATTTTCATGAAGTTTTTGAAATGATGGTATATTCATATGTTATGAATGCCTGATATTTTGATTGTGATTTCTATTTTCATGCATTATTGATTTGGATATTTGGCAGTGTCATGATTAAGTTTTTGATGCATAATGAACTTGTGCTTCTATTAGTTATGATTGTCATTTCCATTAGATATTTGTAGCGTAAATTTGCTTGTTATTGCAAGTGCTCCACTTATCATATGTTGCTTGTGCATGTATTCACATGTTTATTTTGTGTACAATTAGTTTGATGGATGCTATATTGATGATATACCCCTTTTTATCATTGTTGTAACACATATTACTCATGTACATAATGCACATGTAGTAATGATCTTATTATTTTGATATTCAATGTAACGTGCTTTATGTATAAATTTAGAATTGGTTGTTTACCCTTGTTCGTGGTTAAGTTGTTGGTTTGGAAGCCTACTTATGATATTTGATTATAATCCCCATTCATGCATTGCATTGATTGATTTGGAGCTCTCTTGGTCATTCATTGCCTAGTTAATTGTCTTAGTTTTGTTGCATCCCTCCTCTTTCACATGGCATACACATATAGGTTTTAGTCTTTCATTGTATTGCTTCACCATGCTCCTTGTATTGTTGGGGTTGTAGCCTAATCATGGGCATTCATGGCATATTTCATAGTTTGGTGGTTTGAATTTGCAATAGGCGGTGGAATTTGGTGTTGGACCTTGGCATGGCGAGATACGGTGGTAGGTTTGTGGTTGACCTATGTAACATTTTACTCCCCTTGTCATTGGAGTTGAGCTTATGATCCTTTGGAATTTGGAAACCATGGAAATATATTGGTTTGGGATTTGATGTGATGGCATTGGGACTTATCATGATTTGGTGTATGAAGTATTTAATTCACCTATGTTCATGTATATCCCTGCTTTGATTTAGGTAATTTCTTACCAATTTAATGACTCACAAGCTTTCATTATGTTTTACTTACCCCATCTCTCTTGTTCTCTCTCAATATATTTTGTCGCTTGGAGCTCTTGTATGTTTTTCTCTATCTTTGATTATGGGGGATGAAATCTCCTAATCATATTTTTGGCCCTTTTACATTGAGATTTATGGATCATTTGTGACTTATGGGTGTGCCATGGTGTTAAGAGGCTGGAATTGCTAATGGTGTTAGTGTTAGGGGATTATCTTACTATTTCTAGAGTAGGAATCTCACCCTCTATTATTCCAATTATTAAGGAACCAAGATAAGATTGCAACCCTTCTATTTTCTCTTTGAATGTTTGGTTTTTAATTGGTAAATGAGTTATTCATATTATTCTATGTTCTAAGCTTGCATGTGCTTGGACAAATATATTTTTATTTAAAATTGCATGGTTATAATTCATACAGTATTCACTTGGGTTATTTTATTGGTATTTTAGGTGTATTATTTTTCCTCTACCGTGGGGTATTATTTGAATAGTTTTTTTTAATTGGAATTAGAGTTGGTGTGTCATTGAAAGTCTATCACCCTATCCTTTAAAGCCTTTATATTTTGTTCATTGTATGCCTCTATTATGTTTGTTATGTTGTTACATTTCTTGTTTGGAATATTGTTACATTTTTTGTTTGGATTTGGTTTATTTGTAATGTGGCTTTAATTTATCCTTTTAAAATTAATGGCCTAGGGCCCGTGATTTCCCTTTCCCACACAACTATTGTGGCCATGTATAGTAGATTTTTATTGTTATTAATAGAGAAAATGAGCCCACATATACTATTTACTCAAATGACTTATATCCAGGGTTGCATTCACCTTGTTTAACACCTATTTTTTTCATGTCTTTTTCTTTTCTATGGAATATGTTGAAGGCACGCTTTTTTAGTTATTTATTTCTAATCTTATGGTTGGTTTGATTTAAAATTATGGCTTGGAAGTTCTAGTTTTTTGGTTGGAAATCAAGGGTGCTTGTTATGTTCTCTCCTTCATAGTATCCCTGCCCATTAATATTTGGTACATGGAATATAATGTGTTTAATATGATTACATGCCAACATGACCTCAATTTTGAGATTAATGGGTGTGACGGTTAGGATCAATGTGCTTGAATTCGACCAACCTATTGTGCACTCTTACATTGTTTATGTAGGTACTCTTATGGTGTGTAGTATGGTAGTGCATATGTACTTAGTGTTCACTTGGCCAATTGGAAGATAAAAGTGACCCATAAAAGGAGATGATGAAAGAGACTGAGAAAGAGAAGTCGAGTCAAGGTGAGATTGATGCTCTAAAACTCAATCATTGGTTGCAGCAGTTGGAGGTTTAATTTGGAATCCATCAAATAGTCTGTTACAAAGAATTTTCATCATCAACATAAAAATTTGTGACCTTATATTGCCACAATACCTGAAGTCACTTTTATGCGGGATGATCCTTGATTGCTTTGTATTGCAACTTAACCTATTTTTTGACATCGACCTACCTTTCTCTATTAGCAACATGTGTTGAATTCCCCTCGACGCAGTTTGCTACACTCGCAGACCACATCGATGACGCATCTTGTCTTCAGAGCAACTCACATCGATCCATTTATGGAAGAGTTTGCTCCACTACAAGCTGCATCGATCTCTCCATGAGGCTAGAATTAGGTCTTCGAGAAGCTTCTAGAGAAAAATATTGAATGATTGTTTTTCCCTCTGATTGTTATGGATTTGGCTTGACTTCCACCATTATGGGGATCATATCTCATCCACTCCCCACACTTTTCTCAACCTCTCTTTATCCACATTGTCCTATAAATTGATGCTTTGGGACATGGGTGTGGGGAGAAAGATTGGAAGTAGGTAAATGCTAGAGAAATATCCTTAGAATTGGAGACTCTTGAGGTGTTTTATATTCAAGTTAAAGGTGACTTGTTTGAGTAAGAAGAACCCATCACGAAGAAGCTACAACACCAAGCCCTAAATGGTTGTACTTTCTTTTTGCCACTTTTAATACAATTGTATTTTCCTTCCCATACATTCGATGTTCATGATCATGTATTGTAAGATTCCTTGGTCACTTGCATAGGTCAATTATACTATTTCTATTTTCTAAGTTGTTGTTGTATTTCCTTCATCTGTAGCAAGTTCTCTTGTATGCAAAGCTAAATCATCACTGATCCTGGATCATAAGGACAACTGTTGTATCAGAGGTAAGTTCCTTCCATACTCATCCTTTTTTATTATTCCATTGACCTAGGTGAATGTTTATACAATTCGTCCCTTTTTTGTTCTAGATATTAACCATATAGACTAGGGACTTCGATCTTTGTCTGCATCGATCGAAAACTATTCAAACATAGTCAAGGATAAAAAGATATCATTTTCCCAACTGAAGTTAGTGGCCCATGCATTAACCTGGTGGGAATGGAAGCACTTAGTATGGATGGTGATCCACTAATAACTAAGTGGGAGGACTTTAAAACCCTCATCAAGTCCCAGTTCTACCCTATCGGATATGTAGAGGACCAGTGGATCCATTGGAATTAATTAAAGCAAAGGCAAGGGAAAAGTGTGCAAGAATACACCATTGAGTTTTGGAAGATGGCTATCATGCTGGGTATCTCACCTAAGAGCCCATATATATTCCTCAAGTATTTAGAGGTTTTACATAGTCACATATGGAGGTAGGTGATTCTCTTCAAGCCTAAGTTAGTTGATGAAGCTTTTGTACAACCATAGTACTTGGAAAACATTGGCAAGAAGAAAGGATAACCAAGTGGTTCAAAACAGAAAGAGAGCCAAGATGCTACCAAGGAGGGGAAGAAGAAGTGGAAGGGAAAAGAGAAGAAGACTACATCCATGGCACATCAGTGCAAGGATCCAAAACACCACTATAACAATTGTAACATTGATGGTCACACTGAAGAAAAGTGTTGGAAGCTACATCTAGAGCTAAAACCCAAGAATCACAAGAAGGATGCCAAGAAAAATAACCTTCTAGCCATATAGTTAAGCTAGGATTTAGAAAGTCGCTCAGATGTGGATGAGAAGATTGTATGTACCACAATGCAAAAGGAGGTGATTTTGCATAGTTTTCACCATAAGGAAGAGAAAGAGATCACAAAACTATTCCATATCAAGGTCTAGGTCAAGAAGATCAAGATCGTCGCTCTATTGATTCTAGTTCACAGGAAACCTCATAATAGAGGATCCAGTATATAAATTTGGATTGGAATCACATGATCATCCTAGTACCTACCCATTGGGATGGATAAATAAGGATGCAGAACTTAGAGTCATGAAACAAAGTCATGAAATAGTGTAGATCAAGTTTTCCATAAGTGTAAAGTATGTTGATGAAGTGGAGGTAGACAAAGTACCCCTAGATGTTTTTGGTGTAGTGTTTGGAAGCCCATACATGTATATGAGGGATGTGATATTCATGAGGAGATCCAACCAATACAACTTGATCAAGGAAGATAAATCCTTTACCATCAACACAGACAAAGGTAAATCAAATATTTTTTTGGTAAGTGCCACCCAAGTGAAAAAGCTTATCAATTCAAGTAGGAAGTTTGTATATCTTTTCTTAAGACAAAACTAGGAAGAAGGTGAATTTGTAAAAGTCAAGGCATCTCTAGAGGGATGTACCAAAGAGAAGAAACACCAGTTGGAGAGCCTTTTGTAACCATAAAGAGAAGTGTTATAGGATCCCGAAGGGATACCTCCTAAGAGGGAGGTGGATCACGAGATACAACTATTGTTGGATTCTCCATTGCCGAGCATTGGAATGTACATACAACATGTTAGAGAAGTAGATGAAGTGAAGAATCAATTGAAACAGTTGTTGGAGCAGGGTGTGATCCGACCAAGCACCTCACCTTGCGGGTCACCTATCATCATAGTAATCAAGAAGGATGGGACTTGAAGGATGTGCATCAACTATAGAGAATTGAACAAGATCACATTCAAAAATCAATACCCTTTTCCTATGATAGATTATCTATTGGACTAGTTGAAACATTCCAAGTACTTCACCAAGTTGGATCTCAAATCAGGATAGCACTAGGTGTGAGTGAAGCAATAAGACACATAGAATACTACCTTCAAAAATAGGAAAGGTCTATATAAATGGTTAGTAATCTTGTTTGGATTATGCAATGCACCAACTACATTTATGCATTTGATGACTGGTGTATTACACCCTTTCTTAGATTCGTTTGTTATAGTATATCTAGATGACATATTGGTTTATATTGATACCTAGGAAGAGCATATCTCACATCTCAAACATGTGTTGGAGACCTTAAAAAACATCAACTACTAAAAAACCTTAAGAAATGTGAATGTGTTCATAGGTCCTTGGTGTTTTTGGGGTATGTGATTGGTGGAGGAGAACTTAATATTAGTTATACAGAGATGGAGGCCATCACTAAGTTTCCTACTCCTACAAATGTCACTGAAGTTAGGAGCTTTTTGGGGGTGTCTCAATAAATATGAAAGTTCATAGATTCTTTTCCGGCTATGGTTGCACCTCTTGATGCCATAACTACTAGAAACAAGGGGTTCCAGTGGTGGAAGAATCAACATAAATCTTTCAAAGAGATCAATTGAAATATCAGTCACGCACCATTTCTTGCATTGCCTACTTTGGAGAAGCTTTTTGAATTGGAGACACATGCAAGTGGGTATGCTATGGGATCAGTTTTGATGCAAGGATGGAGGCTAGTATGCTATCATTCTAAAATGTTTCATGGGAGAGTCCTAAAATACCCTACATATGATAAGGAAATTTATGCCCTAGTTCAAGTTGTTAAGAAGTGGAATCACTATTTGATGGGAAAGGAGACCATATTTCACATTTATCACCAACCACTATAGTATTTGCAAGCCCAAATTAAGATACAATAGACCAGACATTATACGTGGATGGGATTCTCACAACAATTCCATCTAATCATCAAGTATAAGAAGGGGGATACAAACAAGATGGCATACATGCTCTTAAGGCCACCTACAACCAAGATTACAACTTTGGGGACTATTATGCACATGGAGCCTTTTACCCATGATGAATTACCCATGATGAATACAAGGAGGAATACACAAAAGATGAGGCTTTCAAAGAGGTATTTCATCAGCTACAAGGCGAATTCCATGTCAAAGAAGGTGATAGCAAGGATGACTACCATCTCCAAGATGAGTTACTTTACAATATGGACAAGCTATGTGTTCATAAAAGTGATAGGTTACAACTTATTAGAGATGCACACACTCCAAAGCTACAGGTCATTTTGGTGTAGGAAAGATAGTTGCAAACCTATAGAGGTATGTTTACTGGCCTATAATGCAATAAGACATAGCTAGATTTATCAGAGGATGCACACTTTGTTGTACATGCAATAATAGTAATAAGAAGCAAGGTATATACCATCCCTTACCTATTCCCCTGAGACCATGGAAGAGCATCTCCATGGATGTTTTGGGTGGTATTCCAACCATTAGGAATGGACACAACTATCTATTTTTTGTAGTTGACATAGTCAACAAGATGTGCATTCTTATTCCTTGTAAAAATGCCATCAAAGGACAAGAAGTTCTTTGAACAGGCTTGGGTGCACTTTGGGATACTCAGGAGCATAATCTTAGACAAAGATACCATATTTCTCAGTTCCTTCTAGAATACATTTTGGGATAAAATGGACATGAATTTGAATATATCTACAATATTCCATACATAGATAGATGGGAAGACATATGTAGTCAACAAGACTTTGGTGCAACTTTTGAAGGGTTACAATTAGAAGCATCCAAATACGTGGAATGAAAACTTGATATACATTCAACACTCTTATAACATAGTCGTCCACACTTCCATTAGTAAGTCACCTTTTGAAACTTGTTTTCAATACTTGCCACCTTCACCTCTAGATGTTGCTTATGGATAACAAAGGATAGTGAGGGAAGACACCACATGTGAGGCATTTAGAGATGATAATTTAATTTATAAGATTAGGTAGAACCATTTGGAAGTACAATAATCATTGGAGAAGTCACATGAAAAATACAAGGTCATGCATGTCCAACACAGGGTTGAAAAATCATTCAAAGTGAGAGGCAGAGTATGGATACACTTAAGCAAGGAAATACTACAGGCTCCTAGTAAGAATACCAAGGCTCTGAGGTATGTCCCTTTTGATTTATTAGAGAAGGTGGGAAAAAATGCCTATAGACAGTCTACCCCTATACATGCACAATTACTCTATAGTGAATGTAGAAAATCTAAAACTCTATGAACCTTCCATGTTGGATTAGGAACCTGAGTAGGTCTTACCATTAGATAAATTTGGGATCTGTTAGCGCTAAAAGTTGTCCAATGATTGCAAAAATGACAAGTTCATCACGTCTTGAATTTGGGGATGGTTTTGATTAGGTTGATAGGAGCAAGTTTGGGTAAGAGATTATTAAAGTCTCACAACATATGGAATAACCCAAACATAAGTTTTAATGGACTAGCAATACATAATTGATTCAAGGGTTCATATCTGTAAATCAAACATGACTCCCCATGTAAATAGAGTGCACATGTGATCATATAAGCATCCAATGGTTTACTTATACATTCACAGGGTAGGATCCCAACAAAATAGTGTTAAGATTTGGAATATCACATGAAAAACATAACAATGGTTTTCAGGCAACATACAATTAAAAGTATAAATGTCATTCGATCTGAAACACAATTGACTAATGCAATGAAAAATAAATTATGTATTCAAGTGAAGGAATAGAAGCAAAATGTTAGTGACACAGATCAATTCACAAGCTAAAAGTCCTTAAGCATGCATATATTATTGTCTTAAAACTTATCTTTACATATGTACAACAACCTCTTAAGGAATTCAAAATTCTGAACCCCTTCTTCCTTCTAAGAGGAAGAGCCCCTTTTACAATACAAATAATAAAATTTATAGCAGTTACATGACTCAAGCTATTGCAATATTTTTGGAATAAAATTTCACACATAAACTAAAAGTAGGAATAATATCTGATTTACTGCTAGAAAGTATGAAACTTTGAAGTCGAGTTCCTTCAAATTTGTGATCTGAAGTGTTTGGGTGATGATTGGGAATTTTTAAAAATGGCCACGATAGTTTTAAGGAAACTTCCATTATGAACAGACCATATTTTCTCCTAAACCAGTGCGAAATTTTGAAATACACCCATGGTTAGGCTAAACCGCCTCATTCCCGAAGTGGGTTTTTAACCATTTCAGATGATTCCTTACGGTTTGGTTAGAATCTATTCCCAAAATTTGATACCCAAAAAATGATGGGAATTATCCACGTATCTTTGATTTTTGTTGCTTTTCCATTTGATGTTTGATTTCATGGGCCATAGAAGGCTTCCCTTTACACCACATGATTTGAATCCCTGACAATTGTTGTTGTAATTCAAAATTTGTTGTAGTGAAACAATGTTGTATCAAATAAGCCCTTGCTACCGAAACATGTAACATTTAGTAGCACTACTTTCATGAAATTTGCATATTTCACTACCAAATCATAAAATCTCATGAGATACACTGGATTGAGATTGAGACTGACAAGAAGCTGGGCAATTTTTTGCAATTTGACGAAAAAAATTGATGTGTTAGACTTAGTACTAACATTGGCTCTGACTGGGGATGGTATCCTCCCTGTGAGGTACCAAGAACATGCAGACTATGTGCCTTATCCATTGTTGTCCATGAAATCTTCTCTGCAAATTGTAACCAACCACAATATGAAAACCCAAAACTCCATTTTGTTCTACTGAACAAATTATTCTTCATGCTTGAAAACCAAATTGCAAACTGAAATTTAAAAATCCACTATCATGTAGTGTACCTTGCATCTGTTGGGATATGGAGTCATTTATTTAAACCGATCTGCTACAATCCAAAACAAGCTGAAAATTGATCTCCTTAAAACAAATTGCACACGAATGCTCGAAATCGAGCTTATTTATGTACACAGACCTATTCTAACCTCTCAGCTATTGAATCATGTCACATCAAATTTCCAATGCAACCATTGCAGTAACCAGACTACTAATTGATTTATGCTTCCATCTTTAGACATAAATAGAATAGGAAAAACTGAAAAGTAGAAACATAAACAATGCTCTAGGTGCCCATACTTACAGCTATTAAATCTCATCCTTATAAAAGCTAAAATTGAAAATTTATGGCTCCAATTTGATTCCATATAAATGGCCACTGGATCATAAAAATCGTGATAAAGCTCCGACTGTTCCAAGAAAGAAGTCTGCTTCTATATTAAATATGCTCTATTTTTGATGTTGATATCTTCATTCTTGAAACCCTCATGTGATTCAAATTCATAGATGTCATATACCGCTTTGCTACTGAATAATTCCACATTTGTTGATTCAGAAAACTACTCCTTACCAATGAGTTGAATATCATCACAAGTAAAGAAAAATTTATGATCAATTAAATTGGCAACAAGATCCTTTAGAACAACAGCTTGCTCTGAAACAAAATGATCATCATTCTCTGCAAGGTCATTCTCACATTCACAACTGAGAAAGTTTTATATTGTATCTATCAAATCATTTTGAAATAAAAAACAATGATAGGGATTTGAAGCCATGAAATTCTGAAGATCATTATAGAGAAATAAAGCTTGCTAATTTTTTGTTTTAGCAACAAAATGTTTTAGAGAAGCAACTTCCTTTTCAACAAATTAATCATAAGTTTTTGTAAAATCATTCTCATAATCAGCTTCATGTCCATAGTCAAAAAAAATTCTATAGTGTAGTGAAAATCATTTTGTTGATTTGAATTATGGGCATATGCATATAAATATGAAGGTAATGCATCAGTACACTGAAAAGAATGTTGTTCATACGATTCCTCCAATTTTTTTGCATATGAAACTTCATCCTTTCTTAGATATTGAATCCCACCACAAGCCCTAAGATTGTCCTCAATATCCTTAGCATTAGTAAAAATCTACTGCAAAGATAATGACTTCCTCTCTGTGAAATGAAGAACTAAATCATGATGATGATGAGCTATGGATGGTGTAAATTACTTTGGCAACAATTTCAAATGGTTAAATCTCAGTAGGAATACTAAGGTAGAAGTTCATAAATATTTGGTTGAACTGAGTAATAGTCTCATCCATACCTCTTTTCATGGCATATAACTCGAAAAGATATTGCTCCACATATTTTTTCTCACCCCAACACCTCATAAATACATCATGCAAGTCCATCCAGGTATATATTGAATCGGCTCCCAAATTCTTAAACCAAAACCTAACATCCCCATCCAAAGACTAGAATCTCATGAACACATCCTCATGAATGATTTCAAAATTATCTGTAAAAAATTGGAAGGCATCCAAGTGTTGCTCTGCTGTAACATGGTTTTCTCCACTAAACTTAGGAAGATAATCCAGAAAATTGGGAGGAAAATCATTGAGGATAAAGGGAAGCTTCAGAGGACCATTTATAACCTTCCCAGATCTTGGACTGAACATAGGTAATATTACTATAGGAAGAATTATGGATCACGAGTGATGGTAGATTAATTCAGCATCATCATGTTCACAAAATGAGTCAACTTCATAAGGGATTTGGATATATGCATCATGATTTTCATATGGTTTAGATAGAGGAATTGGATCAACAATACAAGAAGAGGACAAATCCTCTTTCCTCAAGGAAGAAAATATAGAAGTAGGCTTATGGTTATCCGAGTATACAAAGCAAAGAATAATCCATCTGACTTGTAATGGAAAAGACATGAAAGAGCTAATTAAAAAGAAAATAATCTCTTGTAAACAATTCATGATTTGATACCTAGTATTATCACGCCCTCTCTTCATTTCTTGAAGCAAAATTAATCTTCTATTGGAGTATTTGATTGTGGAGTCGCCAGGTGAAAGTGCAGTCAACCTTTAATGTTTGATCTCTAACCACCACCAAAAATTAGAGCTAATCTTTAAAAACAACCAGGGGAAGATATTTTCGATCCTTCGCTCCCAGGCAACGGTGCCAAAAGATTTTAGTGCTAAAAGTTGTCCAATGACTGCGAAAAGGACAAGTTCAACACATATTGAATTTGGATATGGCTTTGATTAGATTGATAGGAGAAAGTTTGGGTAAGAGATTATTAAATTATCACAAGGTCAGGAATAACCTAAACACAAGTTGTAATGGACTAGCAATATATCATTGATTTTCAAGTGTTTAGATTTGTAAATCAAACATGACTCCCCATGTAAACAGAGTGCACATGTGATCATATAAACAACTAGTGGTTTACTTATACATTCACAGGGTAGGATCCCAACAAAGCAATGTTAATATTTGCAATATCACATGACAAACAAAACAGTGGTTTTCCGGCAACATACATTTAAAAGTATAAATGTCATTCGATCTGAAACACAACTAACTAATGCTGTGTAAAAGAAATTATGTATTCAAATGAAGGAATAGCAGTAAAATGTTAGTGACGCAGTTCAATTTGCAGTCTAAAAGTCTTTAATCATGCATATATTAATGTCTTAAAACTTGTCTTTACATATGTCCATCAACCACTTGAAGACTTAAAAATTCTGAACCCCTGCTTCCTTCTAAGAGGAAGATCCCCTTTTACAATACAAATCATACAATTTATAGTAGTTACATGACTCAAGCTATTGCAAGATTTTTGGAATCAAATTTCATGCATAAACTAAAAATAGGAATAATCTCTTATTTACTACTAGAAAGTATGAAACTTTGAAGTCGAGTTCCTTCAAATGTTTGATCTAAAGTGCTTGGGTGTTGACTAGGCATTCTAAAAAATGACCACGACAGTTGTTTAGAAACTTCCGTTATAAACATGCCATATTTTCTCCTAAACTGTTGCAAAATTTTGAAATATGCCCACAACTAGGCTAAACCGCCTCATTTGCAAAGTGGGTTTTTAACCATTTCAGATGATTCCTTACTATTTGGTCAAAATATGTTCCCAGAATTTGATACCCATAAAATGACGAGAACTGTCCACATATCTTTGATTTCTGTTGCTTTTTCATTTGATTGATTTCAATGGCCATAGAAGGTTTCCCTTTACACCACATGATTTGAATCCTTGACAAGTGTTGTTGTAAGTCAAAATTTGTTGTAGTGAAGCAATGTTGTATCAAATAAGCCCTTGCTACTGAAACATGTAACATTTAGTAGCACTAATTTCATGAAATTTGCACATTTTGCTACCAAATCATGAAATCTTAATGAGATACACTGGATTGATACTAAGGCTGACAAGAACCTAGGTGAATTTTGTGCAATTCGACAAAAAATTATGACATGTTAGACTTTTTACTGACAGAATCTAAAATGGGCCTCATAAGAAAAAGAACCATTGATAAGTTGTAATTCAATAACCAATAAAATTTCAAGAAAATGAGTCAATGATAATCATTGACTTGACATATTTGTCATAAAAAAAGTGCTTTTTTAATTCATATATTCAAATTATTTCCTTGTGGTTTCACTCAAATTTTGAGCAAGAGCACTTGTTTGATGCGAAATTCAAATCCATGTCCAATGAGTACCCACGCTATATACTTGTGATGGGGACCACGCCATGAAAAATGAGAAATACATCAAAAAAAAGTGTGTTACTTTCAAGTAACAATTTTTTTAATGCATTTCTCATTTTTCATGGGGTGAGGTCCATCAAAAGTATGTAGTATGAATACTCGTTGGATGTAGAATTGAATTCCACATCAAACAAGTCCTACGACTCAAAATTTGAGTAAACAACAAGGATATAAGTTTAAAATACAAAACAATAAGTAGTTGTTTCTCTTTTCCTAAAAAAATCATAATTGTTATTTTATTATTTTAACTATTATTTTATTATTTTCCTTAGAAAGCCCATTTTAGACCCCAAATTTACTCTAATGCTTTTGCAGAGGACTTAGCGCTAGAAGCTCAAGCAAAGTTAGCAGAAGACATAGTGTTAAAAAAGAAGTCCAGAACTACCAGCTGGGGATAATATGAACTCTTGTAGTTGGGGTTCAAAGGAAAACTTCCAAACAAGGCGAAATGGTACTCCAAGGAGAAGGTAGAGGAAACATTTTCTCACCTCATTCAGTAAAATATTTTGGGTACCAAAAGATTCCCAAAATGGGGAGGTGTAATCTGAAATGGAACAATATATAATTTGTCACCTATCACTAGTACAAAATGAGAGATAAGTGACCAAAAAATTGACCAAAATATACAAATAAATGACCACCTTTGATTTGCCGACCATTGGTGGATAATTTTTGGTCTCTTACCATGAGACAAAAAATGTGGTCATATTTAGTTTGGTCATTTATAGCTTGTCTTGTGGTCATATATTTGATCATTAATTGTCACAATTAATGACCAAATATATGATAAAATTAATGATCAAACTAATGGCCACAAGACAAGCTATAAATGACCAAACTAAATATGACCTCATTTTTGGTCTCATGATAAGAGACTGGAAATTAGACACCAAAACTACCATTTGGTCATTTATATGAGAATTTTGGTCATTTTTTTGGTCACTTATATCTTAGTTCTTTGTCACTAATTTAGTCATTTTATATGCGAATTTTGGTCATTTTGTTTGGTCACTTATCTTTCATTGTTTGGTCACTTGTCTTTCATTGTTTGGTTACTAATCTCTCATTTTGTTTAGTCCCTTATATTTCATTGTTTGGTCACTTATATTTCATTGTTTGGTCAGTAATCTCTCATCGTTTGGTCACTTATATTTCATTGTTTGGTCACTAATCTCTCATTGGTCACTAATCTCACTAATTTAGTCTTTTCTAACCGTTATTGCAATATCATTAGGGAACAGAGGAATCAAACCACAAACCTCCTGCTTTTAAGACAAGTGCTCTTCCATTGAGCTAGCACCCTCTAAGAATTTGGGAACATAACTTATAGAGTCCTCTATAATGTTTGATGTTGGTTGGAGCATAATAATTTCACATTGAGTCAAATTTATTTGCAGTCTAGTTGTTGGTATAAAGGGATTTAACTGTCTCTAATTGCAAAGCATGTCCATAATCACTATAACTCAACTTTTTAGAATTGTAAAATTTCACAGATGTAGTATCATTATCATATTGAGAAACCTTATTTTGTTGACACTTCCTCTTGTGGGAAACACTTCCCTTGTAAGTGTCAGATAACATGACTGTTTGAACTATATTTTCTCATATTGGTGGGAAATCTTAATTGATATGTTTTAGAGTACTTGACAATAGAAAATATACATTGCTATTAGGATGAAATTAATTTGTTTTCTACTAGAAAGAAATAAATAAGTCATATTGATGTTACAAGCATGGTCAAAAAACATAAATGGGATTACGAAAACACAATGTTTAATGTGAACAATGAGGCCCAAAGGGGAATCCCACCAATGAAGGGCATGTAAAGAGAAAGTAAATAATGACCTATCTTTCGAATATGCTCAAAAATAACTACATTGACCTCTTCAAAACTAATTTTGTGTGTCTGATAGTCTCTACCTCTTAGAATAACATAAGAATGAGTGACATCGAATAATGCCATGTTTTGATTTTCATGAATGAAAGAAAAAAATCTAACCCATTATAATTATTACAAACCAATAAGATTGATGACAACATAATACTTTTCCATAACTGCCTTGATTGATATTTCATCTAGTGGATTATATTTCATTAGAACAATCTAACATTGACAATAATGACCAAACCCTGAACACATAGAAAGTAAAAGTTTAACACGTAAATGGATAATATTAATAAAGAAAATAAAGGTCTAAAAAAACCATGTATATGTTCTTGTAAAGACAAAAGATTAATTTAATGAGATATACAAGCTTTTACAAACTTGCCTTTTTTTTATGCATGCTTGAAAGGGAGAATGAAAAATTGCAAGAGAGTTCAACAAAAATCAAATTACATGAAAATTATACCACTCACCTATCCTAGATTGCCCATAAGTTTCAAATGCTTGGGTGAATCCTCCAAACCTCTAAAGGGAACCAAACATTGAGTGCCTGTCTTAGCTGCACATTGATTTAAAAAAGTGAGAAATAGAGCCTAAATCCAAAGTATTTGTATATTTCAAAATAAGCACAAACTTTGTGTACAAACAAATACATTATTGTCATTGCAACAAATGATGTGATATACCAATTTGCTACACAACATATCGACCTAGGAAGTTGTGGCTCCAAAGACCGTTGCAATGATATTGATGACATAGTGAATAACAAAGATGATCATTAGTTTGGGTATCTATGTCTTCAAGATCTCCTCAATCACTGCAATTACTAAGCATTACAAAGAAAATCCAACTATCATTTCCGTGCAAGTGGTATTCATTGTTTGACCATCAACACATATTGAATTGATGTTAAACCTCAATAGACCATCTATGGTTACAAACTAGTGCAGTTAGAGGAAATACCTGACAGGTGATCTCCCTATGATTCCTTTGCAAATAAGGTGCCCAATGCCCTTATCAATCAATGATGATGGACATAATATATTTATATTTTCATCTCAATAATTAGTATTGTTTGAAGATAAAAAAATATTAAAACCTATAAGAGTATTGGGGATTTTTCTAATGTAGCATGGCAAGTAAATAAACTAAAAGTGTTCAAAGAGGAATCTCTAGATGCATATCAAAATGTTTTTATAACATATAAATATACGATGATTACAATTAATATTTTTTTTGAAAAGTAGACATGCGAATATGTTGAATTGAGGTTGCTATTCCAAGTAAGTGCATATGTTTTATGTTGGTTGCATTGAAGTTGACAACATTTTGCAACTTGAAGAAGAAGGAAAGGGAGAAAAATAAATGAACACATTGAATGAGCAATAATCCATGGAAATTAATAGTTCCATGTTTCTGTTATCATACCAACTAAGAAGGGGCCAAAAACAAAGGCGCTAATAGAAGGATCCACTAAATTTAATGTAAACGAGCCATGTAATTTTCGAAGCCACATTTTCAATAGAGATAAAATATATATTTAGTAACCAATGGGATCCAAGAGTGTTGTATAATGTATATTGTTGGAAAGCAATGTTACTCTTTAATTAACTAGTAGGATAAAGACAAAGGGTGTAAAAAAAAATTCAAGCATTCACTCAAGGAAAAGAGGGCACGAACTCTTTGTAAGACAAATTGTAATAGGATACTACTTATAGCATCAATGGCAAGAATACAAGCACATATTAAGTTACACTTTCACTACTTAAGGTTCTCTCTGAGTTTTACCAAAACTATACATAAATAAAAATAGATAAAGTTACCACCGTTTTACAATTAAAACATTGATATATGCTCTTTGAAACTTAAATTGTAGAGTACATCAAACATGTTCATACTAACCTCAAACATGTTTAGCAAGGCCACGCTTTTTTAGCAAAACACTTTCTTTTTCCACTACCATGGGGATTTCCCAATTAAGGTCTTCAAGGCAAATATTCTATAAGATTTGCAACAAGCTACTAAATGAGAGTAAAGATTTAAATATGAGAATAAAATGTCAAATTGCAATAAAATTATGTTGTCAATTTTCACATATATTGTAAAGGAAGTGCACAAACCTTTGTAGAGGTTAAAATATTATCATTACAATCATATTAGATTTGGTATATGTCTGGTATGAGAATAATTGTTTATCTTTGCAACATTCTCCTTTTTTCTTATGTCCTCCTTGAATGATTGATAACATGATTGTAATGATAATATGTTAGCATCTACAAAGGTTTGGGAACTTACTTTAAAATATATGTGAAAACTGAAAACTAAGGTTTGGGTTCTTCCTTTAAAATATATGTGAAAATTGACAACTAGTACCACCTGTTAACACCCAAAAATTGTTCAGTAACTCATATCCCTAGTACCATATTCCGTTTGTCCACTTTTCCTACATTTTTGGCCTCCAAAACCCTAAAATACCATCAAATGGTAACCAAAAGGGAAAAAACTCATTATTTCCCTCAATTAATAAAATTCCTTCAAAAAAGGTCAAACCCCACAAAAAAGGGTCCAAAATCCCCAAAAATAAAATAAAAAGGGGAAAAAGTCAAAAATAAATTCAAAAAGAGGGAAAAACTCCAAATATCATTAGCCAATACTATTTGTTGCCCAAAACCATGGGAAAGTACCAAATACCACTAGCCAATACTATTGGTTTCTCAAAACCATGGGAAGACCCCAAATACCATTTTTCAATACTATTAGTTGCCCAAAACCATGGGTCAACACTCGATTACCCAAAATCACTATAAAAAGGTGATGGAGGCCCCCCATTTCACATCCATAATCACTCTTCACACCCTTATGCTGCTGAAATTCAGGTTGAACTTTAGCCTATCACCTTTAGCTTATGTTCCACCATTATAGTTGAGTCTTGTCCACCTCTTGGGAATTTGGAGAAGAAAAATGAACTCTAGAGAACTTGTGCACTACTCTCGTACTGCAAGAACTCCAACAACATCACCACTAGAGGTAAACCATTGCAAACCCTTGTTTGCCGGCCATTAATACAAAAAATATTCAAATTATATTACTGAGTTCCTCATGGTTGTCTACTTTTTACTGTTTTAGTTTAGATTTACTTTTACATTAACACTTGCACATGTCATTTTAATATTTAGTTTTTACTCATTTCACATATCATTTCTTACCCATTATTGAATTGCTACTAAGGGTTCCTGAATCCTTAGTAGGTACTCTCTAGCATGAGCTGGGGTGAAAAAGTTAGCTACAGTTTTAGCCACTCCATTGGTTATATTCCCTTAGAATCTTGGTTATTTTTAGTTTGTACTTGTTATTTTGTTTTCATTTTACAGCTTTGGTCTACCCTTTGGACTGTGAAATTGCCCACATAAGATCCAAAGAGATGATGTAAACCTCACAATGAAAGAATTTAGGAATAATAGAAGAAGAGACAAGCAATAGAACTTAGATCCAAAGAAACTTTGATTGAGGCATAATAATTACACATGTTACATTAAATTGAATAGTGAACAGGTAAATATACAATGATGAGTATGAGGATTCAAATTCACTAGGACAAATTCGAATTGGCCTTCATGCACAGATCCATAATGAGTGGAGAGTCATCAATGACTAACTAGGAGTCCACCTTCTCAACAGTGAAGGCATCAATGCACAAGTAATGGTCAACCGAGAGTCAAACTGAGTCTAATTGAATGTGGTTGGTGTAACTGGCACATGGAAGCACTAATATAGTGAAGGAGGCTTAGTGGAGGGTGCCATAGGAGTTAACTTGAGTTAGAATGGTCAATCTAGTCTCACTGGAGGTCCAACAGAGTGATAAACTCAGTAAAGAGTCAATTAATCCTTAAATCAAGGAAATAACTGAAGATAACTCAATATAACTAAATATAATTGGACTGGTAGGTGAAGAAGGAGCCCTTGTCATGCAGTGGAGCAAAGGAGGGTGCATTAGTCACTGGGAGGGCTAGAAATGATCTGTAAGAAGCTCCAGGGGCTAGTTTGCTAAGGACTAGGTGTTGGGACTGATGACCTAGAATGTATGCAAACCCTAATTGCATGCAAACCCTAATTTTGCATGCATGACTGAAAATGAAAATGACTGGAAAGCTAGTAGGACTAGGATGGAGTATAGGAATATCCTAACACCCCCCCTTAATCCATCCTGAGCCCTGGTAACTAGGACCAAAGGTCACCCATATAATAAATGAAATGATAATAAAATACATAACTGTCCATAAACTGAGGAAATGGGGAAAACCTCATGGGAAAAATACCCCCCCTCAAAAGAACAGGAAATAACTCAAAGAACCATCATGCAGAAAAGAAAGAAGCTTTCATCAGTGAAACTTTTGCAAAATATGTGGCAAGCTGATCCCATGTAGGAAGGTCTCCCACTGTGTGGAGGATGAAGCAAGTCTTTCAGGAACTTTTTCTGTATCTGGAGCGAATGGAACATGAGTAGTCTTCCCAAAAGATGGAAGAGAGAACCCCATCATCATGCTGCATCTCTGATGGAGAGATGGATGGCATAATGCAAGGTTGGCATGATGCTAAAGTCTAGTAGTTCTGTAAGCAAATAATGTTAGTATATTCCTATACTCCATCCTAGTCCCACTAGTATTTTGATCATTTACATTTTTAGCCATGCATGCACTTTTAGGGTTTGCATGCATTCTAGGGTTTGCATACATTTTGCATGTATCCTAGTCATCATTCCAGCACCTATCCCTTAGTTAGCCAGCCCCCAAGAGCTTCTCACTATTCAGTTTTAGCCCTCCAGTTGCTTAATGAGCCCTCATTCCTTGATTTTAGGAAGCAACTCACCCTTCTTCACCTACCAATCCAGTTATCTTCAATTTATACTCATTTACACTCAGTTACAGTCAGTTACACTTAGTTACACTCAGTTACACCTACAAGATTTAGTTTGACTGATGGTTGACAGTTACTTGAGCATTGATGACTCCACTGATGATGATGAAGACTTCCAGTTGTGCTCCAATGATCATGAGGACACCTAGTTGTGCTTCGATGACACTCGATTGATGTTATGATCACTCTGAGAGGCTAATTCAAATTGCCACCTTAGGCATTCGAATCATGTATACCATTGTACTATTTATTTGTCCATACTGTGATTAATTAATTAGTGTGTGTGAAGTATTATTGCTTCTATCTGAGTTCTACTGTACCATATTATTCTGTTGCTCATTATACTGTATTGTTCACTCTTCTTCTATTTTCCTGCTTAATTGTAATTACTCTTGTGAGGTATACATCATCTCTTAGATCTGCTGTGAGGATTTTCACATGGTATCAGAGCATGTTGAGAATATTGTTTATCTCCATTCTTGAGAGTTTTTTGCAGGTTATTACCAAGATTTCGAGTGCAACAGTTGCAATAGTTTCCGCATCTTTGTAGCAGTATTCTCTATTGTTTTTTGCAGGTCTTCTACAGCTTCAATGTATCCGGAATTAGAAGAAATCACTCCTCTTTCTCTATTCAACTATGATGAATGGAAACCAAAAATAATAGCATATTTGAAGAGCCATGATCTCTTTGATTGTTATTTTGAAAGAGAGTTCGAATCCTCTGAAGAGAAGATTGAATGGTTGAATAAAGGTGACATGCACATTGGAAGAATGAATCTTACTATGCCGGATTACATATTGTTCCCAATCATTATTTATATTGAAACTCCACAAGAGCTACGGGCTCACCTAGATGAAGAATTTGGCAGAAAGAATGAAGGACTTGGTCCTAACCCATTCGAAAGCAAGCAAAGTGATGCATTCGCTCCTCTTGATGGTCCTTCAGATCATGAACTAGTATCATCTCATATTGAAGTTGTTGACAAAGGAATTGCAGATTATCCACTCATGCTCAAACCTTCTTCTCATTCTGTGCCAGCTCACACTCTAGATATTGCAGAAGGTCCTAAATCCTCTCTTGCACCAGAGTCTGTTGGTTTGCATCATGATCACATGATTATTTCGGAGGTCAAAATAGCTATTGAAGGTAATGCATTCACTCCTCTCCAGCTATCTCCTCTTTTATACTACTATATGATCATAATTCCATGCTTTCAGAAGGTCATTGAAGAATATGGCCATTGCCATTCGCTTGGGAATATTTCTCATGCATCTACTGGTTTTGATCTCACCTCTCATGGTTCAAAGGAGATCTCAAGAAACCATGATTCAAGTCTTGTATCTAATTTGGGTTCTAAGCAATTAGTGCTTGGGAAAATTTCTCATGCATATGATAGTTTTGATCTCACCCCTGCTGGTTCAAAGGAGATCTCAAGAAACTGTTTTTTAAGTCTTAAATTTGATTTTGATTTCAAGCAAACATGTAATAGTTCTTTTTGGCATAATCTCACCCATGGTGGTTTGAAGGAGAAGACAAAAGACTATATGCACATTAAAAAATTTGATCTTACCTCAGCTGATTCAAATCACAGGTTCAAGGATCATTCTCATACTGTTGGATTTGTTCTCATCACATTCAAACTGAAGAGCAAGTACAAACGCATGCTTTTTGAGCATGATCCACTTCTTCCCACAAAGAAGATACCTACAGACATATGACCAAGCATCACACCTGCTTGATTTTGGAGCATTTATTTTTGTGTGTGCCTTGCAGTCTATTTTTGAGGAGGGGGTATGTTTCCCATGAAATTTTCCCATTTTCTTGGTTTATTGACTGTTATTATTCATTGTATTGGGTGACCTTTGGTCTTAGTTACTAGGGCCCAAGATGGATTAAGGGGGGCTGTTAGGATATTCCTATACTCCATCCTAGTCCCACCAGTATTTTGATCATTTACATATTCAATCATGCATGCACTTTTAGTGTTTGCATGCATTCTAGGGTTTGCATGCATCCCAATCATCAGTCCAGCACCTAGCCCTTAGTTAGACAGCCCCCGGGAGCTTCTCACTATTCAGTTTTAGCCCTCCAGTTGCTTAATGCACCCTTCTTCGTTGATTTTAGGAAGCAACTCGCCCTTCTTCACCTACTAGTCCAGTTGTCTTTAGTTACACTCAGTTACACCTACCAGAGTTAGTTTTACTGATAGTTGACAGTTACTTGAGCATTGATGACTCCATTGATGATGATGAAGACTTCCAGTTGTGCTCCGATGATCATGAGGACACCTAGTTGTGCTCCGATGACACTCTATTGATCTTATGATCACTCTGAGAGGCTAATTGAAATTGCCACCTTAGGCATTCGAATCCTCTCTGCCATTGTACTATTTATTTGTCCATACTGTGATTAATTAATTAGTGTGTGTGAAGTATTATTGCTTCTATCTGAGTTCTACTGTACCATATTATTATGTTGCTCATTATACTGTATTGTTCACTCTTCTATTTTCCTGCTTAATCATAATTACTCTTGTGAGGTATACATGATCTCTTACATATGCTGTCAGGATTTTCACAAATAAATTATCAACTGTGTTCTCAGTAGTAGAAAGGACTGTGTGAGAACATATTTCTTTTGAATCTGGACTGAGAATAGGTGTTGGTTCTGAATCTTCTTGAACCATGATCTCAACATCAAAATCTTGATCTTTTTCTTCACTAGAAGAGGAGTCACAGGAAGAGGAGTCACTGTGATCTCCATCAGAATCTGAAGGAGTAGTTGGAGAGAAAGGCATGAAGTTTGAGAACTCATATGCCTTTGAGGCATGATTAGCAATCCCATTCGCTATAACCTTTCCAGTGGAGATTTCTATAATTTCTACTGTGTTTGGACCAAAAATTACTTGTTTTGGAGATCCTGTATGAGTCATTTGATACACTGACAACAAATTAGCTGTAAGAGAAGGAACAAATAAGACATTTTTGAACTTACCATGCTCCATATGAACTGTACCCAAACCTTTGGCAGAAATCTGAGAGTTGTCTCCCATGTAAATGGTAGGCCCATCTTGGAGATCCAAAGAGGAGAAGGATTCTTCTTGTGCAATCATGTGGTTGGAGGCTCCAGAATCTATGAGGAGGGCTTCTGTCTTTGAAATACTAGCCATCAATGCATGGCAATCATCAAATCCACTTCTAGAATCAGTCATCCTTGCTTCTTTTGGAACAACAATTTGGTTTTGTTCAAGAAGCTTGGTTAGAAGATCAATATTCTTGTGCATGCAGGCATGCTAAGGATGGTTTCCTCTCTTGCAGTAGGTACAGTTAGGTCTCTTTTGTTTTTCATTCTTGGATCTTGAAGGTTTCTTTCCTTTGCCTTTTTGTCCCCCTATTGCATTCGCTCCACTTGATTCACCAGCTAAAAGAGCTAGATCTCTGGAGGTTTTGATGGCACCCATTTGAAACAGTTTGTTCTCTTCTTGAATGAGAGCTTCAATAAAGTTATTTAAAGTGGGAAACTTCCATCCAGGGATGGACATTTGAACAGAATGAAAGGTAGATACAAAGACAGAAAATTGAGATCCAAGTTTGCTCAATATAGAGAGTATCAATTGCTCATCACTTTTAGTGATGCCACATTGCTTGCAATGCAAAACCAAATTCTGAAATTTGGAGAATAATTCTTGGATGCTCTCGAAATTGCTAGGTTGAAGGGAAACCAATTCATTCTCAAGAATGTAGCCTCTTAATTCATCTTGTTTGCCAAAAAGACTCTTCAATTTTATCCATAACTGATTTGGAGACTTCAATCCATTAGTATGAAACAATAGATCATTAGATATATGAAGGCATATGCATCCAAAGGATTCATCCATTTTTTTTAGGTGCTTGACTCTCTTTTCAGCTTGATGTGGTATGGCATCTTTTTCCTCAACTATTCTAGTAAACCCCCTTGACTGCAAGAGTACTATCATCTTCATCTTCCATTCGAAATAATTGAAAGGAGTGAGAAGTATAGGAGAAGAAGGAGCATTCGAATTGCTCATCTTGACTGCTTGAACAAGTGCAAATAGAAAGCTGCTGAATCTGCTGCTGCAACTGCTGGAACTTCGAAATACCTACAAAAACTCTCAAGAATGGAGGTAGAATATTCTCTCAAGGCTCTGATACCATGTGAAATTGTCCATATAAGATCCAAAGAGATGATGTAAACCTCACAATGAAAGAATTTAGGAATAATAGAAGAAGACACATGCAATAGAACTTAGATCCAAAGAAACTCTGATTAAGGCAGAATAATTACACATGTTACATTAAACCGAATAGTGAACAGGTAAATATACAATGCTGAGTATGAGGATTCGAATTCACTAGGAGGAATTCGAATTGGCCTTCATGTATAGATCCATAATCAATGGAGAGTCATCAATGCCTAACTAGGAGTCCACCTTCTCATCAGTGAAGTCATCAATGCACAAGTAATGGTCAACCGGGAGTCAAACTAAGTCTAACTGAATATGGTTGGTGTAACTGGCACATAAAAGCACTAATATAGTGAAGGAGGCTCAGTGGAGGGTGCCATAGGAGTTAACTTGAGTCGAAATGGTCAATCTAGTCTCACTGGAGGTCCAACAGAGTGATAAACTCAGTAAAGAGTCAGTTAATCCTTAAATCAAGGAAATAACTGAAGATAACTCAATATAACTGAATATAACTGGACTGGTAGGTGAAGAAGGCACCCTTGTCATGCAGTGGAGCAAAGGAGGGTGCATTAGTCACTGGGAGGGCTAGAAATAATATGAAAGAAGCTTCGGGGGCTAGTTTGCTGAGGACTAGGTCGTGGGACTAATGACCTAGAATGCATGCAAACCCTAATTTTGCATGCATGATTGAAAATGAAAATGACTGGAAAGCTAGTAGGACTAGGATGGAGTATAGGAATATCCTAACATGAACCCCATATTTGCAGACCTATGCCCTACCTTCATTTATTTCTGGAATTTTCAGGGCGGTTTTTTAACGGATATAGCGTTCATTCTATTAACTAAAAATATGGAAAATAATATGTCAAAACAAACTACCGGAAATTTTTGATCCAATGGCATTGGTCTTGTCAAAATCTGATTCTCCAGTAAAAAGATATCATCTCTACAGTATTTCCATCCGAGCAAAAAATTCCTGAAAAAGTGCAGATTTGAAATGAAGATATCTTTGCGCTTCCTAGAATAGGTTTTTTTTTTTTTTTTTTCCAGATCGTGTATTTTTTTGAGAAAAATTCAGATTTGTATCCTGTTTTTAAAAATTCTGCATAGAATATTACAAAAAATAGTGTAATTTTCGCTCCACCATTTGTATTTTTTTTTTGCCGTAACAGCCATTTGTTTGCTTGCATCCATCTTGCTAGCTGTAATTTTCTGTTATTTACTTGCTGGAGCATTTAAAATATTTTTATTTAGCATTTACATTTCAGCAAGTCCATTTATTTTACATAGGAGTTAATACTTTTTATTTCAAATTTTTAGTGATTGATTTGCCCGCTTGGCAATCTTGGGTACACACCACCTATGCACACACTTGGTCACCATAATCAAAGTGAGCCTTAAAATCTACTTAATTCAACCAACATTAACCCCACTTGGGGAACACAAAAATAACTTTGTATTTAGGTAGGACATTTGGGATAGGAATCCAAATAAAACCCCTTTGTCATTTACATTTGAGACATAGTTGTTTTCTTTTAGGGATCCAAAATCCCCTATTACTTATTGGTATGGTTGACATCGATTTGTCGGAGGGTCTCTCCCTTAGGAGGGAAAGTGGCAAGACTGGTTCTAGAGGTCTGAGTGGAATGCTGCACTCCATTCTATTCTAAAGGACACCAACTTGTTTTTCTCGTCATGCTACCCTATTGGGAGCACGATGAACAAAGAAATGAAGCTACGGATTTACCTTTCCGGACGTGCCATGAACGGGGTATCCTAGTTGCCATTATTCTAGGATTCTTTTGCTCGGATTCCCTTTTGGTAGAGGGATATCCTTAGCCATTTGGTTCTCCATTTCATATCGCTTGACTGTGGATTTCATCACCCTGCTGGGGATACGATTTGTGTGAGCTTTCATATCTCTTAGTTTGGTGTTTGCATGATCCTATACCCCCATTGGATTAGTGATTCTACCTTTTTATTTTTAGGAGTCCTGCTTGTTGGTATTCTGACCACTTTATTACTGCTCCACTTGTTGTAGCACAACTCTTGCAGCAAGCTTTTTGAGGTTGTTGTTGTCCTGAGAGCCACATTTTTTTAGAAGCTCTCCTTTTGCACAGATAGTTGCACTTGTATTTTTGAGCATTTGATCTCCGACAATCATTTAGCACTTTTTACACCTGTCACCATTGATTCATCGAGACACTCTTGGTGCCTATGGGGCCAGTCCCCATAGTACAGCTCACTTGACACCACATGTCACAGATGAACAATGTCGTCGCCAGATACTTATCCCAATGAAACAATATTTTACTTCTCACTTAGAGTCAGAGTTTCCCACTTTCATAGCTCCATGTAGCCCCATGGCTGGAATGAATTCCAACCCCTTTTACAACGAGATTGTTGGTGGTGGATCCACCACTAGCCCCGCTAATAATTCAATATCCATCCCCACCATACCATCTATAGGACCTACACCTAGCATCTCTGTCACTACATCCATACCTATGGTTAGTGGATCTGTTACAACTACAGACCCTTTGGTGAATAGTAGCACACTTGGGGGAACTGGCCCTTCCTACACGATTCCCCTACCTTTGACTAGAGGTCCCTCTATCCCCATCATGACTCATACCATTGCCCCCACATTGGGGGTAGTGGCCCCACCATTGTCGCTACGACTAGCACTCATGCCCCTGCGATCCTGTCACATCCTTGTACCAGTTTTCCATTCATGGCTATCCTCAACCTCCCTGATCTATCTAGATTGACCAACGACCCTATCTGACATGAACCCACATGGCCTCCCATGCATACCAATCTCCCTTTAGACATCTCCAAGTTTGAAGACAGAAAGGGAGAGGACCACCAAAACCACATCATGTCCTTCCACTTATGGTGTTCCTCCAACTCCATCTTGGATGACTCCATATGCCTTCTCCTTTTACAATGGACCCTCACTAGCTCTGCAGCTAAGTGGTACATCGAACAAACTCATGGGACACATTCCACCTTTACATCCCTAGCTTCGACTTTCCTGCAGTTCTTTTAGTTACCAGTCCATTACGATGCTGGTGTAGAGATCCTACTGTCTTGCAGACAGAACACGGCTACCGACATCACTAACCATATTCATGAGTGGCGTAAACGTCGAATTTTATGCAAAATTAGGTTAGACGACCGCATCTTCCTAGATTGGTTTTTCAAATCTCTTATACCAGTTATCACAAAGGATGTGGCATCTGAATGGCCCCAATCCGAAGAAGAAGCCATTCTAAAATCCCAGCAATTTGACCTCATCTATGCTCAGTAAGGATACCTATATTCCATCTTACATGACGCTCCCCATGGATATTCCTCCAGAAAAGACGTGTCGAGGGAATCCCATGCTACGAATGGCATTATTGGACATGTTGCATCTCATAGTCAACCTTATACTTTTATGCCTCCAACTAGCCCCCCATCTTACAACCCTACACCCACTTCCTCCATGAGTGGCCCGGACCTTTCGTGCACCACATCCCATTCAGGAGCAACATCTTCGTATGCTCCCCTGACTCAAGCCCCCCATACACATGGAGCTTCATGTCCATCTCATTGCTATGGACATACCCCGCAGGCACATGCTCCCCCTGCCGCACCACCTACCTACTACCATAAACTAGCAACAACTTTTCCTACACAGCCTCAAGCCTCTCCATCTTATTATCAACCAGCAGCCTCTATGCCTGCACAACCTCAAGCCCATCCATCTTATTATCCACCGCAGCCTATCCCTGCACCGAATCAAACACAAAATCCCCCTGCTCCCCAAGGGAAGGTGTATGCTCAACAAAACAAACAACAAAACCAAAATTCCCAAAGGAACTAGCAAGGACAACACAATAGTGGACTTGGTCGTAACCGTGGAAACAAACAACCTCCTAGTAGAGGTGATCCACCACTGAACCCTCCCGATAATAATGGTGTCACCCTAGCTAACCAGAACCCTGATCGACTACCTAAATAAGGAAAAAACCCCAACCTACGAATGAACCACCCATGTTCTATTTGCGGGGTCCATAGCTATTATACGCACAACTATCCCCACTTAGAGAAATCTCACCAACTTTTGCACAATCATACCCAATGCCAAGGACATGCTACTCTGCCGGCACCACCTAATCCCCCGCAACCCAATGCACAACCCTTGGTACTACAAAACCCCCTACCCACAAAAGGGGTAGTATCCACCCAGCCTTTGGCTCCTCACCAAGATGCCCCAGCACAACAGCAACAAGTTACTTATTCTGCTCTTGATAGTCAACCTATTGACTCAGGTACACACCACCTTTCAATGATGTCTGCGACTGATGTCAACCTCCAAACATGCTGTAACTAGTATGGTTCCACCACCGAAACCATTACTACGAACAAGGTTGCAAACACTCTTCCGACCGATCAGTTGTTACGCATACCGCCATCACCACTCAACGGGAATCCTAAAGCTCCTCAGTTTCCACTGCGTCGAATCAATAATAATCCCAACTCTCATGTTGCTCCCAATTATAATATCATGGATGAATTAGCCCAGTCCCCTATTGCTATGTCATCCCTATAAGTTTTGAAGAACTACCCAATGTAGTGCAAGACACTTTTGTCCGCCATAGATGTAATAGACCCTTCCGACTCATGGATGATGGCATTTGATTTAGACCAATATGAACCACGCATGCCTTCCACATTAGCATTTCAAGTTTCTCTTTCAGTACGGAATCTTGTGATCCATCGATGCATCATCGATGAGGGTGCCTCTACATTCGTTATGTCTACATTCATGTGGAAGAAGCTTAGATCTCCTACCCTCCAGCCATCCACGACTGCTTTGCGAGCTTATGATGGTTGTTCATCCCAACCACAAGGCCTCTTGGACAACATTCTAGTCCAACTAGTTGGTAAAACTGTCCTGATTGACATTGAAGTATTTAATGCACAAACTTGACTACAACCTGCTCCTAGGATGAAGTTACATGTACACCATGAAGGCAGTTGCTTCATCGTTGTTCCGATGTTCCCCCATGAGGGGTGGGTAGTCAAATTTGACCAAGTCACATTCTATGACTTGAATGCGCCCACTACACCTAAAAATGTTCTCCCCATGGTTGAAAAACCCACGTTCGGTGCACCCACCTCTTTGGTTTCCATCGTTGGCCCCAGAATTTATTTGGAGACTCCCATGGTCTCCTCATTTCGATCCTTAACACCTCCTCTATCGGCTGTCGAAATTTATGACTTATGCGCCATTTCATCAAATCAATCAGTCCCTAAACCGCAACCACCATTGTTTCCTCAACCATCATTGGTACCCAACCACGTTGGAGCCACACCAACCCATACCATCCCGATCTTGTTCCAACCATCTGGAGTAGTAAGTTCGCCTATCATGGACACGTTGAATCTCCCTAGGTTAACATTAGGACTTCCTGTATGGTATCTCCCTGCTCCTAACTCCGCTATGACACCATACGTCATCCTTCAATGAGTCCAACCAATTACCACTGCTAACCATCCACCTCCTAGTGTGGCAGCCACCTAAGCATCCAATAGTGCACCTCCACTGCCTAAAAACACTAGGGGTAGAAGCCCACAAACTTATACTACTGCACAGGTGGAAAAACCCATGAAACCGCCTCCACCAGTTCGTGCACCCCCTAAGTGCTCCTTATGCGATGATTTGGGCCATGCTACCCATCAATGTCCACAACTACCGGACCTTTAAGAGCACATGAAAACGTTGGACGATGACCCCAATATTCCCATTGTCGATATGGATACTACATCCAAACCGCGTAAGAAGTCCTTATGCACCAACCACTCCTGCACCATGTGCAGGATCTACGGACACTATACCCATCATTGTCCCGACCTACCTGAGTATTGATTGGTTCTCCATGAAATGAATCAGTCCTCTTTAGAGTCATCCATTACTAACATTGAGGAGATTCACCCCCTTGAATCCTCCCCCTCGGCAGAAGTTAACACTATTTATATGGTTTCCACTCGTGACCCCCCTATCCTATCGGTCCCTTTCACTAATCCCTTTGACCCACATGTTCAACCTTTTCAAATCAATGAAGAAATCAGATGCCCACTACATGGGGGAAGGCCCAAAAACTTGCCTACTCATCATCATCGTCATTCTCGTCGACGATACTGGGGGAATCCACCCTGAAATTGGAATCCCCCATCATCAAATCATCACTTCGATATGCCACCATGGCCCACAGCCTCATGGTACACCACCCCACCAGCAGTTGGTCCATGCCATGTTGATCCCTCTCTCAGACAACATATGCACCGCATTGACACCTCTGAGTAAGGGGGCATAATAGATTACCTAAACCCTAGGATAGGGGCATGCTCAATCATTTTGATCCTGCCCCGTCACATCTATCTCAGCATTTCAATGATCCCATTGTTCAAACCAACACTTATGTGATCCACAATCAAAAACCCCATGCACATAGCATGGGGGCAGGTCATTAACCCTGCTCACTTTTTCACATGCATGATCTCAACCATTTTCGAGGTCACATGTCACATGTATATTTGATTTGATTTGATACGCCTCGTGTGCTTCCCCCACGGGTCATCATTTCTCCCCACATCCACATCCTTGGTTCGATTGGATCTCCTCTATTTATAGCCATTTTTAACATACTTTTGCTTTGACCATTCCCAAGTGATTTGACCTCCGTTTTCTCTCATTGTTTGCATCGATGGATTCAGATTTCCACGCCCGTGATGATGCTTGAGATCATTTCTTGCTCTCACTAAAACTTTTTTTGGGCATTTTTTCCATGCCCCTTACCGCCTCGATTTACATCCCACATCGACCGCAGTCATTTTTTTCCATTTTTTGCATAGTGTTCTATCCATGAGCCCTCCGCTCCATCCATACTGCAATTATTGCATTATTTTGCCACCATTCATCAACCTGCAAGGAGGCCCCATCAATGTTCCCCCCTCACCTCTGTTCTTGATTCAAACGCCAATTTCATTAAACTTGGACTTATTCTAGTCCAAGTCACTTTGAAGACGGGGCTAAAACCACATTCTAAACTCCAAAATCAAGCAAGATCTGGTTCCAAAACTGTCAAATCCAGGTTCCAAAACTGCCAAAACTGGTTCCAAAAGTGCCAAAACCGGTTCCGAAAGTGCCAAAAGCGATTCCAAAATTGCCAAAGCCGATTCCGAAAGTTCCAAATCAAGGTTCCAAAAGTGACAAAACCGGTTCCTAAATTTCCAAAAGCTAGTTCCAAAAGTGCAAAACCCAGTTCCGAAAGTGACCAAACCGGTTCCGAAACTACCAAATCCGTTTCCAAAAGTGCCAAAATCCAGGTTCCAAAACCATAATTTTTCTTTTGATATTTGTGTCTATATAATATGATGGTCATTTGAAGTTGAATGTCATTAAACAACACCCCATTTTTGAATGAGGCTTGAGCTAAATGAATGAAGGGGCGGCCGACCCTTCTTCTGCCCATTATTATTTTCATTATAGTTCTAGACTGCAAGAAGGGTGGTTCGATCCTTCTTGTGTTCACCATTCTGGATACAGGTGAATTGTCGGATATTGGTGTTCACAATTATCTACTATAAGAAGGGGCGGTCGATCCTTCTTGTCGGCAATCGAGATAAATATTGTTTACATGTTATAACATAGGCAATGTCTCGATCCCTGCCACATAATGCAGAAGTCGGTAGTGGGGAAACGTTGTCCCAACCTTCGTAGATTAATTGTTGTTCATTTCTCTTTTAAATGAAGGGTCGACTGACCCTTCTTGTGCTTAGTATTTTTGTAGTCTTTGACATTCAAGATATACATGAATTGGCAGCCTACACTTCATAGGTTGAATATTGCACAATTCCCTCATAAATGAAGGGGCGGCCGACCCTTCTTGTGATTTATATTTATCCAGTCTTGACCCTTATGGTTATACATGAATTGATCTATATTTTGGAAGGCAAAAATCTCACATGTGTGAGCCTCAAAGAGAGAACTGATGCCATAGTAAGTGATGACATGGCATCTATGATGACATGGAATGTGTGATGATGACATGATATGTATGATGGCATGGCATGTATGATGACATGGCATCGAAAGACACATGATGGTGTTCTAGTGTTATCATTAAGTCAGTGTTGCAATGTGACATCATTCTAGAAAAGTATGGCAAGTTTGTGAAACTTTGGAAATTGACAAAGTATAGAAAAAGTTTTCAAAACTTCTTTGATAAAATGCCTGCCATAATTCATGGTTTTAAAAAAATGCATGCACCATCATATCATGCTATAGCTTGTTGAAGTGGCTATATAGTTATATATGATTGCGGATTGCGGGAACTGTTTGAGAAACTTTGGTTTGTTTTTATTTTGAGTTGTAGTCTCGCAACCCGCAATTGCAGATTGTGGGAACGTTGTATATATTTCAAAACAATTAAACCCCCGCAACTCGACTTCCGCATTCCCCAAAATAGACCTCAGCTGTCGACTTGTCTTAATATTACGACCCAGAATTAAGCCGACGAAATTAATAAATATGTTGATTTTGTTTTTGTTTCATTTTATTATTTTTCATATTCAAAAATTACCTGCTGTGTGGATTTTACTGCCAAATCCGTTTTAGAAATTGCCAAATCCAGGTTTCAAAACCATAGTTTTTCTTTTGATATTGCCACTTTTGAAATTGGTTTTTGCAGTGTTCTGATATGATAATTATGACGTTCATTTGAAGTAGTAAAAGATATACAAATTATCAAATGAATCGGTGTCTGCATAATATGACGGTAATTTGAAGTTGAATTTCATTAACCGACACCTCATTTTGAATGAGGCTCGAGATAAATGAATGAAGGGTCAGCCAACCCTTCTTCTACCCAATATTATTTTCAAAATAGTTCTAGACTGCAAGAAGGGTGGTACAATCCTTCCTGTGTTCACCATTTTGGATACAGGTGAATTGTCGGTTATTGGTGTTCACAATTGTATACTAAAAGAAGGGGCGGCCGATCCTTCTTGTCGGAAGTTGGAAGTCCCAATAAATATTGTTTAGATGTTATAACTTAGGCAATGTCCCGATCCCTACCATATACTGTGGAAGTCGGTTGTGGGGAATTGTCGTGCCAACCTTCGTAGATTTAATATTTTTTCATTTCTCTTTTAAATGAAGGATCGACCGACCCTTCTTGTGACGTTAGTATTTTTGCACTCTTCACTATTTAGGATATAGATGAATTGACTGCCTATACTTCATAGGTTGAATATTTGGATAATTCCCTCATAAATGAAGCGGCGGTCGACCCTTCTTCTACCCAATATTATCTTCATACTAGTTCTAGACTACAAGAGTGGTAATCTGATCCTTCTTGTGTTCACCAGTCTTGATACAGGTGAATTACTGGATATTCGGATTTGATTCCCGTAACCCGCATTTGTGGATTGCGGGAAGATTATTGTAAATGTTTGCGCTCTTCGTTTCCGCAACCCGCAATGCAGATTGTGGGAACAGTTCGAATAATGGATTTGCGATTCTCCTCTCAACATAGTTTGTCATTGTAGAGTCTTGATCAAATTCCTTGATGGTATAGTGAAGAGGATCAATGGAGTTTTACGCATTCCAGGTTTTGCGTGTAACCTAGCATTATTAAGAAAACTTATTCATGTTCGTGTCAGGTTCCTTTTACCTAACAAAGGGTGTAAAATGGTCTAGTAATTTATGGTGTTTGCTAAGGGTGATTGTGTGGGAACTCTATTCAATGTTGATGCATGTATTGTTCAATGTAATAGTTATTCAATTTCTACAGTGAACAAATAATCACTAGGATCTACAACCTCACAATTAGAACCTATACATACCTCTAATGGTCATGAATTTTAGGTACCTAAACAATCCCTTGATTCATAAATGAAGTTACCTATAAAGGTGAAAAGTCCAATGTCTAAAATATTCAATCATTGTTTGAATAGCCTGTCAATCGGCTAAGTTATAACATATAAAAATGGTTTGTCCCGACTTCTGTTTTTCGACAAGAAAGATTGGCTACCCCTTCCATTCGTAGTTAATTGTGAAAACATTTATCTAGCAATTTAGATATATCCATAATGGAGAACACAAGAAGTGTCGACCAACCCTTCTTGTAGTGTCGAACTATTATGAAAATAATATTGGGAATACGAAGTGTTGGCCAACCTTTCAATTACGAGGCAATTTTCAAAATAGAACACCTTGGATGTTTTAACATATAAAAATTGTTTCTCCCGACTTCTGTTTTCAGACAAGAAGGATCAGCCACCCCTTCTTTTCATAGTAAATTGTGAAAACCTTTATCCAACAATTCATCTATATCCATAATAGAGAACACAAGAAGGATCGACTGACCCTTCTTGCGGTGTCAAACTATTATGAAAAGAATATTAGGAATAAGAAGGGTCGGCCGACCCTTCATTTATGAGGGAATTGTAAGAGTAGAAGACCTTGGAGAAAGAGTGGTTGCTCTTTCTCTGAGAATATTTCCACTTGCTAATCAAGCCTTTGAAGCAAAACATCTATAAATTTTGTTGTTTAAATGTTGATATCTAGTATCCCAGGGTGACATGTGGAACGATCATATTGTGACACGTGGCATATTTGATTTGGAAAATTGAGTATTAGAAATATAGTTTAATTATAGTATTGACTCATATAGTATATTTTCTCCTCTGAGCACCACTTAATCCATGCTACATTTTATTCTCTATTAAACACTATGTTTTAAATATGCTTGGCCGAACTGCAAGAGGAAGTGAATAATTATAGTAGCATTTGTGGTCTCACAGTATCACTGCCTCTCCAGTTGCTGGTACACCCTATTATCTTGGTCATTCATGTTGAATCATCTAGATACTTGTAATCGTTGAGACCTATGGATTGGAAATATTGACACCTAAATCCTCCAAAAACAAAGGTATCGAAGGCAAAGACCATGTTTTGAATATTTTGTGCCTATGTTTCATGTTCTAATCGGCCATCAAACCCAAATGGTTTCATGCGCCCAGCTTATGAGATATTGAAAAATATAAATACCTGGCAATTGAAAAACTAGATTTATGGTTTGAATAATATAAATACACGGCAATTGAAATGTTTTGTTACAAATTTAGATAGAAATATAAATACCTGGCAATTGAAATGTTCTGTTATAGATTTATTATTAAGACATAAAAATCAATAGAAGTTATTCCTGGCAATTGAATTTACTTCGATCTTTCAACTTTTACAGAGCTTTGGTTCTTAATACATTTCACGACTAGTATGAGCTTGAGCTCAGAAACACAGACTCTTCTACTACGAGATTTATATTAAAAAATTTCTTACTAAGAAATAAAAATCAGTAGAAGTTATTCCAGGTTAAAACAGTGCAACTTCGCTGCATTACACAAAGATGAAATTTACTTTGATCTTTCACCTTTTACAGAGCTTGGGATCTTAATACATTTCAGGACTACGAGATTGAGCTCACAAACACTGACTCTACTACAACAAACTTTACTACAGAGAATTTACATAGACTTTATTTTTGCTTCAACTAGAAGCTATGAGTCACATTAGCGACAAATACTGGTCTTGGGGATTCGACAGTGCTCGAAATGCCCATATATCATGGTGTAGTGAGGATTTGTGAGGGAACTACTGCCGAAATGCTCATATATCAAGAAGAGAGCAACCATAACACTCAAGTATTTTTGATAAAACAACAAAGGAAACAGAATAGAGGCGGTAAAGAAGAGTGCCATGACTTCCCAAAGATTTCATTTTGCTGCGATACTGGGTATACTTTAGTCATTATATAGTGAATTGACTTGGATGTTACGGATGGGGAAGGATAATTATGACAGTATGGCGGGATGGTGGTCATAGATATCATCTGTACCAACTGTAGATTTTGTTGGAGTAATTGTACATGTATCACCCTAATCGATGCCTTGAGAAATGAATGTATGATGACATGGCAATGGTTTATACGATGAAATTCTGAAATGGCGGTTATCCTGATGGTGCTAATGGTGAATGATGGCTTGTATCACGTGCGTGAAGAAAATAATCACATCGTGCTTTAGTCGAAATTATGACTTGTCACAAACACCAAGATCACCGCCATCATTTACTATTAGCACCATTGGGACAAACATTTTTTATATGTTCTAACTAAGCTTGTGCAATATTATTTTATATTCTGTTAATTGTAATGTTTTGATTTCTCTGTTATTTAATTCTATAATATGTATGTTTGAAAAGAGAACACATAAAATCTTGAGAACTGTTTGGAAAGAAAGAACACATAAAATTTGAATATTTTAATGCCCCTCAAAGGGATTTAGACTTTGAAAGCATGAATTTAGACTTTGTAAGTGTGAATATCAACCTTTCTAAAGTGCAAAAATGGGTTCTGAAAGTGGCAATATTGGCTTTGAAATGTGGGTTTTTATATTCAAGTAGTGTGTTTTTTTACTACTTAAGAACCTTAAAATTGCAGTTTTTTGTTATAAAACTATGAATTTCAATTGAAAATGTGTGAATTTGAACACTTAGCCAATTTTTTGTTCTTCATATGCAAAATAGAACAACCTTTTTCTCATTTTGGCAGGTATGTATTTCACCCGTGTGAACTCCAGAGGCAACTCTGATCCTATAAATAGATAGCCAGTTCATCACTTAGCCATGTGACTTCAACACTTAGCCAGATTTTTGTTCTTTATATATAAAATACTTTTGTTATTAATATGTAAAATGATTTTGTTCTTAATATGTAAAATACAATGAGTTATATTCAGAAAGATATATTCATCATTTGACCATATTTCTCTATAAAATACTTCTCTATAGTTATATTGAATTAGCATATAGATGGATTTATTCAGAAGGTTGTGCACAACCATTCATTACAAAAAGGAGAGCCTTGGAGCATGAATAGATTTCCCAGTATGGCTCTGTAAATTTAACAAGATGATGCAAAAAAAATTCCAAAATTGATGTAGAAAATAATCCAAGTAGGGATCTCTTCTATAAAATATTCTGCCGCTGAACAAAGGTTTCCTCGGCAATTCTCATGTCCATAGAGGGGGATTCTTGGCAGTGGCTGCACTGTGACATCCTGGCAGAGGCTGCACTGTGACATCCTGGCCATCTTCAAAATTTCATCTTTTATAAAATCCTCTGTCCCCATAAGTTCAATCTGATTCCGTTCCAAATCATCAATTTTGGAGTCGTAACAAGTTAATTGTTTTATTTTAAATAGAAACATTCTTTCTTTTTGTTCGTTTAAATTGAAGCATTATTTCTTTTTTCTTTTTTTAAATAGAATGAAATATCATAAAAGGTAGAACATAAGAAGGATTGACCGACCCTTCTTGTAGTGTCGATCTATTTTGAAAATAATACTGGGAATAAGAAGGGTCCCTTGACCCTTTTGTAGTGTTGAACTGTTATAAAAATAATATTGGGAATAAGATGGGTCAGACGACCCTTCAATTACGAGGCAATTGTAAAAATAGAACATCTTGTAAGTTATAACATATAAAAATGGTTTCTGATTAATTTTTTTTTTGATCCTTATTTTTCGATAAGAAGGATCGAATTCCACTTCTTTCCATAGTTATTTGTGAAAACCTTTATCTAGAAATTCAGCAATATCCATAATGGAGAACACAAGAAGGATTGACCGACCCTTCTTACAGTGTTAAACTATTATGAAAAGAATATTGGGAATAAGAAGGGTCAGCCAAACTTTCATCTACGAGGGAATGATGAAAATAGAACACCTTAGATAAAGAGAGACCGAGTGGCCACTCTTTCTCAGAGAATATTTCTACTTGCTAGCAAAAACTTTGAAGAAAAACTTCTATAAATTTGGAGACACGTGGAACGCTTATATTGTGACACGTGGCATATTTGATTTTTAAAATTAGTTTAAAGATTTTTTAAACAAATATTAAGGATATTAATGGTACTAGGCATGTTGGCCGTAGGATTTTCAATGAATCAATTGGAGTAATAAGTGTACAATTACTCCAGCAAAATCTGTACTCGCTACGGATGATATCTATGACCACCATGATCCCGCCATACTGTGATAATTACCATTGACCCCATCTAGAGACTTTGTTTGTGACAAGACATAAACATTATGTGGACTGAAAGCATGATGAGATTATTCACACTAGTGATACAATCCATCATTTACGGTGAATATTATTAAGCCTGCTGTATGCCATTTAATGCACTGGCAGCAGGCATGTTGGCCGTTGGATTTTCAAGGAATCGATTGGAGTGATACGTGTACGATTAATCCAACAAAATCTATAGTTGCTACAGATGATATCTTTGACCACCATGATCCCACCATACTATGATAATTACCATTCCCCATCCGTCCCAGACTCCCATCCCATTCAATCCATCAACACAGTTGCCACTCACTATATATAGGCTAATCCATCAACACAGTGGCCACTCACAGCAAACTGAAATGGAATTTTTTAGTTTGTTCGCCTTATATTCCGTGGTTATGCATGGATTTGTCATTATGTTCCTGCAACCAGGAGGGGACATAGGAAGATTAAGAAACATTCTCATATAGGTAGATGAAGAAACATTCTCATATAATGGATCTAATGCACCATTTTCCTGCAAATAAATTTGGGGAGATAGTAGGTAGCTTGAAATCATTGAAGAATCTTGATATCCATATTTTGAAGCCTCTTCCTCTTCTCAACTTATTGGAGAAACTTCCTAACCTTGAAAGACTACATATCTGCAAAAGGGTTTTTTCTTGGTAAGAAAGAATTTTTGTAGTCATTATTATACACATGTCTAATTAAGCGTTTGCTTATCATTTGCAAAGTATATTTCATTGGTTGAATGCCTTTGCTTCCACTAACTACAATGTTAAGAGCTAACTCGTCCAAGCGGCATGCCCAGATCAACTGTGTTAGGAGCTAACCCGCCCAAGAGGGATGCCCAGACCAACTGTTATGGTGCACTTGGCAATTTAGGAATAGTTTCTCTGTTTTTATTGTGCATGATGATATGTGTGCTCACGTGTTGGCTGCAATAAAATGATTATTTTTGCATTTGTTGGAAATGGTTTCTTTTTACGGTAGTGTGATAAACAGTTATTTGTTTTCTATGCAAGTATTTGAGAGAGATGCAATACCACCGTGTCTAGGATATCTTCGAATCTTTGTGCTTCAGATCACGCCATCAGCTTCTTCTAACTACGCATAATTTGTTTCACTCGTTTTAAAGATGCACACCTCACCCATTTCCACTACATTTTATAGTGAGTCCCATGAAAATCGAAAATCTTGAGACTTTCCAGCTCCGCAGAATGAAAAAACAGAATGTTATCAATCGTTTATGTTTCTTCCTCGATGAATTTCATCTCACCAAAGTTCACCTCACCCACTTAAGATAGTAGTATCAAACTTAACATACACTAAACTTGGTGACGATGTAGTATCAGAGCTCAATGATGTAGTATCAGACTTAACAGATAGTAAACTTGTTATCACCATTGCACATTTTTTGCACTATTCATCAACAAATAACTACATCTGGCCCGGAGAGCTTACCAGTCTTTGCAAGAATATTCCCTTTGTAGCTAAAGGTGGGAAAATCGTTAGGGTAGGATGCTTTCTAAAGTTTCTCCAGGCGCCTGCATCCAAGAGTAACTAGGCCAAGTTAATGGGATGGAAATAGGAATCCTTGGATGACTATGGGATTTTCAACACTTTTTCAAGGTTACCTTATACTACCACCTTGTGCAGGAGGTATGATGTATTTAGTGAATGATTTGGTTTCATTCTTTCAAAGACACTTGCAGCAGTCATAGAATGTTGTTTTAGTACATTCCTTCATGTTTGGAATGAGTCTAGTGCTTCTGAGTCTACAAGTCGAAGCTCCAATAAAAGTTTAGTCTTTTATTACTCCTTCAAAGGAGATGACTTGATTAAGGATAAGGAGAATCTAAAACGTTCAGCAACTTTAAATTATTCTGAAGTTGAATTTAAAATAAAAAAATGCAATTGAAAAGGACCTTTTGAAAGTGGAAATATTGGCTTTGAAAATGGTGTTTTTCTATTGGAATAATGTGTTTTTTTACTACTTATGAACCTTAAATTGCAGTTTGTTGTTATAAAACTATGAACTTCAATTCAAAAAGTGTGAATTTAAAATAAACAAATTCAATTTCTGATTTGAAAAGCGTGAATTTCAAATCAAATAATGCAATTTTTTATTTGAAAATTGCAATTTTGATTTGTAAATGTTCTAAATTTTAAGGTGAAAAAATCAATGTCTAAAATATTCAAGTCACTTTGAAGACGGGTCAAAAACCACCTTTATAAACTCCAAAATCAAGCAAAATCCGGTTCCAAAACTGTAAAATCCAGGTTCCAAAAGTGCCAAAACCAGATCCAAAAGTGCCAAAATTGATTCCAAAATTGCCAAAACCGATTCCGAAAGTGCCAAATCAAGGTTCAAAAAGTGACAAAACCGGTTCCTAAAGAGCCAAAACCGGTTCCAAAAGTGCAAAATCTGGTTCTGAAAGTGACCAAACCGGTTCCAAAATTGCAAAATCCATTTCCAAAGTGCCAAAATCTAGGTTCAAAAACCATACTTTTTCTTTTGAATGAGGCTGAACATAAATGAATGAAGGGGCGGTCGACCCTTCTTTTGCCTATTATTATTTTCATAATAGTTCTAGACTGCAAGATGGGTGGTTCGATCCTTCTTGTGTTCACCATTCTGGATACAGGTGAGTTGTTGGATATCGGTGTTCTCAATTATCTACTAAAAGAAGGGGTGGCCGATCCTTCTTGTCAGTAGTCGAAAGTCGGGAAAAATATTGTTTACATGTTATATCATAGGCAATGTCCCGATCGCCACCACACACTGCAGAAGTCAGTAGTGGGGAAATGTTGTCCCAACCTTTGTAGATTAATTGTATTTCAATTCTGTTTTAATTGAAGGGTCGACCGACCCTTCTTGTGCATTGTATTTTTGCAGTCTTCACCATTCAGGATATACATGAATTGACAACCTATAATTCGTAGGTTGAATATTTCCACAATTCCCTCATAAATGAAGGGGCAGACGACCCTTCTTCTGCCCAATATTATTATCATACTAGTTTCAGACTGCTAGAAGGGTCGGCAGACCCTTGTGATTTATATTTTTCCATTCTTGACCATTCTGGTTATACATGAATTAATCTCTATTTTGGAAAGGGAATATCTCACATGTGTGAGCCTCAAAGAGAGAACTAATGCCAAAGGAAGTGATAACATGGCATCTATGATGACATGGAATGTGTCATGAGGCTGGAAAGACACAAGATGGTGTTCTGGTGCTATTATTTAGTCAGTTTTGCAATCTGACATCATTCTAAAAAAGTATGGCAAGTTTTTGAAAATTTGGAAATTGAGAAAGTATGGAAAAAGTAGTCAAACTGCTCTGATAGAATGTGCGCCATAATTCACGGTTTCAAAAAAATGCATGCACCATCATATTATGCTAGAGGTTGTTGAAGTGGCTATCTAGTTATACATGATTGCGGATTGCGGTAACAGTTTAAATAATGGATTTGCGGCATGCGTTTCCACAACCCGCAACTCGCAATGCGGAATATAGATTGCGGAAAATTTGGTTTGTTTTTATTTATAGTGGTAGTCCTGCAACCTGCAATTGCGGATGCCGGGAACGTTGTATATATTTCCAAACAATTAAAACCCCATAACTTGTCTTATGCATTCCTTAGATTAGATCTCAGTCATCGACTTGTCTTAATCCTATGGCCCAGATTTAACCCGACAGAATTAATAAATATGTTGATTTTGTTTCTGTTTCCTTTTATTATATTTCATCTTCGAAAATTACCTGTTGTGTGGATTTTACTACGAGTTTTTTCCAGGGGTCGTTTTCGCCATTTTTTCCATCTTTAATGAATGGTCGGTCGACCCTTCTTGTGCTTAGTATTTTTGCAGTCTTCACCATTCAGGATATACATGAATTGACAGCCTATACTTCATAGGTTGAATATTTGCACAATTCCCTCATAAATGAGTTGGGAGGAATTATTCCTCGAGAATGGGGAAACTCCCCAGTTATACATGGATCAGAGAGAATGGGGAAGCTCCCCAGTAGACATGGAGATCCCCAGTGGACATGGAGCAGAGAGAATGGGGCTACTTTGAATGCATAGATGGTCAAGGTACCAGAGTTGCAGCCAACTAGCCGGTGAAGGGACCTTCTAGCAGTGCAAGATCGGCACAAAATAATGGCCAAGACTAATTACTAATAAGTATAGGGTATAGGGTATAGTATAACAAGCATTAAAATTTCTGAGGGAAAATGTAAATTCATGGACGTCAAATAGAACAATTCAGCTATATCCATAATGGAGAACACAAGAGGGATCGACCGACCCTACTTGGAGTGTCGAAATATTATGAAAAGAATATTGGTAATCAGAAGGGTTGACCGACCCTTCTTCCAGTGTCAAACTAATATGAAAACAATACGGGGAATAATAAGGGTCGTCCGACCCTTCAATTACAAGGGAATTGTAAAAATAGAACACCTTAGAAGTTATATCATATAAAAATGGTTTTTCCTGACTTCCGTTTTACGGCAAGAAGGATCTACCACCCCTTCTTTCCATAGCCAATTGTCAAAACCTTTATCCATCAATTCAGCTATAGTCATAATGGATAATACAAGAAGGATCGACTGACCCTTCTTGCAATGTTGAACTATTATGAAAATAATATTGGGAATAAGAAGGGTCGGCCGACCCTTCATTTAGGAGGGAATTGTAACAATAGAACACCTTGGAGAAAGAGCAGCTTTCTCTGAGAATATTTCCAATTGCCAGCAAAGTCTTTAAAGAAAAACGTCTACAAATTTCGTTGTTAAAATGTTGATATCTAGTATCTTAGGGTGACACGTGGAACAATCATATTGTGACATGTGGCATATTTGATTTGTCACATTGAGTATAGCGAGGTTACTAATGCGGCTTTAACCACAACACAACCAGGAAATGAAAATTCACTCATAGCAAGATTACCCTCTAGAAATTGAATAGCAACACTTTTTCTATGGAATATGACGACTAACAAATTGCCCATATTGGTCTTTGTGTTTAAGAAGAGAATTAAAGATCCCATAATGATTAACTGTAATGAATTGCTAGGCAATTGATTAGAACCTTTCGGTATGAGAAATGTAATTATTACATATGTAATGAAAAACATATAGCATGCGCCAACAAAATTTGGATTAAGATGAAGTACAATTTTAATTATATCACGTATCATGATTTGATGTCAAATCTAAACAACTTATCATTGATCTTCATCTGTCTCGCATATGAGAGATTAATGCGGACTAGTCCCAAGGTTTGTAGAGGCTATTTCATGCACGAAGGTGGCGCATTCTGTATCTTGCATATCCCTCTCTGTGAAGGTTCTCCCTGCAATTTTCTCCGAAGTCGGTCATTTTGGCTGAATATGGAGGAGATAAATTTGTGTCTGTCTACTCTGCAATGTTGCAAACATAGGAAGTCTGCCTAGGGGAAATGTAGGGACCCCCTTTTCGGGGACCCCCCCAAAAAATTCTAGTACGATTTTTTTATTTTATTATTATTTTTTTTTTTTTCAGAATAAGATATAGAAGCCACAGATCTAGTTCTATCTAATGTAGTACATGAATGTCAATATATAAAACTATATACTCAGATTTATTCATTCTCAAAAAGATTTAACGAAATAAATAAAATAAAAATACTTCAAACCTGTTTTCGATGGTTGGTCCAGCGAATCGATGGAGTCCTCGAAGTGGTTTACGCACGATCCAATCCAATCTTGTGATGAAGTACCGAGTGACCCCTCGGTTGACCTCCCTACCATATCGGGGTTATTCTTATATGAGTATGTTAAATTGCTTATGAACATGCATACTATATAGAATGTTTCTTGTTGGAAAAAGCTAAATAACTACGATGACTTAAATTTAAAATTCAAACTAACACCTGATGAGGAGGATTACAAGAGTTAATAAGATACTCGCCTTATGCTTGAAAATAATTAATGCATCAAATTTATGATTGTTGCATTTTATTGTGGTTACACTTATATGAGCTTGAAGGAATCCTTAAATGTGATGTTAGGTATTGTTGTTTGTTAATGTTAACTACATTAGGAATTCATATTCTCATAGTAATAATTCTTCCAGAGATGAATTAAAAACTTTAGATTATGTATGAATTGAATTATCCAAAAAGAAGTACGTATGATAATAAATTGTAAGAAATGCACTACTTGTTATAGGTAAGAGTAGAATTTATAGAGCTGGATTATGTTACTTATATGCTCTAAAGGATTGAACAAAACCTAAACAATTACATGATAACTAGAACACTTACTTGTTCCAAATATGAAAGATAAATGTGGCAATGTTAAGGCTACTGTGATCAATCAAAGGATGTTCATAGAAGTTTATTTAGGTGAAAATATTATGAAGATATACTTCCAACTTGGCATAACAACAACTAGTAAGGGTTGGGAAGTTAGTAGGACATATATTACCTTGACAATATAGAGCTTCGTTGTATATGTTATAATCATCATGGATTAATTTCTCCCCTTATGCTTAGGGATTAACCAATGTATAAAGTTTGTGTTAGATGATTCAATCAAATGGAATCACTACATTTATGAAAGCTCGAATGCATCCCCAATTCATGTTATTAATTATTTTGTCTAGGTTAACATGTCGATTAAGTGCAATTGTAAATGTTAATGTTCCTATTTATTACATGACGAAAGGTAAACAAGATGAATGTGCTCGAAAAAAAAATGACTGACAAAACACCAAGATGCTCTCAACGACGAGAATTTGAAAGATTTTCGAAGGGGCGAAATGAAATTAGAAATTGGAAACCAGCTATCAATATTACTAGCATGAGGAGTTGATCCCAATGAAACTAATTTTCTAGAATGACAAGGTTGTCAAAAAGAATGAAAGAGTACAAACTCGATGTGACCGGAACAATAGTAAATGAAGAATTCTCAATTAGGAAATTTCACCGAAAGGTTCAAATGAAGAAAATTATAGTAAAACGAAGCATGATATGATCAACATAATGAACTGAATGCAATAAGATCAACCTCATGATATGACGAAATATATAAGAAAGGACGAATAGACCTTAAGACTCGATGACACTACATCGACACCTAAGATGAGACTTGTAAAGTCTGCCGAAGAAGTCATAGGACAACATGAATGATGAAATGAGGTATGGATATGATAATATCGTTAACCTTGAGTAATGATACAGATGAAAGGAATATGAGACAAAATTTTAATATGTTCGACTAAACTATTAAGTTCTGACCCTGGAAATCCTATCGAATTGAGAACCAACATTTGGGGATTTCGAAGCAGTCTTATGGAATTTGGATTTGGGGCAATTTGAGGGTCTCTCCTAATATGTTAAAACCATGATTATATCTTACTGCATATTTTATGATGTGTACCTTCTTGTCTTGGAGGGAGGATAACCAAGTATATTTAAATCCTTGCTTGGATTTGTTATGTTTTGATAAACTATTGGGTGGCTAATGACGCAATGCAGCTTGTAGATAATTTGGACATTGTAAACCTTCACAGATGACTAGAAGGTATAGAAAATCTAATTTGGTACTAATAGTTATGAAGGAATTATTGGTTCTATATTATGCAAAGATACAATTAAGTCCCGAAGAAGTATTGGAACCATTCTAAATGATATAGAAACTAATGATTAGAACCCTTTTTGCTATGGCAATGGCTGCTGGAGAAAAATAGAATAGAATGACATAAAGTAAAGCCTAGCGTCAAAATTACAAGAACAAAACTTAACTTCGGGATGAAGTTTTAATAAGAGGGGATGTATGTAATGCCCCCCAAACTCGCTACGACTATCGATGTTGATAACACTTATGGGTAAGTGACCCAATTAAAGAAACCGAGATAAATGATTGTGTACATGATGACTAAGAATAAAATTGGCGACTGACTAGCGATGTATGTGATAAACGTATATGTTTTTAATGATGGATTTAATGATGATTATGGACAATTGTGATTTGGCTCATTGTTTAAACACATGGGAAATCTTATAATGAATATCGTATTTAGGCTGAAATTATGGAAATGAAATTCTGAGGGTGATTATGATGTTTTCTTAACAATTAGAGAATGAATGAAGTATATTATGATATATGACGAAACGATTCAATAACGAGATTGATGAATGTTAGATATGTTCGACTGATTGATATAGAATGACTAAATGTTAGACATGTTCTACTAATTGAGATAGAATGACTTAATGTTAGATATGCTCGACTCATTGAGATAGAATGACCGAATGCTAGACATACTTAAATGATTGAGATAGAATGACTGAATGTTAGATATGCTCGACTAATTGAGATAGGATGAATGAATGTTACATATGCTCGACTGATTGAGATAGAATGACTAAATGTTAGATATGCTCAACTGATTGAGATAGGATGACTGAATGTTACATATGCTCGACTGATTGAGATAGAATGATGAATGATAGATATGATCTACTGATTGAGAGAAAAGGATGAATGAAATATATGCTCGACTGACTGAGATATTATGATGGATGATGAAATATTTCATAGTGCAACGCTACTAATGTGCGCTTGAGTGTGTGTGTGTGTAGTGGCAGGTAAGATGATTTACTGACTAACCCACAATGGAATTATAAGGGTCGTACAAACAAAAAGAAGACATAGGGGTACGATGACTGACTGCCGACCCTGGATTAGCAATCCACGCACGGGTGAAGCCGTTCAGCTCACCCAGTGAAGCGTATGCCATACGGGCAAGGCCATAATGATTTGGTCACGTACGATGAGTTGAGGGGCTCACAATAAGGAGAGCCTTATCCTTCAACATCCCTTACTCTCCAAGGAGCGTAGTTGAGAGATCGTGGTAACGGTTCCTGGTTGCTACACAGTACTCCCCATAAGAAGGAAGAAATGAAATTGTCATAACGGCCCGCCGAAGAGGTACCTAGACAAGAACGAGAGGAAGAAAATTAATCAATGGTATAAATAAAAATTTCACATAAGATTTTAAAAAATACTTTATTTCATTTTGTTCTATTTTATTAAATTGAATAATTCTATTCAAGAATTTATAATTGATTTCATTAATTTGAATTATTCATTTTCATTGATTTAATTAACTTGAAAAAGAATTGAAGAGATTGATTTTATTCAATATTAAATTTGATTAATTATGCTGATTGAAAAAGATTAATAATAAGAGAATTATTTTTATTCAAAGATTTTAATTTTTTTAAATCATTCTATTAAAGATTCTATTTAATTGACTTCATTATTTTGAGAAAGAATTGAAATAGGTCATTAATAAAGGAATTGTTTTTCTTTTATTATTATTCAAGATTTTACTTTAATTAATTTTATTATTCATTTAAATTATTTTATAAAGAGGAAATTTAAAATAGATTATACTTTTAGTAAAAGGAATCATATCTTAATTCAATCTTAAAATTAGGAAAATAAAGAAAAGTAGAAAGCAATAAGTCTAACTAAAAGATTGTTCAGTAAACTAAATGAGAACCAAAAGAGAAGTAAAACTCTTCTACACCTAACTCCCACTGATCTAGGGATTTAGGTGCACATTAAAGACATTGAGAAGACACACGTATTTGAGAATATTGGAAATTAAAATATTAAATTAAATTAAATATGTGCATGGACAGACACATGGCACACAGGATTTTGCTATATATTGAGGGAGGAGAAGGAGAGAAAGACATCTCTTGCTCCCCAATGTTAGATGGTCATCATAATCTCGGATTATGTTATGATCCTTGGAATTGGGATTAGCTAGAACGGGGATTGGGAAATCCTTTTGGGAGGCTAGATTGTGTGTCCTTACGACCCCATTAGCTCGGAGGTTCGGGGTGAAGAAGAATAACCCCGATATGGTAGGGAGGTCAGCTGAGGGGTCACTCGGTACTTCGTCAGGAGATTGGATTGGATCGTGCGGAAACCACTTCGAGGACTCCATCGATTTGTTGGACCAATCATCGAAAATAGGTTTGAAGTATTTTTATTTTATTTATTTTGCTAAATCTTTTTGAGAATGAATAAATCTGAGTATAAAGTTTTATATATTGACATTCATGTACTACATTAGATAGAACTAGATCTGTGGCTTCTATATCTTATTCTGAGAAAAAAATTCGTACTGGAAGTTTTTTTTTGGGGACCCTAAAAAGGGGGTCCCTACAGGTAGTCCAGGGGGGGTTTGCTCGAAGTGATAGCTCTCTAATATTTTTCATGGGAACAACACTAGAGGTAATGAGCTCTCTCGTGGTGGCTTGACAAAGCATGCTGACGACTCTGGCAATGGTAAAAGATGGGTTCCTCTCGACTTTGGTCAGGGTTAGCGAATCAAGGGCCCGCTGCAGCATTCTTGATTCGGTTTTGATTCTGGAAGCAGGAATTGGAAGGTCCTCTCGACTCTTGACTCTGGGATTATATCGAACCCCTATGAGGTTGGCCGCAATCAAAGTGGTCCTATGCAGCAGTTTTGTGGTGCTAGCCCGAGAAATTGGCAGCATGCATTGGCCGATAATGGTGGTCTGGTTAACATTGATTCTCCTCGTGGGAAAGACATCCCTTCCCCAGAAATTCTCACACAAGTTATGGACCTGGAAGCCCAGGTTCGTTGGTTACGGGGTGACTTCTCCAAGATAAAGACAGCCATATCTCACCTCGCTACCTTCATTCAAATTTCTAATGCTGAAGTCCGGAATAGCACTGGCAAGATTAAGGACTACTTCAAGAACCTAGTTGGCAAGTTAGACTCGTTCCATAGCTGCCTCAAGATCATGGAAGCTAAAGTTGATTGTATCAGAACGAGTGTCAGAAATAGCCCATACGTCGTCTTGAACATTGACGATGAAAATACAGGTACAACAGCAAGAGGCAAGGATAAGAACGCTCCTGTCCATCGTGGCAACTGACTCCTTCTTTGTGTTCTCATCTCGGCGTTTTAGCATCTCTATTTGGGCTTGAATTTTGTAATCCTGCTTATATGTATTACTCTTGTAAGTTTCTCTTAGGTCAGTTCATTAAAATTTTCAGTAATAGCAGGCATTAGGCCTTTTTTGAAGATAAGAGACTGAAATATGAAGAGACTGTTTCGACAACTCTTATTTTTTGGGACCAGTCTCCCCTATGCTATGTAATATGTTCTCTCTTTTTAATATAATAGCTCATTATCCGTTTGTCAGATCAATGACTATGACTTCAAATTTGGCCAAAGGTGAAAATCGCAGTTACGAGCCTAATTGAAATTTTTAAAAAATTTGGTAGAGGGTAACAATAATGCTAAACTGTGGATTAGGCACAAAAATGAAAGTTGAACTTCTTGGCCTATGGTGTATGCTGAAAGTTGCTAATCTTTTTGGTTTAAATGATTTGAAAGTATTCGGTGATTCAAGGGTAACAATTAAATGGGCTCAAGCAGACTACAAGCTTAAAATCCTCGAACTTGAGCATTGGTGTGAAATGATCCACTCAGAAATCCAGTTTTTCAAAACCATCTCCTTTGAGCATATATCTAGGCAGCACAACAACGATGCAGATAAGCTTTCAAAAGATGCAATGAAAAAAGAAGTTGGTTATTTGTTTTGGGAGGAAATTATTGATCGCTTATGTTTTTGATAAGGGATCGGTAAAGTTCTTTGACTAAGCCATATTTTGGATTGCTTTTTGACCTAGAAGGGATAAGTTTCTAAATAGATGAAAGATTTTTATCTTTCTAGCAGAAGGATGAAATTCGCAGAATGTTTTTGAGAAATTATTGTAATTTTCCAGGAAGTCTTTTTGACAATATCTGGTTTTATACTTCGGCTCTCTAGTGAGTCAAGGAACCTCATGGAACATCATGTACTATTTGATTCAGTTTTGAATAACAATAGTATGATTTTTTCTTTTGAAAAAAATTGGATTATAATGTTCATGTATTAAATTATGCTTGATATGTTCGATCTGTGGAATGAAATTATGTGTAAATAAATGTAAGTCATGAATATGCTATGTTAAGCCTATTAGAAGGTTATATTCATGAATGAGGTTTCTTTTAATTGCATAAGCTATCTTCTATATGAACTTTGTATGTGAATGATGAATGGCTAAACTCCATTTATGTAATACATGTATGCTTATGTTGTCACAACCTCAATGATGGATGGATGCCTCCTGTATGTTCTTAGAATGATAGGCATAAGATCGCCTAAAAGGAAACTCAGGGTGAGATCTAAAATTGTCGTTCTTCACTTATAATTTCAATATGTTACTCATGCGAGTCTACATTTCCAAATTTCACTATACACACATGTATGTACTTTATTTTTAAATATCAAGCATTAGTTATGAGATTATGATGCTTCCTGTAATTTTCAAGGTGAAAGGAACATGCCTCAGTTTAAGGAGTTTTAAAGTATCTCTATCCTTGGTCTTTTAGTCCTATGAAATATAATGGATAGAAATGATGTCTATAATACTAAGGTATTTCAACTTTACAATACAAGGAAAATCGTTACACCATGCATAGGGTTTGATATAAGTGTTTTCACATAACGTATGGCGTAATTCTTTAGTATTATGGATATATATATATATATATATATATATATTACCAATATATAACTTATAGTGATGAAATGAAATAGGTGGTTAATATGTAAATTATGATACCAAAATGTTTTGAAACCAAGCATATCATAAAACATTATAATGGTAGTCTCATGGTGATATAATATCGGACCTAACTCTAAGTTCTTCATAATGACAGGTTATACATGTTAATACTTCAAGGTTTGAACAAAGAGAAGCTTAGGATAATGTAGATATGTAATTCCCGATGCATGATCCCGTAGCAGGGATTTCATGTACTATGATACGCTAGATTCATAAAGTGCATTTAAGAAGGGTTGATGGAATGTCTATTTGGAATCTACGTGGCGATTCTCACGTGCTATCTTCCTTGAGGTTGACAATACCCTAACGCTCCTTTGGTAATACTTCATTACAGTTATCATTCAATGTTTAAGAGTGGGGTTTCGAGGCAGGCCAACAGCCTGCAAGCTTGTAGGGTTTTTGGTAAGGTGAGTACAGCTCCCAGGATTCGATATCAGGACCTGTGGTTGAGCAAGATATGCCCCAGAGCCAAACCCTTACTGTAAAAGTTTAGTAGGTTGAAAGGTTTCAGAGTTCGTGGTAGTAGTTTTTAGACAATCGGTTGTTTTTCACTGCGTGTAAGGTAGCTCTCAGAACTAAACACGGTCGTTGTTGCGTTGTTTAAGAGGTGTTGGATTCTGGCTTTTCGTTGGCAATGGTAGCTCTGCTACCAAGAGGAAACTCTGAGGTAGTGCTTCAAAATTTACTTCTATTATTTGCTTATACAATGGTTTCTTCATTTCCAGAATGCGATACTTTATCTAATGTTTGTTTAATTGGAAGGTGTTCTTCGTTTGCGGCTTAACTTGTGGAAGTTTTTAGGAGATACTGCGTTACACTAGTAAGACTCGGTGGTTTACCTTCCTGAAAACTATTGGACGTAGTTGATGTTTAGAAAAGGTTTTGTTTTTGGGCTGAGGGTATGGCCATTGTTGCTATGTCTTCATGGTAGCAGAAGTGTATAGAGATCTGTGGCCTACTTGATGATAGTCCTCACAGCGTTTCGCTGCTGGATTTCTTAGTTGAAAGAAATTTCTTTGGAAGGGTTAAACCCTCATATGTTTTATGAAATGAGAAGCTTTAGTTACAGGGTTTGAATCCGTTTTATTGTTCATTCTATCATAATGTACCTCTTTTACAGGGTTTATACCTTTCTCATTTTTATAAAAGAAATAAATCCAATTATTTGATTTTACTACGGTCACATCTCTACTACTGTTTTGTTTTACAAGGGTTTAATACCTGCGGCTAAATCCTGTAAGGATTAGTTAATTTGATGCTTTCCTTGAATAAGTTTTGTAATATTTACACATTGTATTAAATAAATAATAAGGGTTTCGAACCCGCATATGTTATGGAATGGATGTCTTCAAAAGAAATCGATCTCTATTTTAAGTAGTCTTATGTTTCTAAAGGTTGGAATAAAAACTGAAAATGCATAATACAGTATTAGGGTTCAGTTGAAAGCATCTATTTAGAACAGATCTAATCTATGTTTGAGGATTCTAAGTTCATACTAAAAAAAACGGTTCTGAATACTTTGATTGTAATGATAGATAGTTTCAGTCTTGAATATAGAGAACTTATTTTGATATGACAGAAATAATAAACAATTTTACAGAGAGTTTGAAAAAGGTTAATTGTAACATAAGACCTTTGGAGAGATTTAGCAAACAAAATATGGAAAGAATCTTACCTTAGATTATTTTATTTGTGCAAATCTTAGAGATACAAAAGATTTATTTGAGTGATGTGAATATTACGAATTTGATTTTGGCAGCATTGAAATTTCAAGCATACAAATCAACGAAAAGAATGTATTACAGTAAATGATGATACGATAAGAATGTAAATATGCCTGTTTACTACAGAAAATTAATAGTAAGAAAAAAACTATTGAATTACAATAGTATTGATCTTCTCATTCATTTGGCAATCCGCCTGTGAATTTATCTACCTTAATCTCTTCTCTGTACTAGAGTACAATGCAGAACCATTAGCATGAGGAAAAATGCAGAGAAATATTTTATTCAATTCATCTTGCATAATCATTACTATATAAAATCCTAATCAGGTCAGAAACTAAAATAAATGCATTTGTTTAATAATATCCTCGAAATAGTAAATCAATAATAGTAGATAGGAATTTTAACTACTTAGAATTAGAAAAGACAAGTAGAACCTGTAAATGAAGATAGGGCCACAAACAACCAAGGAGGCCTGTTCCTCCCAACCTTTTCCAGAAGAAGCATCCAAAACTACTTGCTTCCTTTGGACCCCCGAGCTTGCTTACTGAACACACTAAGTAGATGGAATCTGTGTAGAAGCAGGGCACACAGTAATATAACTTCTACACTCAGGAGTGTAACTTCTGCACTCAAATATGCCTTCTACACTCAACAATATAACTTCTGCACTCAGTAGTATAATAGGAAGACTTACACCATGATAAAAAACTCAACATATCCCCTCATTGAATCTCTTGGGTGCAAGCATAGCAGAACCCCAAGGTAAATTTCCTCATCAGGAAAAGTGATGAACCTCAGTTCATAATTCAATGGCTCTTATATAGACTGCCTAGGTCTTTAGTGGTTAGTTTTGAATAAATGAGCCTCAAGCTCTAGTCCCACCTTCCATGGCACTATGACCACATTTCAAGGGAGTTGTCCCATACCAACAGCTAGTTAGTTGCATCATGATGCTGCCACTTGTCCATTGCCTTCTACCCCAGATTCCATTCCACCTAGTGGGTCAGTAAACACTCTTTCAACAGTCCCCTTAGGTTTTTGTCTCCTATTCAATTTATTAAATAATAAAATATTGTGCAATTACAATCATCCTTGGACACTTGTCCAATATAAAATTTTACAATAAAAGTTAACATAATGTTTCCAACATAAAATGTGTTGCAACAAAAAGGATATGTTACACAAAACACCATTGAAATAAAAAATGATCAATGGTTTACCAGAAACAAATTTTCTAGTACTATCTGCAAACAAAAAAAATACACACACACAAACCAGTCGATAAAATATTATGGTTCAATGTTTCTAAGTATATTGCTTTCAAGTTCAACAATGTTTTAAACACATTACCAGATATATGGTATGATGTCCATAAATAAGATGAGAACTGTGCAATAAAACTTACATCAATTAAATGTAGGAGTAACTGTAAAAAATATACAAATCACTAAATGAATTTGTTTTGTACAATATGACAGTCATTTCAAATTCAATGTGTTTAACCAATGCCCCATTTTTGAACGAGGCCTGAGATAATTCAACAGAGCACACCACATTGTTTTTATAGTTATATATCACTCTTGTGAACCGTCAAATTTCCAACTATTTGACATTTTCAAGTTTTCCTTGCTATTATCTGCTGATTGATATTTCCCTTCATCTATAAACAACATGTTCATTTGTTTATATATATCTCCATATCGGATAAGTACATCCTTGAAGGACTTTTTGTATATGTTCGATACTTCACCAACATTATAGTATGCAGACATTGAGTGATTATAAATAGTACTAGGTTAACATTGCTCTCGACCCCAAATAAATACAAATTCTTCATTTTTCAACCATTCATATACACCCAGGAAATTTTTAATTTCCATGTTGTTGAGCCAGAAAAACCACAGAGCAACGTCGAAATGCTCTTTGGCAACACTTATAATTTTGGAGCTGAACATGCGTGTATAATAACAATAGCATTTATGGACAAAATTAGATTTTTTGGAAGAATCTTCAATGTTGGATAACATCCGAACTCCAAAGAGAAATCCCTCTACTCCCAGGACCAATAGTTTCTTTTGCGGTGATATCCTCACTGCATACAAGAACAGTGACTATATATATAACAACAACAACAACACTTTGTTCATGAAGTTAATGATCGCAACAGATTCAATTGATTTAATAAAAGCATCACACTAAACTAATAATATGTTACATTCAGACGAAAATAGAAACGTCTCCGGAAAAACAGAAAACACATTGAATGATTTAAAATAGGCAAGTGATAGATTACATCTAGAAATAGGCAATGATAGGTTACATTTGATAGTTTTTGATATCAACTGATTCTTGCATTTTACTCAAATGTTGCCAAACTCCATGTACCAATTCAGTATCTGTCCGAAGGGACGATCTAATAAAGGGATTACATGAAATACAATTTTGAAATGGAACTACTTTCTCACCATCACCCTCCAAAACAATCATTGATATCTTAATTTCCAAAGTTTGCATTGGGAACTCCTTCCACACACTCTCCATATTTTTTTGTGTATTTCCTTCTTGATCGTAGGTACATCTCTCTTGAAACCAAATAAATAAGAAATTTTGCTCACATGATTTATCTTTACCGCATGCCAACAAAAAATTTGTGAGTAGTAGCTTCCCCTCATTGACACCACATTTAGATGACCAAATCCCAACATTGAATTTGGAAAGAAGTAAATCCAAAAATTGAATGGCATGTATTCATGAGTCATATGAAGTTTTTCTATGTTTAAATTCACCACTTATTAGAGTAGTCTCTTCCCACTTTTTTACTCTTTCCCCTTTTTTTTCTCTTTTGGAGTCATTTTCTGTGACTTTCTTGCGAAATAGAAAACCTTCCATTTCTAATATCAATAACATTTTTGTATGGGGAGCTGCATAGAAATATTGTTTGTCATTATATATACTTCGGAATACATTTGTTTTATCAATTTAAGTAGAAAATATTGTCTTTTACCTATTAATGGCAGGCCAACATTTGACTAGTGCATAACATCGCTGGATACAATGCATTTTGACACAAAGGCGCCCTCTCCAGGTTCAATACTTCCCAAGCCCTCTTCTTGTGCTGAATTGTTCAAGCTCTCGCCTTGTCCATTATTTTCCAAGCTCCCGCCTGGTCCCTTATTCTCCAATGTGATTTGCTGGCCAATCTCCAAAGACATCATCGATGCCTGCACTGGTTGTGGATGATCCACATGTTGACCTGAAAATGTGTAGGTATACATTTTATATAATTTTTTGTAGGTCACTATCCCCTTTCATAATTTACTTAATTTAACCATGATCTGTGAAAAATAATTTTTTACCTTCTTGTACTGTTTGGTAGTTCTTTGTCGATTCTCGATCACATTCAGTTTCATCATCGGATATTGTAATTCAATTGGAGGATACGTGGGTATGCTTTTTATTTGAAGTTGTAGTAGAATAGGAATTTAAAGAAGTTATTGAACATAACCGACTAAGAAAAGTAAAATAAAATCAAAGACATCTGAAAATGTTAATAGAAATACCTTGTTTGAGAAAAAAGTAAAATAAAATCAAAGACATTTGAGAATGTTAATAGAAATACCTTGTTTTGTACCCAATTCATGATAGAAACTGTTCATGAACAACTCTTGTTGTACTGTCTCCACAATAGAAATAACTATTCTTTCTAGAGACCTGGTCAATGAATGAAGAAGCCTACCTCCTGCATACAGTGAAACAATTGTGCCTTCAGAAGAGACATGTCTGGAAACTATGTGATCCCAAAATTCCTATGTCCTTTCTTTTGTAAACACATGGCTCCTCGCACTATTGCTATTAACCTTGGGCCGAGGTAAATCAAGCGTCGGTAGGACCTCATCTTTCCAATCCATGTCAATTTCAGAAGTAGATCAAATATCCTCATCACTTCCAATGCGCCAACACTGTATAATATAAAATACTATAAACAGGTCCACAGAGAATTCTCTATATACTCCCATTGTAGGATTCGTTGTAACATGTTTTTTTGATTTCTTGCTCCAACTTGTGAAAGCTTTAGAAATCATAAAAGAGTTCTCCATATCAGCTAGAAAAATACAAGTACATGCCTCTTGATTTATTTCTAAGTAGTACAAAAACGCAAGCATGTCTTGTTTTGTCCATGGAATAGCACAATTACACATATCCACAACAACAAATTCACAGCTGACTGTTGCACCAAAAAATGGAATCGTTCTGAGTGTGGTGACCAAAGAATCAGGGTAACAACATTGACAAGCAAACTGTGAACTATTTTCGATGTCGTCAATGGACATCCTCTCTTTATTGATATATAAATTCAATATTTTATGATCATCAATTGGTATTTTGGTACCAATATCCACTTCAGATTTGTTCTTTCTCTTTTACTCAGATATTTTTCTTGCTTTCCGGAGCATAAAATACTTCACAGTTGCTGGAGATGGTCTGGTGCAATTTTATATATTTCAATGACGTGATGGTTAGTGAAATTCTGTGATCTATTAGTTTGAACATCATTAACTTTGAAATATTCAACGATCGAATGCCTGGTTGACATCTCATCCTTTATTCGCTTGCAATATTAACTTAAAGTTTCTGCGCAAAAATTTTTATCGACTGATGTGCTCATCAAAACTGATCCGTTGATTATATTGTCCGCCACAGCGGTCAATTCATCTTCATCAAGATCACTCAATGGTCTAAAAAAATTAGAGCCATAACTCTTTATTTTATTTAGAGAAAAATCATCCTGAGCGATGCTCTTCGTCGAGCATGTCAAGATGCCACTTTTGTAAAGCTCGAAGATAGACTACCATTTGCTCCACAGTTGTTCCGATGTCAAAATAAGAGTTAGCTTATCTTTAAGCCTCTCCCTTTGGTTAACAAGAAAGATATCCATACATTGAGTTTTGAAAGACTGCAAACATATAAAATTGAATATTCTAGTTAATTTCCTAATTTCATAACACAGGCAACAATCTAAAGAATTTGATTAATAAGAAGAAAAATTATATACCTGCCAAGCATCACTGGAAGCATTTCCCTTTCCCGAGAGGGATGGAGAACCACACAATAACCATCTCTCCCTTGCTTTTTCAACTGAAGAAATGAATGTAGTGTTTGCAAATTCCTTGTTTGACAAATTTTGCTATTTGCATAATTTGTTGATGATGTCCTGAGGAACGTCTCTATGTAGAAGACGAATTGTTTGATGCCGATACCTTTTATGGAGCTATTTATATTGATCATCTGCAATGATTATTTTTTGCGTAGAAATATTATGCTGTCCATCCAATATATAAAAATTTACTGATGGAAGATTAATTTCTTCTTCATTTTCAGGAAGAAAGGGCAATCTAGTCTCCTTATTGAAAGGCAATAGAATAGCATCTCTCAATGTTGTTGTAAATGTATGGATTGTTGAGATATTGTAACTTCAAAGAATATTATATTTGTACTTTATTATTTCGGAGATGTTTCATTCCTCTGTGAAGATCTTATTGTATATCCGGAGATGTTTATTCCTCCATCGGAATGTGGTAACTCGGGTTATTAGACTTCCCTAGTGGGGGTCGGCCATGTATGTGTCATGTGGGTCAAAGGGTTATTAGACCACCCTAGAGGGGTCGGCCCAGTCATTTGTAGTGGGGTATTTAACCCATTGGTTAAATACGAGCCTACGTGTACTTGTGTAAAAGATATGTCAGAGTAGTGTATAAATAGAGGAGGTGTGTTCCTCATTTGACACACACACTCACTTGAGAGAGAGGCGCACTTGTGGAGGAGAGGTATGCTATGGTGGAGGAGGAGATCATGTCTTTGCTTTGCATATTTGTATATTGCTGGTCATCTATATTGAGGAAGCTTTACTGGGTTTTCTACCCCATGAGGGTTTCCCAGGATAAATCTGTGTCTCTTGTGTTTATGCTATGCTTGTTGTTTCGTCAGTGATCCTGTATATGCTATTATTGTGAAATGGAATGTAATGCTGCTATTTTCTGTCTTATCATATTAAATCTTAACATGGTATCAGAGCTAACCTGAAGGAAGGAAAGGTATGGCACTTACGACACTTGCTTTACTTACGACAATTTGAAGGTTAGGGTTTTACATAGAAAAAACCAGTCATCGTGGAAATTTCGCTATAAATCCATTTATGCGACGTTTCAGGGTCTAAAAAGTTTACAGGTAGAAGATAACATCCCCAGGTACCTTGTTTCCAAAGCGCACCCTCAGATTCGTTGTACTTTATGAGTTATGATCAGTACAAGTTAGGGTTTCTGCCTCTTCCAGATCTCAGTCAAAATCAAGTAACCTTGGAAAAAAGGTCATAACTTGGGCTAGGAAGCTCCAAATTAAATTTTGTAAAAAGTGACAGGTAGTACACAGAATGTACTATCTCAAGAAACGTTTTTAGAGGCCGAGGGTGAACCAGTGACACGTGGAACGCCGTACAAGTTCGATCTCCTGTTTTATCCCATAAACAGGTCACGTTGCGACACTTGGAATAACTCGCTCTCGGAGAGTCCAATTGAGATCAGACCTGTCAGGATAGAAATATAACAGGGCAAGATATCTCAGGAAATGTTTTCAGAGGCCGAAGTTCAAACAGTGACACGTGGCATGCCGTACAAGTTCGCTCTCCTGTTTTATCCCATAAACAGGTCACGTTGCGACACTTGGCATAACTCTCTCTTAGAAAATCCAATTGAGGTCAGACCTGTCAGGATGGAAAGATGACAGGTCAGGCTACTGCAGAAAATGTTTTCAGACCCTGTGGAGCAAAAATTTCATAGTTATAGCAGAAACAATCAGGTGCATATTTCTGTCAAAACATAATTATTTTTGGAGCACCTTTATTCATGGCTTCCGGAATTTAGGGTTTCGGAGAAAGTTAGAATTTTTGGAATCGAAGTCCACGGTTGAATGCTACTCAGGAAAATTGAAATTTAGAGACCAAGATCGAATTTTTTTTGGTTGGGTAGAAGACCGGGCTTGATCAAACCCTAGTTTGGGATTTTGATCAGAAAGATGGAAAATTAGGGCTTCAGCAAAAGTTGGAATTTTTGAAGTCTGTAACCACGGCTGGAAGCTCCTTAGAAAAATAAGAGTTTAGAGCCTTGGATTGAACCTTTTGATTGGACAGAAGGGTGGGCTTCATCAAACCCTAGTTCGGGTTCCTGTCCAGAAGATCCAGAAGTTTCAAAGGCAATTTTGAGGGGTCAAATTTTGGAGATTTCAAAAGTGAAGTATGCTAGTTTGATCAGCTCAGCAAGACACATCCTTCCATCCATTCAGAAGCATGAAATTCAAAGATTGAATTTTTAGGGTTTCTCTAGCAAGCCCTAATCAAGCTCCAAATCAAGTTTCAGGGGTAGTTGAGGCTAAGGCCTTACATAAGAATACTATAAGAAGTCTCGACAGGTATGACTTAAGGAGGTTCAGGTATGTCTTGAAATATGATTCTTGATTAAGTTCATAATGTGTTTGTTTTCATATTATTTATTACTACAATCTTGATTATTGTTAGAATTGTCTTATCACCCTAGTAACAGTATGAATGCATGTGAATGATCGAAGACATTCATTGATTAGGGATATATGATTGTACTAATGCATTATGGTGTTGTGTGAGGTTGATGTTGTCTGCTAACAAGATATAGGTACATCACAAAAGACAAATCAAGTTCCATGACCATGACAACATGAAGACAAAGACTCATCCATAATATTTGTTCTACTTACGAGGTATGTATGACTTTGTTATATTATGCTTAACCTATGAGACATGCAGGTTCTAGCTCAGGATCTCTAAATCATTGAAGAGATTGTTTAGGTATGTTGTACATAACTAATCCAGATATGTTTTCTTATGTCAAGTTAGAATCTTACCTTGTGTTAGGATCCCTTATATAAGTATACTTGGTATGATTGGTTATGCTTATTCATAAATTTAGTAATCAAGGTTTTATGCATATTATGTCTCTTGTCTTGATGATTTAATTAACCAGAAGAGTACTATGATCAAACAAGAATATGCATGAGTAAAAGAAGACTTCCTTGAAACCCTGAATACTAATGATCATGACTATACATATTCAAGATTATTTAGAATTAGAATGTTTGGAGAATATACTAATGAACGTATGTTTTTGTATGAGATCATGAGGATGACACTAGTGCACACTTGAGCATGCACATTGGTACATAATGAATACAAGTTCAAAAGACATATAGAAGATCAAGCGGGAGGCAACCACACAAACATAAAAGATAAGTATTTGAGTTGTTATTTGAAATAGTATATGATATTGCTTGTATGCATATTTGTATTCCTAGAATATATCATGCTGAGTGTAAACATTCATAGAGCATTGAACAGTATACTACTAATATGCATATGATTGGTAAGTTGGACAAACATTCCGTTGTTGCTTGTCTAGAATGAAACCTCTTTGCTAACATGCTGAGAGCTGTGCACACTCTCAATAGTATGTTCTGGTAGAGATGGAAGGCATCTAGATAGCCACTCTATGCATACATGATATGAGAAAGTGTTGTGCCAAAGTATTGGTCAAAATAGTTGCATAACTATGTAAATGATATCTGTATGCATAATAGGTTATCATGTCAATATGATTTGATGATTATGAAGTATTACTAATCATGTACTTAATTTTGATTTGTAGGAAAGATCATGATGAATGATGAACACTGAAAAAGCGATGGATGTTAAACAAAAAAAAAGATTTTCAAATCAAACACACTATAGAAGGCTTGTGGCTAGAAGATTCTCTTAGAAAGAAGAAGAGAATCATGATGAGATGTTTGCTCCAAGTGGCTAGATAAGACCATTCTCTTAATGGTGTAATTAAAGAATAAGTGTGAATCAGGTTCTGTATGGGTTCCCAGGATCGATAGTAATTGATGAGAATACATGTGAGGATTGCATCATCCTTGAACACAAGTTCTAAAGTGATCCGTAGACAAGTGTCTCCGAGAAATAAGAGGGATTGTATCATCCTTGAACACTTGTTCTAAAGAGAGCCGTAGATGTATGTCTTTGAAAATGAAGTTCTTGGTGGACATGAGAGGATTGGATCATCCCTGGACTTCAGTCCGAAAGAAGAGCCGTAGACGTATGTCTTCGAGAATGAAGTTCTTGGTGAAGATGTGAGGGGATTGGATCATCCCTGGACTTCAGTCCGAAAGAAGAGCCGTAGACGTATGTCTTCGAGAATGAAGTTCTTAGTGAACATGTGAGGGGATTGGATCACCCCTGGACTTCAGTCCGAAAGAAGAGTCGTAGACGTATGTCTTCGTGAATGAAGTTCTTGGTGAACATGTGAGGGGATTGGATCATCCCTGGACTTCAGTATGAAAGAAGAGCCGTAGACATATGTCTTCGTGAATGAAGTTCTTGGTGAACATGTGAGGGGATTGGATCATCCCTAGACTTCAGTCCGAAAGAAGAGCCATAGACGTATGTCTTCGAGAATGAAGTCCTTGGTGGACGGTTGAGGATTAAGTCATCCTTGGATGTAGTCCTAAATGTACGGTGGAGGATTAAGTCATCCTTGGACGTGGTCCTAAATGTACGGTGGAGGATTAAGTCATCCTTGGATGTGGTCCTAAATGTACGGTGGAGGATTAAGTCATCCTTGGATGTGGTCCTAAATGCACGGTGGAGGATTAAGTCATCCTTTGACGTAGTCCTAAATGTACGGTGGAGGATTAAGTCATCCTTGGACGTAGTCCTAAATGTACGGTGGAGGATTAAGTCATCCTTGGACGTGGTCCTAAATGTACGGTTGAGGATTGAGTCATCCTTGGACGTGGTCCTAAATGTACGGTTGAGGATTGAGTCATCCTTGGACGTGGTCCTAAATGTACGGTTGAGGATTGAGTCATCCTTGGACGTGGTCCTAAATGTACGGTTGAGGATTGAGTCATCCTTGGACGTGGTCCTAAATGTACGGTTGAGGATTGAGTCATCCTTGGACGTGGTCCTAAATGTACGGTTGAGGATTGAGTCATCCTTGGACGTGGTCCTAAATGTACGGTTGAGGATTGAGTCATCCTTGGATGTGGTCCTAAATGTACGGTTGTGGATTAAATCATCCTTGGACAGTAAATCCAGTAATTCTTAAAGGAAGGATAGTCCTAAATGAATTGAGTGGATTAAATCATCCTTGGACAGTAAATCCAGTAATTCCGAAAGGAAGGATAGTCCTAAATGAATTGAGTGGATTAAATCATCCTTGGACAGTAAATCCAGTAATTCCGAAAGGAAGGATAGTCCTAAATGAATTGAGTGGATTAAATCATCCTTGGACGGTAAATCCAGTAATTCCAAAAGGAAGGATAGTCCTAAATGAATTGAGTGGATTAAATCATCCTTGGACAGTAAATCCAGTAATTCCGAAAGGAAGGATAGTCCTAAATGAATTGAATGGATTAAATCATCCTTGGACAGTAAATCCAGTAATTAGAAAGGAAGGATAGTCCTAAATGAGATTGAGTGGACTAATCATCCTGTAAATAGATTGGGATTGCCTCGTCCCTAGACATGGTGAGATGTCTTAAAGTGATAAGGACTAATCATCCTGTAAATAGATTGGGATTGCCTCATCCCTAGACATGGTGAGATGTCTTAAAGTGATAAGGACTAATCATCCTGTAGATAGATTGGGATTGCCTCGTCCCTAGACATGGTGAGATGTCTTAAAGTGATAAGGACTAATCATGCTGTAAATAGATTGGGATTGCCTCGTCCCTATACATGGTGAGATGTCTTAAAGTGATAAGGACTAATCATGCTGTAAATAGATTGGGATTGCCTCGTCCCTATACATGGTGAGATGTCTTAAAGTGATAAGGACTAATCATGCTATAAATAGATTGGGATTGCCTCGTCCCTAGACATGGTCAGATGTCTTAAAGTGATAAGGACTAATCATCCTGTAAATAGATTGGGATTGCCTCGTCCCTAGACATGGTGAGGTGTCTTAAAGTGATAAGGATTGATCATCCTGTAAGTTGATCTGGATTGCATCATCCATAGACATGAGAGTTGTCTTAAACCGAAAGGGACTGATCATCCTGTAAGCGGATCAGGATTGTATCATCCTTGGAATTATGTCCTAAAGTGAGAGGGATTGATCATCCCGTAATTGGATCTTGTGTGTTGCAGGGTATGCTGCTATTGAGGATACTTGTATTGATGATATGTATACTTGTATTGATGAGGATACTTGTATTGATGATGTGTATACTTGTATTGATGAGGATACTTGTATTGATGATGTGTATACTTGTATTGATGATGTGTATACTTGTATTGATGAGGATACTTGTATTGATGATGTGTATACTTGTATTGATGAGGATACTTGTATTAATGATATTTATACTTGTATTGATGATGTTGTTGATCATGATGATCTAGATGACGATGTTGTTGATCGTGATGATCTAGATGACGATGATGTTGATCATGATGATCTAGATGACGATGCTGCTGATCGTGATGATCTAGATGACGATGCTGTTGATCGTGATGATCTAGATGATGATGCTACTGATCGTGTGATGACAATGCTGATGATCATGTGATGACGATGCTGATGATCATGTGATGACGATGCTGATGATCATGTGATGATGATGCTGATGATCGTGTGATGACGATGCTGATGATCATGTGATGACGATGCTGATGATCGTGTGATGACGATGCTGATGATCGTGTGATGACAATGCTGATGATCATGATGTTGATGACGATGCTGATGATCGTGTGATGACGATGCTGATGATCGTGAGATGATGATGCTGATGATCGTGAGGATCCAGATGTTGATGTTGCTGTAGTTATTCGAGTGTTGCAGAAGATAAAGGCTCAGTACTGAAGATGTTGATGTTCCAGTATTGAAGATGTTCCAGTAACTACTTGAGTTACTGATGATGTTGAGAAAGCTTCCAATGATTTATAGATGTATCATGTATGATGTTGATGACTCCTTGCTCATGCAGATGCTGTTATAATATCCTTCTCGTTAAGTGGGAGTGTTGAGATATTGTAACTTCAAAGAATATTATATTTGTACTTTATTATTTCGGAGATGTTTATTCCTCCATCGGAATGTGGTAACTCGGGTTATTAGACTTCCCTAGTGGGGGTCGGCCCTGTATGTGTCATGTGGGTCAAAGGGTTATTAGACCACCCTAGAGGGGTCGGCCCAGTCAATTGTAGTGGGGTATTTAACCCATTGGTTAAATACGAGCCTACATGTACTTGTGTAAAAGATATGTCAGAGTAGTGTATAAATAGAGGAGGTGTGTTCCTCATTTGACACACACACTCACTTGAGAGAGAGGCGCACTTGTGGAGGAGAGGTCTGCTATGGTGGAGGAGGAGATCATGTCTTTGCTTTGCATATTTGTATATTGCTGGTCATCTATATTGAGGAAGCTTTACTGGGTTTTCTACCCCATGAGGGTTTCCCAGGATAAATCTGTGTCTCTTGTGTTTATGCTATGCTTGTTGTTTCGTCAGTGATCCTGTATATGCTATTATTGTGAAATGGAATGTAATGCTGCTATTTTCTATCTTAGCATATTAAATCTTAACATGGATAAGTGATACAACTATATTTTACATGACCTCCTCATCAACCTTTCGATATGGTTGTTGATGTATATGTAACTTCGGAATGTATTTCATCTATGTATTTCATATATATTCATTGTACCCTTATTAGAGATGTGTTATTCCTCTATAAGGAAGTGTCGTCATGTGGATTGACAAGTGTCATAAGTGTGTGTACTTGCCGATGGGTTATTAGACCACCATGTGTGGGGTCGGCCCTGAAATATATATTATATTGTGGATTTACCTAGCTAGACAAGTCATCCCCATAAGGTCACTGGGAAAACAAGTTAGTATAAATAGATATCGGGAGATCTCTATTTTGATCATTCGGAAAGTCACACTTCTCTCACTTAGAAAATGGCGCACTAGTGAGGAGGAGGATCATCTGCTACTAGGAGACTATCTCAAGTGTATTTTGGTTGTACTTTGGTTGAGCCATTGCTCTCTCTATCTCTAAGGAAGTTGTGGGGTTTTTCACCTTAGGGTTTTCCCCATGGAAACTCTGTGTCTCTTGTCTCTCATGCTTTTGATTCTTGTGATGCTTGTGATGCTTATTGTGATTGTTATGCATTAATATACTGTATATGTTATTCTCTCAGTAAAGATACAAGAGTATTGTGAATTAATGCTCAAAATTTAACATGGTATCAGAGCTAACTTGAGAAGAAGACATTTTGCAGCGATGGAAACATGAGTTTCTTATTTATTGGGTTTCTCTCCACATATTTTGGAAAAGCATTATAGTAGATTGACTCTACTCATCAAGGAGAATCTATCTGTCCAATCAGAATTCAATTCTGAGCATTTTCATATTTGGCCCTAAAAATTAGGGTTTCCACAAAAATAGGAATTTCTAAAATCTGAAGACATAGCTGGAAGCTCCTTGCAAAAATCGAAGTTTAGAGCTTTGGATCGAGATTTGTTGCTGGGTAGATCTCCAGGAAACTCAAACCCTAATTCAGGGCTCTCCCTAGTGAACTTGGGAGGACAAAAAGGCAAATCTGAAGGGTATAGCTTTGTTGATCTCAAATTCTGAATACACCAGGTTGATCAGCTCATCAAGGCGCATCTTTCTATCCTTTCAGAAAGTTGAAATTCAAATTTTCAATTTTTAGGGTTTTTTCGACAAACCCTAATCCGGGACCAGATCCAGTTTTCAGCATTTCAAGTGGTAAGACCTAAATCTTTTCTATTTCCATTTGAAGTACTCTTTAAGATGTCTCACCACACCAAGCTTGAGGATAAGCTTGAAGGAGCTGATAACTTCCAAGCTTGGAAGTATAGGATTGGGTTAATCTTGGAAGAGAATGAGTTGGACTCTAATGTAAAAGAAGGCATCCCTATCCCAGAGGATGGAGAGGCTAAGGTTTTGCATAAGAAGAACTTGGTGAAGGCAAAGAGAATCATTGCTGATTCTATCAAAGACCATCTCATACCCCATGTGTCTTCTCTAAAGACACCCAAAGAGATGTTTGACTCTTTGACCAAGCTATTTGAAGGGAAGAACATAAATCGGAAGATGACCTTGTAGAATCAGTTGAAAGGAGTCAAGATGTCAAATGGAGAAACCATTCAATCCGATTTCTCCAAGGTCTCTCAGATCAAGGAACAACTTGAAGCTGTAGATGAAATGGTCGAGAATGGTGAAATTGTTATGACCACTTTGAATGGCCTACCTAGGTCATGGGACTCTTTCATCCAGGGGATCTGTGCTAGAAAGAAATTAATCTCCTTCAGCAAATTGTGGGAGGAATGTTCTCAAGAAGAAGCAAGGCTTGTGGCAAGAGAAAAAAAAAAGATGGGGAATGAAGATCAAGCTCTCACAGCTCACACTAAGAAGGGCAATTTCAAGAGGGAGCCATCCCATCACAAGAAGAAATCTTCTCATCATTATCACAAAGACAAGAAAGATCTAAGGTGTTTCACTTGTAATGAGAAGGGTCACTTTGCTTCAGAATGTCCCAAGAACAAAAGGGACAACCAAAACAACAACAACTCCAACAATGAGAAGAAGGGTAACAAAAGAAGGTACCATGCTCATGCTACCGAAGATGATGAACCTCCAAAGAAGAAAGCTAGGGTAGAAAGTGAAGATGACTCATCAAGTGAAGAAGAGTATGTCCTAATCTTTGCTCTCACAGGTACAATCTCCCATGGTTGTAAGGATTGGCTAATTGACAGTGGGGCTTCCAAACACATGAATGGGTTTAAGGAATCTTTTGTGAACCTATCTGAACATGAATCACCCCATAATGTGAAACTTGGGGATGATTATCAATACCCAATCAAAAGAAGTAGTGAAGCCTCCTACAACCTAGATTCTGGAAAATATTTGAAGATGAAAAAAAAGTCCTTTATGTACCTAGGCTCAAGAATAAACTTCTCTCCATCTCTACATTGGATGCAAAAGGCATGAGGGTTGCATTTGCGGATGGACAAGTCCTAATGTGGCCAAAAGGTAAATCTATTAATGATGCAGTGGTGATTGGAGAGCAAGAGGGAGGATTGTACAAATTGAAGGGACAACCTAAACATGCCATGGTGACATGAAGACAAAGATTCATCCATAGTCATGAATCACATAGAGGTATGTATAAATTGTTTTTGCAAAGGTTAACTTGTGAGTTATGCAGGTCATTGAAGAGAACAAGAAAACATTGCTAGACATGACTAGCAAATATGGTGACCAGGTATGTGTTTATTATATAATAGGATCTAGTATGCATGACATGATTGATGATGTTTATTCATGAATTCATAGGTTTGAATAATCATGGGTATATGCATATTATGTGTCTTACCTTATTTAATATTATGACTAACCAAGAAGAGTCGTAGGTTTGAGTGATCACAGGTTTAGACATGTTATGACTAACCATAAGAGTCTTATATAAACCCTAAATGCTAATGCTTATTATTTCTGTTTAAAATGATCATGACTATACATGCTTGAGATTATTGTGTTTTGATAGTATTGAGAATATAATAATGAATGTATGATTTTGTATGAGATCACAAGGATAACACAATCATGATACTAATAAGCATGCTTAGGGACCACGGATGAATATAAGTTCAAGGACAGGTAATCCAGGAAGCAAAGATCAAGAGGGAGCACACTCTAGTTGCCCCTACAAGGAAGCAAAGATCAAGAAGAAGCACACTCCAGTAGTTCTTGCAAGGATGCAGATATTCAGAGGGAGTTGACCATCTTTCTACATTTCATAACAGAATGGTGTAGAAGAAGCTACTTCAGATTAGGACTCTAGCAGCTCTTGCAAGGAAGCAAAGACTCAGAGGGAGTCCATCCAACAAACAAAAAAAGATAAGTATTTCAATTATCATTTCTTGCATATTTGTTTGTTTAAATAAAATTGTTCAATGATGTATATGCTCATTTTCCTAGACTTAGGATATGTATTGTGCATATTAGAATGATTGCTTTAATGAACAGTATACTACTAATATGCATATAATGGGTAAGTGGCCTATGGCACTGTACAACATTCCATTGCTACTTATCTAGAATGAAACCTCTTTGTTGACATGTTGGGAGTAGTGCAAACTCTTAACAATGTTCTGGTAGAGACTGGAAGGCATCTAGAAAGTTATGGAACATGGATAAATGTTGTATTGAAGCACTGGCTTAAACAATTGCATGACTGTATAACATATTTCTTTATGTGAAAGAATTTGTTTTGAAAATTATGAGAAGTTTCTAATCATGCAATTTAACTTGTTTTGTAGGAAAGACCTTATACCTTCACCTACAAAAGAAGGACTACAACATTTGTTCAAGCAACAAAATTATCTATTGAAGATATTGAAGCTCCCAGGATACGGGAAGAATGCCATGATCTGTCGATCATGAATAATGATGTTTGGGATGTAGTCCCAAGACCTGAAGGGAAGTTTTGTTATGACTTCCATATGGATCTATCAGATCAAGCATGCTATAGATGGCAGCATAGATAAATATAAAAGTGTTGAAATAGAAGATACACCAGATGGATTTCAAGACAGCTTCCTTGAATGGTGTAGTTGAAGAAGAAGTGTGTGTGGAGCAGCCACTTGGTTCTGAGACACATGACAGGAAATCATATATGTGCAGAACTTGGTAGGATGGACAGTTTCCTATCTAGTTTGGGCTTTACCAAGAGTAAAGCAGATTCCAACCTTTACTACAAGGTTGAGGAAGGGAATCCTCTGATTCTACTCCTATATGTGGATGACTTATTTGTAACAGGAGATGACAGGTACTAAGAGGAAGCTTCCTGCCGAGTTCAATATGAAAGATTTGGGAATGATGCATTATTTCCTAGGTATGGAGGTGTGGCAAAGTGCAGGTGGGATATTCCTTGGTCAAGGGAAGTACACAGTAGATATCGTGAAGAGATTCGAGATGATGGATTGCAAGGCCATGGCCACACCTATGGCATCGAATCTGAAGCTTTTATGTGATGCTTCATCTGAGTTGGTTGATGTCTCTATGTATCGTCAGATGATTGGGTCCTTGATGTACCTGACGAACACGAGACTGGATATTTGCTTTGCGGTGAACACATTGAGCCAGTTCCTAATGGATCCGAGGAGTGTTTACTTGGTTGCTGTAAAGCATGTTCTGAGGTACCTGAAGGGTACAGTGGAATATGGGCTCAAGTATGAAGCGAATCAAAAGTTTAACCTGCAGGGTTATGTTGATTTAGATTGGGCTGGCAATGCCGCAGATAGGAAGAGCATATATGGGTGCTGCTTCAGTATGGGATCAGGTGTGATCTCTTGGTTTAGCAGGAAGCAGTCCTGCGTAGCACTGAGTACAGCTGAGGCAGAGTATGTTGCAGCATGTTCAGCTAGTTGTGAGGTAGTATGGCTACAGAAGCTACTGTCTAAGTTATTTGATCTCCCGTTGGATGTTACTGGTATCTTTTGTGATAACTAGAGTTGTGTGAAGCTATCCGAGAACCAAGTGTTTCATGACAGGTCAAAACACATAGAGATCAAATATCACTATATCAGGGATATGGTGCAGAGAGGAGATATGAAGCTCCTGTATGTTGCGACGAATGAGTAGATTGCAGATGTGATGACGAAGCCACTAGCCAGGGTGAAGTTCGAGTACTTCAAGGAGAGGCTTGGCGTTCTTCAGATTGATGACACTTCGAGGAAGAAGTGATGGACACATTTGCTAAAGCCATTCCAAGCATATTGGAAGGAAGATCCTTCACATGGCTGTGGATGTAAGCGCTGGATGATGAGCATCAGAATGATGTTCTGGTTTTTGCTTTGTATGATTAGTTGGATCATTTATATGTATATGTACGTACGCATCATGTTGGATGCTGGATATGATCAGTTGGATCAGTTATATGTACACATCATGTTGGATGCTGGATATGATCGGTTGGATCATGTGTATGTATTTTGTATATGCATCATGTTGGATGCTTGGACCATGTATCTGTATATGTATCAGGTGGATACATTGTATGATCAGGCAGATCTTATATGTTGATATGTATCATGTATTTGTATTTGTATCAGGTGGATACAATGTATGATCAGGTGGATCATGTATGATGATATGTATCAGGTATATACTTGGTATGCATCAAGTAGATGCATTGTATGATCAGGATGATCATGGATGACGAGCTTCAGGATGTTTCTCCAGATGACATGCAGTAGGATGTTGCAGTGATGATGATCAGGATGATCATGTGTACATCAGGATGATGTATGGTGAGTATCAGGTTGATACTCTGTAGCCATGGAACAGGTTGTGCAGATAAGCATGTAATTTGTGCCCTGGGAGATTTGCAGATAGTCTTTCGAGGTTTTGCCTACAGCATGTAATTTGTACCCTGGGATATCTGGCAAATGCTCTTTCGAGGTTTTGCTTGGGAGGACATATAATTTGTGCCCTGGGAGATCTACATATAGTCTTTCTAGGTTTTTCCTATGGAATGTAATTTGGGCCCTAGGATATATGGCAGATGCTCTTTCGAGGTTTTGTCCTATGGCATATAATTTGTGCCCTGGGAGATCCGATAGGTTGAGCTGTGTGCTCGTAATCAGTCCTGGGATGCTCTTTCAAGGTTTTTCCATGACCACATGTAATTTGTGCCCTAGGAGATCCAATAGGTTGAGCCTTGTGCTCGTAATCAGTCCTGGGATGCTCTTTCGAGGTTTTGTGGTCATCACATGTAATTTGTGCCCTGGGAGATCCGATAGGTTGAGCCTTGTGCTCGTAATCAGTCATGGGATTCTCTTTCAAGGTTTTGTGGTGGGGTCACATGTAATAAGTCCTGGAGATCTGGACAGAATGAAAAAGGCCTTAGATGCTCTTTAGGGTTCTTGCTAGTCAAGAGACTCTTTTAAGGTTTTGTGACGCACGTAATAAGTCCTGAGATTTTCACAGTATGGCCAGTGATGACGAAGACCTGCAGGTGGTGGGCCTGCATCCAGTATGAAAAAGGGTTGGCTCTATAGAACTTCCTATGACGAGTAGAGTCAGATATTGGTTGAGATAGCAGCAGCAGTGACAATGACGATGACGATGCATCGATGACGATGATCCCGAGAAAAAGACTTGTCTAGCAGATTTGTTTCGAGAAATACCTTCCTAGTTAAGAGGGAGTGTTGATGTATATGTAACTTCGGAATGTATTTCATCTATGTATTTCATATATATTTATTGTACCCTTATTAGAGATGTGTTATTCCTCTATAAGGAAGTGTCGTCATGTGGATTAACAAGTGTCGCAAGTGTGTGTACTTGCCGATGGGTTATTAGACCACCATGTGTGGGGTCGACCCTGAAATATATATTATATTGTGGATGTACCTAGCTAGACAAGTCGGCCCCATAAGGTCACTTGGAAAATAGGTTAGTATAAATAGAGATCGGGAGATCTCTATTTTTATCATTTGGAAAGTCACACTTCTCTCACTCAGAAAGTGGTGCATTAGTGAGGAGGAGGATCGTCTGCTACTAGGAGACTATATCAAGTGTATTTTGGTTGTACTTTGGTTGAGCCATTGCTCTCTCTATCTCTGAGGAAGTTGTGGGGTTTTTCACCTTAGGGTTTTCCCCACGGAAACTCTGTGTCTCTTGTCTCTCATGCTTTTGATTCTTGTGATGCTTGTCATGCTTATTGTGATTTTTATGCATTAATATACTGTATATGTTATTCTCTCAGTAAATATCCAAGAGTATTGTGAATTAATGCTCAAAATTTAACAATGGTAAGTGCGGAGGCGCAACAACACATCTTGTTACGTCAATGGAAAAAACATTCTCATTGAACAAAAAGTATTTGATCTGATGTTGTTGAACTTCTTTTGAACTTTCGAAGCTCTTAGTCACTTTCCGCAGCATCGCTCTAGAAGGACTTCCTTTGAGTTGTTTCAAAGTAGATTTATCCACATCTTTTACAATATATTGGAGAAATGCTCTTCGGTTGTACGTAAGAATATTTTCATGGCATACCTTTATTGGCCTCTTATTAATATTCATATAATGTAATACAAAGGAAGTTTTCCCAGCCAGCATTCTTTTCCTCCATACCAACAACATTCCTTTCTTCAAGGATGTCGTGGTATCAATTCTGGAATGATTAGAAACAACATATGAGGGAAAAACCCACCCTTGCTTCGCACAGGAAATTGGATCTGGTTCGGGACCATTTTTCATTAGATATGGTCGATAATAAAAAAACATAAGATCACACTGTATAAGGCCACACTTTTCACCAATGACCGCTTCAGCTTGAACTCATAATTTTTTATCAGAATCAACGGGTTCTGCATATGTCAATATCCCAGCTCTAATCGGCTTTTTGTCATAATCCAAATAGAATAGATATATATCTGCGTACAAATTATCTGGTTCTTCCATCTCAACATACCATCCATTTGTGAATGGCGGAAGGTAGTGATCTTTTGTCAATTCAAAGCAAGGGATTTCCTGGTAGTTACTGAGGCTCAATAGATTAGCCATGATTTATCTGCAAAATAGTCAATATTAAGTAGTCAATATAAGAACGCATACAATGTCTATAATTATAAATTAGTGTTTTAATATTATATGTATACTTGCAAATTTTCATGCTAATGATCGATGGTTAGGGAACGACCCCTCATTTTCAAAATCAATTGATTGATTAAGAACAAATTTGCTAGCATTATCCATGAGAGATAGAATGCACATTTTATAGACTCGTTTGGGATAAGGATCGATCATAGAATGAGCAATCATCATAGGAGGGGAGGCTGATCCTTCTAGTTTATGTGTATTATTTTATCACATGTTTTGTATTTGAGTTTATGTGAGTTTTTGTGCTTAATTTATATGTATGTGAATGGTAATTGCACATTGATTAATTGGAATACAAGTGCGTGATTATGAAGAAGAAGCACATAGTTTGATGAATTTGTAGCAAACTGGTGAATACATTAGAGATTTAGCATAGTTCTATATAATGCGATAGCTTCCAAGTGCGAAGTCATCTGGTGTTCTAGTTGATTTTAAATAGAATGTTATGCGAAGATCGTAACGACATCTGTGCATCGTCATGGTTAAGAGAATCTTGATTATGAAACCCCCATATTCACTTCGGGTTAGACTTCAACATGTTTACAAGGTGATGCCGAAGGGTCGGCTGACCCTTATCTCAGTCTTCTTCCAGTGTTCACCATCCTTCATATACATGAATTGACACCCTCGCCTTCGGAGGTTGAATATTTTTACAATTCCCTTGTAAATGAAGGCTAGGCCGAAACTTCTTATACCCAGGACTCGTTTCATAATAGTTCAATACAGCAAGAAGGGTCGGTCAATATTTCTTCTGTTCACTATTCTGGATGTGGGTGAATTCACAATTCTCTACTAAAGGAAGGGGCGACCGATCCTTCTTTCCAGATGTCGAGAGTCAGGATGTGGATAGGGGCCAGATCGACAGTTTATAATAACTACATAGATCCAAGGTGCGAGGAAGGCAGTGTTTGAGAGATTGAAGACTGTGGAAGGCCATGGGGCTAAGCATGGACGGAGATCAATGGTACCAGATCGATCATGCAAGATGGACGGATCATTGAAATTCCTTTATCCTTAGAGGAGCAAGAATGATAGGAAAGGAAGAATAATATAAAAAATGGAATGCACGAGGATCTGAGTACTATTTTATTCGGTTTCCCCCTTCCTCCCTTGGTCGAGTTCAAGGGGGGAAGTTAATTTAGATAGACTCAAATAGACTCTAGCACCTTGGTGGATGCACATTCTATCTGGGACCAAATCCAACAAAACTGATGCAATAACTAAACAACTAGCTCAAAGAAAAATTCAAAGAATCAGGTAAGAGAGCTACAATGGAATGTGACATTACACATATGGAACAAAGTTATATTCATTTTGAATCTTTGATATAAAATAAGCAAAATTAATCTAGGGGTTTAATATTTCTCCCATGCATGCAAGAAAAATTCCCACTTCCATAGGTATGTTCTTCCTCTATGAAATCAAATGAGCTAAGCCTTAAAATTGGACAAAAGTATTTGCAGGCCACCCGATAATTTGAAAAGATTTATGGTATGAAGAATGGAATTTAGCTGCATTGAATAGATGGAATATTAGAGAATAATGGCGAAATGCCATCTGATAGATATTGTTTTTAGAAATAAAAGGTTTCAGATCCTTTTCTAATGGAGTTTGTTGAAGCCCTTCCTTCACTATAAATGTAACTGATATGCAAGTAATAGAATGTGTGTGTGTTGTGTGTTCCTCTTTCGTGTATTTGCTCTGTGCTCTAATTCTTCCAATTTGGTATCAGAGCCTAGTTTGAAGGTGTTGTCGATCAGACACACCTGATAGCACCTGTTTGGTCGTTGTTGCGTTTGCAGTCCTTCTCTCGTCCGTCTTCCTGTCGTTCAACACCATTGTGAAGCTTTAGATTCTCGTGCTCGCGTGAGAGACATCCATTCAAGGAGAAATTTTCCTCAGACTTTATGAAGATTCATTCAATCTTAAAGATTCGTCCTCGAGTTTGCGCATTTCTACTTGATTGAGGTAATAGCTTAATTTTAGTTTCTTTCAATCATGGAGTATCTACCAATTGAAAAATTTAATGGCAATAATTTCCATACCTGGAAAGTAAAGATTCAATTGCAAATGATGAACAAGAACTTATGGGGTATAGAACATAAAACCACAGATGCCAAGCAGTTAATCGAATGGGAAAAAAGGGAGGACAGAGCTAAGTCCATCTTAGGATTATCTCTATCAGATTCACAATTACATCTCATTGATTTAGAAAAATTATCTACATAAATATGGGAACAATTGAGGAAGGCATTTGGAGAAAAAGCTGTAAATGCTAAATTTTCTTTAAAATTAAAATTATTCAAATTTAAAATGCATGATGAGACACCATTGTCTACTCATATAAATAATTTGAAGTCTCTTATAAAACAGTTAGCATATGTTGTCTTTGAAGTGGATGATGAAGATGAAAAGGTAATTTTATTAAACAGTCTTTCTTCAAATAATGAAAATGTTATTTTCACTCTAAGCCAATTATCTTCCAGAACATTAGAAGAAATGATAGCAACACTATTAGTGGAAGAAAAGAAGGTGAAAGGAGGAGATCTGGAAGTCAAGTCATGAGATGAAATTGCATTGTTTTCTAAAAGAAGAGTGAATCATAACAGGAGTGCATTTGAATGTTTTTATTGTCATAGGCATGGACATACGACATTAATTGTAAAATATGAGCCAAATACCTTCTAAGAGGAAATATTAAAGAATCAACCAACATAGCTATGACTAAAGACTTGCTGGATTCTCTTAGTGGTGAGGAACCACCAAAACAGCATCTCAAAATTTTCTAGAATATAGCTATTTTGTTTTGTATGTTACAATTATTTTATGTGTCGATTGAATTCTGAAGACCAATTATTAAACAGAGTAATGTAATGTAAACTTGTGGTTCTCGACGTACTTCGGTGCCATGTAAGAACATATTATTGATTTTCTTATGACTGCACTTTGTTATATGTTGGTGACACTTGCCATGCTTCGGGCTTCAAGAATCAACAGTTACAGGTTATTTTGTGTGTTTGTAAGCATAAAAGGTCATTTTGTAAGATTGGTTGCTGGAAACATCCAGTATTCAGATCACTTTCCTATATAACTGTTGAAATTTGCTCTTTGAGGGAATTTTACAGATGGAAGTATATCCATAGGGTGATTCGTATCATGCTTATTCGTCGGGGTAGTACAGAATCTTCAATCCTGCAAATTTATCAATGATGGTCAGAAGAATTTGCATTTTAAATGAGTCAAAAGGGAAGCTCTAGGTTGTGAAGAAGAAAGAGTGTGCACCAGAGATTTCAGAGTGGGTGTAAAAGTTGATGAATACTAGGCAGACAAAGATCAGAATTTCAAAATGGTTGTCAGAATCACATTTCTCCATTAAGGGAGAGTGTTAGATAATAATGGCGAAATGCCATCTGATAGAGTTTTTTTTAGAAATAAAAGGTTTCAGATCCGTTTCTAACGGAGTCTGTTGAATCCCTTCCTTCACTATAAATTTAACTGATATGCAAGTAATAGAATGTGTGTGTGTTGTGCGTTCCTCTTTTGTGTATTTTCTCTGTGCTCTAATTCTTCAAAATTTGGAAACCTTAATTAAGCTTGGATAATTATTGGACAACAAGCTCTACAAATCATATAGAGATAACAAATAAAAATTATTAAAGAGTATTGATTGGATTTTTTTTTATCTCTTCATTGGATTGTTTCTTATCTCTTCTTTCCCACCAGACCAAATCATTTTGACAGTAACTAAATGGCTGCCTTGCCTTTGTTAAAAATTGCCATGCAATGAAGGGGCGGTCGTCCCTTCTTCTACCTAGTATTCTTTTCATAATAGTTCTAGACTGCAAGAAGGGTCGGTCGATCCTTCTAGTGTTCACGATTCTAGATATAGGTGAATGGTTGGATATAGTTGTTCACAATTTTATAATAAACGAAGGGGCGTCCGATCCTTCTTGTCGGAGGTCAGAAGTCGGGATAAATATTGTTTATATGTTATAACTTAGCCAATCTCCGTTATAGGATGAATTCTGCATTAATTTGGAAGAAAGAACATTGACAATATTTAAATGTGTGGATCAGAGCATATAAAATTAATTCTAACTCAAGTATTACAGTCAACTATGAGGCAAAGTGATAAGATGGTGTAACACAAAATACATCCACAAAAGAGAAATTAAAAGACTGAAGAAAGTAAAAACATATGAATCTTTGTTTCGGATATACTTGTACTTATGTTCTTCATTAAAGTCTTCAAAAAATATTGCGTCACTGTATTTTTGCTCTCGGATCCAACCCCTATTACTCTGTAAAATCAAAATTTATACAAAATGTTCTTTGAAATTGTCGCTAAAAAAACAAATTTCAAAGAAATCTCTCTGATCCAACTCCTATTATCTTGTTCAAATTTGAATAAATTTGACATTTATTTCAATCCTTCTACTGTTTGATGATCAAAATCCTTGTTTCCATTTAGATGTCTCTTTTACGATATAATTTGATGAGGATCATAATTAATCCTTTCAACCTCTTGGAAATCCATAATCTTCAGTAATTTTTCTACTACAAAAAGGGTTGTCTTATTCTTAATGATGAATGGACCAACTTTAAGGGGGAATTTCACATCCGATGCTTTTTTGAAAGCACATAAATGTTCTTCTGAATGCAACCTTTGTCTAATAAATTCCAAGGAAAAAACCCTCGCTGTTAAAAAGGATGGCAACATATATGGTGCTCTAGTAAAACCATACACCCTAATTATAGTATGTTCTCTATATAAGAACCAATCAGCTGTTTGGCCTTCTGGTATAGGCTGCAAAGTTTCTTTCATTTCTTCTAACACTTGGGGCATTTCAACATTAAAAATAATTCTGTAAATTTCTTGCATGATTTTATGGGTGAACTCAAACATATTGACCTGTTTAGGAAGGTCGTGAGAAAACATGGTACCAAGAAACTTGGATTCCGAAATGTTTCAACACATGAACAGCTTCATGAGATATGACTGATACCTGAAATGCTTCAACTGGTTGAAATTCACCAACTGGACATGAATTGCTTCAGCTAGGAATTCATCAAAATTAAAACAACACACCAGACTCGACTATGACTCTGGTGAAATTACTTGGAGAAGGAAACCTAACATAACTTCCGTGATTCGACTTATCACTATCTAGACCTAAAATTTGACTCAACAAGGACAAAAATAACTAGGTATCTTGCTGAAAGACATCAATACTCAAAGGGAACGATAGGTTTTCATGCGACTGACCATATTTCAAGACTTGTAATAAAAACTTGTCTTTTTTGCAGGATTGTTGTTTCTATAAACTTTGCCAAATTTTCTTCATTAAATGACTCAGGGATTTTGGGGAATGTTTTAGGTAAAATTAGAACCTCACGGGTAGTCTGCGCATTTACTAGGAATAGAATTTTGGTCATTTTTACATTAATGATTACCCTTTCTCCCTATGAATAATTCGACGCACACCAACAAACAAATTCGGGGAAGTGTAGGGTTTGTTCGACACAAAAACAGTACAGAAAAGAACCAAAAACATTAAATACATCCTTTCCCTGCGACTTAAACTCCATTAATTTCTCCTTAGACTGTGAAATACTACACACAGACAAAACAAGGTCGAAAATATCCCTTTCCCTGTCAAATACAAGCTTCTCATTTTCATCTAAACTTTCATTGAAGGGAAGAAGGTCTTGGGTTTTCACCATTTGGGACACAAAAACTAAACACTGAGGGTTTCGAGCTACCTGTGAAGTGAGCTTCTTGGGTGCTATTCCAGTTGACGAAGACAACGACGTGTTTCCCACAGACCGCTCTTTTCCTCCAAGTAATAAGCGACAAAAACATTTTTCAAAACTTGAAACAAACCTTTTATAGAACATATGCTTAGGTGGTTTCCGAACTTGCGATGAGCAGTTTAAATTTAACCGCTTTTCATAGCAGACTCCACCAACGTTTGCCACATGGTAAGAAGTTTAATTTAGTCTTTACCTTCTCTGATTTTAACCATCATGCACTTTCTAGCACAAGAACCCATTTCCACCGTTGATTTGCTTCTGGGTGTGTCTACCACGTTGCTACATGTTTGCAACTTTTGGTGTGAGTCATCGAATTTTTTAGCGCCTTTTCCACCTCCGTCCTTGGAGTGAGAGACCTTATGTAGAGACCTTAGAATAGTGACAATATTTGCATTGTTCCTCTCTATAAACATTAATAACCCAAGAATCCATATAGAATAAATTTAAAAAACATAAAGACAAAAATGCTAACAATATGAAGAAATCCCTTGTTTGATGAATTATATCAATTCTAGATATTGTTTGTAGATGGGTTTGTAGAAGATCTAGTGTAACATGGGAAGAAGTTGATGAAGAAGAGGGGGAGATGACCATAAGAGATAAGAGAAGTCTAAACAACAAGATCAATCTTCCAAGATGGCATTGATGGCATTGGGATGAAACATTAAATTAGTAAAAGAAGGAGAGATCACATTGTTAAATTTTTCAGAATTTACTTCAATCTGATCTAGGATCTTAACTGAGAGAACAACATGTACAACAAATCTACAACATATCAATCATGGACACAATAATGAAAGCACACAAGAGACACATAGTTTACTTGGGGAAAACCATAAAGGTGAAAAACGCCAATAACTTCCTCAGAGATAGATAAAGCAATGATACAACCAGAATACAAGAGATAGTCTTCTCCTAGCAGCAAATCCTCCTCCTCATAAGTGCGCTACTTTTTGAATGAGAGAAGTGTGTGAATGAATGATCAAATAGAGATCTCCCGATCTCTATTTATACTTGTTCTGTCCTGCCCAATAAACTAATGGGGCCTACATGTCTAGCTTAACCCATGGTTAACTTAATCCGGGCCAACCCCACCCTTGGTGGTCTAATAACCCTTTGACCCACATGGCCAACCCCCAATAGGGTGGTTTAATAACCCTTCGACCCACATGACTTATACAGGGCCGACCCCAACAAGGTGGTCTAATAACCCATCAAGTATAAGTTACGACACTTACAATATAAATGACAACACTTCGGTATAGAGAAATAATAACATCTATATAGGAATACAACCACTTCCGTATAGAGGAATAATACCATCTCTATAGGAGTACAATATACATATATATGAAATACATTCCGAAGTTACATATACATCAACACTCCCTCTTAACTAGGAAGGTATTTCTCGACACAAATCTACTAGCACAAGTCTTCTTCTCTGGATCATCATCAGCGAATCATCATCCTCAAATCATCGTCATCGTCACTGCTGTTGCTATCTCAATCAATCTCTGAATCTACTCATCATAGGAAGTTCTACAAAGCTAGTCCTTTTTCATACTGGATGTAGCCCCACCACCTGCAGGTCTTCGTCATCACTGGCCATACTGTGGAATCCTCAGGACTTATTACATGCGTCACAAAACCTTTAAAGAGTCTCTTTCCTAGCAAGAACCCTAAAGAGCATCTGAGGCCTTTTTCATCCTATCCAGATCTTCAGAAATTATTACATGTGACCCCACCACAAAACCTAGCAAGAGCATCTCAGGATCTTACAGGTACACAACTCCAACCTGAAATCTCCCCAGGGCACAAATTACATGTGGTCACCACAAAACCTATCAAGAGCATCTCAGGATGTTACAGGTACACAATTCGGACCTAAAATATCCCCAGGGAAAAAATTACATGTGGTCATGGCAAAACCTCGAAAGAGCATCTCAGGATGTTACGGGTACACAACTCTGACCGGAAATCTCCCAGGGCACAAATTACATGCCATAGGAAAAAACCTCACAAGAGCATCTCAGGATGTTACGGGTACACAACTCTGACTTGAAATCTCCCAGGGCACAAATTACATGTCCTCCCAGAGCAATGTCTCGAAAGAGCATCCCAGGATGTTACGGGTACACAACTCCGACCTATAGGATCTCCCAGACATGCTCATCTGCACAACCTGATCCACGGCCACAAAGTATCATCCTAATACTCATTATAAATCATCCTGATGTACACATGATCATCCTGATCATCATCACTACAACATCCTGCTGCATGTCATCTGGAGCAACATCCTGAAGCTAGTCATCTATGATCATCCTGATCATACACTGCATCCACCTGATGCATACCAAGTATCTACCTGATACATATCGTCATACATGATCTACCTAATCATACAATGTATCCACCTGATACATACACAGATACATGATCCACACAATGTATCCACCTGATACATATCAACATACATGATCTCAGTATCCACCTGATACATATACAGATACATGGTCCAAGCATCCAACATGATGCATACATACATAAATGATTCAACTGATCATATCCAACATCCAACATGATTCATACATACATAAATGATCCAACTGATCATAACAAGCATCCAACATGATGCAATGATCCAACTGATCATAACAAGCAACCAACATGATGCATATACATATATAGAGTAGTAACTGGAGCATCGTCCTGATGCTCATCATCCATGATCCTCCTGATCACCATAGCATTGTCCTCTTCAGATCATCTCATTGTCCACGAAGCACAACCCAGATGCACATCATCCAACACTTACATCACCGACATGGGAGAACACATCTACCACCATTCGGGGAAGGCTCCAGCCCTTAATTTTTCACCATGGGAGAACACATCTACCACCATGTGAAAAATGGCTTGACAATTACATCACGACCAAGGGAGAACACATCAACCATGTCAGAAAAGCTCATGTGCATATGCATCTTCCAGACTCATTACTTCCCTTTGGAAGGAACCTCGATCTGAAGTGCACCAAGCCTCTCTTTGAAGTACTCAAAATACACTCTGGCCAATGGCTTGGTCAATACATCTGCAACCTACTCATCCGTCACAACATACTCTACTTTGGTTGTACTCAGTGCTACGCAGGACTGCTTCCTGCTAAACCAAGAGATCACACCTTATCCCTATCTACAGCACTGCCTGCCCAATCTGAATCAACATAACCCTATAGGTTAAACTTTTGATTCGCACCATACTTGAGCCCATAATCAACTGTACCCTTCAGGTACATCAGAATATGCTTTACAGCAACCAGGTGAACACCCCTTGGATCCATCAGGAATTGGCTCAATGTGTTCACCGCAAAGCAAATATCTGGTCTCGTGTTCATCAAGTGCATCAAGGACCCAAGCATCTGACGATACATCGTGACATCGACCGAGTCAGATGAAGCATCACACAGAAGCTTTAGGTTTGATGCCATAGATGTGGCCATAGCCTTGCAGTCCATCATCCCGAACCTCTTCAGGATCTCTACTGCATACTTCCCTCGTCCAAGGAAGATTCCATCTGCACTCTGCCACACGTCCATGCCAAAAACAAATAGTGCATCATCCCCAAGTTCTTCATCTCAAACTTGGCAGCAAGATTCCGTTGTGTGTCGGCAATCAATCTATCCTCACCTGTTGCAAAAAGGTCATCCACATACAATAGTAGTATCACTGGATTTCCTTCCTCAACCTTGTAGTAAAGGTTGGAATCCGCTTTACTCTTGGTAAAGCCCAAACTGGATAGAAAGCTATCTATCCTACCATACCAAGTTCTGCACATATATGACTCCCTTTCATGTGTCTCAAAACCATGTGGCTTCTCCACATACACTTCTTCTTCAACTACACCATTCAAGAAGGCTGTCTTGAAATCCATCTGGTGTATCTTCCACTTCATTACTGCAGCCAAAGCAAGTACTGATCTGATGGAAGTGTATCTGGCTACAGGAGCAAAAGTCTCTATGCTACCACCTGCAGCATGCCATATCTTATAGATCCTCTTGGAAGTCACTACAGACTACCCTTCAGGTCTTGGGACTGCATCCCAAAGATCTTCATGATCGACTTATACTCCTCGATCATGGCATTCTTCCCAGATCCTGGGAACTTCAATATCTTCAATATTTTCAATAGATGACTTTGTTGCTGAACAAATGTTGTAGTCCTTCTTTTGTAGGTGATGGTATACCGTCTTTCCTACACAACAAGTTAAATTGCATGATTAGAAAAGATCTCTTAGTTTTCAGAACAAATTCTTACACATAAAGGAATATGTCATACAGTCATGCAATTATCTTAGCCAATGCTTCAATACAACATTTATCCATATCCCGTAACTTTCTAGATGCCTTCCAATCTCTACCAGAACATTGTTAAGAGTGTGCACAACTCCTAACATGTCAGCAAAGAGGTTTCATTCTAGATAAGTAGCAATGGAATGTTGTACAGTGCCATAGGCCACTTACCCATGTATATTAGTAGTATACTGTTCATCAATGCAACTATTCTAATATGCATAATACACAACCTAATTCTAGGAACATAAGAATATACATCATTGAATAACATTATGTAAGAAATGACAATTCAAATACTTATCTTTGTTTGGTTGTTGGGTGGACTCCCTCTGAATCTTTGCAATTCCATTCTAATGTGGATTGTGAGAAGTGGCCAACTCACTCTGAATATCTACATCCTTGTAGAAACTACTGAAGTGTGCTCATTTGCTTTCTTGCAGGAACAACTGGACTGTGCTCCCTCTTGATCTTTGCTTCCTGGATTACCTATTCTTGAACTTATATCCATCCTTAATCACTATGCATGCTTATTAGTGTTGAATATTGTAACTTTTAAGAATATTATATTTGTACTTTATTATTCTGGAGATGGTTCATCCCTCCGAGGTTATTCTATTATGTATCCATAGATGTTCATTCCTTCGAGGGATTGTGATAACCAGGGTTATTAGACCCACCATGTGGGGGTCGGCCCTGAGTTTATTATTTAGGGGTTATTAGAATTCACTAGGAGAGGTCGGCCCCATTAGGGATTTTGGTTAGTCGGTAACTAGTATAAGTAGAGGAGGAGAGCTCCTCATTTGATACACTTCCTCAACTCAGAAAGTAGTGCACTTGTGTCTAGGAGGTCTGCATGGGAGGTAGAGAAGAACGACAAGTCTTGGAGCACATCTTGTATTTTGGTTGATCATCTTATTGAGGAAAGCTTTGCTGGGTTTTCTACCCCATGAGGGTTTTCGAGGGTAAATTCTGTGTCTATCTTGTGATTATATTTCTTTCAATGATCTTGCTAGTCTAATTGGTTTAAATTTAACATGGTATCAGAGCTAGCCTGAATAGAACATCTTTCAAAAGGTGAAATTATCTTTCTCTCTTTCTCTCAAAATTAGGGTTTCTGCAAAAGTTAGTATTTTTGGATTTTGGTTGCGTGGCTGAATAACCCTTCTCATGATCAATCTTTTGAGCCCTAGATCGAGATTTTTGGTTGGGTAGAACTCTGGGAAAGTCGAACCCTAGTTTTACCAAAAGTACGATAAACCAGAAATTCTATTGTAGATCCGGAAAGCAAAAGAAATCACATCTCCTGGTAAGTATTTCTCTATCCTCTAAATCTCCAATCTCTTGGTTTCCCCCAAGAGAATATGGCTCCAAACACTAAGCTTGACGACAAGCTTGAAGGTATAGAGAATTTACGGGCATGGAAATACAAAATTGGTCTCATTCTTGAAGAGAATGATCTTGCTCATTATATCAAGGATGAAGTTGCAGAACCCGGAGGAGATGAAGCCAAAGAGATGCATAGGAAGGATTTGATTAGGGCAAAGAGAATCATAGCTGATTCTATTAAAGAACACTTGATTCCCCAAGTGGATTCCAAGAAAACCCCAAAAGAAATGTATGATGCCCTAGGAAGGATGTATGAGGGAAAGAACATCAATAGGAAGATGAACCTAAGAACTCAGTTGAAGAGTACCAAGATGCACAAAGGAGAATCCATTCAAGACTACTTCTCAAGGGTCTCCCAAATCAAGGAACAACGAGATGCCATTGGTGATACTCTTGATGAAGATGAACTTGTGATGACTACTCTAAATGGTCTCACTAGACCTTGGGAGTCATTTATACAAACTATGTGTGCCAGAAAAGAAAGTATGAAGTTTGATGTAGTATGGGAGGATTGTGCTCAAGAAGAAGCTAGGGTAGCCAATAGGGAAGCTCTTCTCAAATAGGATTATCAAGCCCTAGCTACTCACATCAAAAGAAGGAGAAATGGTCACTTCAAGAAAGTTGATTACAAAGGGTCTCAACCTTTCCCTAGATCTAAAGGGGGAAGAGGACCCAACCCAGAAAGAGATCTCTCCACAGTCAAATGTTACAATTGTCTTAAACTAGGACACATTGCTAGATTTTGTCCTTCACAAAAGAAAAAGTTTGTTCACAAAAGACATCATGCACATATGGCAGAAAATGATAGTAGAGTAGAAGAAGAAGAAAAAAGGCCTCGAAGGAAAACATCCAAAGTAAAGAAAGAAGATCCAGAAGAATATGTCCTATTTTATGCATTCTCTGGATTTGTCTCTCCTGGAGAAGATACATGGCTCATTGATAGTGGTGCTTCAAAGCACATGACAGGTCAAAGGAAAACTCTCTCAAGACTTGAAGAAAAGTCTTCTCCTCAAAAGGTATCTCGAGGAGATGATTATCAATATCCCATCAAGGGAATTGGTGAAGCAAGCTACAAGCTTGATTCTGGAACACCTTTAAAAATGAAAGAAATTTTATATGTACCAGGGTTCAAGAAAAATCTACTTTCTATCTCAGCACTAGATAAGAAAGGTTTCAAAATTGCTTTTATTGATGGACAAGTACTTATGTGGCCCAAAGGAAAATCAATTGAAGATGCAATTGTGATTGGTGAAGAGGAAGGAGGTCTTTACAAGCTCAAGGGTCACCCAGAAGCTTCCCTTGTTCATGAAAGCACTAGCCCCAGTGAGCTATTGCATAGAAGGCTTGCTCACATTAACTACGAGGCCCTACCCTATGTGAGCATGGTGGTCATAGGTCTACCAGACTTGAAGGTTGATCATAATGGCACATGCAAAGGATGTGAAAAAGGGAAGAATGTCAAGAACCCTTTCCCAAAGAGTGAAACAAAGACTAAGAACATTCTAGAAATAATACATTCAGATGTATGTGGACCAATGCCCACCACATCCCTAAGTGGGTTTGAATACTATCTCTCTTTCATTGATGACTATTCAAGGAAGACTTGGATATACTTTCCAAAAGCTAAGAATGAAGTCTTTGGAAAATTCAAAGAATTCAAGGCCTTAATAGAAAATCTCTTAGAAAAGCAAATCAAGATTCTCAGAACAGATAATGGCGGAGAATATACCTCAAAGGACTTTGAATACTTTTGTAAAGAAGCTGGAATCAAGAGGGAACTAACCACTCCCTACAATTCCCAACAAAACGGGGTTGCTGAAAGAAAAAATAGAACTATCATGGAAGCTGTAAAGACTTTGACACATGACCAAGATATACCCATGTATCTATGGGTTAAAGCAGCTAGGACAGTTGTCTATGTACAAAATAGACTTTCTCATAGTGCTCTTGAATTTAAGACTCCAGAAGAAGTGTTCACAGGAAAGAAGCCTGAGGTAAGTCATCTCAAAATATTTGGATGTCCTATGTACATTCACATTCCAAAAGAAAAGAGAACCAAGTTGGATCCCTCTGGTAAGAAAGGAATATTTGTTGGATATTGTGAAACATCCAAAGCTTTCAGAATTTACATGCCTGGTTTTCATCATAAGGAAATAAGTAGAGATGTAACATTTGATGAAGAAGCAACTATCAAGAAATCTAGGAAGTGCCAACTTGAAGAAATCTATGAAGAAGATACACCTCCTAGAATCACAGAAGCTGTACCCATCCCTAAAGATGATGCACCAGAGGACCATGACATGATAGAACCACAAGAACCCCCCATTACAAATCTATCTAGAAAAATAAGGCCAACATGGGCTAGAGACATTATTCAAGGAGCTGAAAATTATGGAGCTCCTGAAGGTTCCACTAGAGAGAGAAAGAAACCCAAGTTAGTATCTAACTATGTGGCCTTGATGTGTGATCTTGTGGATCAACAACCTACTAGCTATGAAGAGGCAACTCAGAAGAAAGAGTGGGTAGAAGCAATGACAAAAGAATACCAGTCAATAATGAAAAATGATGTTTGGGATATATTTCCCAAACCAAAAGATAAAAGTGTGGTTTCTTCCAAATGGATATTCAAGATACAACATGCTGCAGATGGTAGCATTGAAAAATATAACGCAAGATTTGTAGCCAGAGGATTCTCTCAAAAGGAGGGAATTGACTATGAAGAAACATTTGCACCAGTTGCTCGGTACACCTCAATTAGAACTATCATTGCACTTGCATCTATGATGAAGTGGAAATTACACCAGATGGATGTTAAAACAGCCTTACTGAATGGTTTAATTGAAGAAGATGTGTACATAGAACAACCACAAGGATTTGAGGTTAAAGATGGAAGAACACATGTATGCAAGCTGAAAAAGGATTTGTATGTATTAAAGCAAGCTCCCAAAGCTTGGGACAGAAGGATTGACAATTTCTTAACAAACATGGACTTTACCAAGAGTAAAGCTGATCCAAATCTCTATCTCAAGGTTATGGATGATGAACCTGTTATACTACTATTATATGTAGATGATCTATTTCTAACAGGAAATGAGAATCAAATCATCAAATGCAAGAAGAAGCTTTCTTTAGAATTTGAAATGAAGTATCTTGGATTAATGCACTACTTCTTAGGTCTAGAAGTATGGCAAGAACCAAAAGGAATCTTTCTAAATCAAAGTAAGTATGCTATGGGGATTTTGAAAAGATTTGATATGTTGGAGTGTAAATCCATGGCCACTCCCATGGACTCCAACTTGAATTTATTAGTTAATGACTCATCAGAATTAGTGGATGTAACTCTATATAGACAAATCATTGGGTCATTGATGTATTTAACAAATACCAGACCAGATATTTGCTTTGCTATAAATACCCTGAGTTAGTATCTAGTAGAACCTAGGAAGGTTCACCTAATAGCTGCAAAGCATGTAATGAGGTATCTAAAGGGTACATTAGATTTTGGTCTATACTACCTTGGAAATCATGAACTCAGATTACATGGTTACTCAGATTCTGATTGGGAAGGAAGTGTTTCAGACAAAAAGAGTACATTAGGTGGATGTTATGGTCTTGGATCTGCCATGATCTCATGTTTCAGCAAGAAACAATCTAGTGTGGCTCTCAGTATTGCTAAAGCAGAATATATAGTTGCATGCTCTGCTAGCTGTGAAGCAGTGTGGCTTCGGAAACTATTATCTGGAGTGTTTGACTTAGAAATGGATCCCACTGTGATCATGTGCGACAATCAAAGTTGTATCAAAATGATATAAAATCTTGTATTCCATGATAAGTCAAAACACATAGAGATCCGATACTTTTATATATGAGATATGGTGCAGAGAGGAGCTATCAAGCTCGAGTATGTGAGTACTGAGGATCAAATTGCTGATATATTAACCAAACCTCTGTCTCGAGTGAAATTTGAATACTTCCGAGACAAGCTTGGTGTAGTTCAAAAGGACCCTCCTCGAAAGGGGGAGTAGCATCGTCACTGATAATGAGATTTCCCTCATCGACAACAAGGTCAATGATGAGGATACCTGTTTACCACTCTTATATATTTATGCTTAGATTATTTAGATTTAGGATTCTTATACTTAGAACACTTATATTACTTGTTTTTACCTTGGTGATATATGTATTGATGAGGATACATGCTTTGATGATATATGTATTGATGAGGATACATGCTTTGATGATGTATGTATTAATGAGGATACTTGTATTGATGCTATGTATACATATATTGATGATGTGATACATCCAGGATGAAAAAGGGCTAGCTCTGTAGATGTGGTACATCCGGCATGAAAAAGGGCTGGCCACGGGGGCTCCACTAGAAGGCAATATAATACCATGTCCATTCATATTGCAGTATTAAATATTCATGAAAACCTAAAAATTATATTGCTTATATATTAAGGGGAAAAGGTTTTTTTTTTTATTTAATGTAACAATACAAAAATACTTTGGGGTCTTTTTTATATGGGCGGGATGAAAAATATGCACCAAATGGAGATGGTGGGATCACGATCGGATGAGAAATCGGGTTGAGGCAAGGCTTGGGCTTACTAGTACGCAGGGAAATCACGTCTTGAGGCATGCTTGAGGCCAGGGGTTTCATGGTGAAGTGGGTTTCTAGTCGATCATAGTCGAGAGATAGTGGTCATTGACATCCAATTGTTACCAATAGCACTCATCCATTTTTTACCAGTAGCCTTAGGAGGCTCTAAGCCTCGAGGGCCTGTTATAGGCCCTCGATAGGCCTCGGGGGCTTGAATACCCAACCACTCATGCCTATTACAGGCCTTGGCAGGTTTATTCATCCTCCTAGAGCTTGTTTTGGGCCCTAGGGGCTTGGATACCTAGCCCACAACATGCTTAGTCAGCAATTGGGGAACTGCAACATGTAATCTAAATGTTGTACTATGTGCATTGGCTCTAGTGACATACAATAAGTGATCTCCTATCTCTTCATTAGACCATTAAATGTTGCAAATCATAATGATATGTGGTTGAGTAATTACATTGTGGGTGAAGTAATGCGCATCCACAATATACATCGAAAGAAGCAAGGTGCATTGTAGAATGCATGTGGGGTCATAAGAGGGGTATCATATCAATATACTAGGTAGAAATATAAAGGGGTATAAAAAATGTTAATGAAAAAATTGATACATACAATATGTAGTGAAAATAGGGTTTTTTTTTAAATTGGGAAGGCATATTGGGAGGGGGTAAAAAAAAAGATTTTGGAAGGTATTTTCCAATATTTAGTGAAATTAGGGGTATTGTTTCATATGCCACGAACGAACGTGCTATGATAGCGGTTTATTGAGTGAAGACCCCGTGGGGCTGGCTCTGTAGATGTGGTACATCTGGCATGAAAAAGGGTTGGCTCTGTAGATGTGGTATATGTAGATGATCTATTTCTAATAGGAAATGAGAATCAAATCATCGAATGCAAGAAGAAGCTTTCTTCAGAATTTGAAATGAAGGATCTTGGATTAATGCACTACTTCTTAGGTCTAGAAGTATGGCAAGAACCAAAAGGAATATTTCTAAATCAAGGTAAGTATGTTGTGGGGATTTTGAAAATATTTGATATGTTGGAGTGTAAATCCATGGCCACTCCCATGGACTCCAACTTGAAGTTATTAGTTAATGACTCATCAGAATTAGTGGATGTAACTCTATATAGACAAATCATTGGGTCATTGATGTATTTAACAAATACCAGACTAGATATTTTCTTTGTTGTAAATACCCTGAGTCGGTATCTAGTAGAACCTAGGAAGGTTCACCTAATAGCTGCAAAGCATGTAATGAGGTATCTAAAGGGTACATTAGATTTTGGTCTATACTACCTTGGAAATCATGAACTCAGATTACATGGTTACTCAGATTCCGATTGGGCAGGAAGTGTTTCAGATAGAAAGATTACATCAGGTGGATGTTATGGTCTTGGATCTGCCATGATCTCATGGTTCAGCAAGACACAATCTAGTGTGGCTCTCAGTACTGCTGAAGTAGAATATATAGCTACCTGCTCTGCTAGCTGTGAAGCAGTGTGGCTTCGAAAACTATTATCTGGAGTGTTTGACTTAGAAATGGATCCCACTATGATCATGTGTGACAATCAAAGTTGTATCAAAATGACAGAAAATCATGTATGCCACGATAAGTCAAAACACATAGAGATACGATACTTTTATATACGAGATATGGTGCAAAGAGGAGCTATCAAGCTTGAGTATGTGAGTACTGAGGATCAAATTGCTGATATATTAACCAAACCTCTGTCTCGAGTCAAATTTGAATACTTCCGAGACAAGCTTGGTGTAGTTCAAAAGGACCCTCCTCGAAAGGGTGAGTAGTACCGTCACTGATGATAAGATTGCCCTCATCGACAGCAAGGTCAATGATGAGGATACCTGTTTACCACACTTAGATATTTATGCTTAGATTATTTAGATTTAGGATTCTTATACTTAGAACACTTATATTACTTGTTTTTACCTTGGTGATATATGTATTCATGAGGATACTTGCTTTGATGATATATGTATTGATGATGATACATGCTTTGATGATGTATGTATTGATGAGGATAATTGTATCGGTGATATGTATACATATATTGATGAGGATAATTGTATCGGTGATATGTATACATATATTGATGATGTGATACATCCAGCATGAAAAAGGGTTGGCTCTGTAGATGTGGTACATCCGGCATGAAAAAGGGCTAGCTCTGTAGATGTGGTACATCCGACATGAAAAAGGGTTGGCTCTGTAGATGTGGTACATTCGGCATGAAAAAGGGTTGGCTCTGTAGATATGGTACATCCAGCATGAAAAAGGGTTGTCTCTGTAGTCGAGATGCATCCAGTATGAAAAAGGACTGGCTCTGTGGTGATTAAATCCTATATCTAGTCTAGGTCACATCCAATATGAAAAAGGACTGGCACTGTGGTCGAGATTGCATCATCCCCAGACATGGACTTGTCTTAAAACGATCAGGATTGATCATCCTGTAATGTAGATCGAGATGATCCAGATGCTCTAGATCGAGATGATCCAGATGTTGTAGATCGAGATGATCCTGATGCTGATGATCGTATGATGACGATGTTGATGATCGTGTTATGACGATGATGATGATGATGCTGATGATCGTATGATGACAATGCTGATGATCGTGTGATGACAATGATGATGACGATGTTGATGATCATGTGATGACGATGCTAATGATCGTATGATGATGATGCTGATGATCGTGTGATGACGATGCTGATGATCGTGTGATGATGATGTTGATGATCGTATGATGACGATGCTGATGATCGTATGATGACAATGTTGATGATGTAGTGAAGAAAGCTTCTAATGATATACAGATGTATCATGTATGATGTAGTTGATGACTCCTTTCTCCTGTAGATGTTGTTATAATATCCTTCTCATTAAGGGGGAGTGTTGAATATTGAAACTTCTAAGAATATTATATTTGTACTTTACTATTCCGGAGATGGTTCATCCCTCCAAGGTTATTCTATTATGTATCCGGAGATGTTTATTTCTCCGAGAGGTTGTGGTAACCAGGGTTATTAGACCCACCATGTGGGGGTCGGCCCTGAGTTTATTATTTAGGGGTTATTAGACTTCACTAGGAGAGGTCGGCCCCATTAGGGGTTTTCGTCAGTCGGGAACTAGTATAAGTAGAGAAGGAGAGATCCTCATTTGATACACTTCCTCAGCTCAGAAAGTAGCGCACTTGTGTCTGGGAGGTCTGCATGGGAGGTAGAGAAGAAGGACAAGTCTTGGAGCACATCTTGTATTTTGGTTGATCATCTTATTAAGGAAAGCTTTGTTGGGTTTTATACCCCATGAGGGTTTCCCAAGGTAAATTCTGTGTCTCTCTTGTGATTATGTTTCTTTCAATGATCTTGCTAGTCTAATTGGTTTAAAATTAACAATTAGTATCATCATTGTGTTATCCTTGAGATCTCATACATAATCACACATTCATTAGTATATTCTTAATACTATCAAAACACAATAATCTTGAGCATGTATAGTCATGATCATTTAAAACAGAAATAATAAGCATTCGTATTCAAGGTTTATATAGGACTCTTATGGTTAGTCATATCATAAATTAAAGTAAGAAACATAATATGCCTAAACTCGTGATTACTCAAGCCTATACCTTCATGATTCTTCTGGTTAGTCATATCATCAATTATGGTAAGAAACATAATATGCATACAACCATGACTATTCAAACCTATGACTTCATGAATAATCATTATCAACAACACAATAGTATAAGATCCTAACACAAGGTAGGATTCTAGCTTGATATAGGAAAAACATACCTGGATTAGCATGCTAGCTAGTTATGTCTAACATACCCGCATAATGTCTTCTGGTTCTCTTCAATGACTTGTGCTAGTAGCCTGCTTGTCTCATAAGTTAACCATTGTAGAACCAAGTTATACATACCTCGTAAGTAGATCTTCTATGTGATCCATGAAAATGGATGAATCTTTGTCTTCATGTCACCATGATCATATGTTCTTGAAGTAGAACATGATTTGTCTTTCTTGGTGTACCTTTTATGTTAGAGAACAACATAAACCTCATACAACATCACAATGCATTAGTACAATCATAAGTCTCAAAACCTTAATCAATGAATATATTCTATTAAGGTGATACGACAAGTCTAGTAATTAATCAAGATTGTACTATAATGATATGAAGACAAACATATCATAAACTTAACCATGAAGAGAATTAAAAACATACCTGTAAGCCATATCTGTCAAGATTGCTTGTAATCTTCTTATGGAAGGCCTTCACCTCATCTCCCATTGAGACAGGAACTTCTTCACTTATGCAGGTGACCAATCCATCTTCTTCTAGGATTAACCCAATCCACTTGATTTGCAAGAACTGGACTTGGAGTTGGATTAGGGTTTTTCAGAGAAACCCAAAAAATTCAAAATTCCAAAAGGATAGAAATATGTGCCTTGATGAGCTAATCAAGCTGGTATATTCAAAATTTGAAAACTGCAAAGTTTCACTCCTCAATTTTTCCTTTGAAACTTTTGGATTCACTGGACGTGACCGCGAACTGGGGTTTGATGAAGCCCACTCTTCTTCCCAATCAAAAGGTTTGATCCAAATCTCTAAGCTTCTATTTTTATGAGGAGCTTCCAGCCGTGGTCACAGATTTAAAAAATTCCCATTTTTACAGAAGCCCTAATTTTTCACTTTTCTAATCAAAGTCCCGAGCTAGGGTATGATCAAGCCTGACCTTCTGCCCAACCAAAAATTCTGATTTTGGTCTCTAAATTTCAATTTTGATGAGTATCATTCAGCCGTGGTCCCTGATTATAGAAATTCCAAATTTATCTGAAACCCTAAATTCCAGAAGCCATGGATGAAGGTGCTCAAAAATAATTCTACTTTGACAGAAATATGTACCTGTTTGTTTTTGGTGTAACTCCGAACTTTTCAATCCATAGGGTCGGAACAATTTCCCTGAGATAACCCGACTTGTCATATTTCCATCTCGATAGGTATTACCTCAATTGGATTCTCTGAGAGAGATTTATGCCAAGTGTCACAACGTGACCTGTTCATGGGATAAAATAGGAGAGCGAACTTGTACGGCATGACACATGTAACTGGTTCAACTTTGGCCTCTGAAAACATTTCCTGACATAGTACAGTCTATGTACTACCTGTTACTTTTTACAAAATTTCATTTGGAGCTTCCTAGCCCAGGTTAAGACCCTTTTGCTAAGGTCACATGTTTTTGACTCAGATCTGGAAGAGGCAAAAACCCTATATTGTACAGATCATAAATCACAAAGTACAAGGAATTAGAGGTTGTCCTTTGGACACAAGGTACATGGGGGTCTCATCTTCGACTTGTAAATGTTTTAGATCCGAAACCTTCGCCAAAATGAATTTATAGAAAAAGTGCTACGATGACTGTTTTTTGCTATATCAAGCCCTAGCATCATAAGTGCAACAAGTGTCATACATGCCATATCCTGCCTTCTTTCAGGCTAGCTCTGATACCATGCTAAATTTTTTAGATTTTTAGAATTTACTTCAATCTGATCTAGGATCTTAACTGATAGAACAACATGTACAACAGATCTACAGCATATCAATCATGGACATAATAATGTAAGCACACAAGAAACACAGAGCTTACTTGGGGAAAACCATAAAGGTGAAAAACCCCAATAACTTCATCAGAGATAGATAGAGCAATGATACAACCAGAATACAAGAGATAGTCTTCTCTTAGTAGCAGATCCTCCTCCTCATAAGTGCACCACTTTCTGAATGAGAGAAGTGTGTGAATGAATGATCAAATAGAGATCTCCCGATCTCTATTTATACTTGTTCTGTCCTGCCCAATAAACTAATGGGGCCTACATGTCTAGCTTAACCCATAGTTAACTTAATCCGGGCCGAACCCACACTTGGTGGTCTAATAACCCTTTGACCCACATGGTCGACCCCCAATATGGTGGTCTAATAACCCTTCAACCCACATGACTTATACAGGGCCGACCCCAACAAGGTGGTCTAATAACCCATCAAGTATAAGTTACAACACTTACAATATAAATGACAACACTTCCGTATAGAGGAATAATAACATCTCTATAGAAATACAACCACTTCCGTATAGAGGAATAATACCATCTCTATAGGAGTACAATATACATATATATGAAATACATTCCGAAGTTACATATACATCAACACACATGTCGTAGCAATAACATCTAATATTGTGTTGTTTTTTTAAACAACCCATTTCATATTAGCTCCATAATTATATTGTTTATGTTTGACTATTAATAACTCAAATGCTTCCAAATGGCTTCAAATGCTTCTAATTTGGGTCTCAAGGTGTTTGAAAGGTATTAGGACATAAAATGCGACAAAATTTGCATCGTTCCTCTCTACAGCTTTTAATAAGCAATGTCTAACCGAGTGTTATGGCTACAACAGATCCCATGATTAGATGAATCACGGGAGCCCCATTTTTGAATAAACACAAAGGTAGTTGGGTGAGTTTTCTTGTAAATATGAGATTTTGGTTTTTATCCCTAAGATTCCTTACCCATACTTTTGTTCTGTGTGTTTGCACCTTTTCTTTGAAATTTTCTAAATCTTTCGGTCTAGAGGAAGCCTTAAATTTTGAGTAATCTGTCATTAGCTTTCGTCAACCTGAAACCCAAGAATTCAATAACCCGAAACCCGGAACCCGCAAGTGTGGATTTCAGGATTTCATTTTTCAGTCTTTGGTTTTGGCCAACCCGAAAACCACAACCCGACAAGTGCGGGTTGCAGGAATCCTTTATTAATAATTTTGGGAATTTTTCATCCCGAAACCTGAAACCAACAATTGTGGCTTTTGGATTTTGGAAATCTATTTTACCTTAGCTGCGTTATGTGTTCCTGAAACCCGACACCCGAAAATGATGCATTTCGGGATTTAGGAAATCCTTTTCCCATTTTGCGATTATTTCTGTTTCTGAAACCCTCAACCCGCAAGTTTCGGGTTGCGGCTTTAGGGAACTTATTTTCACCATCATTTTAGCAGTTTGTGATCCCGAAACCCGCAACCCGCAAGTTTTGGGTTGCGGATTTCGGGAGTCGTAATAAAACTTTGTGAATAAACCCCCTCGACTTGACCCCGCAACCACAATATTTAATCTTGACCATTGATTTGTCTTGATTCTGTGGATGATATTACACTGTGTGATTTGAATAATTATTTGGATTGTTTCCATTTTTACTTATTTTCTTTTGATTCATTTGAGTTGGTTTTTATCATTTGATTTGGTTCCATGATCTTGGTGGTTAATTTATTATGTTGTTCCCCACATACCCCACCTAGACTTGGTCTTCACTGCACAAACTGATTATTCAATATGATGGCTGGTTGATTACCTTCATTTTGGGATTGTGATTGATCTTATGGTTTACTTCTCTTATGATTTTGAATATTGCATTAGTATGATATTTGAGCTTTATAGAGTTGTATTTCACTTTTGCATGCCTAGAATCATAATGTAAATATTGTAAATAATCTTAGTCTTTGGGTTTGTTTGCTTATGTTAGTTTCATATTTTTAATGTTTAAATTAAACTTATTGAAATCTTTTAAATATTCATGGTCATGCTTTGAATTTCATTAACTTAATTTTTGTATTTCATTAAATCCATATATTAAACTTAAACACAATTTGATGTTATGAAAATTAAAAGAACACATGTTTTAGTTTGTTTGGGTTCTAATTTCCCTAACTTCCATGAGATTTGGTTTTATGATTATTTGGAAATTAGTGGAATTAAAATTCAACATTCACGAATGTGAAATTAGCTTGATCATGGATAAGTCTTTTATTTTCAATAAGCTAATTTGATCTTGAAAATACATTTTCCATTTTGCAATTTAAAAAGATTTTCATTTATTATTGTGCAAAAGGAAATGTTGTTATTCTTTTCTTGGTTTTCTATTCCTGGGAAATGATTATGTTAGAAACCTATTTATGGAATTCATTAAATCTCCTATATTTTGTTAGTTTTGAGCATTAATTTAGCATACTCTAGGATCTTTACTAAGAGAATAACATGTACAGCATATCAAACATATCAAGCATGTATCAAGCATATCAAGCAATCACATAAGACAATGGACATAAAGAGTTTCACTGGGGAAAACCATAAAGGTGAAAAACCACACAACTTCCTGGATATAGAGAGAGCAATGATATAACCAAAGTACTAGAGATAGATATTCTACTAGCAAGTGATCCTCCTCCTCACATGTGCACCACTTTCCAAGTAGTGTAGAAATCAATACTGAGATGATCAAATAGAGAGATCCCGCTCTCTATTTATACTTGTCCTAAGCTTCCTAATAAACCTATGGGGCCAACTTGTCTAACTCAGCCTAATAACCCCAAGTTACATTAATCATGGCCGACCCTTCAATAGGTGGTCTAATAACCGATTAGCAAGTTACAACACTTGTGGCACTTGTCAACACAAATGACGACACTTACGTATAGTGGAATAATACATCTCTATAGGAGTATAATAATACATACATGAAATACATTCCGAAGTTACATATACATCAATACTCCCTCTTAACTAGGAAGGTATTTCTCAACACAGATCTATAGGCACAAGTCTTCTTCTCTGGATCATCATCACTGGATCATCATCATCGAATCATCATCATTGCTGCTATCTCAATCAATCTCCGATCTACTCATCATAGGAAGTTTTACAAAGGTAGTCCTTTTTCATACTGGCTGTAGGGCCGTCACCTGCAGGTCTTCATCATCTACAGAGCCATCCCTTTTTCATGCTGGATGTATATCATCAACATCTACAGAGCCAACCCTTTTTCATGATGGATGTAGGCCTAGCCTCCATGTAGGTCTCCATCATCTCTACGAGCAAGCCATCTAGTAGGTACACCTCACAGCTGATTACATTTCCTCTGCAAAACCTACAACATCTCTCAGGACTGATTACACTGGCTCTGCAAAAACCTGCAAGAGCATCTCAGGACTGATTACATGCCTTTTCAAAAACCTATGTACCCTACTGTCACATCATTATCTTCAGATCATCGTCATCGTCCACGAAGCACAACCCAGATGCACATCACACAGCACTTACACTCATCGGCATGGGAAGACACACCTCAACCATCTGTGAAAGGCTCAACCCTTATAATCTACATCATGGGAAGACACACCTCAACCATGTGAGAATGGCACCGCACTTATATCCATATCCATGGGAAGACACACCTCAACCATGCTAGGAATGGAACAACACTTATATCTATAGCCATGGGAAGACACACCTCAACCATGCTAGGAATTTCCCAACACTTATATCGCATCCATGGGAAGACACACCTCAACCATGCTCGAATGGCCCCAGCACTTATATCGCAGCCATGGGAAGACACACCTCAACCATGCTCGAATGCCCCCAGCACTTACATCAATGACCATGGTAAGACACACTTCAACCATGTCAGAATGGCTCATGTGCATCTGTGTCTCTGGACTCATCACTTCCCCTTGGAAGGTATCTCGATCTGAAGTACACCAAGTCTCCCTCTGAAGTATTCAAACTTCACTCTACCAAGCGGCTTGGTCAACACATCGGCTATCTTCTCGTCTATCGCAGCATACAGGAACTTCACTTCTCCTCTCTGCACCATATCCCTGATATAGTGATACTTGATTTCAATGTGCTTCGACTTTTCATGGAACACTGGGTTCTCCAACAAATTCACACAACTCTAGTTGTCGCAATATATACAAGTAGCACTCGGTTGGAGATCAAACAAATCAGACAGTATCTTCCTAAGCCATACTGCCTCACAACTGGCTGAACAAGCTACGACATACTCTGCTTTGGTTGTACTCAGTTCCACACAGGAGTACTTCCTTCTAAACCAAGATATCATACCGGATCCCATACCGAAGCAGCACCCTGAAGTGCTCTTCCAATCAATGGCACTACCTGCCCAATCTGAATCAACATAACCCTCTAGGTTAAACTTTTTATTCACCTCATACTTGAGCCCATATTCAACTATACCCTTCAGGTACCTCAGAATATGCTTTGCCGCTATCAGGTGAACATGTCTCAGATCTGTCAAGTACTGGCTCAAGGTGTTCACTGCAAAGCAGATATCTAGTCTCATATCCGTCAAGTACATCAAGGACCCAATCATCTGATAAAACATCGTAGCATCAACCGGCTCAGAAGAAGTATCACACAAAATCTTCAGGTGTGATGCCATAGGTGTGGCCATGGCCTTGCAGTCTATCATCCCGAACCTCTTCAGCATATCTACTGCATACTTCCCTTGTCCAAGGAAGATTACATCTGCACTCTACCACACCTCCATACCAAGAAAGTAGTGCATCATACCCAATTCCTTCATCTTGAACTCGGCGGCAAGCTTCATCTTCGTATCGGCAATAAAATTATCCTCACCTGTTACAAACAGGTCATCCACATACAATAGTAGAACCACAGGATTGCCTTCCTCAACCTTGTAGTAGAGGTTGGAATCTGCTTTACTTTTGGTAAAGCCCAAACTGGATAGGAAGCCATCTGTCCTACCATACCATGTCCTGGGTGCCTGTTTCAAACCATACAGGGCTTTCTTCAGTTTGCACACATGTGACCCTCGGTCATGTGTCTCAAACCCAAGTGGCTGCTCCACATACACTTCCTCCTCCACTACACCATTCAAGAAAGAAGTCTTGACATCCATTTGGTCTACCTTCCATTTCATCACTTCAACTAGAGAAAGTACTGATCTAATGGAAGTGTATCTGGCCACAGGAACAAAGGTCTCTTCATAATCAATCCCTTCTTTCTGGGAGAATCCACGAGCTACAAACCTTGCTTTATATTTCTCTATGCTGCCATTTGTAGCATGTTTGATATTATAGATCCACTTGGAAGTCACCACAGACTTCCCATCTGGTCTTGGGACCACATCCCAAACATCATTCTTCATGATCGACTGGTACTCCTCGATCATGGCATCCTTCCATTCCTTGTTTTCTGCTGCTTCTTCATAACTAGAAGGTTCTTTGTTCATTATGTCACAGAGTAAAGCAACATAGCTGGTATGTGATCTTGTTCTTTTCCTTTCTATGTGTTCTTCTGGAATGCAAAACCTTTTTGCATCTTGGATGAGCTCTCTATCCCATGTTGGTTTCCTCTTGTGATATTCCTTATCATGGGGTGGATCTATAGGTTGTTGTGGATTTTCCATTTCACGATCTTCTTCAGGAATTCCTTCATTCATGGTGGTGTCTTGAGTTCTGGATATTCTGGGTTCTTCATTATCTTCAATTGGTGTTTTCCTTGATTTGATGTATGCCGAGCTTTCATCAAATGTTACATCTCTACTGATATCAATCTTCTTGAATATTGGGAAGTAGATTCTATAAGCCTTTGAGCTTTCACTGTAACCCACGAATATGCCCTTCTTTCCTGAAGGATCTAGTTTTGTCCTCTTTTCTTTTGGGATGTGAGTGTATACTGGACAACCAAATATTTTGAGATGTCTAACTTCTGGATTTTTACCACTGAACACTTCTTCTGGTGTTTTGTTGTCAAGTATCTTATGGGGTGTTATGTTCTGCACATATATAGTTGTCCTTGCTACTTCAGCCCATAAGTGCATAGGTAGATCTTGGTCATGGAGCATTTCCCTAGTTGCTTCCATGATTGTTCTATTCTTTCTTTTGGCAACCCCATTTTGTTGTGGATTGTAAGCAGTAGTCAACTCCCTCTTAATCTCTAAATCACTGCATAGCTTCTTGAAGTCACCTGAAATCAATTCTCCACCATTGTCGGATCTGAAGATCTTGATCTTCATGTCAGTTTGGTTTTCTATCGATGCTTTGAATTCCTTGAATTTGTCAAACACTTCATCTTTGTTCTTCAAGAAGTAGACCCAAGTCTTCCTAGAGAAATCATCAATGAAAGAAACATAGTATACATACCCACTCAGAGATCTGGATGACATTGGACCGCATACATCAGAGTGGATGATTTCCAAGATTCTTTTTGCCTTGATTTCACTGCTTGGAAATGTATTCTTTGTGTTCTTTCCCTTTGCGAAGCCTTTGCAAATGCCTTCATGCTTTGTCTGGATTTCAGGAAGACCTTCTACTCTTTGCTTGCAATTGGTAATGCCCTATAGTGCATGTGTGCAAGCCTTCTATGCCAAATTTCACTTGGTTCTACTGAATCATGGACCATGGCTTGTTCTGGTTGGCACTTCAATTTGTATAGTGCTCCCTCTTGCTCTCCAATCACCACTGCATCATCAATAATTTTACCCTTTGGCCACATTAGGACTTGGCCATCTACAAATGCAACCCTCTGTTGATGTATATGTAACTTCGGAATGTATTTCACATATATGTATATTGTATTCCTATAGAGATGTTATTATTTCTCTATACGGAAGTGTCGTTATTTATATTGTAAGTGTCGTAACTTATACTTGATGGGTTATTAGACCACCTTGTTTGGGGTCGGCCTTGTATAAGTCATGTGGGTCAAAGGGTTATTAGACCACCCTATTGGGGGTCGGCCATGTGGGTCGAAGGGTTATTAGACCACCTTATTGGGGGTCGGCCCAGTCAGCATTATGTTATGTGGTTAAGTTCGAGCCTACATGAGTTAGGTAAAAAGGCAAGTCAAGTCAAGTATAAATAGAGTGCGGGAGGCACTCTATTTATACACTCACTTCTCACTCATGCACTCAAGGAGGAGTGGCGCACTTATGGAGGAGGAGGATCTGCTGCTAGGTTATGTCTATCTCTCATGGTTGGTTGTATCATTGCTCTATCTATCTCTGAGGAAGTTATTGGGGTTTTTCACCTTTATGGTTTTCCCCAAGTAAATCTTTGTGTCTCTTGTGTGCTTGCATTATTGTCTCCATGATTGATATGTTGTAGATATGCTGTACATGTTGTTCTCTTAGTTAAGATCCTAGATCATATTGAAGTAAATTCAGAAAATTTAACATGGTATCAGAGCTAGCCTGAAAGAAGGCATGATATGGCATGTATGACACTTGTTGCACTTACGATGCTAGGGCTTGATATAGCAAAAACCAGTCATCGTAGAACTTTCGCTATAAATACGTTTTGGAAAAGTTTTCGGATCTGAAATTGTTACAGGACAAATCTGAGATCCACATGTACCTTGTGTCCAAAGGAAAACCTCTAATTCATTGTACTTTGTGATTTATGATCTGTACAATATAGGGTTTCTGCCTCTTCCAGATCTAAGTCAAAATCAGGTGACCTTGGGAAAAAGGTCATAACCTGGGCTACGAAGATCCGAATGAAATTTCGTAAAAAGTGACAGGTATTACACAGACTGTACTATTGTAGGAAACGTTTTCAGAGGCCGAAGTTGAACCAGTGACACGTGGCACTCCGTACAAGTTCACTCTCCTGTATTATCCCATAAACAGGTCATGTTGCGACACTTGGCATAACTCTCTATCAGAAAGTCCAATTGAGGTCATACCTATCAGGATGGAACGATAACAGGCCGAGATATCTCAAGAAAGTTTTTTCGAGGCCGAAGTTCAAACAGTGACACGTGGAAAGCCGTACAAGTTCGCTCTCCTGTTTTATCCAAAAACAGGTCACGTTGCGACATTTGACATAACTCTCTCTCAGAGAATCCAATTGAGGTCAGACCTGTCAGGATGGAAAGATAACAAGTCAGGCTATCTCAGTAAACTTTTTCAGACCCTTTGGATTGAAAATTTTGGAGGTACACTAGAAACAATCAGGTACATATTTCTGTCAAAACAAAATTATTTTTTGAGTACCTTCATTCATGGCTTTCGGAATTTAGGGCTTTGGAGAAAGTTGGAATTTTTGTAATCAGAGACCACGGCTGAATGCTACTCATCAAAATAAAAATTTAGAGACCAAGATCAGAATTTTTGGTTGGGCAGAAGGCTGGGCTTGATCAAACCCTAGTTCAGGACTTTGATCAGAAAAGTGGAAAATTAGGGCTTCTATAAAAATGGGAATTTTTGAAATCTGTGACCACAGCTGGAAGCTCCTCAGAAAAATAAAAGCTTAGAGCTTTGGATCAAACATTTTGATTGGGAAGAAGAGTGAGCTTCATCAAACCCCAGTTCAGGGTCACGTCCAGTGAATCTGGAAGTTTCAAAGGCAAAATTGAGGAGTGAAACTTTGCAGTTTTCAAATTCTGAATATACCAGCTTGATCAGCTCATCAAGGCACATATTTCTATCCTTTCGGAAGTTTGAAATTCAAAGTTTGAATTTTTGGGGTTTCTCTGACAAACCCATATTCAGCTCCAGTTCCAGTTCTTGTAAATCAAGTGGAATGGGTTGATCCTAGAAGAAGATGGATTGGTCACCTGCATAAGTGAAGAAGTTCCTGTTTCAGAGGGAGATGAGGCTAAGGCCTTACATAAGAAGATTACAAGCGATCTCGACAGGTATGAATCATTGAGCTATGTTTTGAGATTTGTTCATGATTAAGTTTATGGTATGTTTGTCTTCATGTTATTACGGTTAGTACAATCTTGATTTTAGATTTGTCGTATCACCTTAACAAAATTATGAATGCATGATAGAAGATATTCATTGGTTAGGGTGTTGACACTTATGATTGTACTAATGCATTATGGTGTTGTATGAGGTTTATGTTGTCTACTAACATGAAAGGTACACCAAGAAAGACAAATCATGTTTTGGTCCAAGAACATATGATCATGATAACATGAGGACAAAGATTCATCCATTGTCATGGATCTCATAGAAGATCCATTTATGAGGTATGTATAACTTGGTTTTATAATGGCTAACCTATGAGATATACAGGTTACTAGCACAAGTCATTGAAGAAGAACAAGAATACATCATGTGAGTATGTTAGACATAACTAACTAGCATGCTAATCCAGGTATGTTTTTCCTATATCAAGATAGAATCCTACCTTGTGTTAGGATCTTATACTGTTGTTGATAATGATTATTCATGAAGTTATAGGTTTGAATAATCATAGGTTTTATGCATATTATATCTCTTATCTTGATTGATGATTCAACTAACCTGAAGAGTCATAGGTTTGAGTAATTATAGGTTTAGATATGTTATGTTTCTTATGATTTGACTAACCATAAGAATCCTACATAAACCTTGAATAATAATGTTTACTATTTCTGTTTGAAATGATCATGACTATACATGCTTGAGATTATTGTGTTTTAATAGTATACTAATGAATGTATGATTTTATATTAGACCTAGAGGATAACACAATGATGATACTAACAAGCATGCATAGGGATCGAGAATGTATATAAGTTCAAGGACAGGTAATCCAGGGAGCAAAGATCAAGAGGGAGTACACTCCAGTGGTTTATAAAAGGATGCAGATATTTAGAGGGAGTTGTCCATCTCTCTACATTCCACAATAGAAAGGTGTAGAAGAAGCTACTGCAGATTAGGACTCCAGCAGCTCCTGCAAGAAAGCAAAGACTCAGAGGGAGTCCACCCAACGAACAAACAAAGATAAGTATTTTAATTATCATTTCTTGCATATGTGTTTGTTTAAATAAAATTGTTCAATGATGTATATGCTCATGTTCCTAGACTTAGGATATGTATTGTGCATATTAGAATAGTTGCATTGATGAACAGTATACTACTAATATACATGGGTAAGTGGCCTATGGCACTGTACAACATTCCATTGCTACTTATCTAGAATGAAACCTCTTTGCTGACATGTTGGGAGTTGTGCACACTCTTAACAATGTTTTGGTAGAGATTGGAAGGCATCTAGAAAGTTACAGGATATGGATAAATGTTGTATTGAAGCATTGGCTAAGATAATTGCATGACTGTATGACATATTTCTTTATGTGTAAGAGTTTGTTCTGAAAATTATGAGATGTTTCTAATCATGCAATTTAACCTGTTTTGTAGGAAAGACCGTATATCTTCACCTACAAAAGGACTACAACATTTGTTCCAGCAACAAAGATATCTATTGAAGATATTGAAGTTCTCAGGATCTGGGATGAAGAAATGGAATGCCATGATCCGTCGATCATGAAGAATGATGTTTGGGATGCGATCCCAAGAGCTAAAGGGAAGTCTATTGTGACTTCCAAATAGAACTATCAGATCAAGCATGTTGCAGATGGCAGCATTGAGAAATATAAAAGTGATGAAATAGAAGATGCACCAGATGGATTTCAAGACAGCATGGTGTAGTCAGATATGTGTGCAGAACTTGGTATGGTAGGATAGACAGCTTTCTATCCAGTTTGGGCTTTACCAAGAGTAAAGCGGATTCCAACCTTTACTACAAGGTTGAGGAAGGCAATCCAGTGATACTACTTTTGTATGCGGATAACCTGTTTGTTACAAGTGAAGATAGATTGATTGCCGACACGCAGCGGAAGCTTGCTACCGAATTCGAGATGAAGAACTTGGGGATGATGCACTATTTGTTTTTGACATGGAGGTGTGGTAGAGTGTAGATGGAATCTTCCTTGGACAAGGGAAGTATGCAGTAGAGATCCTGAAAAGGTTTGGGATGATGGATTGCAAGGCCATGGCCACACCTATGGCATCGAATCTGAAGCTTCTATGTGATGCTTCATCTGAGCCGGTTGATGTCTCTATGTATCTTCAGATGATTGGGTCCTTGATGTACCTGATGAACACGAGACCAGACATTTGCTTTGCTGTGAACACATTGAGCCAGTTCCTGACGGATCCAAGGAGTGTTCACCTGGTTGCTGTAAAGCATGTTCTGAGGTACCTGAAGGGTACAGTGGATTATGGGCTCAAGTATGAAGCGAATCAAAAGTTTAACCTGCAGGGTTATGTTGATTCAGATTGGGCTGGTAGTGCTGCAGATAGGAAGAGCACATCTGGGTGTTGCTTCAGTATGGGATCAGGTGTGATCTCTTGGTTTAGCAGAAAGCAGTCCTGTGTAGCACTGAGTACAGCTGAGGTAGAGTATGTTGCAGCCTGTTCAGCTAGTTGTGAGGCAGTATGGCTACGGAAGCCACTGTCTGAGTTATTTGATCTCCCGTTGGAGGCTACTGGTATCTTCTGTGATAACTAGAGTTGTGTAAAGCTGTTCGAGAACCCAGTGTTTCATGACAGGTCGAAACACATAGAGATCAAATATCACTATATCAGGGATATGGTGTAGAGAGGAGCTGTGAAGCTCCTGTATGTTGCGACGGACGAGCAGATTGCAGATGTGCTGACGAAGCCACTAGCCAGAGTGAAGTTCGAGTACTTCAGAGAGAGGCTTGGCGTTCTTCAGATCGAGGACACTTCGAGGAAGAAGTGATGGACACATTTGTTGAAGCCATTCCAAGCATGTTGGAAGGAGGATCCTTCACATGGCTGTGGATGTAAGCGCTGGATGATGAGCATCAGGATGATGTTCTGGTTTCTGCTTGATATGATCAGTTGGATCATTTTTATGTATGTATGTACGCATCATGTTGGATGTTGGATATGATCAGTTGGATCATTTATGTATGTATGCATCATGTTAGATGCTGGATATGATCAGTTGGATCATGTGTATGTATTTTGTATATGCATCCTGTTGGATGCTTGGACCATGTATCTGTATATGTATCAAGTGGATACATTGTATGATCAGGTGGATCATGTATGGTGATATATATCATGTATTTGTATTTGTATCAGGTGGATACATTGATGATCAGGAGGATCATGTATGATGATATGTATCAGGTAGATACTTGGTATGCATCAGGTAGATGCATTGATGATCATGAGGATCATGTATGATGATATGTATCAGGTAGATACTTGGTATGCATCAGGAAGATGCATTGATGATCAGGCGGATCAGGTATGATGACATGTAGCAGGATGTTGCAATGATGGTCAGGATGATCATAGATGACGGGCTTCAGGATGTTGCTCCAGATGACATGCAGCAAGATGTTGCAGTGATGATCAGGATGATCATAGATGATGAGCTTCAGGATGTTGCTCCAGACGACATGCAGCAGGATGTTGCAGTGATGATCAGGATGATCATAGATGACGAGCTTCAGGATGTTGCTCTAGATGACATGCAGCAGGATGTTGTAGTGATGATGATCAGGATGATCATGAATACATCAAGATGATGTATAGTGAGTATCAGGGTTGTTAACACCCAAAAAGTGCTCACTAGCTCATTTACCACATTATATGGCTCATTTGTCCATTTTCCTACCATATTTCCATTAAAAATCCCAAAAAATCCCTCTAAAAAGCCTCCAAAAGGCCTAAAATGCCTCCAAAAGGCCACAAAACCCTCAAAATAGCCTAAAAAAGGCTAAAAAACCCCCTTTTCCTCCAAAAATAGCAAAAATCCCCTAAAAAGGGAATAAAAAATATAAAATAATGAGGAAAAGGAGGAAAAAACCCTATACAGCTGCCTAAAACCATGTGTTTCCTAAAACCATGGGTCAGCACTCCACCACCAAAAAATTATAAATAGGTGATGGAGATCCCTTATTCCATATCCACAATCACAAGCACCCTTACTCTGCCAAAATCTCTCTCGAAACCCTAGTTCATCATTTGAACTATTTTCACCTTGAGAGCCACCTTTGGCCCATCCCCACCATTGGAGAAGGAGAAGGAGCATTCAGAAGCTTGGAGCATCCTCTTGGACACTGCAAAAGGGCTTCATCAACCTTGACACCCAAGGTAATATCAATATAAAACCATTTTTTACATCTTTTATTTATGTCTCATGCAATGCTTAAAGTAGTTTGTTAATTGTTGTTTTACTTTAATTAGTTTAATATACTGAACTGCTACTAAGGAGTCCATTCTCCTTAGTAGGTGCTCATTGGCACAAGCTAGGGGTAAAACCCTAGCTACAGTTTTGGCGACTCAGCTTCATTTAATCATTATTGAACTGCTACTAAGGAGTCCATTCTCCTTAGTAGGTGCTCATTGGCACAAGCTAGGGGTAAAACCCTAGCTACAGTTTTGGCGACTCCCCTAGTTTTCGAATTTCTGGTTTCCGTTTTTAAATTTTTTTCCTTTCGGCTGTCCCTTTCGGCCGCCGCATACCGCGTCTTTTTCCCTCTACAGTCGCGTCCCGACCGCGCTTTTCAGGCCTTTACCCGCTCTCCGACCGTGGCTCTCAGACTGCTTCCGACGCTCTGCCGGCGGATTCAAGTCTGTTACCTGCGATCCGACCGTGGCTAATCAGCCTGTTTGCCGCGATCTGACTGCGCCTGTCGGCCTTTTTCACGCGTCCCGACTGCGGCTTTCTGCCTCTTTCGGGCGTCCCGACTGCGCCTGTTAGCCTTTTTGCCGCGACCCGACTGTGCCTTTTCCCCTGTTTCCTGCGTCCCGACTGCCTCTGTTGGCCCGATAGCCGCGACCTGACCGCCGCTGTTTCCCTCAAACCCGCGGTCGGCCTGTTCTGATCCGCCACAGACCCGCGGTCTGATTTCTGCTCTTTTCCTGTTTTGAGCCCAGCCCCTCTTGCTGCAATATTTTCTGCATTTGAACAGCCCTCTGTCCCACCTGCAGCCCACTTCCTTACAGCCTTTCTGCAACATAATTTCTGTTCCTTTTACAGAATCTTTTTAAAATTTCAGTATTTTTATTTCAGAAAATTTTGCAAAGTTAAACTTTCAATTTCCATATTATTGATAGATTGGAAGTTGCCCCCCCTTGTGGCACTTCTATTTTTGGGTTCAACACCTCACGAGCACACACTCTGTCACATAAAATCATGTGAGCCTTAAAAAGTACCTAACTAAACCAACATTCTAACCCCACTTGGGGAACACAAAAGAATCATTGTAGTTAGGTAGGATCAGGGGGATAGGCTTCCAATAACACCCCTTGGTTATTTCACTTGAGACATAGTTGTTGTCCAAATAGGGAACCAAAATCCCCTAGTACTTTTTGGCACGGTCACGACCAGTTTATCAGAGGGCCTCTCCCTTAGGAGGGTTGAAGTCGGGAGACTGGTTCCGGAGGCCTGAGTGGAATACCGCACTCCATTCAGTAACCGAAGGGCTACCTTTCGCGGTTCGCGGGATATCCCTGTATAGGGGTATTGCGGTCAACGAACTAAACGGCAGATTCACCTTTCTGAACGTGTCATGAACGGGGTATCTTAGTTGCCATTCTTCTAGGATTGACTACCCGGTATCCCTCCCGGTAGGGGGATATCATAGCCACTTGGGTTTCCTACTCATATTGTCTGACTTGGATTTCATCACCTTGCAGAGGATATGTTTAGTTAAGTCAGAATACTTTTAGTTAGGTGTTTGCATGCTCCTTTACCTCCCTTTGGTCTAGTGAGTCCACCATTTTTCTTTTTTAGGAAACCTGCTGCTTGTTGGTATTCTGACCATCTTTGTTGTTACTCCACCTATTGTAGCACAGCTGTTGCAGTGGGTGTTTTGAGTTGGTTGTTGGCCTGAGCGCCTTGCTTTTTCGCTCTCCTTCTGCACACTCGGTTGCATTAGGATTTTTGAGCTGTTTTTATACTCACCTCAACCCACAGAGATTTAGACACCATCTGTCACCATTGAGTCCCCGAGACATTCTCGGCGCCTCAGGGGCGAGCCCCCACAGCACGGTTCTCTTGACACCACTCGTCATAGATTCCGATCATTGTCCGTTGATACCACTCATCACAGATCTAGAGCCTTGTCACTTGACTCCACTCGTCAGCGACGTAGGTCTCCGTCACCAGATAGTGACGCACCTTACTTTACCTCTGATTCTGACGAAGAGTCTGAGAACCCTATTTATAATGCCCCTACTAGCCCCATGGCTGGCACGACTTCCACTCCATTTGTCATAGGGACCATTGGTGGCACATCCACCACTACACCAGTTACTACACCTGTTTTTGGTATGCCCTCCATGGGGCAACCATCTACCGTTCCCCTCACGGTACCTATTCCCACAGCGGGAATACCTATCCCCACTACATCAGTGGCTCACACTACCCATGGTGGTGCTGGACCATCCTCCACTACCTCAGTTCCCCCACTTGGGGGCACCACCCTAAATCTTGTCCCTCCACTTGGGGGCACTGGCCCCAACTTGGTCCAAAGCACTACTGTGTCACACCCTTCTTCCAGTCTGCCATTCATGGCTAGCCTTAACCTACCTGACTTGGCCAGATTGACCAACGATCCTATTCGACACGACCCCACGTGGCCTCATATGCCTACCAATCTCCCCTCGGACATCCCTAAGTTCGAGGGCAAGGCTGGTGAGGACCCACAAAACCATATCATGTCTTTCCACCTATGGTGTTCCTCTAACTCCATCGTGGATGACTCTGTTCGCCTCCGTCTCTTACAGCGCACCTTCACTGGCTCTGCAACCAAGTGGTATATTGAGCAGCCTCATGGGACCCACGCCACCTTTTCTTCCCTGGCCTCGACCTTCCTGCAGTTCTTCCAGTTGCCTGTCCGCTATGACGCGGGCGTTGAGATCCTCCTATCCTGCAGACAAAACACGGCTACCCATATCATGGACCACATCCATGAGTGGCGTCGACGCCGTAGCTTATGCAAGATTAAACTAGATGACCGTATCTTCCTCGATTGGTTCCTCAAGTCCCTGCTTCCTGTCATCGCTAAGGATGTAGCTTCAGAAAGACCCCAGTCTGAAGAAGAAGCCATCCTTAAGGCACAGCAGTTCGACCTCATTTACGCCCAGTCAGGTTACCTTTATACCATTATACCTGACGCCCCTCGCGGCGAGTCCTCCCATCATGATGCGCCGGGGGCATCCCACGCTGCAGATGGTATCATTGGCCGTGTTTCTTCGCATCCCCAACCATTTTCTATAGCACGACCTACCCCTGGCCCCGACCTGTCGAGGGCTACCTCCCAATCTAGAGCAACCAACTCATATGCTCCCATGACACATCACCATGCTCATGGACCCTCATGTCCACCTCAGTGCTTCGGGTATGCGACTCCTGCTTATGCTCCTCCAGTCGCCCCTCAGCCTTACTACCATCAGCAGACTGCCCCGGCTCCTGCGCCTTCACAAGCCCCACCAGCTTATTATCCACCCCAGGCAGCCCCTGCGGCACATCCACAACCTGCTCCGCAGTCCTATCAGCAACCCTCTCAAGTTGCTGCACCTGCTCAGCCTCAACCTGCATATCATCCTCCGCAGCCTGCTTCAGCACCTGCGCAATCTCAAAATCCACCTGCTGCCCAAGGGCAAGTTTACGCCCAACATAACCCGCAGCAAAACCAGAATAACCAACGTAACCAGGGCCAACAGAACCGCGGCAAGGGCCGTAATCGGGGAAACAACCAACCTACAGACCAAGCTGGTCAACCGGCTAATCCCCCTGACAATAACAATGCGGCCCCCGCTAATCAAAACCCTGATCGCCCGCCCAAGCAGGCCAAAAACCCCAATCTGCGAACAAACCACCCTTGTTCTATTTGCGGAGTCTATGGACATTACACCCATGCTTGCCCACACTTGGAGCGAGCTCGGCAGCTCTGGGTTGACGAGGCCCATCGCCAAGGGCATGCGGCTCCCCAAGCACCGCCCAACCCCCCCCAACCTCAGCAACCCCCTTTGGTGCTGCAAAACCCCTTACCGACCCAAGGCGTGGTGAACACTCAGCCGTTGGCCCCTCAAGCTAACGTGCAACCCCAACAACAACAGATCACCTACGCTGCTCCTGATCAACCCATGTTCGACTCAGGTACCCACCACTTACTGATGATGTCATCCGCTGACGTCAACCTCCAGACCCGTCGGAACCAATATGGCTCCACCTCTGAAGCCCCTCCCACGGATAAACCTACTAACGCCCACCCCACCGATCAGGCGTTACGTATACCTCCGCCTCCCACAGACGGCGCTGCGAAAGCACCTCGTTTCCCACTGCGCCGAATCAACAATAACCCTAATGCGCGCGCTGCGTCAAACTACAACATTGTAGACGACCTAGCCCAATCTCCCGCAGCCATGTCTGCGTTAGAAGCCTTGAAGAACTGCCCTTCCCAGCGCAAGACTTTACTTTCCGCCATTGGGGGGATTGACCCAACTGATTCGCATTTGATGGCGTTTGATTTAGACCAGTCTGAACCACGCCTACCTTCCAGCTTAGCCTTCCAAGTTACTGTCTCCGTTAGGAACCTTGTTATCCATCGGTGCATCATCGATGAGGGTGCCTCCACATGCGTTATGTCTACCTTTGTATGGCAGAAGCTAGGATCCCCTCCTCTCCAGCAGTCCACTACTGCGTTACGTGCCTACGACGGTTGTTCGGCCCAGCCCCAAGGCCTCCTGCCCAACGTTCCTGTCCAGTTAGGTGGTAAAACAGTCCTTATTGACATAGAGGTAATCAATGCCCAATTGGATTACAACCTTCTACTTGGCCGCAGCTACATGTATGCCATGCGGGCGGTTGCCTCTTCTGTCTTTCGCACCATGATGTTCCCCCATGAAGGACGCGTGGTTAAGATTGACCAGCTCACCTACTATGATCCCAGTGCTCCGGCGGCACCGGAAAATGTTCTCCCCATGGTTGAACAACCTGTTTCTCCTGCCACCACCTCGTTTGTTTCCTCTACGGGGCCTGGAGTCTACTCAGACGCGCCGATGACTTCCACCTTTCAATCCATCCCTCCGCCGTCATCTACGCCCGAAATGTCTGACTTATGTACCTTGTCCCATGACATCCTACCACCTAACAATCAACCATCCTTGTTGCCTAAACCACCATTGGTACCTAGTCACATTGGTGTTACACCGATCCATACGATCCCCTTCCTAGTTCCTCCCGCCGGAGTAGTAAGCGCCCCGGTCATGGCTACCCTTAGCCTCCCTGGGTTAACCTTGGGATTACCTGTATGGTATCTTTCGCCTCCCGTTCGCCCGCCGACACCAGATGTCGTCCTCCAGCCGGTGCAACCCATGGTTACTACCACTCAGCCACCTCCCGGTGTCTCTACCCCTTCGTCCTCCACGACACCTCCTCCTACTCCCAAACCCACTGGGGGCAGAGGTCCTCAACCTTACACTGCTGTACCACCTCCAAAGACAGTCAAGAACCCTCCAGTGTTTCGTGCTCCTCCCAAATGCTCACTGTGTGACGAGTTGGGCCATGCGACCCACCAATGCCCACAATTACCAGCATTGCAGAAGCACATGCAAATGCTCGATGATGACCCCAACATCCCAACTGTCGAACTAAACCCCACTCCTAAGCCTAAAGATAAGTCCCTACGTACCAACCACTCCTGTGCCATATGCGGTATTTACGGGCACTATTCACATCATTGTCCCGATCTCCCGGATTACAGAGCGGCTCTCTATGAGATGAACAATCTGGATCTTGAGACGGCACCACCTACCATTGAGGAGATCTACCCCCCAGACTCTTCACCTTCCGGAGAGGTTAATACCATCTACATGATATCTTCAACCACTACCCCCTCGTCAACCGATTTGACGACGCAAACTTTCCGTACTGATGAGGAGATTCTTGAGGCCCTTACTGCCCCGGATTATCCTTGGGATGATATGCACCACCGTTCCTATTTCATCCCAGAAGCGTCTTCCTCTAGCACCGCTACCCAATATGCGGTCGAATCCAAAGACTTCCTCCCCACTAAGGTTGACTGGTTCAAGGACCCTATTCCTGCTCCTGATGCCTTCGAGGAGGGCAACATGGCCAACATCTCACCTGTCATCCAAGTTGATATTGCTGCTCCAGGTCGTGCTCCTGAACTCATTACTTTAGGAGCATTCTGCAGTAAACAAGAGATTGCGGACTACATAAACCTTTTTAAAGAATTCCGTGATGTCTTTGCCTGGTCCTATACCGAAATGCCCGGTCTTGACCCCGCCATTATAGAGCACCACACTGACACATGGCCTGATGTACCCCCCGTTCGTCAGAAACAGCACCACCTTGACACCTCTAAGTCAAGGGGCATAATAGATCACCTCGACCCTGAGATAGGGGGCATGATCAATCATTTTGAACCTTCCCCATCACATCTATCTCAGCACGTCAATGAACCCATCGTTCAAACCAGCACATATGTTATCCATAATCACAAACCCCATGCACATAGCATGGGGGCAGGTCATTAACCTTGCTCACTTTTTCACACTTGTGATCTCAACCATTTTTGAGGTCACATATCACTTGTAGATTTGATTTGCTTTGATACACCTAGTATTCTTCCCCCACGGGTCATCATTTCTCCCCACCACTGCATCCTTGGCTTGGTGGGCTCACCTTTTACCATTCCGGAGTCTTTATGACCTCCGTTTTTCGCACCATTTGCACCGCCGGATTCATCTTTCCGTGCCCGTGACGATGCTTGAGATCATTTCTCGCTCTCACTAGGACCAATATCAACATTGTGTCCAGACACCACTAGTCGCCTCGGTTTGCGTGCCACATCGGCCGTTCTCCGTTTCTCACATGTTTTATATCGCCGGATTCATTTTTCCGAGCTGGTGATGATGCTTGAGATCATTTCTCGCTCTCACCTCCAGATTTTCTGGGCATTTTTCAAAATGCCCTCGTCACCTCGGTTTGCGTGCCACATCGGCCGTTCCCCGTTTTTGACATCCTTTATATCGCCGGATTCATTTTTCCGAGCTCGTGATGATGCTTGAGATCATTTCTCGCTCTCACTTGGTTCACTTTCAACATTGTGTCCCAACACCTTGCTACCTCAGTTTACGCGCCACATCGGCCGCCATCGAATTGTTCCACACTTTTACATGAGCCATTCACTCCTGTCACACTGCAAATATTTCGTTATTTTGCCACCATTTCATCTACCCCGCAAGGAGGCCCATCAGTGTTCCCCACTACCCTCGTTCTTGGTCATCATTACTGATCCTTGATTGAACACTTCCTCCTTGCCTGGCCATTCCTTTTGTTCGGTATAATTTTATCCCTTTTTCGGGCCGGACAAGTCCTTTACGAAAAAGGCACTTAGGGAGTTTCCGTTAAGCTCTTTTCTGACTCCTAAAAGAATGAAAAGATCGCCGAGCAATCTTGCTTCCTTTCATGCTCGTTAAAGTACCTGAAAGGGCGTCTATCTGGTATAAGTTTAACCCTTTTCCGGACCTGGTAGACTAATTACGAAAAAGGAATACTCTAGTCACACCGGCTAGAAGAGTTCTTCATTGCATCATTTTATGCTTCTTTGGGCCTTGGAGACTAAATCTACGAAAAAGCAACCCCCTGGAGTCTTCTTACTTGCTTTCAGACTCTCTAAAATTGAAAGCAACCACGAGCGTGAACTGTCCTGGGCTCGGAAAATCCACACGACAGTACCATTCCATCATTTCAGAGTCTTCTTATTTGCTTTCAGACTCCTTAAAATTGAAAGCAACCACGAGCATGAACTGTCCTGGGCTCGTAAACTCCACATGACAGTACCATTCCATTACTTCAGAGTCTTCTTATTTGCTTTCAGACTCCTTAAAATTGAAAGCAACCACGAGCATGAACTGTCCTGGGCTCGTAAAATCCACACGAAAGTACCATTTTACATACGCTTCTTCTAGTTCCCTAACCCATGAAGAAGTACCCTCCTATGCCTCCTGGCACTATGATCGATCATCTCGGCAGCACCCCCAATCAGGTCGCCTTTGTTCAGAGTATTCTGCAGTCTCCTGCCATTTTATACCAGTTTGAGTCTCCCTCAGACCAGTCACTCTCCCTGAGCCATTACAGCTATGATCCCTTTCCCCTCAGTCAGTTTCATATGCTGCCAAGATCATTCCCATTATCATACTCTGAACAAAGGAAGTTTGAGTCCACCCACTCTACTTGCCCAGTTGTCACCACCAGTATGTCAGTCCTGTCCTCAGTACTATCACACTTCGGTTCTTCACCTCGCGCTTCTGTCAAGGAAACATCATTGCCTTGATAGTTGCAGGTCTCCCTCTGTCGACGACAGCTCCTCTATTCCAGAGGATAGGCCCAGAGGTCCCTACGCCTTGGACTTATCACCATCTGTGGTAAGTGCCTACGGATCATTCTGAGAGGAGTCATCATTGCCTTTCCGAGTGGTTGTTCCTCACATGCTCGACTTCAGCACCTTGATCGCATCGTTGAGGATCGCGTAGGATTATATCCCATCAGTTTTTTGTCGAAGACCCCGGATTTCCCCCGACTCTAGCACATTGGTGAGTCATTTCGGAACGCCCAGTTATATGTTCCTGTGGATGTCCGGGCTGCGTTGGCGTCTGTATTCGGAAGCCATCCAGTTACATGCTTCCTCGAGTACCCAGTTCAGTTCCAGTTCCAGATCAGTGTACCATTGAGGTTAGAGCTACCTGTCACTATGATCCAGCAGCTCCTCAGTTCCCTTGGTACCACATTCGGCAGCACTGTTGATATTCCAGTGCACCAGTTCTTCAGTCACCACATGGTCCGCCCAGCAGTATGTCCCAGTTTTGGTGTCCCCTCTGGACTCTTATGATGTACACAGTGGTCATGTATTTTACAGGTCCCCTTTTCGGGCCTCACAGTTATGTTTATGTATCTTGATACGAGCATGGGTATGCCCGCCTCGTCCATATATTGAGATTATTCCTCAGTCAGTATTTGAGGTCATGTATATTTCCGGTCCCCATTTTTTGGACCCCATTGTTATTGTTATATTATATCCTGATACGAGCATGGGTATGCCCGCCTCGTCCATATGATCAGATGATTCCTCATCCATTATTGAGGTTATGTACTTTTAGTTCTTGCAGTTGTTCGGGATCGTTGTTCCGGGCTCCAGTTTGTTTCTTCTCTTCTCTCCACATCCCAGGAAAACCATTCATGACTCATGATGTCCATCGGCCATACGATGAGCTCCTGACCTCGCACATCAGGGGGCAATCTGTTAACACCCAAAAAGTGCTCACTAGCTCATTTACCACATTATATGGCTCATTTGTCCATTTTCCTACCATATTTCCATTAAAAATCCCAAAAAATCCCTCTAAAAAGCCTCCAAAAGGCCTAAAATGCCTCCAAAAGGCCACAAAACCCTCAAAATAGCCTAAAAAAGGCTAAAAAACCCCCTTTTCCTCCAAAAATAGCAAAAATCCCCTAAAAAGGGAATAAAAAATATAAAATAATGAGGAAAAGGAGGAAAAAACCCTATACAGCTGCCTAAAACCATGTGTTTCCTAAAACCATGGGTCAGCACTCCACCACCAAAAAATTATAAATAGGTGATGGAGATCCCTTATTCCATATCCACAATCACAAGCACCCTTACTCTGCCAAAATCTCTCTTGAAACCCTAGTTCATCATTTGAACTATTTTCACCTTGAGAGCCACCTTTGGCCCATCCCCACCATTGGAGAAGGAGAAGGAGCATTCAGAAGCTTGGAGCATCCTCTTGGACACTGCAAAAGGGCTTCATCAACCTTGACACCCAAGGTAATATCAATATAAAACCATTTTTTACATCTTTTATTTATGTCTCATGCAATGCTTAAAGTAGTTTGTTAATTGTTGTTTTACTTTAATTAGTTTAATATACTGAACTGCTACTAAGGAGTCCATTCTCCTTAGTAGGTGCTCATTGGCACAAGCTAGGGGTAAAACCCTAGCTACAAGGGTGATACTCTGTGGCCGTGGATCAGGTTGTGCAGATGAGCATGTAATCCGGTGCCCTGGGAGATTTGCAGATGGTCTTTCGAGGTTTTGCCTATGGCATGTAATATCGATGCCCTGGGACATCTGGCAAATGATCTTTCGAGGTTTTGCTCTAGGAGGACATGTAATTCGGTGCCCTGGGAGATCTGCAGATAGTCTTTCGAGGTTTTGCCTATGGCATGTAATAGCGCCCTGGGATATCTGGCAGATGCTCTTGCGAGGTTTTGTCCTATGGCATGTAATAGCGCCCTGGGAGATCCGATAGGTTGGGCTGTGTGCCCGTAATCAGTCCTAGGATGCTCTTGCGAGGTTTTGCCATGACCACATATAATAGCGCCCTGGGAGATCCTACAGGTCGGAGTTGTGTACCCGTAACATCCTGGGATGCTCTTTCGAGGTTTTGTGGTGGGGTCACATGTAATAGCGCCCTGGGAGATCCTATAGGTAGAGCTGTGTGCTCGTAACAGCCTGGGATGCTCTTTCGAGGTTTTGTGACGCACGTAATAAGTCCTGAGGATTCCACAGTATGGCCAGTGATGATGAAGACCTGCAGGTGGTGGGCCTACATCCAGTATGAAAAAGGACTGGGTCTATAGAACTTCCTATGACGAGTAGATTCAGAGATTGATTGAGATAGCAGCAGCAGTGACGATGATGATGACTCGATGACGATTATCCAGTGACGATGATCCAGAGAAGATGACTTGTGCTAGAAGAACTATGCTGAGAAATACCTTCCTAGTTAAGAGGGAGTGTTGATGTATATGTAACTTCGGAATGTATTTCACATATATGTATATTGTATTCCTATAGAGATGTTATTATTCCTCTATACGGAAGTGTCGTTATTTATATTGTAAGTGTCGTAACTTATACTTGATGGGTTATTAGACCACCTTGTTTGGGGTCGTCCCTGTATAAGTCATGTGGGTCAAAGGGTTATTAGACCACCCTATTGGGGGTCGGCCATGTGGGTCGAAGGGTTATTAGACCACCTTATTGGGGGTCGGCCTAGTCAGCATTATGTTATGTGGTTAAGTTCGAGCCTACATGAGTTAGGTAAAAAGGCAAGTCAAGTCAAGTATAAATAGAGTGCGGGAGGCACTCTATTTATACACTCACTTCTCACTCATGCACTCAAGGAGGAGTGGCGCACTTATGGAGGAGTAGGATCTGCTACTAGGTTATGTCTATCTCTCATGGTTGGTTGTATCATTGCTCTATCTATCTCTGAGGAAGTTATTGGGGTTTTTCACCTTTATGGTTTTCCCCAAGTAAATCTTTGTGTCTCTTGTGTGCTTGCATTATTGTCTCCATGATTGATATGCTGTAGATATGCTGTACATGTTGTTCTCTCAGTTAAGATCCTAGATCAGATTGAAGTAAATTCAAAAAATTTAACACCCTCATGCCTTTTGCATCTAATGCAGATATGGAGAGTAGATTCTTCTTGAGACCTGGAACATATAGTACATCTTTCATCTTCATAGACTTTCCAGAGTCTAGTTTATAGGAGGCTTCACCACTCCCTTTTATTAGATACTGGTAGTCATCCCCAAGTTTCACCTTGTGGGGTGATTCATGTTCAGATAAGTTCATAAAGGATTCCTTGAATCCTGTCATGTGTTTAGAAGCCCCACTATCTATAAGCCAATCATTACTTCCATGAGTAATGGTTCCAGTGAGAGCAGAAATCAAAACATATTCTTCATCACTAGAAGAATCTTCACTATCTTCTTCTTGGGAGGTTCATCATCCTCAGCAGCATGAGCATGATGTCTTTTCTTGTTGTTCTTTCTTTTTTTCTTGGAACAATTTCTGGAAATCTGTCCCCTTTCATCACAGGTATAGCACCGAATATGAGAAAGATCTTTCATAGATCTTCCAGAGATTTCCTTTTGTCTGTGGTGATAGTGTTTACTTTTCTTGTGATGAGAGTGCTCCCTTCTGATATTATCTTTTCTGGTGTTTGCTATGAGAGCTTGATCTTCATTCCCCATTGTCTCTTCTCGAGCTATAATCCGAGCTTCTTCCAGTGAGCATTCTTCCCATAGTCTACTAAATGTGATAAGCTTCTTCCTAGCACAAATTCCTTGGATGAAGGAATCCCATGCCCTAGGAAGGCCATTAAGAGTGGTCATTACCACTTGTCCATTTTCTATGTCTTCTCCCACAGCTTCAAGTTGTTCTTTTATCTGGGAGACCCTTGAGACATAAGACTGCATAGTCTCCACATTCTGGATCTTGATATTCTTCAATTGATTCCTTAGGGTCATCTTCCGATTTATGTTCTTCCCTTCAAATAGCTTGGTCAGGGAATCAAACATCTCCTTTGGTGTCTTTAGGGAAGACACATGGGGTATGAGATGATATTTGATAGAATCAATATTGATCTTCTTTTCCTTGACCAAGTTCTTCTTGTGAAGATCCTTAGCCTCTTCTTCTTCTGGGACAGGGACCACTTTCTTTATATAAATGTCCAACTCATTTTCTTCCAGGATTAACCCAATCCTATACTTCCATGCTCAGAAGTTATCAACCCCTTTAAGATTATCCTCAAGCTTGGTTTGGTGAGACATCTTAAAGAGTACTTCAAATGGAAATAGAAAAGTTTTAGGTCTTACCACTTGTCTTGCTGAAAACTGGATCTTGTCCTGGATTAGGGTTTGTCAAAGAAACCCTAAAATTCAAAATGTGAATTTCAAATTTCCGAGAGGATAGAAATATGCGCCTTGATGAGATGATTAGCCCGGTATACTCAGAATTTTAGAACTGCAAAGTTTCACCCTTCAGAAATGCTTTTCAATCTCCCGGATTCACTAGGGAGGACCCTGAATTAGGGTTTGAGTTTCCCGGAGATTTACGCAACCACAAATATCGATCCAAAGCTCTAAACTTCGATTTTTCCAAGGAGCTTCCAGCTATGTCTTCAAATTTCAGAAATTCCTATTTTTGTGGAAACCCTAATTTTTAGGGCCAAAACTGAAAGTGCTCAGAATTGAATTCTGATTGGACAGATAGATTCTACTTGATGAGTAGAGTCAAACTACCTTACTACTTTTCCAAAATCTATGGAGAGAAACCTAATAAACAAGAAACCCTAGTTTCTACCACTGCACAATGTCTTCTTATCAGGGAAGCTCTGATACCATGTTAGTTTTGAGCATTAATTCAGCATACTCTAGGATCTTTACTAAGAGAAAAACATGTACAGCATATCAATCATATCAAGCATGTATCAAACATATGAAGTAATCACATAAGACAATGGACACAAAGAGTTTCACTAGGGAAAACCATAAAGGTGAAAAACCCCACAACTTCCTCAGAGATAGAGAGAGCAATGATACAACCAAAGTACTAAAGATAGATTTTCTACTAGCAGGTGATCCTCCTCCTCACATGTGCGCCACTTTTCGAGTAGTGTAGAAGTCAATATCGAGATGATCAAATAGAGAGATCCTACTCTCTATTTATACTTGTCCTGAGTTGCCTAATAAACCTATGGGGCCGACTTGTCTAACTCAGCCTAATAACCCCAGGTTACATTAATCTGGGCTGACCCCTCAATAGTTGGTCTAATAGCCCATTAGCAAGTTACAACACCTACGACACTTGTCAATACAAATGACGACACTTATGTATAGAGGAATAATACATCTCTATAGGAGTATAATAATACATAGATTAAATACATTCCGAAGTTACATATACATCAACATATTTTAGGAGTGAGTCTTTTCCTATATACGTAACTTGTTTCCAACATTTCTTTTCTTAAGAATTAACTTGTAAATAGTTTCGGTTTTTACTTCTAGGTTTAGGGTTTTTATATATTGAATTTTCTTCGTAAATAATCTCTAGATTTTCTTTCTAAACTGTTATCTATTGATATTTCATTACTTCGTTTAATAAATAATTTATTTATTTTGCATTTTTCCAAGCTTCCCAAGTATTTTTATGCATTTTCGGGATGCGGGAAATGTTATTTTTTTTTTAATTTGAGCGTTGTTTCCAAACCTGAAACCCCAAACTCGAAATTCTGTGTTGCGAATTTTGGGAATACATTTATTTTTCAGTTTGTAATGTGTAAACCCAAAACCCGAACCCCGAAAAATTTCAGGTTGTCTATTTCAGAAACACATTAATTCTTTATTTTTGCAATGTCTAAACCCGAAACTCGAAATTTCGGGTTGCGGGTTTCGATTTTTCACTTTTTCATTCATGCATTTATGGACCCTAAGTTTATCTTAGGTTATATTTTAATTAAATTTTGGGTCCGTGAATTTTGGCAATTTTATTTTTCACGTAGGATTTTTAATTTTGGTTTTGATCTTTGTTTTCGATTTTGATTTATTTTTTACAAATTCAAAATCTTCTCCCGACATGTGATTTCAGATTTTGTTGGGAATATTAATTTCGTATTTTTTGTTTTAAGTTTTATTCATTTGGAAAATAATTAATAAAGGATTTCAATTATTAAATCAATTGCCATGATTCATTCAACAATTAAATCAATGGTTGTCGAGTCTTAACTTCCAACAGCCATATCTTGAGATTTACAAGTCCAAATCAAGCCTGTGATAGGCCGTTGGAAAGATGGAAGGATGAGGAATGATTTGGGGAGGTTATTTTTTCCATATAACTAGCTTAACCACCCCGAAAATCTGCATGAACAGTCAATTTCGGATTTGCATAAGATTTGTTTACTTTTTTAATTTGATTTACAAATGGGTTGTTATTAATCTAGATTTCTTTGATTGGATTTGGAATGATATTTTAATTTATCTTCTGGATTGTGAAGGTGTTGATTTGGATTTAGAAGAATCAAATTGAAGAGTTGCATCCCAAGTTTGGAATGATGAAAAAAATGCCAAGTAGAAAGCAGTGATCTTTGGACGCGATTTCTGGAGCGATGGAGATGAATCTGGAAAATCCAAGACATGGGTTTTGTGTAGAAGGTGCCCAATTAGTTTGTCATGGCGCAGAATCCTTAGAAATTTCATCATTTGGGAGAAACGACTGGTTCTTCAAAATGGATTTTCCCAGATTTTTCTCATGGACGGATCCGGCAAATGAAACAACTCAGCTAGTTAGCTCAGCATTTGGGGAAATGGATCTGACCTTTTCTTATAATTTTCCCTATATAAATACCTACCTTCAATGATCTGATGGGGGAGTGCTTGATAGAGATGGAAAGATTTCTCTTTCAGAACTGAGGAGACGCTGACAAGATTGATGATAATTTGAGAGCTCAAATCAGCAAGGAGCAATTGGACATGCCATGTTTTGCAGACACTATAATTTCTTGCAGTTGTGTTAAATATAGTAAAGTTTCTCCATATGTCTTCTTGTTTGCTTATCAAGTTTATTTGATTAGTTTGATGATACTCTAAGTTGATTATTAATTACTATTTATTAATTTGCAATCAATTAACAGTTCTAGATCTGGAGTTTTGGTTTATCCTGATTCACGATCTGGATTTACAAATGTGTTGACTAAGTTTATTTATGCAACATGTTTATTTATTTCTGCAAATAATTTACAATCAATATTAAGTTCATGCTAATTTTTAAATTGGGAAAAGAACAACAGGATATTCTTGGATGTGCTCAAATCTTTAAATTGTTATCAACAATTTTCATTGTTTGATCATACTTTGAAGTAATAGGTTAATAATCTGGTTTTACATTTCTATTAAGTTGGTGAAATAACTTATTAAAACACTAACCAAGTTACCCTGCACATAAACAAGCTTTCATCTTAGAATAAGACTAACTTAGATTAGTTTCCTCTTCTGAAATAGGTTAGCTTAGCTTAGCTTTACCATTTTCACACCTTTTATTTTCCTTGATTGGAAAATTGACCTAACGGGTCAAATCACCAACTCTTAGAGTGCCAGCAGAGGCCGAATATCCATGGAGGATCACCATACCAAACAGGTTGGGGATAGAACTGCCCTTGCGTAGGGCCTTTCGAAGCCTTTCAACTTGGGTTTTCTTCCTATGTTGGGAGCCTTGGAACCATTCCAGCACCTTTGCATCTAACCTACACACTTGAGGCTTCAACAAATGGCGTTAAAAGGAGGGCCGCCATCCGACATGTAAGGTCATTTGAGATATTTTAATCAGATTATTTTATAATGGCTCCGGCCCAAGATTTTGTATTTAGTTTTTTTTCTAGACAAAATAGTTTTCATCTTCAAACAAATTTGCTGAAGCATTTGATAGAGGTAAAATTCGATGGTGAAGGAGAGATATTAGCACAAGGACATGTTCTTCAATTTATTCATAATTGTTTGCTTAACAAAATTTTGGATCAAGATGTTTTGTGTAGATTGTTTTCCTTCACATACGAAGGACGAGTCAAAGAGTTGTTTGTAACCTTATCTTCTGCCTCTGTCCATTCTTTTAAACATTTTTTTGATATTTTTATACTTTCTTTTGGACATTACGACTTTGTTACATTATGCAATGAATGGAAACTACTCACTTCAAAAGAAGGTGAATCATTAGAATATTTTGCAATTCGAAATTTTAATCTCTATTGTAGATTTCCTTTTATAGATCGTCCTATAATACTTGAATGGTTTCAGCACACTATCTCTATTTTACATGAATCTGATCAATTAGTAGATGATAAATCTGAATTATACATTGATAATCATCCACCTTTTGGTTTAGATTTACATGAAGAATATAAGGATTTAAAAATTATAGAAATGAATTCCTTCTCTTTTTTAGATATGGATCATAATCAATATGATGATTGAGATGAATTAAATGTTGATATGCCCATGTCTATTTCACATGAAATTCAAAGTCTAACTAATCATGAAGGAGATTGTTTTTCTTTAGAAGATTCTTCTAAAGTAAAAGAGAATAGTTATGATCATGATATCGAATAATCCTCTTCTAGAACAATTAAAGAGATTCAAGATTCTGATATTTTAATAGATCTTGAATCAACTGATTGTTCTGAAATTTGTGATATGTTTTCCCAATTACCATTTTCTGACTTAAGTGATTCTATAGAAGAACATATTTCACCAAATGATGATACTACATTACAAGAAAAAGTAGATCCTAATTTGAAACCTTTCATACATATTTATTTTGAAGAGAAAATATCTCTTAATGAATCTCGATCTCAAAATATTCTACAAAGAGATGAATTCCATGCACTTATTTTCTCTTTATACTTGTCTTCATATCTTGATCTATTTGATAACAATGGCATTCAATCATATATTTCAGATTCCAATTCTCCATTGTTAAATCTTAAATAGGTACAAGTTGATTATGAGATACATGAAGAAGAACAAGAAGATTCTTATCTTTGTCATCAATCTATGTTTTCTTGTCGTTCTTTTTCGCTGGAAATGAATACTATTTCTAATGATAATTTTCAGAATTTTTCTTGTTATGATTCATCATTCAATGAAGAAACCTTTTCTTCTTACAATCAAATACTTGATGAAGAAGAATCTTATCAGGATGTTAATGATACTAGTTCCATACTTTCAACATCTGATATCTTTAATTCTTCTCAAGTAAATACTCAAAGACAATTAGATCTCTTTGAAAATTTTCAATTTAATCAACCAATTTATGATGATTGTTACATTGATAAATTAGAACAAATTGGATCTGATTTTGTTGATCTTACTCAAGAGAATATTCCTAAGGAGAAAATTGTTGATGAAGAATTTTTGGATTCATATAATACTAATGTTGATTTTCTTTCAAATAATCCATTTCATCGCCTAAATCTTCCAAACTCTTTCTGTCATTCTTTTGATTTTCATTGTACATACCATGATTGGGTTGTTGATTGGCTTGAGAAATCTTTCTTAGCAAGATTTCATCATTATGGTAAGACTCCATTCTCTTCATTTGTACATAAATCTCATTTTATTTGCTTTAAATCATTTTTTTTTCATTTTTATTTTCAAGCATTCATGTCATGCTTTCTGATTATTCACATCTTCCTTTTTGCAAGTTTCCATATGCTTCCATGGTTGCATTGGAAATTCGATTATACTTAGTCTTGTTTACTTTTTAGAGTAGTGTAGGAGTAGGTGTAGAATAGATTAATTTTGATAATTTCTTTAATAATTAGATTATTGTTTTTTGTTTTCTTCAATAAAGTATTTGCAGCGACAAGCCAAGTCCAAGTTAGAAACGACACTTCTTCAGATGTATTCAAGGAAGTACTTTTGTCTTCTTCCATTAAGCATTTCTAGAAAGACAACTAATTTCTTGTAATGATTGAGCTTCATTGGAGAAGGTAAGCTCTCTGCATCTCAGCAACTTTCTGAATTTTATTACTTTTGCGATTTTATAAATTTATCTAATGAGAATGAGAGATGCAGAATTTTTATCACTACTTTCAAAGGAAGAATTTGGAGTTGGTATGAATTTCTACCAGCTAAATCTATTCATTCATTGAAACAATTCACATAGTTATTTCTTAGTGCTCATGAGAAATATAGTTACATAAAACTTGGTTTTGAATTAGAAAATCTTCGTAGATACAAAGATGAATCTCTTGATGATTTCTTTTCCAAATTTATATTAATATGTTGCACGTGTCATGAGAGACACCAACTTTCTGAAAGGGACACAATTGATTGGTTTTTCCATCTTAATTATCTCTGATACACTTGATTTGGAAAAGAATGATAAATCTGAAATTAATGACGTGCATATTGATGATTATCTTAGTTCATCGGTCGATGTTGATTTAGGATCTAATCTTGTTAATTCCACTCAAAATAATGAAATTGTTGTGCATGCACAAGAATTATGATTTTGTGATACACAGTTTCTGGAACAAAAGAATAAGGATTGCAATTCAAATCTTATGTTAAGTAATGATAATAAAACTCTTGTTATAAATGATGCGGTGGAAGAAGAATTAAAGATTTTGGATCCTGCAATTGGATGTGCTAATGATGATTGTATTATTGATATTACATTATCCTCTTCTCATGATCAATCAGGTTTCCTCATTTAAAATTGATTATTAGATCATATTTTTACTAATTATGTTTCTCTTGAAACAATTAATGAAAGCTATTTTATCACTAGAGAAGCATTTATTTTTTTACATTCTGAAACTTATTTCTCTTTGTATCCAAATATTTTTTCCGTTCAAATATTACATGTGTATTTTAATAATTTTCAAACTGATATTAGGTTATGGTCAGATTTTGATGGGATACAAGTCTTTTAAGAATGAGGGCCATATTTATGTTCAATCTGGTTTATCTCTAAATTACGATTAAGAGGACAATAATATTTTTAGTAACATTACTCATGTAATAGATGGATCTTCATATATTTCATCTCATATCATTAAGGATTATGATTCAGACTGTAATATGGAAAGGGATACAATATTTTCTCATATTGTATTAGATATTGGTCTATTTCATTGCAACATGATGACCACATCTGGATCTAATGTCATTAATTCTAAGCTTAAGATTGAAGGACAAAATGAGATAATTGATTTTAAGATGACACCAAATTGTCATTTTGTTCCTTTCCAATTTATTAATGACGATATTGTTTTGAAGAATTCATTCTCCACCGAATCCCTTTCGCATTTTCTTTTTCTAATCATATTCTTGATTAGATTCATTTTAGTTATGACCCTCATGAGATATCAGTTCTCTCTATGAATGCATTACAAACATCATATCACTTCCAACATGATTTTTATGATCTAATTTTTGGTTGGTTGGAAGAATCATTTATCAAAAAATTTCCATATCATCCTTCTTTCTTTGAACATAAGAAAATTGATTTGGTTTGTCCTTTGTTTCCATTTGGAGAATTGCGATTTCCAATGCTGATACATAACTTGTTTTCTTTTGCAGGTTTCAAGTTACATAAATGGTTACATTGGAAATATGACTTCACTTAGTTTGGTGATATTCAACAAGTAGGATTTAGGGATAAGTTATTTAATTTTGGTTTAAAGTTTTGTTAATAAAGCAGTTGTGATAATACGTCAGTTTCAAAACTGAAATCGAGGCTTCATCGAAGGCATTCAGGAAAGTATTTTATCTTTTTTTACTTTTCATTATTCATGCTCTTGTTTATCATTGGACTTACTTTAAAACATTCATGTTCAAGTTATATCTTCATTTTCTAAACTATAATGACTTTGTCATGAAATGTTTTGAGACAACATTTTCGTAAAAGTGCATAAATTTTCATTCTTTCCTAATATGAAATGGAATAAAAGAGTCTTCTTAATTTCATAACTGCACATTTTAATTTAGTTTAATCTTTAGGCTTCTTTATTTGTTTTCAATAAAAAACCTGATTGAATCTAATGTCTCATGACTTATTAAAACAAGACTTTTTAGTCACTAATTGTTCTTTTAGTAACTAATATAGTTGTGAGATTTTGATTTACTTTTGGTTCCAATTGTATATATATGTTTGATTTTATCATTCCCGCATTTTCTTTTCTTGCTGGTTTATTTTGAGTTTTTCATGATTTTCATCTTTTAAAATAAAAAAGATTATCACTCTTTTTCAGTCTTGAAATCTTATCTATAAAGGAAACCTTTATAAATGTTTTTTGTTTGCTGGAAATCAAATGTTTTGATTAGTTAATCCCTGATTGTGAAAAATCAATAATATACTGTGCTAATAAATCTATTCAAATCTTTCTATCATTATCCTTAGAACTTTATCTTTAACTCAACATAAACATATAAGTTTGAAATTAATTACTTTTAAGGGAATCAGTTTCGAGAAAGAAGTTTTAATCTGTAAATATTAGTAAATCTATAGATTTCTTACACCATCCTTACTCTTAAGGAGTATAGTCGCTTCCCCACCCATTAAATAATCTCTTATGAGATTAACATTAAACATAGCCTAATCGTATTCTTTAACATCTCTGGAAGTGAGCTGGGAAACAGGAGGTCTTATCATAAGCCGACCTGCTCATGGTCATGCCTTCTTATGGAATGACTTTATCAAAATCTGGTCACCAAGCCAGGATACAAGCTTGTAGCCACACAAACGGTTGCAAGACGGGGGGTCTCATGACGAGCTAGCCCTCTCATTATCTATATGTTGGTGTGAATGACATTGTCACAACCTAATCGCCAAGTCAGGACAATGGTTTCCAGTTTCCTTCCAAAGATGCAAATCTTTAACAAGGATTGATTAGCTTTGTATATTTAATTAGTAGATGGGATAAAAGCAACTTATTGGGTTAAAAGGCATCTCTGTTGTGGCTATAGATGCCGGCTGGCTATAGGGTCCTGCCTGTGGTATTGGAGTCATTTCTTAATACTATGTCTTATATGATTAGTTTGATTTCCCGAGGTTAATTCCCAGTAAAGTTCTTGGTTCCTACATCTTGTGAATAATTTATTTTGAAAAATGATTTTATCTTTAAAAATTTTTTTTGGATAATGATGGAATGACTTGGATGTTTTAGAAGCTTTGAAGTCTGATCAATACTATATCATTCAGTGATAATGCTATTCAGATTATTTGAAATTTAGTGTTAAAAGGCATTTCATTTTTATTCCTAATTTTAATGGATTTCAAAACTGTAAGGAAGAGATAACTGCTTCATCCCAGTGTGTCGCCATTTGTCGTGGCCACAATAGATCCCATGCTTAGATGAAGCATGGGAGCCCCATTTTTGAATAAACACAAAGGTAGTGGGGTGAGTTTTCTTGTAAATATGAGATTTTGGTTTTTATCCCTAAGATCCCTTACCCATACATTTGTTCTGTGTGTTTTCTTCTTTTCGTTGAAAATTTCTAAGTGTTTCGGTCTGGAGGAAGTCTTAAATTTTGAGTAATTTTTCATTAGATTTCTTCAACCTGAAACTCAAAAATTCAATAACCCAAAACCCAGAACCCGCAAGTGCGAATTTCGGGATTTCATTTTTCAGTCTTTGGTTTTGGCCAACCCGTAACCCGACAGGTGCAGGTTGCGGGAATCCTCTGTTAATAATTTTCGGAATTTTTCATCCCGAAACCTGAAACCCGCAATTGTGGCTTTCAGATTTCGAAAATCTATTTTACCTTAGTGGCGTTGTGTGTTCCCGAAACCTGACACCTGAAAATGCCGCGTTTTGGGATTTGGGAAAGCCGTTTTCCTTTTTGCAATTATTTCCATTTTCGAAACCTGGAACCTGCAAATTTTGGGTTGCGGCTTTTGGGAACTTATTTTCACCATCGTTTTAGCAGTTTGCGATCTCGAAACCCGCAATCTGCAAGTTTTGGGTTTCAGCTTTCGGGAGTCGTAATAAAACTTTGTGAATAAACCCTCACAACTTGACCTCGCAGCCGCAAGATTTAATCTTGACCATTGATTTGTCTTGATCCCGTGGATGAGATTATACTGCGTGATTTGAATAATTATTTGGATTGTTTCCATTTTTACTTATTTGCTTTTGATTCATTTGAGTTGGTTTTTATCATTTAATTTGGTTCCATGATCTTGGTGGTTAATTTATTATGTTGTTCTCCACATACCCCACCTAGACTTGGTCTTCACTGCACAAACTGATTATTCAAGATGATGGCTGGTTGATTACCTTCATTTTGGGATTGTGATTGACCTTATGGTTTTCTTCTCTTATGATTTTGAATATTGCATTAGTATGGTATTTGAGCTTTATAGAGTTTTATTTTACTTTTGCATGCCTAGAATCATAATGTAAATATTGTAAATAATCTTAGTCTTTAGGTTTGTTTGCTTATATTAGTTTAATATTTTTAATGTTTAAATTAAACTTATTGAAATCTTTTAAATATTCATGGTCATGCTTTGACTTTCATTAACTTAATTTGTGTATTTCATTAAATACATATATTAAACTTATACACAATTTGATGTTATGAAAATTAAAAAAAACACATGTTTTAGATTGTTTGGGTTCTAATTTCTCTAACTTCAATGAGATTTGCTTTTATGATTATTTGAAAATTAGTGAGATTAAAATTCAACATTCACGAATGTGAAATTAACTTGATCATGGATAAGTCTTTTATTTTCAATAAGCTAATTTGATCTTGAAAATATGTTTTCCATTTTGCAATTTAAAAATATTTTCATTTATTATTGTGCAAAAGGAAATGTTGTTATTCTTTTCTTGGTTTTTTATTCCTGGAAAATGATTATGTTAGGAACCTATTTATGGAATTCATTAACTCTCCTATATTTTAGGAGTGAGTCTTTTCCTATATATGTAACTTGTTTCCAACATTTATTTTCTTAAGAAAAAACTTGTAAATAGTTTCAGTTTTTACTTCTAGGTTTAGGGTTTTTAGATATTGCATTTTCTTCGTAAATAATCTCTATATTTTCTTTCTGAACTGTTATCTATTGATATTTCATTACTTCGTTCAATAAATATTTTTTTTTCATTTTTCCAAGCTTTGCAAGTATTTTTATGCATTTTCGGGATGTGGAAAATGCTATTTTTTTTACTTTAAACGTTGTTTTCAAACATGAAACCCAAAATTCTGGGTTGCGAATTTCGGGAATACATTTATTTTGCAGTTTGTAATGTGTAAACCCGAAACGCAAACTCAAAAATTTCGGGTTGCGGATTTCAAAAACACATTAATTCTTTATTTTTGCAATATCTAAACCCGAAACCCGAAATTTCGGGTTGCGGGTTTCAGTTTTTCACTTTTTCATTCATGCATTTACGGACCCTAAGTTTATCTTAGGTTATATTTTAATTAAATTTTGGGTCCGTGAATTTTGACAATTTTATTCACGTAGGATTTTTAATTTTGGTTTTGATTTTTGTTTTCGATTTTGATTTATTTTTTACAAATTCGAAATCTCCACTCGACATGTGATTTCGGATTTTGTTGGGAATATTAATTTCAGATTTTTTGTTTTAAGTTTTATTCATTTGGAAAATAATTAATAATGGATTTCAATTATTAAATAAATCGCCATGATTCATTCAACAATTAAATCAACGGTTGCTGAGTCTTAACTTCCAACAGCCATATCTTCCTGTGATAGCCCGTTGGAAAGCTGGAAGGATGGGGAATTATTTGGGAAGGTTATTTTTTCTAGATGAATAGCTTAACCACCCCAAAAATCTGCATGAACAGTCAATTTCAGATTTGCATAAGATTTGTTTACTTTTTTATTTTGATTTGCAAATGGGTTGTTATTGATCTAGATTTCTTTGATTGGATTTGGAATGATATTTTAATTTATCTTCTAGATTGAGTAGGTGTTGATTTGGATTTAGAAGAATTAAATTGAAAAGTTGCATCCCAAGTTTGGAATGATAAAAGCCATGCCAAGTGGAAAGCATTGATCTTTTGACGCAATTTCTGGAGCGATGGAGATGAATCTGAAAAATTCGAGACGTGGGTTTTGTGCAGAAGGTGCCCAATTAGTTTTTTTTTTGTGCAGAATCCTCAGAAAGTTCTTCATTTTGGAGATACGAATGGTTCTTCAAAAAGGATTTTCCCAGATTTTTCTCATGGACGGATCTGGCAAATGAAATAACTCAGCTAGTTAGCTCAGCATTTGGGGAAATGGATATGATCTTTTCTTATAATTTTCTCTGTATAAATACCTACCTTCAATGATCTGATGGGGGAGTGCTTGAAAGAGCTGGAAATATTTCTCTTTCAGAACTGAGGAGACGCTACCAAGATTGATGATAATTTGAGAGCTCGAATCAACAAGGAGCAATTGGACATGCCCTGTTTTGCAGCCACTATAATTTCTTGCAGTTGTGTTAAATACAGTAAAGTTTCTCCATATGTCTTCTTGTTTACTTATCAAGTTTATTTGATTAGTTTGATGATGCTCTGAGTCGATTATTAATTACTGTTTATTAATTTGCAATCAATTAACAATTCTGGATCTGGAGTTTTGGTTTATCATGATTCACGATCTGGATTTACAAATGTGTTGAATAAGTTTATTTATACAACATGTTTATTTATTTCTGCAAATAATTTACAGTCAATATTAAGTTCATGTGAATTTTTAAATTGGCAAAAGAACAACATGATATTCTTGGATGTGCTCAAATCTTTAAATTGTTATCAACAATTTTCATTGTTTGATCATACTTTGAAGTAATAGGTTAATAATCTAGTTTTATATTTCTGTTAAGCTGATGAAATAACTTATTAAAACACAAACCAAGTTACCCTGCACATAAACAAGCTTTCATCTTAGAATAGGACTAACTTAGATTAGTTTCCTCTTCTGAAATAGGTTAGCTTAGCTTAGCTTTACCATTTTCACACCTTTTGTTTTTCTTGATTGGAAAACTAACCTAACAGGTCAAATGTCATGTCCCAAATTTGGTATTGGGTCAAAATGGCCTAATCACATTGGCCCTATTCATTAGAGTTTGTCAAATTGATGCTAAAGGTCAAATAATTGCCAAGGAGGAAAATTACTAGTTTCCTAGGTTTGGGGTGGAAGCTTTGGGATTTGGAATAATGGGGATAATAAATGATGTTTGAACATTAGAATGGCATAAATATTTAATAAAGGAGATAAATAAATATATACAAGTGAAAATCAAAGTGGCATTTGATCATGAAGACACATGGAGAAAGTGGGACCCACATATGGCTAGATTTCCCCACTACACTTGGCACATTCTCTCACCAATTCGAATTCAAGGTGAATGGTAACATACTTGGGGGAGTCCAAAAGGTATTATTCATGGCATGACTCATCCAAAGTCGAAATATAGAGGAAGAGTAACTCCCATGGAAGAGGAAGAGGCAATTTGGAGCTAGTGAGACACTTGGGCTAGATTCCCTAGCTCTATGACAACAATGATGACGATGCTATGACACCTATGACACAAATCAGACCTGAAGGCTGACATATGACATATATGACATGTCAGGGCTAAAAATAGACTCCAAGAGGGCGCTCAAGGGTGTTAGGGCAGCTAAGATGCTTCCACATGTGATTTGGTGGAAGTGGGAGACTAGGAATTGTTGTACAAGTGGCGTTCTTTGGAATCTCTTCCCAACTTGAGTTGGCATGAGTCTCTTGGAAGGAATTCGACCCATGGAGGACATTAGAAGTTTATAAATGTCAATAACAAAGAATGAAACCATCTTTTGATCATTTGTAGAATTTGCAATTGCATTTGTGAAGAGGGAGAGCTAGTGGATGACTAGTTTCTTGCCTTAGCCAATTTCGAGGGTGAAAGATTCCCATCCAAGTTGGCAATTGGAAAGGCCATTCAGACCTTTCATTTGGAGCTTTAATGGAGTCTTTATTTGCAGGTGTAAGCTACAGGGCAGCTCATGGTTTCTTCTATTGCAGCTCGCTCCTTCAACCATTTCCAGTTTTGATGGCATATTCTTGATCCTTGAGGGAGGGCGTTTTTGGTGAGCTATTGTACTCTTTGGGGGAGCTTCTAATGCCCCATTTCTTTTTTAATATGAATTAAATACTCTGTTCTTCATCTCCAGAAATTTTCAGGTCGAAATTCCAAGTAGAAATGTATAAATCTCATTTTTAATGGAAGAACAATGCCATTTCCCCACTACCTTGTTGTGAACCAATGTATTGATGATGATTTCGAATGAATGGATGATTCTATGATGCATTTGTGATTAATGGACTGCCATGGATGTATTTTACAAGTTTCATGTACTGTACTTGAGCATTTGAAGTATTTTTACTCGGTTTAATTGCATTGGGAGAAGAAATAGTGCCATTTCCCCAAGGGTCGAATTGGTGATTTTTGCAGTTGAATGGGAGAGGGTGAGAACAGTTGTAATAAACCATTAATGGTGCATATGATACCTTAATAACATAATTAACACATTACATACCTCTGTTCATAAATTTGAGTTGGTTTGGAGGCATTTGGGAAGCCATTTTCAGTACTTACCTTAGGGGGATTTGAACCCCAAATTACTAGTAAAATTGCATACTTGGTCCAGAATCTTAAGAGAGTTTGCAGAGGTATTTTGGTGGCCATATGTTATCCCTGAACATCATATTCAATCCCTAATATCATTCATACACCTTCCTTGAATATTTGAAGGCATTTGGAGTCAATTTGAGACCTAGAGACCAATACTAGTCAAAGGGAAATCACTAGTAAAGTTACCTACATTGATCAGAATTGAAAGAGTATTTGCAGAAGTGTTTTAAAGATACAAAGGCATCCCTGAAACACATATTTATGCTCTAATATCATTCATATACCTTCTCAGAAGATTTGGGATCATTTGGGGCAAATTTGGGACCTAGAGATCGAAACTAGTCAAAGGTCGAACCAAGGAAAAAAGTGGAAAATTGCAATTTTAATAAAATTCCTAACAAGGGACATTACAGTGGTATCAGAGCATGGTCCTTGCACCTGTGTATTAGGTACATACATTCAAGAATAATTGGTAGCCATGTCTTACTATTATGATGAATCCTATGAGTACAATTCTTATGATGAATATGCAGATGCTTATGAGCAATATGAAGCAAAATGTGAATGGTATGAGGAAAAGGTGCCATCATGCAACACTTCTTACAATTTCAAGAGAAATGAAGATTATTCTTATGACTTTAAATCTGATGAATATGAATGTGTCACACCAACCAAGGATAATTCTATGAGTGAGTTCCAAAGATGGAGAGCAAATTATAAAACCTTGCCCCAGCAATATAAAAAATATCAAGAATATCTTGCTTCAAGCAAAAATACACAAAATGCCATGTCTTTTGAGTACTATGCTGAACATGTTTTTGAAAATAGGCCCAAAAATGAAGATGTGGAGTTAGTGAAGAAAGGTTTATGCCCTTCTTGTAAGAACCCTTGGAGCGAGTATCATATATGTGTGCATGAAATGATGTCCTCTTTGATGAGAGCTTTTGAGATTTATTCAAGAAGGGATTCCAAATACACCGATCCTAAGGAAAACAAGGGGAAAAATGAATCAGCTTGCTTGAAGGAGAAAAATGAAGAGACATCACAAGAGCATGAAGAAGATTCTATTGAAAATATGGAAGATCATTTCGAGACACCTTCTAGCTTATACATGAACGAAAGAGCATCTACTGATGGATGCTTAAACTATGAAGGAGTACCTACTGATGGGTGCTCACACCTCTATGTTGGTGACATAGAGATCACTTTTGAAAGTGTTGCTGCAAGCCCAAGTTCCATTAAGCATGATAATGAAGACCTTGTAGCAGTTGAAGAAGAACCAAGATCAACTTCCCCATCACCACTTGAGCTTCATGAAGTTGGTCCAAGCAAAAATGAAGAAGATGAGGAGGTTCATTTGCAAGAGCCTCATTTTCTTGAAGGGTCCTTAAAGATGAATGAAAAAAAGATCCAAGAGTTCCTCAGCATTCTCCATGAGACTCAAACATTGGTGTCAAATTCTTGTTGGAGAGCTACTTCATTGGAGGAAACATCCTTCCTTGAAGATATGGAGAAGATTCAAAGAGCAATGTGCCACATCAAAGGTAATTTCATGTCTTTGCTTTTTGATAGAAACCATTTGTTTGAGCTTAATGAATTGTTACATGATGCATACTTGAAGAATAATGAGGATATTCATAAGCTCACAATTCAAAATGAGCAACTTCTTGAAAAGTTGCAAGATACTTGTTTTTCCTCCTATGTTTCAGATTGTCAAATGGTAGATTGTTTGGAGGATTCTCATGACATGGTGGATCATGAGAAATGTGAAAATTTGAATGTTCTTGATGTGTTTGGAGATGAACTGGAAGAGATCCAAACACTTGATGTGGTGGAAGAAGAATTTGAATTGCCTATTGATGAAGGTTGTGCAATTTTTAAAGAAGAGCATGATTCATCTACATTGGAACCAAACTATGACAAAGAGTTCACACTTTTGAAGGAGCTGCATGATACTACCCATATGGATCCTCCCCATGATGAAACTTCTGTACTTTTTGATCATTTGGGTGATTTGGTTCATTCTCCTACATCCTACAATTCCATGTTTTGCAACATTAGTCTCAATGAAGTATGGGTGAAAGGGTTCTTTTTGATGGTGCCACATGAGGAGTATGATATGGTTGGAGCACATTCTTATTCACATTTGCAGCAGCATACTTTATTACTTTATGATGATGCACATCTACATGGATGCACCTATGATATGCATTTGAGTCACTTGAAGACTCATGGTTTTTCTTGCTCAACACTTGATTCATTTGATGTTGGAGGAACTTCATCCAACACTTGGGTGAATAGATTTATGATTGGAGAACATTTTTGTTGGAAGCCACATACTTTGTTATATCTTTATGATGATCACATTCAGGGATGTATGGGTGAGACTTCTTTGAGTCATTTGAAGTCTCCTTGTTTTTTCTGCTCATTATTTGGTTCAGATTTTAGTGGAGATTCTTCATTCACTTCTTGGATGAAAGAATACATGGCTGAATATTTTGATGCATATCACATCCTTTTGGAGCAGCTTTATAGGACATGGGATCCTCACCTATGTCATTGGAGCAGATTTGATTGGTCACTTGAAGCTTGTATGCACTTGGAAAACGGTGGTCTACTTGCTTGGAGGTATAAGCACTTTCATGATTCTTTGATGAAGCACCTCCTTGATATTAATTTTCATTATGTAGTTATGTACTTTGATGATATATATTTTGTACTCATGATGTTTGGAAGAATGCATACAAGAAAATGGGATCCAGGAATCCTCTTATATGATGGTATGGGTTGGAGAGCACTCTTAATTGTTCAGGTGCAATACAAGCAATGGGACCCTGGAATAATTTTTACCTCATTGGTTTCAAATTTTTTGGGGAAACAAGCAGTATGGGAGATGGATTTCCCCACTTAATAAAGCAATTTTTATCAGAGTAGTGCAGCAGCAAGCATGTTGGTTCCTCTCTAAAATCTTCATGGAAACTGAAAGACTCAAGGTTGGGCAATTCAATGGCAACTTCAAAGAATTATACAGAAAGCAGGTTCTTCAACACCCATGTTTAAAATTGCTTGAGGACAAGCAATATTGGGAAGGGAGGATTTGTCATGTCCCAAATTTGGTATTGGGTCAAAATGGCCTAATCACATTGGCCCTATTCATTAGAGTTTGTCAAATTGATGCTAAAGGTCAAATAATTGCCAAGGAGGAAAATTACTAGTTTCCTAGGTTTGGGGTGGAAGCTTTGGGATTTGGAATAATGGGGATAATAAATGATGTTTGAACATTAGAATGGCATAAATATTTAATAAAGGAGATAAATAAATATATACAAGTGAAAATCAAAGTGGCATTTGATCATGAAGACACATGGAGAAAGTGGGACCCACATATGGCTAGATTTCCCCACTACACTTGGCACATTCTCTCACCAATTCGAATTCAAGGTGAATGGTAACATACTTGGGGGATTCCAAAAGGTATTATTCATGGCATGACTCATCCAAAGTCGAAATATAGAGGAAGTGTAACTCCCATGGAAGAGGAAGAGGCAATTTGGAGCTAGTGAGACACTTGGGCTAGATTCCCTAGCTCTATGACAACAATGATGAAGATGCTATGACACCTATGACACAAATCAGACCTGAAGGCTGACATATGACATATATGACATGTCAGGGCTAAAAATAGACTCCAAGAGGGCGCTCAAGGGTGTTAGGGCAGCTAAGATGCTTCCACATGTGATTTGGTGGAAGTGGGAGACTAGGAATTGTTGTACAAGTGGCGTTCTTTGGAATCTCTTCCCAACTTGAGTTGGCATGAGTCTCTTGGAAGGAATTCGACCCATGGAGGACATTAGAAGTTTATAAATGTCAATAAAAAAGAATGAAACCATCTTTTGATCATTTGTAGAATTTGCAATTGCATTTGTGAAGAGGGAGAGCTAGTGGATGACTAGTTTCTTGCCTTAGCCAATTTCGAGGGTGAAAGATTCCCATCCAAGTTGGCAATTGGAAAGGCCATTCAGACATTTCATTTGGAGCTTTAATGGAGTCTTTATTTGCAGGTGTAAGCTATAGGGCAGCTCATGGTTTCTTCTATTGCAGCTCGCTCCTTCAACCATTTCCAGTTTTGATGGCATATTCTTGATCCTTGAGGGAGGGCGTTTTTGGTGAGCTATTGTACTCTTTGGGGGAGCTTCTAATGCCCCATTTATTTTGTAATATGAAGTAAATACTCTTTTCTTCATCTCCAGAAATTTTCAGGTCGAAATTCCAAGTAGAAATGTATAAATCTCATTTTTAATGGAAGAACAATGCCATTTCCCCACTACCTTGTTGTGAACCAATGTATTGATGATGATTTCGAATGAATGGATGATTCTATGATGCATTTGTGATTAATGGACTGCCATGGATGTATTTTACAAGTTTCATGTACTGTACTTGAGCATTTGAAGTATTTTTACTCGGTTTAATTGCATTGGGAGAAGAAATAGTGCCATTTCCCCAAGGGTCGAATTGGTGATTTTTGCAGTTGAATGGGAGAGGGTGAGAACAGTTGTAATAAACCATTAATGGTGCATATGAGACCTTAATAACATAATTAACACATTACATACCTCTGTTCATAAATTTGAGTGGGTTTGGAGGCATTTGGGAAGCCATTTTCAGTACTTACCTTAGGGGGATTTGAACCCCAAATTACTAGTAAAATTGCATACTTGGTCCAGAATCTTAAGAGAGTTTTCAGAGGTATTTTGGTGGCCATATGTTATCCCTGAACATCATATTCAATCCCTAATATCATTCATACACCTTCCTTGAAGATTTGAAGGCATTTGGAGTCAATTTGAGACCTAGAGACCAATACTAGTCAAAGGGAAATCACTAGTAAAGTTACCTACATTGACCAGAATTGAAAGAGTATTTGAAGAAGTGTTTTAAAGATACAAAGGCATCCCTGAAACACATATTTATGCTCTAATATCATTCATATACCTTCTCAGAAGATTTGGGATCATTTGGGGCAAATTTGGGACCTAGAGATCGAAACTAGTCAAAGGTCGAACCAAGGAAAAAAGTGGAAAATTGCAATTTTAATAAAATTCCTAACAAGGGACATTACATCAAATCACCAACTCTTAGAGTTCTAGCGGAGGCTGAATATCCGTGGAGGATCACTATACCAAACAGGTTGGAGATAGATCTACCCTTGCGTAGGGTCTTTCGAAACCTTTCAACTTGGGTTTTATTACTCTGTTGGGAGCCTTGGAACCATTCCAACACATTTGCATCTAACATGCACAACCGAGGCTTCAACACCGAGATAAACCAAGAACCCATATAGAGGAAATTTTAGAAACATAAAAAATACCTAACAATTTGAAAAATATTCATATCATTGAGAATGAATTGACAAGTAATCAAACTTCTAATAGAAGAACCAAGGTTGGATGCAAATGGAATACAATCTATGCAATTTCTAATGAATACGGAGATCGATAAACACAAAAGAGGGAGTGAATCTAAAAAATATGTTCATGAATACAAAACCTATTATCTTGAATCACTTCATTAACAAACGCCACTCCTTTAAAGCCCTTTGGAAACTTGAAAGTGGGCGACAAAGTGCAAAGGTAACATTAACCAAAGCTAAAGCTATAGCCAATTCGTGAGCCTTTAGACAGTTTTAGAAAGTGCTTTTGACAACTACGGGGTTTTATGCTTTTAGTAAGCCTTACTTTCTTGTGTTTTTCAACTTGCCTTTAAGGAATTCTTTACGTTAAATTCTTGTGTAATGTCCCCAACTTGGAACTTTTCCCAATTCGGTCAATTTTCAAAACTTGGACTAGTGAAGCCTCAAAATGTCTCAAATGATCCCAAATGCTTTCGAACTATGTCTAGAGTGGATTGAGGTGTAATATGACACATTTATGTAGCTATTATAGGCATGGAAACTTCCAATATACTTCAACTACTTGCATTTACAATTAGAGAATGAAAGGAAGAATCACTAAGAAAATCTAGTTTGAAGACCCCAAGGATAGATGGCTCCAAAAGACTCTTTAAAGGATTTTGAATTGGTTCTGAAGGTATATGAAGGGTATTAAGAAATAAAAAGGAACCTGATCGGTGATTATAGACTAATATCAAAATACTTCTGCAACATCCATTTAACTTTAGGAGAAGTTGGGGAATTTTAATAGTCAAATCGAGGTTCAAAACCACCAAGGGTAGGGGACGAACATGGATTGTGATAGTGACATCAATACAATGATACATGGATAATGACATACAGGTACAAGGACATAGATACACGTATAGGTTGATGGAAACCGTGATACAATGGTAGAGGAGTATTGTTCTTCTTATTCATATTAGGGTGGCAAGATCGAGCAAGGATAGGAGATTGAAATCTCCTTTGGTTTGGTGCTTGTGATCTCAGGGAGTTGGGGATTCCATCCAGTTGGTGCTAGTAAAAATATTGATTTGGACTTTACTGAGGTCTGGAGTCTGTTGATGCCTCGAATATCGCAACATCAATAGTTAGGGATTCTCCCCCGCAAGAGATCCCAATTAGATCGTCCACCGTTTGGTGTAGGGAATCCATCCGGTTAACAGTCCAACTATCATCTAAGTTTTAAAGATTTGTTCATTTTACCAGATGCGGCCCGATCCACTGTTTATATTTTATATTTGAGAATGATATCCATGTGCCCTAAATTAAATGCATGCATTAAACAAATCTATTCTAAGCTAATTAAATCTAAATTAACCTATCCTTATAAGGAGCAAATTTAAAGGATGAGTAACAAACTGGAAATGCAACCAAGAACTCCACAGATAGATGTTAAATTGAATAGAAGCATTTACAACAGAAAACAAAGATTATCAAAGATAGCTCTGATAGAGACAAACATTCTATTACCCATTTAACATAGAAATTTTGCAAAGGAAATGAAACCATTCATAGCAAAAAATTAATTCACAATCGCTAGGAAAGATCTCACAGGAAATGTATGAAAGATGCAGAAATAGTTCAGCAATTATCCAACACGATCCCAAGCAACGTGCTGTACAGGCTTCCACAGGCCAAAACGATTTTCTTATTCATGTAGCTATAATAGTTCACATACAAGACAGAAATGTCCTTTCACATGCCAAAAGCCCCTTCTATTCCCTTCTAACCAGCTATATATAGCTTTACAACATGTGCTAGGAGATGCCACATATACCCTAACCGTTTACATTCTCTTAAACCGTTTACATTCTCTTAATTTGTCTTGTAGTGCTGATAATACAAAAAAGGAGAAATATACCAATTAACTTTACAAAAAGGAACGGGAGTTAAAACCCACAAGTCATTTTAACAATTCAAAGGTATACGCATAAAATAGAAACCAAAGAGGCATCCTGGATTTCATTAGTCAGACATTATCAAATGTGAGCTATCCCTGAGCTGGCTCCTTGGTTGACTTGGGTGCTTCTGAGACCTTTGGTGTTTCTTCTAAAACAAACGCTACTGCAGCAACTGGAACACTCTCTGAGGTCGAAGCTTGGTTGGCTGCCATTGCCCTGTCTACCTCTGCTATGTAATTTCCCCACTGATTCGCTTCCTTAACAATATTGACTCCAACCAAGGGAATCATAAATCTGAGAGACACTTCTTTCTTGGAAATCTCTTCTGCTAGGATAATCATTTCTACCATAGTGGCTTGGAGACTTTATTCTAGGCAGTGTTTATGAATAGTAGCCTGGCTGATAAATTGGTGCAGGTCTTCTGTGGTCAAGATGTCCAGCTTCTGCACATATTCGCTTTCTTCCTTGAGCCCCTCATTCAGGTCAGATAAACGTTGTGCTCTATCTGGGAATTCTTCTATCCTCTAAGGCATGGCCATCTGACAACTTTCCTGTGTGGTTCGTATTTTAGAATACAAATTCTTACACCGCTCATAAGTAGCTAGGGCTATGGTGTCCAACTTTACTCTGCAATCCTTAGAATAATCCAAGGTGCGCACATATGCTCTGTATTCAACAATAGAATTAAGGGGAAGAGTTGTTGGGAACTCTGATTTCCCTTCTCTCCACCCAATGTGTTTCTTAATCTCTCCACTGATGCGTGCATGCTTCCTCCTAACCCCGATGGCTTTGACATTGATTTCCTTTACCTTGGCCATTATTGCCTTTAATTTGTAGATTTCCTTTGATAGAAGTTCTTGGAAGCTGTAGGTCCTTCTTATTATCTCAGAGGATTGCTCGTGGAAGGGGCTAATGTCTCCCATTTTGTTGTTTGCTAGTTCCAATTTTCATTCTAACAATTCTTCCTTTTCTTCCAGCTTCTCAACGTTATCCTTTAAGTCATTGATTTGTTGAGCAGTATCAAACTTTTCAGATTCCAACTGTAGGTTACAGCGTTCAAGGTTTCTCTTCTCTATCTCCAAGGTTCTCATTTGTATCACCAAAGCTCTCTTTTCAGCTTCTAGATGCTGAAATCGTCTATTGAGTTCTTCCTTTTCTAAGACAAGGGTGTCACACTTTTCAACTATTAAATTTGAATAATTTTGTTCTTTGACCAGAGCTTCTTGCAGATGGTTGGCCCTATCCTTCTCTGATTCAAACTTGTCTGTTAATATGTTGACATTGTCGTCGGTTGCTAGAACAGCGGACACACAAATAGATGCCATGAGTTGGGGGTCATGTTGGGTACCTTGCATGACTGTGGTTTCATTCCTGGTGACGATATCTGGTTGAAAAGGATTCTTCATCCTGGTCATCGTTTCTTTAACAATGGATTTCCTCTTTTTGTTATAAGTGAACTTATCCCATTGGGATACCTTGCTATTTTTGGATGGTGTAAACGGGACGAGTGGAAGGTTTCTTATGGGGGAATTCATATCCACGTCTTGTATGTTTGGGCTTTTGGGGTTAGCATCCTCTTTGGATTTCTTTTCTTATCATTCTTTTCTTCATGCTTCTTCCTCCTGCTCCCTTCTTAGTGTGTCATCTTCTTCCTACTTCGCATTTCTTTCCAATCTGATCCTCTCTTCTTCTTGAATATTCTTTGCTTCAGCTTTAGCTATTTGGGATCTTAAAGTCTCTTCTTCTCGGAGTTTATCCTCTTTTGCCTTGTTGATTCTTCTCTCAACTTCCTCTTGTATTTTCTTGGCTTGTTCCTGGAGCCTTTGTTCTTCTTTCGAGAGAGCCTCAGTAGTCCCCAAGGTACCCATTTCTCGCTGCTGATCTATTTTCTCCACAACATTAGAGCTCGAGCTAGCTCCTCCTTTGCCAAGTTGACAAATCCGTAGCTCATCCATATTGCTAACCCCTCTATATAATTCCTCATCTTGATCATAATAGTTAGCATATTCAAAGGGAGTGGAGATTTCTTTTCAATGTTGTGCAGCTTTGCCTTGTCGATCATTTCTGTGAAAAATATTTTCCCCAAAATGAAATCTTTTCAACTCTATGACAAAAAATTCTGCCATCGTGATTTTTGAAAATTTGTAGGCCCCAACATAAAATGGTAAAGGCAGGAAGGAAGCCTTCTTGGCCTTATACAAGTTAATACCAATTCCATCAATGAATACTTGCCTCACTGCCTCCTTGTGAACTATATAATCCGTAGCATACCTAGGTAGGATATACGGGGTTTTGGAGCCTTCGTACATTCTTATGTAGGTACCTTCTGGCGAAAAATAGAAATCACCATATTTCTCCAAAACTTCCATGGCATTCTCAGATAGGCAGTTGGGTTCTTCATTAAACATTAATTCATAGAGGGGCATGATGAACTCTTCACAAATGAGTTTGTAATGCCTTTTGTAATTCTGAGCCAAAAATATTTTGTAGGCGACGAACTTTGAGCCATCCGCCGAGTTCCATATGCATCCCAACTTGGGAAAGGGGCATTTCGCCACAATACAATCTATCAAGTAAGATTCCATATAACATTATGCCATCCTCTCCATTAACCCTTCTCGTGCAGCCATTATAGCTGATGACAGGCTGTCTGAGAGAATATCAGCCTAGTTGAAAATTGTCCCTTTGAAAGCTACATAGTGGATGATGGGAACCCATTGCAGCATGAACATCATCCCATCGGGTCTTCCGAAGATTCTGCTCAACATGAGAGTGATCAGTCTGAAAGGGGGCCTCAGATTCTGAACTTCGTACTCCTCACTATCTTTTTTTCTGATTTGTTTGCCCGAAATTAACAGCTTCCTAGCCATGTCTATATTCTCCATCTAGATCTCTTCCAACCATGCATCATCAAGTTGCTACTGGGATTTGGGAAACTTGTAAGCCATTGAGATAGAGGATGGTGAAATGAGGCAAAATATTTTCCTTTGTTGTCTGCTATAACTCTTATCTCAGTGTTTGCATGCTGCAAAATCCATCCAATTACTTTCGAGCATGGGAATAGCTCTGGACGTGTGGCCACCTTTGATATACAAGAGTTTCTGATGTTCTGATATAAATATTATTCCTCAAGAAGAGCTTCAAGGAAGTCCCGATCTCTTATCATACGGTATACGTCTCCCCAGTTTACTTCTGGAGGCATGCCTGTGGTGCACTTGGTATCCTGGAATGTAGTTTCTACTCTTGTGCTTTTGTCAGTTGCCTTTGAATTTCTCTTGCCACCTTTGGCTGTTTTTGAAAAATCCTGTAGGCATACGGTGCAATGTCAATAATTCAAATTGATCATTTTATTCATACAATTGAGACCTAAATGCAATTTAAAAGACTCTTCAATTTAAACCTTTACATCACATGTTGTGCAAAACTAAAACTGCTTGAGTAGGGCACTATTTTACACTTATGAATAATGAGGGATACGCAATTCATACTGACAAACCGTAAGCATAAAGTGATTTCGAGTACCACATCCCAAAGCTCAAAACAACGTAAACTTCCATAGTTGGGTAAGAATACCAATGCATTTCATGTAAGGGTGATCGGGGCTAGTCTGGAGATTACAAAAAACTGACGGCTTAATGGGTGTTTAGGGCCCCGGGGATAACCACTTTCATACGATAACCGGACTTTGGTGCTTTTAAATGGAAAAAAGGCATGGGTTGCTCCGGCTATGGTTAAACTACACAACTTGACGTGAATAAGAAAACATAAATATAACCATGCACATAACATTCACCTTATCTACACAATCTAGTCCATGAGGCTTGACAGGGTACTTACCTCTTGAAAGAAGATGGTAGGTAGGCGTTGTCACCACGACGGAACCGGTGAGCCTGTTGTAGCAGGGGTTTGCAACCTTGGATGGAAATGGAGTGAGCGCACTAACCAATGGAAACAATGAAAACCCAACAAGGTTCATACCCTATATATATAAAACTGATACGTGCGAGATATTAATAGGGTGGTTGCAGGCCATTAAAATGGGGTTAAAGCAACGTACGAATGGGTTAAAGCAACCTTTTTCTCAATAAATGCGATTGCCAAAAATCAGAAAGACTTGGCTAAGGTCTCCATCTCCTGCGGAAAGAAAGGCTGAGTTTTCCCGCCGTTGCGGGAGAATTGTCCGAGCTTTTCCACAAAGGGGAAGTGTGCAGCTATGTAGTGGCTAATCTTAAGTGAGTTTACCAGCCTTTGCGGAAAATTTATCCGCGTTCTCCCGAAAAAGTGCCACTCTACCTTCCGGTGCGGAAGAGTTTCTTGAATACCTTTGCTACTACGAGAAAGATAGACGAGTCTTTCTGCCGTGGTGACTTATTCATAAAAATCCGATGGCTTGCGGAAGAGTTGGGAAAATTCTCCCACTGTTGCAGAGAAACTTGGTGAATTTGTTCCGCCGTGTGTCCACTTGATCAAAGGATTCGCCTTTTCGGAGGCTTTAAGATAAGTTTTCCCACCGCGGCTTGACTTAGTCTTTTTATTCTGTGGTTTTGGAAAGTTTGGACCAACTCTTTCATCGTTGTGGCAAGGTTATCTCAGAGCTTCCGCCATTGCGGCTCAAAGTCTTGAGTTTTACTTATTCAGAAAAACGAAAAAGCTCAAAGCAAAAGACTTTTCTTTAGGGAAACTAAGCATGGAAAGGCTTTAATGTACAAATATCCTTAGGAAAACTTCTTCTCAAAAACAAAGGAGGGGGCCCCAATATTTTCAAAAAATCTAGGAGGGTATGTTGTAGCAACGACAATTGGTGATTCATTGCCGGACACAGATCTCTGAAACGAAATTATCTCATGGTCAGGGAAGTTACAAAGCACTGATTGCATGTGCAATAGAATGTCTCCATAGTTCAGCTTCGAAGAATACAGTGATCACTTTTATCATAATGGTGATAAAGGGAAAGGCGGCTTTGACTCAGATTTATTTAAGACTCTCTAAGGGCCAAAGTGTGGGGTTTATTTTAAAATTCTGTCTTCCAGAAGCTTACTAGTATATGACTCCATAGGATCGTGACAATATCTCACAGACATATTTTTTTGTTCCTCATTCCCATGCTATTTTACATCATTTTGGATGTTTCTTTAATTGATGACTTTAGCCCCTTGGAGTCTTCCAAAAATAATTCCTTTTGCTTTTGATAATTGATATAAGTTCTTCAATCCAAAATGTCCTTTTGTGTGAGCGAGGGATTTGTTTGATTTCTGTCATGTCCCAAATTTGGCATTGGGTCACAATGGCCTAATCACATTGGCCCTATTCATTAGAGTTTGTCAAATTGATGCTAAAGGTCAAATAATTGCCAAGGAGGAAAATTACTAGTTTCCTAGGTTTGGGGTGGAAGCCTTGGGATTTGGAATAATGGGGATAATAAATGATGTTTGAACATTAGAATGGCATAAATATTTAATAAAGGAGATAAATAAATATATACAAGGGAAAATCAAAGTGGCATTTGATCATGAAGACACATGGAGAAAGTGGGACCCACATATGGCTAGATTTCCCCACTACACTTGGCGTCATTCTCTCACCAATTCGAATTCAAGGTGAATGGTAACATACTTGGGGGAGTCCAAAAGGTATTATTCATTGCATGAATCATCCAAGGTCGAAATATAGAGGAAGAGTAACTCCCATGGAAGAGGAAGAGGCAATTTGGAGCTAGTGAGACACTTGGGCTAGATTCCCTAGCTCTATGACAACAATGATGAAGATGCTATGACACCTATCACACAAATCAGACCTGAAGGATGACATATGACATATATGACATGTTAGGGCTAAAAATAGACTCCAAGAGGGCGCTTAAGGGTGTTAGGGCAGCTAAGATGCTTCCAAATGTGATTTGGTGGAAGTGGGAGACTAGGAATTGTTGTACAAGTGGCGTTCTTTGGAATCTCTTCCCAACTTGAGTTGGCATGAGTCTCTTGGAAGGAATTAGACCCATGGAGGACATTAGAAGTTTATAAATGTCAAGAAAAAAGAATGAAACCAGCTTTTGATCATTTGTAGAATTTGCAATTGCATTTGTGTAGAGGGAGAGCTAGTGGATGACTAGTTTCTTGCCTTAGCCAATTTTGAGGGTGAAAGATTCCCATCCAAGTTGGTAATTGGAAAGTCCATTCAGACCTTTCATTTGGAGCTTTAATGGAGTATTTATTTTCAGGTGTAAGCTACAGGGCATCTCATGGTTTCTTCTATTGCAACACATTCTCTAAACCATTTCCAGTTTTGATGGCATATTCTTGATCCTTGAGGGAGGGCGTTTTTGGTGAGCTATTGTACTCTTTGGGGGAGATTATCATGCCCCATTTCTTTTTTAATATGAATTAAATACTCTATTCTTCATCTCTAGAAATTTTCAGGTCGAAATTCCAAGTAGAAATGTATAAATCGCATTTTTAATGGAAGAACAATGCCATTTCCCCACTACCTTGTTGTGAACCAATGTATTGATGATTATTTCGAATGAATGGATTATTATCTGATGCATTTGTTATTAATGTACTACCATGGATGTATTTTACAAGTTTCATGTACTGTACTTGAGCATTTGAAGTATTTTTACTCATTTTAATTGCATTGGGAGAAGAAATAGTGCCATTTCCCCAAGGGTCGAATTGGTGATTTTTGTAGTTGAATGGGAGAGGGTTGGAATAGATACAATAATAAATTAATGGTGCACATGAGACCTTAATAAAATCCTTAATACATTCCCTACCTTTGTTCATAAATTTGAGTGGGTTTGGAAGCATTTGGGAAGCCATTTTTAGTACTAACCCCAGGGGGATTTGAACCCCAAATTACTAGTAAAATTGCATACTTGGTCCAGAATCTTAAGAGAGTTTGAAGAGGTATTTTGGTGGCCATATATCATCCATTAAAATTATATTCAATTCCTAATATCATTCATACACCTTCCTTGAATATTTGAAGGCATTTGGAGTCAATTCGAGACCTAGAGACCAATACTAGTCAAAGGGAAATTACTAGTAAAGTTCCCTACATTGGCCAGAATTGAAGGAGGATTTGCAGAAGTATTTTAAAGGTACAAAAGCATCCCTGAAATACATATTTATGTTCTAAAATCATCCATATACCCTCTCAGAATATTTGGGAGCAATTGGAGCAATTTGGGGACCTAGAGCTCAAAACTAGTCAAAGGTCAAACTAGGGAAAAAAGTGAAAAATTGTCATTTTAATAAAATTCCTAACAAGGGAGATTACAATTTCATGCTTAACATAAGGAGAAGAACCTATTTGGGTAGGTTTATTTGAACAACTTCCTTATTTTGAAAGTTTCCTTACTTTTCTCAGCCATGCTTTAATTGAGGTGAGAATTTTTGGAAACCAGACTCCTTGACATATGCCTTTTGGATTTACTTGCAACATGGGATCATTTCAAATACCATATATCTATGAGACATGCTTCCTCTCCATGGGTTTGCCATAGTTAACTTCTTGAGACAGCTATTAATGTTAGAGTGAATGGGGCCCTAAGATAGTCAGAAGGAAATGCTAGATCTTAGCTATCCGATAGGGATTATTTTGACCAAACAGAAAAGATGACCACTGCATTCTAGAAAACCGATCAGTGAAAGCAAAGTTACAAATATGTATTGCCTTTATCAGTGGGCTTCTTCATGACCATTCTTTTGAGTTTTCTGGAGTCTCATCTCTCAGCTACACCAAAACGGAGGTTAGCTTTACTTAAATAAAGGCCTTAATCAAAAAAGGGAACCAAACAAAACAAAATAAAACAAATCAACCTAACTAGCAAACTAAAAGGTAATCAAGGCAATTAAAACAAAACAAAACAAAAGAAACAAACCAAAAAAGAAAAAAGAGTGTTTTATTTATGTACAAGACTCCTTCAGAAATTACGCAAAGTATTGTTTCAAGGCGAGGCCATTGAGAGGGAGGTTTAGTTCCTCTCCTTGTAAATATTTCACTCTATAAGTTGATGGACCAAGCTTTTCAGAAATTTGGTAAGGGCCAAGCCATAGGTGCTGAAACTTTGTGTGCATTCCCTTACTGTCGTGTTGTTGTTCCCATTTGAGGACTAAGTCCCTTACTTCGAAAGCCCTCTTCCTGAATTTTCTTTTATCAAACCATCGTTTGACTATATCTTGGTGATGATGAAACCGTTCTTTGGCTTTTTCTTGTGACTCTTCCAATTTTAGCAGGGTATCAATCCTGGACTGTAGGGCTTGACTGCTAGAACCTTGGGAGGATTGGGCCAATTTCAAAGATGGGAGTAATATATTCGGAGGGAGAATAGCTTCCTTGTCATAGACCAGGTTGAAAGGGGAAGCTCCTAAGGCATTCTTGGGCATTACGCTGTCTGCCCATAGGCCATGAGGAAGAGTTGTGTGCCAGCTTCTTTGATTTCTTATCACAGTCTTTTTCAGGATTCAGATGAGATTTTTATTGGTAGACTTAGCTAAACCGTTTCCCTGAGGGTAGTAATTGGCTGAGTAATGCAATTTAATTCCTCTTTAATAAATGAATTCATTAATATCCATTGATGAAAAATAAGGTGCATTATAAAAAAATAGAGAAATTGGAACCCCAAACCTGGTTATGATGTTTTCTTCCAAAAAATTGATGACCGTATCCTCGTTAGCTTTCCGTAGGGGAATGGCTTCGGCCCATCTTGTAAAATAATCTATAGTAGTAAGAATGTAACGATGCTGCAGTGAGGAGTTCAGGTTTATTTCTCCAATAATATCTATACCCCATTGCTCGAATGGTTCAGTGATGATAACTGGCTGCAAGGGACCTGCTGCTTTAGGCAGCTTTCCAACACTTCTTTGACATACATCGCAATTTCTGACATAGGAATGAACATCCCTGAAGAGAGTAGGCCAATAGTACCCTACTCTGTGAATTTTGTGGGATGTAGTATCCCCGGAGTAATGTCCTCCAGTAGGTCCGTCATGTAGTTCTTTGACTACGTTAACAACATCTTCCCTTTCCAAACACCTGAGATAAATACCACCATAGTTCTTCCTGAAGAGTACTCCTTCAGTGATCTGATAAGCTGCTGATTTAAGACAGAGGGCTCTCCTTTGCTTTGGACTCCAGTGTTCTGGTAAGTAACCTGACTGTAAGTAATGCACCAGGTCTCTGTACCAAGACTCTGGAGCCGTAAAAATTGGACATACATCTATCACATTCATCTCAGCTTCATTCCTCCAATCTAGCTTTTCGTCAGTTGGTATTTCAGTAAGTAGCTTGCATAGGCCTTGAACTTTGATGATATTAGCCAGCCTGAATTCTAAGTTGTACTCTTGAAGAGCAGTAACCCAGTTTCCTCTCCTTTCTCTCAATTCTTTTTGAACAAAAAGGGATTTGACAGCGGGATGAGGCATTATGACTTTAGTTCTATTTTTCAAAATATATGGCTTGAACTGTTTTACTGCTTTAAATACTGCATATGCTTGCTTATCCATAGCTGGATAGTTCAGTTCAGTGCCTTGCAGACCAGTACTCATAAAAGTGATTGGGTATTCGTCTCTTGATTTTTCCTTTTGGGTGAGCACAACTGCGAGAGATTTATCCGAGGCAAATGTGTACATAATGAAATCTTTATCGAAGTTGAGACTTCTTAAAGAAGGTGCCTTAGCTATAGCAGCTTTGATTTCTTTAAAAGTGACTTTAACCATTTGTTGCAAAGGTTTAACAATCTGAGCGAAATCCGATACAAACCTTTGAACAAAGTTTATGGTGCCCATGAATGATTGCATGGACTTCTTGCTATGGGGCATGGGAATCTTATTGATAGCTTGAACCCTTTCTTGGTCTATTGAGATTCCCTCCTTGGAAATGATATGACCGAGAAGCTTTCCCTCAAGAACAACAAAAACGCTTTTCTTAGGATTTAAAGAGATGCCATACTTCCTACAGCGATCAAAGATTTGTTTTAGGTGGGAAACATGATCCTTTCTCTTCTTCGAAAAAACTGTCACATCATCCAAGTATACTATTACACATTGACCGCCCAGTCCTCGGAAAGCAATGTCCATGGATCCCTGAAAAGTAGCTCCTGCATTAATTAAGCCAAAAGGCATTTTTTGGTATGCGAAGGTTCCCCACTTTGTACGAAAAGTGGTATATAGTCGGTCTTCCTCTGCTACTAGTACTTGGTTGTAACCAGAAAAACCGTCTAGTAGGGAAAAAAGTTTTGATCCTGATACCATCTACAATATATGTTCCATTGGGGGCATCAGATAGTTGTCTTTATCGAAAGCCCTGTTTAAATTTTGTAAATCTACACATAGCCTGATTTCTCCTGATTTCTTCCTCACGGGAACGAAATTAGCCACCCACTCGGAATGTCAAACTTTAAAAATAATCTTTGCATCCAATAATTTCTTTAACTCTTTCTGAATTAGAGGTTCAAGTGTCGGATGCATTCTTCTTAATTGTTGCTGAAAGGGTTTGAAACCCTCCTTCATTGGTATTATATGTTGAATGATGCGAGTATCATATGTCTTTAGATCCTCATAAGTCCAAGCAAACACATCTTTGTACTACTGAAATTTTTTAATGAACTTTCTCCTTTCTTCCAGCGTACAACATTTACCAAGATTGATATACTTTGGTTCAGCTTATGTGCCCAGTTTTATTAATTCGTGTTGCATGGCCAAGCTGTGGGTTTTGGCATTCACAGGTCTCCTAAACTTGCTTTGCAAATCAAAAAGTGCCTCTAGATTTATTACTCCTTTGGGCATGAAGTTCCCTTTCACTGTGTCTTTATTTTGTAGATTTTAATCATGCTCTTCTTCTTCTATGATGGCTTCCTGAAAAGCATCTTCATTGGTTAAGAAACTGATAATTTGATCGTTGTCATCAAATACTCTGAGATTTGTGATGTTGTCCGGAATAGAAGGCCTGAAAATTATTCAATAGAACATTTATTATTAGTGGGCACTAATCTGGAAGCAGAAATAGCTAACAGATCAGTTGCAACGTTTTGCAACCTTGGGACATAATTGATATTAAAAGCATCAAAACTTGAAATTAAATTCCAAACTTCTGCTTGATAACCTTTTAAATGTGGTGAAAGACAATGAATCGTATTTCTTATTTCCTTAGAAACAATTTCAGATTCACCAAAGACTTTCAAAAATTTGACATTAATACCAATGGCTTTCTTCAACCCATGAATGAGAGCTTCATATTCTGCAGTATTATTAGTACACTCAAATTCTAATCTGCATGATAAAAAATGTTTGTTTCCATCAGCATCAATTAAAATGCAACCGGCTCCGGATCCTTCTTGAGTCTTGGAGCCATCAAAGTAAAGAGTCCAGAAAATATTCTCTTCTTTGACTAAGTTAGTTTCATTACTGTCTAAATTAGTAACTAAATCTACTATGTTACAATCAATATCATCAGCCCGTGAAAACTGAAGGAGATCAGACTGTTTGTCTGAAATATAGCTAGCCTCTTCTGATTGGTAATTCCCATGTTCGATTTCCAAGAAGTAATTCCCTAAAACTGAAGACGAAAAAGCTACTGCTTCATTCTTTTCTTCTAGCTGAGTAACATTTTGTTTCATGTGTGGCTCCCTTAGTATTTTGATTTGGTTTTGTCTATTTTGATAGGGTAGCCACAAATGAGACCAATCTGTTGCAAAATAACAATTTAGTTTCGCGGACCAATCCCTACTCAAGATTAAACTGTATGCTTCAGGTATATCGACTACCATTATATCAATAAATTGACACACTCTCGAGTCGGATGACAGTCTAATAAGTACATATTTCAATTCACCAATGACCTTGACAGTGGTTCTATCCAGCTGGATAATCTAAGTTGGGGATGGTATAGGCTGCCCATTAATCCTTTTGCAAATAGACAGAGGCATGAAAGTTGAACTAGCACCCAAATCTACCAAACAGTTGTGTACATTATGATTAAAAATTTTGAAAGTTAAAAGTAAAGACAGGGTTTGAGACTTAGATTTTCCACCTATACTTGATTCATTAATTTCTGTGTTTTCATCAGTACTTTCTGGTGAATCATTGGTTTGTGGGTCAAAAGCTTCCATTAATTTCTTTCTTTGTTGTGGTAGACTACACATATCAAAGATGGAAACATTTACTTTTGTTTTCTTAATATCTTCGATTATATCATAACCCATGCTACATTCCTGCGACACCTTTGATTGATTTTCTGTTTTGTTTGAAGAAGCCTTAGGCTGTTTGGTTATTTCTGCGTTTGGTTCTTTAGTCACCGTGGGAGTTAATGCTGGCATTGTTTTCGGCTGGGGTGGAATGGAAGTTATGTGTTGTTTTGGTGGTTGATTTGTCGATTTAACTTTAGGCACGTCCACTATTTGATCAAGCACCGGACCTTTACTTCTAGTGGTAATATTGATGGATGCTTCCTGTATCTCATCAATATGATCTTCAGAAAATGAACTTTGGGTAGGTGTCCAGTCCCAAAGGATCATCGTAGTGTCGGGAGTGGATTCTTCCCTTTTAGGAATTTGTTCTTGTTGAAGATTTGTTTGTTCAGGCATTTGTGCATCCAACATTTGATTCATTACCAGACTCATTGAATTAATCCATTGCGGATAGCTCTTCTCTGAATGTTGTTCTTGATGAAAGGTGCAAAAGTGATCCAAGCCTATTTCATTTAGGTTAAGGACAGCATAATTGTTTACCGATGGGGTCAGTTGTCCACCTTCCTCTTTCTTTTTATAGAAAGGATTGAAAGGTGGTTTTGAAGAACTAGTTGTCTTGTCTTTCTCTAGGTCTATGACTTTATTAGAGAGCTTTTGCATCATTTTTATGACACTTTCTAAATCTCCTGTAGGTTCTTCTTTATCTCTTGTCAACAAAAAAGCTTTTTAGCAGCTACTGGCTTTGTTTCTAAATCAAGAGTATGTTTAGTGATATTGTCGGCTTCTTCCTCCACCTTCTTGGATTCTTCAAAGTTCTCTATGAGAGTGGTCATTTTAGCTCTTTTAACAAACATTGCTAAAGGAGAACAAAGGGTCGTTGTATAGTATTCTACTAAGCACTCTTCAGCAGGTTTTGTTGCATCACTAAAATTATTTAGCAACGTTGTGAAACTTTGGTTAAACTCCTGAACCTTTTCTTTCTTCTCCATTCTCATGGATAGTAACTCTTTCATGAGGGTAGCTACAGTTTTCTGATTTCCATACTTTTTTAGGAAACATTTCTCGAAATCCTCTCAACTTGCTATTGAGTAAGCTTGCAGACTAAAGTACCAGGAAGATACCTTGGGTTCAAAAGCAGATGGGAATAAATGGAAAACTACGTCTTCATGTTCCACATTAAGAAGATTTAGAGCTAAGTAAAAACTTTTAAGGTGGTCTTCAGCGGAAATTCCTTTTCCCGGATCATACTTGGATAAAACCTTTTCTGGATTCTTGGGAAAATCATGGAACAGTCCAACTACATTTAATGCTCCCCTTGCTCTCCATGCGGGAACTGCCATGACTCTTGGTGGAGAATGTGCTAGTGTGTGCGGCGGTGAGTTATGAGGAGTATGCCTTGGAGTGTGTGGTTGTTCTTGATTTGTGGGAGTCTCGAGCTTGACCTCGTCGAATGGTTTAGTAATCTCTTCTAGTGATAAATCCAGTAATTCTTCAAGGCTTTGAACTAGAACGGAATCCCCTATACACTGAGGTTTTTTTCGAGGAGCTTTGATTCTGGGTAATAGGGGAATAGTGGTTAGTCCTCCAAGGCTTCTAACGTAGGAGCGAGTATGTCTTCTGAAATGGTTTGCTTCCTCAAAAGGGATAGCATACAAAGTTTCATGTTGTTCCGTCTCAGAATTAGGATTTTGTTGATTTCTTGATTCTAGATCGGAAATGTTTGAAATAGCTGTTTCAGTTAGGTCTTCAGTGGAATTTTTACCAACAAAAGGATCTTTTCTGCTAGCCATGCACTGTTGGCCATCCTTCTAGCACCAAAAACTATTGATGCCTCGAATATCGCAGCATCAATAGTTAGGGATTCTCCCAAGCAAGTGATCCCAATTAGATCACCCATCGTTTGGTGTAGGGAATCCGTCCAGTTAACGGTCCATCTACTGCGTAAGTTTTAAAGATTTGTTTGTTTTACGGGTTGCAGCCTGATCCACCGTTTATATTTTATATTTGAGAATGATATGCAAGTGCCCTAAATTAAATGCATGTGTCAAACAAATCTATTCTAAGCTAATTAAATCTAAATTAACCTATCCTTATAAGGAGAAAATTTAAAGGATGAGCAATAAACTGGAAATGCAACCAAGAACTCCACAAATAGATGTTAAATTGAATAGAAGCATTTACGACAGAAAACAAAGATTATCAAAGATAGCTCTGATAGAGACAAACATTATATTACCCATTTAACACAAAAATTTTGAAAAGGAAATGAAACCATTCATAGCAGAGAATTAATTCACGATAGCCAGGAAAGATCTCACAGGAAATGTATGAAAGATGCAGAAATAGTTCAGCAATTATCCAACACGATCCCAAGCAAAGTGCCATGCAGGCTTCCACAGGCCAAAACTATTTTCTTATTCATGTAGCAGAAATAGTTCACATACAAGACAGAAATGTCCTTTCACCTACCAAAAGTCCCTTCTATTCCCTTCTAACCAGCTATATATAGCTTTACAAAATGTGCTAGGAGTTGCCACCTATACCCTAACCGTTTACATTCTCTTAATTTGTCTTCTAGTGCTGATATTACAAAAAAGGAAAAATATCCCAATTAACTTTACAAAAAGGAACGGGAGTTAAAACCCACAAGTCATTTTAATAATTCAAAGGTATACACATAAAATAGAAACCAAAGAGGCATGCTAGCTTTCATTAGTTAGACATTAGCAAATGTGAGATATCCCTGAGCTGGCTCCTCGGTTGACTTGGGTGCTTCTGAGACCTCCGGTGTTTCTTCTAAAAGTAACTCTACTGTAGCAACTAGAGCACTCTCTGAGGTGAAAGCTTGGTTGGCTTCCAGTGCCCTCTCTACCTCTGCTATGTAATTTCCCTCACTGATTCGCTTCCTTTACAATATTGACTCCAACTAGGGGAATCATAAATATGAGAGACACTTCTTGCTTGGAAAGCTCTTCTACTAGGATAATCATTTTTGCCATAGTGGCTTGGAGACTTTCTTCTAGGAAGTGTTTATGAATAGCAGCCTGGCTGATAAATTGGTGCAGGTCTTCTGTGGTCAAGATGTCCAGCTTCTGCACGTATTCTGTTTCTTCCTTCAGCCCCTCATTCAGTTTAGATAAACGTTGTGCTCTATATAGGAATTCTTCTATCCTCTGAGGCATGGCCATCTGACAACTTTCCTGTGTGGCTCGTATTTTAGAATACAAATTTTTACACCACTCATAAGTAGCTAGGGTTACGGTGTCCAACTTTACTCCACAATATTTAGAATAATCCAAGGTGCGCACATCTGCTCTGTATTCAACAACAGACTTAAGGGGAAGAGTTTCCGGGAACTCTGATTTCCCTTCCCTCCACTCAATGTGTTTCTTAATCTCTCCACTGATGCGTGCATGCTTCCTCCTGAACCTGGTGGCTTCGACATTGATTTCCTTTACCTTGGCCATTATTGCCTTTAATTTGTAGATTTCCTCTGATAGAACTTCTTGGAAGCCGTAGGTCCTTCTTATTATCTCACAGGCTTGCTCGTGGAAGGGGCTAATGTCTCCCATGTTGTTGTTTGCTAGTTCCAATTGTCGTTCTAACAATTCTTCCTTTTCTTCCAGCTTCTCAACGTTATCCTTTAAGTCATCGATTTGTTGAACAGTATCAAACTTTTCAGATTCCAACTGCAGGTTATGGCTTTCAAGGTTTCTCTTCTCTATCTCCAAGGTTCTCATTTGTATCACCAAAGCTCTCTTTTCAGCTTCTAGATGCTGAAATCTTCTATTGAGTTCTTGCTTTTCTAAGACAAGGGTGTCACACTTTTCAACTATTAAATTTGAATAATTTTGTTCTTTGACCAGAGCTTTCTCCAGATGGTTGGCTCTATCCTTCTCTGATTCAAACTTGTCTGTTAATATGTTGACATTGTCGGGGGTTGCTAGAACAACGGACACAAAAATAGATGCCATGACTTGGGGGTCATGTTGGGTGACTTGCATGACTGTGGTTTCATTCCTAGTGACGATATTTGGTTGAAAATGCCTCTTCATCCTAGTCATCGTTTCTTTAACAATGGATTTCGTCTTTTTGTTATAAGTGAACTTATCCCATTGGGATACCTTGCTATTTCTAGATGGTGTAAATAGGACGAGTGGAAGCTTTCGTATGGAGGAATTCATACCCACGTCTTGTATGCTTGGGATTTTGGGGTCATCATCCTCTTTGGATTTATTTTCTTCTTCTTCTTTTCTTCGTGCCTCTTCCTCCTGCTCCCTTCTTAGTGTGTCATCTTCTTCTTGCTTTGCATTTCTTTCCAATTTGATCCTCTCTTCTTCTTGAATACTCTTTGCTTCAGCTTCAACTACTTGGGCTCTTAAAGTCTCTTCTTCTTGGAGTTTATCCTCTTTTGCCTTGTTTATTATTCTCTTAGCTTCCTCTTGGATTTTCTTGGCTTGTTCATGGAGCCTTTATTCTTCTTTTGAGAGAGTCTCAGCAATCCCCAAGGTACCCTTTTCTCACTGCTGATCTATTTTCTCCACAACATTAGAGCTCGGGTTGGCTCCTCCTTTGCTAAGTTGACAAATCCGTAGCTCAGTCATATTGCTAACCCCTCTATATACTTCCTCATCTTGATCATATTAGTTAGCATATTCAAAGGGAGTGCAGATTTCTTTGCAATGTTGTGCAGCTTTGCCTTGTCAATCATTTCTATGAAAAATATTTTCCCCAAAATGAAAGCTTTTCAACTCTACAACAAAAACTTCTGCCGTCATGATTTTTAAAAATTTGTAGGCCCCAACATAAAACGGTAAAGGCGGGAAGGAAGCCTTCTTGGCCTTATACAAGGTACTACCAATTCCATTAATGAATACCTGCCTCACTGCCTCCTTGTGAACTATATAATCCGTAGCATACCTAGGTAGGATATACAGGGTTTTGGAGCCTCCGTACATTCTTATGTAGGTACCTTATGGCGAAATATAGAAATCACCATATTTCTCCAAAACTCCATGGCATTCTCAGATTGGCAGTTGGGTTCTTCATTAAACATTAATTCATAGAGGGGCATGATGAACTCCTCACAAATGAGTTTGTAATGCCTTTTGTAATTCTGAGCCCAAAATATTTTGTAGGCGATCAACACTGAGCCATCTGCCGAGTTCCATATGCATGCCAACTTGGGAAAGGGGCATTTCTCCACAATACAATCTAGCAAGTAAGATGCCATATAACATTCTGCCTTCCTCTCCACTAACCCTTGTCGTGCAACCATTATAGCTGATGACAGTCTGTCTGAGAGAATATCAGCCCAGTTGAAAATTTTCCCTTTGAAAGCTACTTAGTGGATGACGGGAACCCATTGCAGCATGAACGTCATCCCATCGGGTCTTCCGAAGATTTTGCTCAACATGAGAGCGATCAGTCTGAAAGGGGGCCTCAGATTCTGAACTTCGTACTCCTCACTATCCTTTTTTTCGATTTGTTTTCCTGAAATTAACAACTTCCTAGCCATCTCTAGATTATCCATTTGGATGTCTTCCAACCATGCATCATCAAGCCGCTATTGGGATTTGGGAAACTTGTAAGCCGTTGAGATATAGGATGGGTGAAATGAGGCAAAATATTTTCCTTTGTTGTCTGCTATAACTCTTATCTCGGTGTTCGCATGTTGCAAAATCCATCCAATTACTTCTGAGCATGGGAAAAGCTCTAGATGTGTGTCCGCATTGGATATACAAGAGTTTCTGATGTTCTGATATAAATATTCTTTCTCAAGAAGAGCTTCTAGGAAGTCTTGATCTCTTATCATACGGTATACGTCTCCCTAGTTTACTTCTGGAGGCATGCATGTGGTGCACTTGGTATCCTGGAATGTAGTTTCTACTCTTATGCTTTCGTTAGTTGCCTTTGACTTTCTCTTGCCACCTTTGGCCATTTTTGAAAAATCCTGTAGGCATACGGCACAACGTCAATAATTCAAATTCATCATTTTATTCATACGATTGAGACCTAAATGCAATTTAAAAGACTCTTCAGTTTAAACATTTACATCACATGCTGTGCAAAACTAAAACTACTTGAGTAGGGAGGTATTTTACACTTATGAAGAAGAAGGGATATGCAATTCATATTGACAAACCGTAAGCATAAAGCGATTTCGAGTACCACGTCCCAAAGCGAAAAACAACGTAAACTTTCATAGTTGGGTAAGAATACCGATCCATTTCATGTAAGGGTGATCGGGGCTAGTCTGGAGATTACAAAAAACTTATGGCTTAATGGGTGTTCAGGGTCTCGGGGATAATCACTTTCATATGATAATTGGACTTTGGTGCGTTTAAATGGAAAAAAGGCATGGATTTCTCCAGTCATGGTTAAAATACACAAACTAACGTGAATAGGAAAACATAAATACAACCATGCACATAACATTCACCTTATCTACACAATTTAGTCCATGACACTTGACAGGGTACTTACCTATTGAAAGACGATTGTAGGTAGGCATTGGTACCACGATGGAACCAATGAGCCTGTTGTAGCAGGTGTTTGCAACCTTGGATGGAAATGGAGTGAGCGCTCTAACCAATGGAAACAATGAAATCCCAACGGGGTTCATACCCTATATATATAAAACTGATATATGCGAGTTATTAATAGGGTGGTTCCAGGCCATTAAAACGGGGTTAAGGCAATGTAGAGATGGGTCAAATCAACCTTTTTCTCAATAAATACAATCGCCAAAAATCGGAAAGACTCAGTTAAGGTCTCCATCTCCTGCGGAAAGAAAGGCTGAGTTTTCCCACCATTGTGGGAGAATTGTCCAAGCTTTTCCGCAAAGGGGAAGTGTGCAGCTATGCGGTGGCTAATCTTAAGTGAGTTTACTTGCCTTTGCGGAAATGTTATTTGCGTTCTCCTGAAAAAGGGCCACTCTACCCGCCGATGCGGAAGAGTTTCTTGAAGACCTTTGCTACTGCAAGAAAGATAGACGAGTCTTTCTGCCGTCGTGACTTATTCATAAAAATCTGATTGCTTCTGGAAGAGTTGGGTGAATTCTCCCGCTATTATGGAGAAACTTGGTGAATTTGTTCCACTGCAGGTCCACTTGATCAAAGGTTTCGCCTTTTCAGAGGCTTTAAGATAAGTTTTCCCGCCATTGCTTGACTTAGTCTTTTTATTCCGCGGTTTCGGAAAGTTTGGACCAACTCTTCCACCATTGCGGCAAGGTTAGCTCAAAGCTTCTGCCATTGTGGCTCAGAGTCTTGAGTTTTACTTAGGAAAAAAAATGAAAAAACTCAAAGCAAAAGACTTTTCTTTAGGGAAACTAAGTATGGAAAGGCTTTAATGTCCAAATATACTTAGGAAAACTTCTTCTCAAAAACAAAGGAGGGGCCCCCAATATTTTCAAAAAATCTAGGGGGGGGATGTTGTAGCAACAACAGAGTCCTATCTATAGGTTGGAAATTATGAAAACCAAGGGGTTGTAGCCTTGTTCTGTTATCTTTTCATCATTTAATTCAATATGATCTAGGATCTTAACTGGACAACATGTATAGCATGTCAAACACAAGAGACAAGAGACACAAAGAATTTCACTGGGGAAAACCATAAAGGTGAAAAACCCCGCAACTTCCTCAGAGATAGAATAAGCACCAATACAAAGATCCCAAAGATGAAACCCCAAAAGATAGATGTCTCCAGTAGTTCTTCCTCTAGGATCCTCCACTTGTGCTCATTCCTCTCTCTCAACTATGCGAGTTGGATGTGTGAGTGAATGAGAAAATATAGTGGTGCAACCACTCTATTTATACTTTAAATTAACTTAACTTTCCTTTTATCCTAACTGGGTTGACCCCCTAGGGGAGTCTAATAACCCTTCCACTTAACACATACTGGGCCGACCCCTCTAAGGAGGTCTAATAACCCATCAATTATAAGTTACAACACTTACTCTAAAACTTGTGACAGTTGCAAATACAAATGACGACACCTCCGAATGGAGGAATAAGAACATCTCCGTCGGGGATACAATAAAGTACAAATGTAATAGATACAATATAAAAGTGAATATCTTCTGAAGTTATAGATAGTACATTAAGACTCCCTCTTAACTACGAATTTATTCTCTTGACACAAGCGTCAATACATATAGGCACGAGTCTTCAATACTGGAGCTGGATCATCAGCACTGGATCACTGGATCATCATCGTAGGTCTTCATCATCTCTCTGAGCAAGCCATCAAGTAGGTACATCTCAGGACTGATTACACTGTCTCTGCAAAAATTTGTGTACCCTACTGTCACCCCATAATCTTCAGATCGTACAAGGATTTCTTCAGTTTGCACACATGAGTCTCCCTGTCGTGTACCTCAAACCCGAGTGATTGCTCCACATATACTTCCTCTTCGACTACACCATTCAAGAATATTGTCTTGACATCCATCTAGTGTATGATCTTCCTTTTCACGATCTTCGTTATCTTTTGGTTTTACTTCATTCATTGTTGCATATCGATTCTTGAGTACTTCTGGTTCTTCAAAGTCTTCTTCTTGACTTCATCAATCTTCTTGTTGAATCATCGTCACTTGTTCTTCGAAACAAGTCTCTCTTGTAGGTGATGGTACAAGGTCTTTCCTACGGGACAAGTTCAATTGCATGATTAGAAACATCTCATAGTTTTCAGAACAAATTCTTACACATAAAGACATATGTCATACAGTCATGCAATTATCTTATCCAATCATGCTTCAATACAACAGTTATCCATATACCATAACTTTATAGATGCCTTCCATCTCTACCAGAACATTGTTAAGAGTGTGCACTACTCCAACATGTCAACGAAGAGGTTTCATTCTAGATAAGTAGCAATGGAATGTTGTACAGTACCATCGACCACTTACCCATTACTTGCATAAAAGTAGTATCTTGTTCATTAATGCAATTTTTTTCTAACATGCATAATATAAATCCTAATTGATCTAGGAACATAAGTATGTATATGACTGAACAACATTATTTAAGTAATCATATATACAAGAAATAATAATTAAAATACTTATCTTTGTTTGGTTGTTGGGTGGACTCCGTCTCAATCTTTGCTTCCTTGCAGGAACTACTGGAGTCTCCAAAAGAGTGCTCTTCTTCTTGTGGGAGCTACTTATGTTCCTGGGACAATCTCCTTCTTGTGATGAGGATGCTCCCTCTTGTTATAATTCTTCTTGGTGTGTGCTGTGAGAGCCTAGTCTTCACTACCCATGTTTTCTTTTTGAGCTACAATTTGAGCTTCTTCCTGTTAACATTCCTCCCATAGCCTCTTGAATGTGATGAGCTTCTTGCTAGCACAAATTCTGTGGATGAAGGAATCCCATGACCTAGAAGGACCATTCAAGGTGGTGACTCATCACTATTTCTCCATTCTCTATATCTTCTTCAATGGCTTCAAGTGTGACTGCATGGTCTTTGTGTTAGTTTATAATCATTAATTCAATATAATCTAGGATCTTATCTGATAGAACAACATGTACATCATGTCAATCAATAACAAGAGACAATAGACACAAATAATTTAACTGGGGAAACCATAAAGGAGAAAATCCCGCAACTTTCTCAGAGATAGAATGAGCAATGATACAAAACCCCAATAACAAGAGATAGTCTCCTAGCAGCTTATCCTCCTCCACTTGTGCGCACTACTCACTTGAGAGAATGAGTGAGTGAATGAATGAATAAATAGAGAGGTGCTCCTCTCTATTTGTACTCAATGTCTTCCACTTTCCTTTTACCCTACCTGGGCCAACCTCTCTAGGAGAGTCTAATAACCCACTATAACTTAAATCAGGGCTGACCCCACTAGGGAGTCTCATAACCATATCACATACAATGATGACCTTTCCGATCGGAGGAATGAAACCTCTCCATCGGAAGTACAATGTCATATGAATACAATATAAAATATACAAGTGAAATACATTCCGAAGTTACAAATACATCAACACTCCCTCTTAACTAGGAAGGTATTTCTCAACATAGTTCTTTAGCACAAGTCTTCATCGTTGACTACACCATTCAAGAAAGTTGTCTTGACATCCATCTGGTGTATCTTCCACTTCATCACTGCAACCAGAGCAAGTACTATTATGATGGAAGTGTATTTGGCTACGGGTGCTAAAGTTTTTTCATAATCTATCCCCTCTTTTTGGGAGAAGCCACGAGCCACAAACATTGCCTTGCATTTCTCCTCCTCCACTTGTGCGCACTACTCACTTGAGAGAATGAGTGAGTGAATGAATGAATAAATAGAGAGTCTAATAACCCTACCTCCTCCACTTATTTATACTTGTATTCCACTTTCCTTTTACCCTACCTAGGCCGACCTCTCTAGGAGGGCTACAGGTGAAATATGATGAATTAATAAAGCAGGTTACAGGTGAGACCTCCCTGCAGGAAGCAAAGCAAGTCAGTTGGGATGACATTATTGCAGAGGCAGAGAAATTGAGGCCATATCTCGATTTCATTCTATACAAAAAGGCTATAATAAAGTTAGCTAGGCAAAGCATAACAGCAGTCAAGTAAAATTTCAACAATAATCCCATGGACTGTGCAGAAAAGGCCATAGAATTTTTGAATGGGCTCACAGAGGATGAGGCGAAAACAACTAGCATAAACTTAGGATAGAGTGTCTAGTATTATTTGGGCAAGGATAGACATTTTAGCACATCAAGTCAAACTCTTCAAAGAAATGTTTGATCCATTATTCAAGAAGGGACTTCCTCTCTTTTGGGAGGAGGATGGAACCACAAGGACACAAGAAGAAGAATATCAGGGCGAGTTGTGGGGATGTCGATTCAATTTGGATTATGTATAATTTAGGTAAATTTATTCTAGCGTTTATGTATTGATTCAATGTAATTTTTTGCATAATTAATGAAATTCAGTCGGTTTCTCTTGACCATCTTTTTTGGATATTAATTTGTCAAATTTCTTTGAACTATGTTTTATGTTGCCAAGTTAATGAATACATCGATCTGTAGGTTGGATTTCTATTAATATACAATTCATGTGTTATTATGTGTTAAATGAATTTCTTCGTTTGACTCATTTTATCTATAATTTTCTGCAACTGATAAATAGCCACACATTTATATTGATGCTAGTAAGTGGATAAGCGCTCTTACAAAGCAAGTTGATTGGATCTGCATTAGATAAAGATAAGTAATCTTATGTATTTGGTTCTGATGGGTTTTTATTTCATTGTTCCATGTTGTGATTGTGTAATTGAAAGGTTTTTAATTATGTTTTGATTGTGTAATTGAAAGGTGTTTTCCACTGTGCAAGTGCAGGTTGACGTGGAGAAGCCATGTGGGCAGGAAGTCTGGCATGGAGGATGTAAAATTAGTCACAACATATCTATTAAACAAGTAAATCAGTCACAATGATGTAAAACAAATTGGAGTAAAAACTGTGCAAGAGAGATGCATCAGTGCTCTATAATCCAGAATGGTAGAATTACAATACAATCCTATCACAATGAGTGAGAAATTCGAATTAACCCAGGAGGTCATTCGAATTAACTACATGGCATACCTTGGATCCAACTAGGAGTCCTCATCATCATCAGTGGTGGTCATCAATGCACAAGTAATTGTCAGATAGGTGTCAAACTGAGTCTAATTGAGTCTAACTGAGTGTAATAAGTGTAACTGATGGTAAGTGGCACTAATATAGGGATGGAGGCTCAGTGGAGGGTGCATGAGAGGTTAACTGCACTCAAAATAGGTAGTCAATGCTCATTGTAGGTCAATCGAACTGGTAACAATAGTCTAGCCTCAAATCAAGGAAAGACAACTAACTAACTGAAGTGAAATTGACTGGTAGGTGAGAAAAGATGCCCTTCTGCAGTGGAAGGTGAGAAGTGGGTGCCTCCCTATCTAGGAGGGATAAATCTGGGTGGAAAGTAGCTCCCAAGTGCTGGAGTACTAGGGACTAGGTGTCGGAGGCATCAAACTAGTGACTGGGTAGCATGCGGGTGCATGCATGCATGCATGCAAAGTACATACTAAATGATGAGGATATCCTAACACGCCCCCTCAAGCTATACTATGATGTAAAAGATAAAATGTAGGGCCCTGGTTACTGAGACCAAAGGTCACCCCAATACAATAATCCCCAAAATGTTTAAAATAAGCTAAGTGAGGAAAGAGGGAAAACCCAGTGGGAAGAAAGCCCCCCCTCAAAGCTAAACATAAAATGGACCTAATCTGTCTCCACCATGATGGAACCCACCCCCAACAGTGAATGGAGGTAAGAGAACTTCTTCTCAGTGAAGCTCTTGGTGAAGATGTCTGCAATTTGCTCATCAGTAGGGCAATATTGCAGAATGATGGTATGATCATGCACCAACTCTCGAATGTAGTGGATATGAACCTCAATGTGCTTGGTCCTCTACCGCTAAACTGGATCAGTGGAGATCTTAATAGAACTTTGATTGTCACAAAATAGGACATTCGAAGTAGTGCTACGAAAATCAAACTCAGAAAGAATACCCTGCAACCAAACTATCTGAATGTAGGTGCCATTGACTGCCCCTCGATACTCTGCCTCTGCTGAAGAAAGTGCAATGGTTGCCTGCTTTTTGCTTGACCAGAAAATAGGGCCATGGTCAATCATGAGAAAATATCCAGAATCAGACTTCTGATATATGCTATCACCTTCCCAATCTGAATCAGTAAAACCAATGAAATCTAGCTCAGAATCTACAGCATAATGTATGCTAAAATGTCTCATACCTTGCACATAGTGCAAGATCCACTTGGCTTCCCACCAATGAAACTCATGGGTCTGCTACATATACCTTGATACATCATTCATGGCATATGAAATATCAGGCATTGAGTGTGTCAAGTAAAGTAGTGAACCAATCAACTGTTGATACATAATGCAATCTGCAAGCAGTGTGGAATTTCTCTCTTCAAGACTGATTCTTGAGAGGAATGGAAATGGAGCAGCCTTAAATTCTGCCATATTAAACTTTAATAGAAGATATTTATCATAATTTTCCTAAGATAATGTGATCCCATCAAAGTTTTGAGCTATCTCCAAGCCCAAAAATTGCTTAAGCAAGCCCAAATCGCGCATATCAAAAGCTAGATTTAAAGCGGGTTTCAGCTTGTTAATTGTAAGGAGAGTGCTACTAGTAATGAGAAGATCATCAACATATAAAACAACAATCAGGAAATTATCTTTAACTTGTTGTAGGTACACATTCGGATCATATTTTCATCTTTTGAAATTCTGAGAAAGAAGGAAGGAGTCCATCTTTGCGTACCAAGCTCTTGGGGTCTGTTTCAATCCATACAAAGATTTCTTCAACCTGCAACCTAATGATGGATCTGATATGTATCCTTCTGGTTGCTTCATATATACTTCTTCATTAAGTTCTCCATGTAAAAAATCACTCTTCACATCCATATGGTGCACTTCCCAGTGCTTGGATGCGGAAATGGCCAAAACTAGGTGGATGGAATCCATCTTTGCAACCGGTGCAAAAGTCTCAGTGTAGTCCACACCTTGGACTTGGGAGAAAACTTTTGCCACCAAGATTTGTATTTGATGATAGAGCCATCAGCAGAAACTTTCGTGCGGTAGATCCACTTGCATTGAACTAATTTTCTTCTAGGTGGAAGAGAAACTAGCTCCCATGTATTGTTCTTTTGAAGAGAACTGTACTCTTCATCCATGGCGGTTTGCCATCGTGGATCTCAGTGGGCATGATAGTATGATTTGGGATCTGAACCAATCATCAAATAGAATTTCTTAGAAAATAATGGATCAGAAAAAGAAAGAGCCATACCTGCTCTTTGATAGTCTGCTCTTATTCTCCTTGGATTAGCAGGATTTCCAATGTTTGGAGCAGCAGAATGTAGAGTGTTTTGGACCCATTTTGGTAATTGAGGAGGATCATTATGGTCTGATTCTGAACCTGATATGTCATGGCCATCAAATTCTGATAAAATATCAGAAATATCAGATCCAATGCTTTCTTCCTATTCTCTCAGATCTTCTTCTTGTGGAGGTTGCGGATCGACAGTGTTTTCCTCAACTAGTTTCAAATTTGGCAGCGGTTCTTCAAACTTCACACTTCGCTCTATGAGTATCTTTTTGGATCTGATATTCATGAGTTTATATGCTTTTTATTATTCCCCATATCCTATTAGGATACATTCAATACTTTGTGGATCCAAATCCTTTCTCTTATCAAAAGGAATTCTATCCCATGCAGTGGAGCCAAAAACCCTCAAATTGGACACATCCGGTTTGCGACCAGTGAATGCTTTGAAAGGAGTTTTACCTTTCACAAATGAATGTGGAACTTGGTTCTGAATGTATGCAGCAACATTAATGGCTTTAGCCCAAATATTTGCAGCCAAACCTTTTGACTCAAGCATGCAGATATCCATCTCTTTCAGTGACTGATTCTTCCTTTCCCCTACACCGTTCTGCTGGGGTGTGTAGGGAACTGTATGTTGGATCTGAATTCCGCTTTCGGCACAAATTTGCAGCAACTCAGTCTTGATATATTCTCCACCATTATCATATCTAAGAGCTTTGATATTTCTCTCAGTGGCAGTCTCAACAGAAGCCTTAAAATACTTGAATTTTCCAAGCACTTCTGACTTGTTTTTGAGAAAAAATACCCAAGTAAAGTGGGAGAAGTCATCGATGAATGTCAAAACATACCTTGAACCATTCATGGAAATATTTTGTAGTGGAACACTGATATCAGAATGTATGAGGCCCAAAATAGTAGAAGCTCTGCTAGCTTTGCCGTGGTCGAACTTGTGCTCAGGGTGCTTCCCAACAATGCAATCGGGGCAAATTCCCTTCGAGGAATGGAGTTGCGGAATACCATCAACCATGGATTTCTGTTGTAATGGTAGAAAATACTTTTAATTAAGGTGTCCAAACCTTTCATGCCAAATCCTAATAACATCGTTGCCATGAGTGAGGAGAGCAGTGGGCTTTTCAAGTGGCACAAAGTGAGAAAACTCATAGTATTTTGCAGTGTGGTTTGCCTTTCCGACTGCAATAAGTCTTCCACTTTTGATATCAGAAATTTCAACTTTGTTAGGGCTGAATGTAACTTGCTTTGGTTCACCAGTGTGTGTCATTTGATACATAGAAAGTAGATTTGAAGCCAAGGAAGGCACATAGAGCACATTCTGAAAACTTCCATGCTCTACATGGATGGTACCTTTACCCTTTGATGAAATTTTTGAGTCATATCCCAAATGGATGGGGATGGATCTGTTTGGATCGAATGAAGAGAAGGAGTCAATATTTGCAGCCATATGATTCGAGGCACCGAAATCTATCAGTAGAGTGGTGGGTTTCGAAACAGTTTCCATGAGTGCTTGACCTCTTTCATGATCATCATTTCTATCCTTCTTCCGAGCATAGTCGGGAAGACATATGTTTTTCTTTTCCAAAAGGATGGCCATTTGATCTATTGTTTTCTTCATGCATGAACTTTCAAGATGAAAGCCATAGTTTCAATATGAACAATTAGATTTTTCGTTACCCTCTTTACCCTTTTGCTTGTTCCTTGAACCAGATGGTGCATCCGATTGCTTGCCTTTCTCTCTTTGCTTGTTTGGTTTGAATTTGGGCTTCTCTTTCTTTTGCTTTCCTTTTCCATTCGAATTATTGGATCCTTGAACAAATAGGGATGAATATTTGGAGTTTATGGACCCCATTTGAATCAACTTGTCATGCTCTTTGGTAACGGATTCAATGAAGGCATTCAAGGTAGGCATCTTCCAATTCGGGTAGTTAGCTGACCAAAATTGAATGTAGAGACAAATACCGAAAAATATTTACCAAGCTTTGAAAGAATGGAGAGGATCAATTGCGTATCCTCTTTCACAACACCGCTGTTCTTCAACTACAATGCCAAGTGCTTGAATCTTGTGAAAAAATCATTGATGGTCTCGAAATTCTCAGGACTAAGAGCAATCAATTCATTTTCCAATTGAAAGGCTCTAAGCTTGTCCTGCTTGCAAAAAGTTTGTCAAGTTGCTCCCATATTGCTTTTGGAGATTTCAATCCGTTGATATGGAAATGAAGATCCTTGGAGATGGAGAGGCAAAGAAGACCATAAGCTTCATCAAGCTTATTGAAGTATTTTGATTTTTCAATGAGAGTGTTTGGATCCAATTCGAGGCCCATGGTGACCCTATAGAACCCTTTTGAGCACAATATTATCTCCATGTCATATTTCCAATCAAAATAATTGAAAGGAGTTAGCATAGGATTTGAAGAAGTGGAATCCATCACTGAAAACAAGTGTAATTGATGAAGGAGAACCTACAAATCACAAGGTAGCGAATGCACTTGACAGAGAAGATTATCCTGCAAATCACAATCAAAACAAGAACAGTAAGGTCAAACAATCTACCCTTTTAGAGTTGCATCACACCTGGGATTGGAGATCAAGCAAGCTTGAATGGATCCTGTATCAAATCCAGGAATTATGTGGAAAACTCAAGCTTCTGGAGTGGATTGGAGTGTATTTTCTGCTTTGCATGCACATGAGCGAATGCACATGAGATTTTGCATGCCAAAACTTCAGTAATTTTGAGCAAATTCACTCAATTCTTCATGTAGAACACCTGTAGGAGAGAGATCTTGTCCCTACAATGGATTTGATACCATGTAAAATTAGTCACAACAGATCTATTGAACAAGTAAATCAATCACAATGATGTAAAACAAATTGGAGTAAAAATTGTGCAAGAGAGATGCATCAGTGCTCTATAATCCAGAATGGTAGAATTACAATACAATCCTGTCACAATGAGTGAGCAATTTGAATTAACTGCATGGAATAGCTTGGTTCCAACTAGGAGTCCTCATCATCATCAGTGGTGGTCATCAATGTGCAAGTAACTATCAGACAGGTGCCAAACTGAGTCTAACTAAGTGTAATAAGTGTAACTGATGGTAAGTGGCACTAATCTAGGGATGGAGGCTCAGTGGAGGGCGCATGAGGGGTTAAATGCACTCAGAATAGGTATTCAAGGCTCATCGGAGTTCAATCAGAGTGGTAACAACAGTTAGGAGTTAGTCTATCCTCAAATCAAGGAAATACAACTAACTAACTGAAGTGAAACTGACTAGTAGGTGAGAAAAGGTGCCCTTATGCAGTGGAAGGTGAGAAGTGGGCGCCTCCCTAGCTAGGAGGTCTATATCTAGGTGGAAAGTAGCTCTCGAGTGCTAGAAGACTAGGGAATAGGTGCTAGAGGCATCAAACTGGTGACTGGGCAACATGTGGGTGCATGCAATGCATGCAGAATGCAAGCAAAGTACATACTGAATGATGAGGATATCTTAACAGAGGAGAGACATTAGCAGGGGCCCCAACGTGGAGGAGTTGCATGGGAAGAAGGTGTGATGTGGACCGTCCACATCATATCCACACGTGCCAGCGAATGTGAAGGGTGGGCGAATGTGGTTTTGCAAATGGAGGACAGTGGTTTTCCTTACCACCCTTCCAACTTGCAAAATCATGTGGTGGTACCACGTGGAGAGCAGTTTTAGATTCCACAACCACCCATCCCTCAGTCCTAGCTTGCATGTTGGGGATACGGAACGGAAGTGGGACCCTTTATCTTTTACCGCCCAATTGATCTTTTCCACCATTTAAAATGGTTTGTACATTGGCATGGAGATGATCTTTTCCTTCATTTAAAATGGTTTGTACATTGGCATGGAGGTGATCCTTTCTACCATTTAAAATGGTCTGTACGTTGGCATGGAGGTGATCTTTTCTACCATTTAAAATGGCTTGTACGTTTGCATGGAGGTGATCTTTTTGAACATTTAAAATGGTTTGTACGTTGGGATGGAGTTGACCTTTACCGCCATTTAAAATGGTTTCTATGGCGCTAATGGTAAATGATGGATTGTATCACTTGTGTGAATAATCTCATCACGTTTATGATGGATTGTGTTTATGTGTCACGACATACAGATGATATCCCTCCACACTATGATAATAAATGTCATGAACTTTTCTGCATTGATATCCTGCCACACTGCTCTTCCCTCCCACTGCCTACATTGAAAATTATCCCACCACACTGCTCTTCCCACCCACTTCCTACATTGAAAATTAAAGTTCAAACTCTCTTTGTTTGCCAGTTTGGAGCTCTGTTTTCTCTAAGGACCGAGGTTTGCTTTTGCTGAGGTGGAACCGAGAAGAGTGTTGGGAAGGTAAAGCAGTAAGATTGGTTTGAAGAATCAACTGCTAGTTTTTCAATTGGTAGGTATTTATATTATTCAAACCATAAATCTAAATATGTAATAGAGCATGCTTATTCATCCTCTGGGCTAAAAATCCATATCTTCCATGGTTGTCAAAAATCAATGCAATGACAGTTTGAAGTTCACAATAATTTAAAGTCACTGAATGTTTTAGATTCTTCAGATTTCCTTCCACCCTTATCTGTCTTCTTCAGATTTCCAGAATTTATTTCCTTCAATTCTGGGTAGTTATCTTCTTTTAGTCCATTAATATGAATTAACAACATTATATTTTCAAAATCGTGCGTTACTCATTACTGGGCTAAATTAACGGAATTAACAGGCTTAATGTCGATTCCCTCCAGCTTGCATACGTTTTTTGTCTGGTGATGTAGCGTATTATTTTCATATATTCCATATTTTTTTCTGCAAATCCTCTAGCATTTGGCTAGGTTTGTTGGAAAAAGATAACGACAAATGAACTCGGAAAATTGAAACATGTTTTTTCTTTTTAATATCATTTTGTAGTTAATATTCACTATAGTATACTGATCTATGTAAATGTTAATACTTTATTTGAAATATTTGAAATTGATAATTTATGTCTTAATTTATATAATATTTATTACATTTCTTTTAATATAAATATATATGATTTAAGTATTTAATTTAATTGAATAAAATTAAGCACTCAAATAGATTTAAACAATATTAAGATATAATTGTTTGACAATACAGTATCTTGGCTAGAAAAGTCCCATGTATTGTGTTGTTGGACGTGGTGTATGACTCAAATGGTTGGATGCAATGAGAACACATGTGAGTCTTGCATACAATACCAAGGCATTTAGTTTAAGAGATAAAGCTGATAAAAATGTTCTTAAAATTTAGGCAACATACCATGTTGGAAAATGAATTTAACAATGATAGCAATGCAGATAGTGATGCCATTAGTTGGAAAGATTCTGATTGCGATTAATCAGACATAAACATTCTTTCACACTTTTGGGCCGAGAATGCGGTGAATGATATAGTAGCTTCTACTTCGCCGAGTGTAGCACAAATCAATTCTGGAATAGTCAAAGCCATGTGGCACAATCTGAACGTTCCACGTGTCACCCTAGAGACTAGATTTCTACACTTGAACAAAAAAATTTACAGATGTTTTGCTACAAAGAGTTTGTCGTCAAGTCAAAATTTGGTTAGTGAAAACGAGGTCACTCTATCGTCAGGTTGTTCCATTTCAGGGTGTTGGAAGTAGACGTTGAGGAGAAAGAGTGTCCGCTTCTTCCTCCAGGGTTGAGTTTTTCGGAGTGGCTAAAGTAGATATCGACACTCTAAAAACATATTTCATAGGAACATTGCTTCGCACATTTTGCTAGAGAGTGGAAATATCCAAAGAGAAAGATCGGATGCTCTTTCTCCAAGTTCTATTTTTAGAATTCCCTCATAAAAGAAGGGATAGACGATCCTTCTTCTTCCCAATATTCTTTTTGTTATAGCTTGAGACTGCAAGAAGGGTTAGTCCATCATTCTTTGTCTTCACCATTCTGGATATCGTTCAATTTCTAGATAAAGGTTTTGACAATTATCTACTAAACGAAGGAGCATCTGATCCTTCTTCTCGAAAAACAGAAGTTAGGGAAAACAATTTTATATGTTATAACTTAGTCATGCTCAGTATTATTCCCATGTTCACCATTTTAGATATAGGTGATTTGACGTACTAGCCTTCGTAGGTTGAATAATTTTACAATTCCCTCATAAATGAACGCGCGGTCGTCCCTTCTTCTGCCCAGTATTGTATTCATAATAGTTCTAGAATGCAAGAAGGGTTGGTCAATCCTTCTTTCTTTCGCCATTCTAGATATAGGTGAATTGTTGGATATAGTTGTTCACAATTATCTCCTAAACAAAGGGGCGGTATATCCTTCTCTTCGGAAAATAGAAGCCGGGACAAACATTTTTATATGTTAGAACTTAGATGATGTTCGAGTCCCTACTATTTATAGCGGAAGTTGGAAGCTGAGAATTTTCGACATAGCCTTCGTAGATTAAATATATTTAAATTTATTTCATAAATGAAGGGTCGGCCGACCCTTGTTGTGCTCAGTATTCTTCCCTTGTTCACAATTTTGTAAATACATGTATTGACGGCCTAACATTCGTAGGTTGAACATTTTTAATATTTCGTCATAAATGAACAGGCGGGAGACGCTTCTACCCAAAATTATTTTTGTAATATTTATAGACTACAAGAAGGGTCGTTCGATCCTTCGTATGTTCGCTTTTTCTATAAGAAGGGGTGGACGATCCTACCATTCGGAAAATTAGAAGTCCAGACAACCATTTTTTATATATTATAATTTATGTTATATCTTTGTTTAAAATAAATATGATTGTTAATGTGCTCCTATTATTTTATATTTCATAAAACGCTTTTGAACTGGATTTTGGTTCTGAACAATGTGTGTTGTTATTTTATATTTCAGACATCGTTTATGAAATGGATTTTGGTAATCAACAATGTGTGGACCTACTTTTGAATGTATTGAAAGTTGCTGAAGGAATCTCATTTCCAAAAAAAAAAAATTGCATAATATCAGCATTAATGAAGGATGTATCATTGTATGATCTCTTCTATGAACTCCATGATTCTTCATCAGTAGGGCACTCTGGGTTCTTCAAAATGTATGAACGGGAACAATGTAACTTCTTTTGGCTGGATCTGAAATAGATCTGGAACGGCTAGATCTGGAACGGCTTTCAGAATGGATCTGAACGGTTGGACCTGAAATAGATCTGAAACGGCTGGATCTGCTCCCAGGATCTACTTTTTGTAATGAATGGCTGTGCACAGCCTTTTGAATAAATCCATCTATATGCTTCAATATAATTACAGAGAAGTATTTTATAGAGAAATATGGTCAAATGATGAATATATCTTTCTGAATATAACTCATTGTATTTTACATATTAAGAACAAAATTATTTTACATATAAAGAACAAAAATATGGCTAAGTGTTGAACTCACATGGCTAAGAGGCCATTTGGAAAGGCCTAGGTCTTTTCTCAAAAGTGCAATGTGAAAAGAAGACGGATGTAACCTTTTTTACCAGTATATAATACAAAGTTTCTGTTTTTATCAGTGAATTAGTAACCTCTCTATACTCAATGTGCCAAATTAAAAAAAATAGTAATCTCGCTATACTCAATGTTCCAAATCAAATATGCCACGTGGCACAATATGATTGTTCCACGTGTCACCCTAGGATACTAGATATCAACATTTTACCAACGAAATTTATAGACGTTTTGCTTTAAAGACTTTGCTGGCAAATGGAAATATTCTTAGAGAAAGAGCGGTCTCTCTTTCTCCAATGTGTTCTATTGTTACAATTCCCTCATAATTGAAGGGTCATCCAACCCTTCTTATTCCCCATATTATTTTCATAATAGTTCGACACTGCAAGGGTAGTTCGACCCTTCTTATTACCAATATTCTTTTCATAATATTTTGACACTGCAAGAAGGGTCGGTCGATCCTTCTTGTATTCTCCATTATGGATATAGCTGAATTGTTGGATAAACGTTTTCACCATTAAGTACGAAAAGAAGGGGCGTTCAGTCATTCATGTCGGAAAACGGGTGTCGGGACAAACCATTTTTATATCTTATAACTTAGCCGATTGACTTGTTATTCTAACAATGACCTGAATATTTTAGACATTCATTTTTTCACCTTAAAATTTTAAAACATTTATGAAATAAAACCCTGCAACCTTTCTTTTCCTTCCTACATGTCTAAGTTTTAACTGTCGATTTGTCTTGATCCCACGGATGAGATTACACTGGGTGATTTAAATGAAGTTTAGTTTGTCTTTGTTTTTACTGTTTTTCTGAAGTTGCGGGAAGCTTTGAGTTTTTCCACCAAGTCGTTTTCATCCCACAATCCCGCTTATTGCTTATTGCAGGAAGACTTTGTAAATAGATTTTGAACTTTTCGTTCCGCAACCCTTAATTGCAGATTGCAGAAAAGTGGTTCAAGTAATAAGGTGTGTTGTGTGGCCCCGCAACCCAAAACCTGCAATTACGGATTGTGAAAGATTATTTGAATTATAAAAGGTTGTTTGTGCTCCCACATCCCGCAACTGGCATTTGCGGATTGCGGATTGCGGGAACCTTTTTGATTGTTGGTTTTCTAAGTTGCAATCCCGCAACCCTCAACCCACAATTGCGGATTGGGGGAACAATGTACATATTTCCAAAATAAAACTCCCACAACTTGACCCTGCATCCTGCAAGGTTTAATCTCAGTCGTTGATTCGTTTTCATCCTACGGTCTAGATTTGGCCCGTCGAAAAGCAATAAATATGTGATTTCCCCTATTTTTCCTTGTCATTTTTACTTTCGGAAATTACCTTCCTGCTTGAATTTTACTGTGAAGTTTTTACCGTGTCTCTTACCCGTTACTTTCAGCTGAAACAGGTTGGTTTTGCTCATTCCTCTTATTCAGTTATATATTGTTTCGAGATTTTGATTTTATTTTTATTTTTGTTCATTTGTTCATCAAAAAACCTCCAGTTTCAAACATGTCAAGCAATACACATTGCAAAACTGCTCAGAAGGATTTACTGAACAAAGACCCAAATTTCGGTATTTTCTCGGACACTAGTGATAAAATCATTGAAACCTATCAGCTAGATTGGTCTAGAATATATTCAATTTTCGATAATGATGACCTATCAGACATTCAGAATGACCAGCTGGCGTATGAGAAAATTAGGGATTCCTAGCTTCATGCCATTGTTACCAGACCCACTATCTTGCCTTATACTGATGCGGTTAAATGGATTGTGGACCACGCTAACCCTAAAGACCGGTCATTTAATGACAGTGTAGGGTCACAATTTGCTTCGCTACCTTCCTCCCTGAGGATTTCATCAGAGCTTATGCTCTTAAATGGTCTATGTAACCCCTTAACGCTGAGTTCATGGAATCTTCTAAGACCAGGTACAATTTCAATGAAATGTTGAAGTCATGGATGAATAAACCTGACAATTTCATCCGTAGGGATGATAACTTGTACTCGGTTTCCTGGTTTAGAGAACCTTATTCCCTATTGGCTGCCATGCTATGCATACTCTATGGTCTCCCAAACTGTTCTGTATTTGAAGTTGAGTGGGCTCCTATAACCCATCATGTTCTAACGAATGGTGAGTCATTCCCTTGGGCATCAATCTTGTCTTTTGAACTCAAAACAGCCATTCAAGCAAATCAGAAGGCACCGTCTATGAAGAAGCCACATTTCTTCTTTTCAGCTTTTGTCGTTGATATATTTTGTATAGAATTCCAATATCCCAACATGGGATGGAATTGGACTCCATAAGATCCTCCTATCCATATTTATCATTCAGCATTATGGGAGAACAATTATATGCCTTTCATATATGACATTTGTGATCACTTCTTTGGAAGTATTTACTTCAAAATCTTCAGAGAACAGGATCCTGCTTTCTCAATTGATGCCAGAACCTTCATTGCCATAATTGGTGACTAGTATGTGTGTGAATCCTTCTCATATGTCATACTTTGGGGAGGCAGTACTGTTCATCTTCTACCCAGGATAGTTCCTGACAGATTGGTCATTGAAGAGGTTTCCTATCAAACTATTATCGATGGTGTGTATTTAAAGCTAAGTGGTCCTAAGAGGAAGGCATGGCCTAAGTTCCCCTTGAACCTTGGGCCATTGACCATCCCAAATTCAACTTGGGCTATAGTGTTGGGTGACAAAATTGCTACTTTAAAATTGGGTTTTGTGACCAAAAGAAGACATGATCCTGAAGGTGTTCTAGATGCCCATTTCAAGCACAACCATGTGAGGGGTGGATTTGTTCATGAAGAACTTCTTGATGACTCCATCTATCAGGGATTAAATACCTTTGATGAAGTCTCGGCAAGGGCTAAGAGTAAAGATGAACAGAACCATATCATGCAGTATCAACATGACCTTAAGACTACGATTTTGAGTTGCAGAGCAATGGAACTAAACCTCATTGAGAAAGCAAGAAAGGATATAGAGGAGAAATAAGGTCAGAAAGCACCTGCTCCACTAATGCTAACCTGCAGTAAAGGGGATAAAGGAAAAGGTCTCATGGAAGATGCTTGAGAGGTAAATACTGCTGAACAATGGAAGGTATTGATGCAAGCATCACAACAATCAAAGCAGAAGTTAGCTCAGATGACTTCAGTGCTAGACACTCAAGTAGTTGCAGCTCCTAAGCTTACTGCTAATATTCAAGTGACTGTTGCAGTTACTCAGACTGTCACCAAGCCAGCCAAAAGGCAGAAAACTCAGACTTCTGCATCTCAAATCCCTACCTTCAATATTAGTGACAGTGATGTTGAATATGAGGTACATTCTTCTGTGCCTGTGATTGAGGAAGTAACTGAAACTTCACATAGAATTACAGATTTATTGAATGCTATTGAAGTAGATGATTCTGTCCCAGACCATCAGTTTCTTGAAACTACCCCTGCTGCTGACACCACAACCTCAGCACTTCTACTTCCACCTATTCAAATTCTTTCAACTTTGTCATCTGGGGTAACACCTCCATTCCCCATATCCCAACTTTTCCATACTCTAACTACCATCACTGGCCATCTTGGTTCCACTTCCTATTATTCCATCTACTATTGCAGAGATCCAGTCTTTGATTGTCCCTCTGCAATCACCTCCATTCATTTTATCACCACCAGCTACTGATGAGTAGACTCCACTTCCTCCTTCTTCATTACCAGTTAATGATATCCAAGTTCCACTTTTTGAATCCTTCACTTCAATTCCATCCCCAACTTCTATACCAGCATTTATTCAAAATATCCCTTCCACCCCAACTACTTCCCAAATAACTATGTCTATACCTGCTCCTTCTACTACTCAAAAATCTTCATTGGTTTCAACAGTAAATGTGACTTCATCATTTACTGAATTGGTAGTTGAGTTTGAAGAAGACATTGTAGTCCCTCTCGGGGATTACTTCTACAGCAGAGCTTCCAAGTCAGTGGTAAGAAAAGGTAAGAAGAGAAGCAGGGATGAAGGTGGATTGGAGGCACCTACTCCTAATCAAATAATTTGGACCAAGCAGTTTGATGACATACAACGAGAAGCATTTGATGTTGCTGCAGCCATGGGTGCTTTTGCAGGTGAAAACTATGATTCAATGACAACACTGAATAGGGAGATTGATTTAAATAAAGAAGAGATAAAGAAGCTTGAAGAGAAATTGGCCAAAACCAATGAGGAACATGAATCTTATGTTATTGATCTCAGGAAGGTATTTGAAGATATGTTTGAATATCTGCAGTTGAAAAATACCTCTCTCCAGGTTAAATTACATGATGCAGAAGTTGTAAATGTTGCCAATACACAAAGGATAGTTGTGCTAGAAAAACAATGTGAGGATGCAACTGCAAGTGCATCCTCCTCTGCATTCTCTAGGTTTTCCCAGTTGGATTTTAAGGATTTGGCCATTCAGGTCGATGATGAACACTGTAAGATGCTAGCTGAATTGTTTCACACCTTGAATGATATCCATGAGACTCGCATTGTTTTTGGGAAGATGTCTGTTACTCTTGATCAGTGTGTAGCTAAAAGACAACAGTCCTTTAAGGCCAATGAATATATTGTAGAATGGTAGAGGTCCATTAAGGAGAGACCTGAGAATATTCCTGTTCTCACTAGTTTCCAACTGAAGAAAATTAGAACTGTGTTACGCACTTGGCATGATCTAAATGATAAGGTTGGAGATACTATCTAGAAAGCACAAGGTGTTTGCGGAAGGAGATGGTACATTGTGGATAGCATCATGGAGGAGTTGCAGTTCCCTACCATGGACCTCATTGAAAGCGCTTGTCCACCGAAGTTGATTCTAGAACAAGTTGAATGTTGATGCAAGGAAGCTAAAGAGAAGATCCAACATCTCGAGCATATCAAGATTGATGACGTGGATTAGTTATTTAGGAAACCTGTTGCCATTGAGGGAATGATCCACATTTTTATTGGTATTTTGCATAATTTGGCTAAAAATGAGTTGGAAACTTTTACGTGTGATGCCCAGCTAGGGATTGAGTTGGTCAATTATCCAAATATAGATGAATTGTTAGAAATTGCAGCCAAGTGGCAAGATTTTCTTGGCCATTAGCCTAGTTCGATTTTTGAAATCCCTATTTTTTGGGGAATTTATACTTTGTAACAAAATTGTAATTATTATTTAAAGGGTAGATCTCTCGTAGGCTAGGGATCATGATGGAATTTGGAGGAGAAAATCAACAGAAGAGACTGGGCATACTCTGTTTAATGCAAGGCTTGTAATTTCATGCTAACTTTCAATAATACACTTATGTTATTCTCTTGCATACTCTTTTGTCTATTAATCAAATTTCTTTGATCAATATTGATTTTCACTTTTAGGTTTTTTATCAATACTGTTTAATCTTTTGCAATCTATAATTACATTGATCTACAGTTTTGATTTTTCTCTGCTTATGATCTATGTATCCTTAATGTTTTAAAAGAATTTATTCATTTAAAACTTTTAGCTATTTCTGCAAATGGTTTTTAAAGAAAATTATAATTGATGTTAATTTTTCAATTGACATATCAGTTATAGGTCAATCTTGAATGCGCTTGAATTGAGCAGATAAGTAATTAATCTCCTTTACAGTGTTCATGAATGTTGATTTTCACTTCAAATTATTTATGAACACTATTTAATTTTTGCAATCAATAATCCACACATTGATCTACAGTTTGGATTTGTCTTTACTAATGATCTGTGTGTCTTTTCTGTTTTAAGTGAATATATTTAATTAAAACATTTATCTATTTCTGCAAATGATTAACATAAATTAATAAATTCATGTTAATCTTTCAATTAGCATTTCCAACTACAGGGTAATCTTGCATGTGCCTAATCCTTAAAACTACTATCAGTGAATTTTCATTTCCTGATTGTGTTGTGGTTAAACCAGTATTAGTAACCTCGCTATACTCAATGTGCCAAATCAAATATGCCACGTGTCTCAATAAGAGTGCTCCACGTGTCACCCTAGGATAGCCGATATCAACATTTTAACAACAAAATTTATACAATTTTTTCTTTAAAGACTTTGCTGGAAAGTAAAAATATTCTCAGAGAAAGAGCAACCGCTCTTTCTCCAAGGTTTTCTATGGTTACAATTCCCTGCTAAATGAAGGGTTGGCCAACCCTTCTTATTCGCAATATTCGTTTCATAATAGTTCGACACTGCAAGAAGGGTTGGTCGATCCTTCTTGCATTCTCCATTATGTCTATAGCTGAATTGTTTTATAAAGGTTTTCACAATTAACTACAAAAAGAAGGGGTGACCGATCCTTCTTGTCATAAAACAGAAATCAAGACAAACCATTTTTATATGATATAACTTCCAAGGTGTTCTATTTTTACAATTCCCTCGTAATTGACACTTTCAAAGGCTAAAGTTTCTCAACATTTTACATAGTCCTTGTCAGTCGCTGAACATTGGCGACATCTTTTATTCAAACAGATGCAGGCTTGTTTGAAGGGATGGTATTGGAGCTGCCGCATTTAATACTCTACAGCTCAATGCTTAGCTTTCACTGTCTACACCTCTATCAACCATCATGAAAATACTATCAACCATCATGACAGTACTATTCGGACTGATGCAGTCTCGTTTCAAGGGACGGTAGTGGAGGATGACATGGGGCAAGGGTCAGCCAGATGCCCTGTAACGTCATGCCTCCAATAAATTATGCCCTCAATCATTATGTTGATGTCGGTTTACACAATTCATTTCTATCATTGCTTCCTTAGGAAAAATAGCCTCCGTGTTGAAGGCAATAATTCTGGTTGTACCGCACTGCTGAGCAAGTACTGCCAAATGATTTTCAATTGTACGAGATGGCCTTTTACATGGATTTTGAGTCATTCAATCTCTACAAAGCCATTAATGGCAATCCTCTCGTATGTGTGGGCTTCTGTGAAAATCTCTGGGAGTCAAGTCAGCTCTCTGCCTTTCTTTCCATAGAAATTCCTATAAATATTTTCAATGGAGTAGGTAACCTCCATTCAAGAGAGTTGCAATTTAAAGCTTGGATGAACTTCTGGGTGGATTTCTGGTGGTTCAGTTTTTTTAATTAGTATATCATGGCTACCCGTATGAGGGCGTGTAGACGCAGGGGATCCAACAGGGGTGTAGGGTCTTCATGACCTAGGGGGAAAGTTGCTCTCAGGGAGAAGGCTCGTCTTAACAACACACCATGGGGATGGAAGAGTCTGCCCCGCAGACCTTCAATTGGGGGGTTTAGTATATAGCAGAAACGCCTGCTCTGATATAGGTGCAGATATCACACTGCGAATTATCCCTTCTCCAGGAATACGAAGCCCACTTGGGTCAGAAATTAATCTCCAACCCCTACTGGGTGGTGAGGATCTTGTTCGCTCACGAAATTCAAGCGAGGAACCAGTTGGCTGACGGCCTCCGTGAATCCCTCCAAATTATAAAAGGCGGCCAACAAACTCATTCGATCGGTGTTTGCTTGCTCAAGTTTGTTCTGAAAGATTACATGGATACCTCGAGGGACTTCCCTCATGAAGAACTAGTTTCTCCATGGGGGGAGCACCCTGCTCCCTAATTGGTCTTCCCAGTCTGTGTTCATGCCGGTCTTGGTAGTCAGCGTCCGGCTCGCTGGTGGCTCGTTGTTTTTTCTGTGGATTTTTCGCTGGTGGCTCGCTGTTTTTTCTGTGTATTTTTCCATGTCTTTAGAAGTTCAGTCTCGGTGCAGACTCTGGATGTTAGCGTGGTTTTGTTATGGGGGTTGCTCGGTCAATATTCAATTGTTAGAATCGTTCAATATGGACCATTGAATAGCATATAAATATTCAATTGTTAGAATCGGTCAATATGGACCATTGAATAACATATAAATAGAAGTGTATTGTGAGCCTAAGGGTAGATTAGAAGAGAGAGAGATAGTGGATAAATGCTCTTTTTGGTCTAATTTGGATCCGCAACATTATGTTTTGACTATTCCTACAATGGGTTTACCGCAGAGTTTAATGAATGCATGAAGATGCCCGATTATTGTTCTAATTCTGTCTCTGTCTCTGTCTCTGTGCGGTGGTGAATGTTGCATTATGTCTATTATGTTGTGGATTGAATGATAATGGTTCATGCGATTAAGTAGAATGGATATGTTATTGTGAATGTTTACTTTATGTTGAATCTGCGAATTGCTTACATAATATACGAATGATGAGTAAATAGTATACTGTCAAGTTGATGATTTCTGGTTAACATTTTGCGATAAGAGATTTGTGGGTAAAGCATATTCTCAACGCCACTATGGAAACTTGGTTCCTGCAGCACCCTTATCCACCTCGGGCGAGACTTCACTTGCTTCACAGGTGTTGCTGGGAAGGGTAACTCCTTTCCGGGCCAGTGTATAAGGGATTGTTGGTGCTTGTTGATGACAGTGAGAACCCCTATCGAGAAGAGTTGAGTCGACACGGGTTTTATCTACAGTTATCCTAGTTGTATGCTCCTTAATTTGATCTACTCTGTCTTTTTTACCATATTCAGTATGGCACGAGCTGCTAGGCGCTCGTTTGTAATTGTATTCAGTAATTGTGTCTTCCATTTTGATTCTTTCCAACTTGCTGGATGCACCAACATTTTTTTTTAAATAGAAACATTTTACTTTTTAAAGAGAAACATTCTTTATTTTTGTTTTTTTTTAAATAGAAACATTTTGCTTTTTCTTTTTTCTTTTTTTAAATAGAAACATTTTAGGTTTTAAAGAGAAACATTCTTTCTTGTTTGTTTTTTTAAATAGAAAATTTTTACTTTTTATTACAATGGGGTAGATACAAAATTAGTGACAATTATATTCAACACTGATTCCATGTATAATTTCAAAAACAAGCAACACATGCATGCATTCCTAGACACACCATAAAGCTAATTAAAATTTAAGCAGATAGTGATGCCATTAGTTGGAATGATTCTATCTGCAATTAACCGGATAGAAACATTCTTTCTTTTTGTTTTTTTTTTTTAAATAGAAACAATATACTTTTGGGTCTGCTCAAAGTTTCGAATCAAATATGCCACATGTCACAATATGAACGTTCCACGTGTCACCCTAGGATACCAGACATCAAAATTTTTACAACAAAGTTTATATAATTTTTTCTTTAAAGACTTTACTGGCAAGTGGAAATATTCTCAAAGAAAGAGCGGCCACTCTTTCTCCAAGGTTTTCTATTGTTACAATTCCCTCCTAAATGAAGGGTCGGTCGACCCTTCTTATTCCCAATATTTGTTTCATAATAGTTTGACACTGCAAGAAGGGTTGGCCGATCCTTCTTATCGTACAATAGAATTCGTAACAAACCATTTTTATATAATATAACTTCCAAGGTGTTATGTTTTTACAATTACCTCATAACTGAAGGGTTGTCCAACCCTTATTATTCCCAATATTATTCTCATAATAGATCGACACTACAAGAAGGGTTGGTCAACCCTTCGTATTCCCAATATTATTTTCATAATATTTCGACACTACAAGAAGGGTCGGTAGATCCTTCTTGTGTTCTCCATTGCGGATATAGCTGAATTGCTGGATAAATGTTTTCACAATTAACTATGAAAAGAAGGGGTGACCGATCCTTCTTGTTAGAAAATGGAAGTCGGGACAAACAGTTTTTATATGTTATAAATTTTCACCTTAAAACTTTAAACATTTAGAAATTAAAATTGCAATTTTCAAATAAAAAATTCCCCATATTATTTTCATAATATTTTGACACTGGAAGAAGGGTCGGTCGAACCTTCTTATTACGAATATTCTTTTCATAATATTTCGACACTGTAAGAAGAGCCGGTCGATCCTTCTTGTGTTCTCCATTATGGATATAGCTAAATTGTTGGATAAAGGTTTTCACAGTTAACTACGAAAAGTAGGGGTGGCCGATCGTTCTTATCGGAAAATGGAAGTCGGGACAAACTATTTTTATATGTTTGACCAACCCTGGTTATTCCCAGTATTTTTTTCATAATAGTTAAACACTGCAAGAAGGGTCGGTCGATCCTTCTTGTGTTCTTCATTAATATTGGGGATTGGTCATAAATGAATCCAATATCAATGTTAGCAAAAAATTGGTGCATACTTAGATGCGGTAAACCAGAGCATAAACATATGAATGCTGATTTAATATTACTTTCATCCAAGCATGAATAATAACACAATGGAAAATATCTACTAGAAATAACAATTAACAGAGAAAGGAAGGAAACTTACATACACACATAATTTATTGCAAATAACAATTAACAAAGAAAGGAAGGAAATTTATAGACTATCCTTGCGGGAAACAAAAAATAACAAAGAAAGGAAGGAAATTTACAGACTGCCATTAATGAATAGTTTTTTCATCATTGGTACAATTATATTCAACACATTCCATGTATTATTTCAAAAACAAGCAACTCATGCATGCCTTCCCAGACACACTATAATGCTAGTTTAAATTTAACATTGATCGGCATGACAGTTTGACATGTTCTCTTAGGTGGTCGAACTGAGGACCTAGTCGGGCGGCCGACCTAAGATCCTCCAACATCTCCCCCACAAACAATCCATTTCTTCATCCCAAAGAAATCAGAAAATAACTGGAGTTGAATGAACAGAACGTTGCTGACTATGAAAGCACAGTCCTTCTACCTTCTACTTGGCGCAGTAAGAAGAAGTTGACAGCATGGTCTGGTACTAAAAAAACATTGGACAACTGCTACAACTATTGATGACTACATGTGATGACGGCTCCATCCCATCCTTACATCCATCTATTGCAGATCTATCTCACTGGTCACGTTGTCAGGTTGAATTATTGCGTGTCGTCATATGTATTGCTCCATAGTTGCATATTCTTGCTAGATTTCAGTGATTATAAGTTTTGCGGGTGAATTCATGTCCTTTGTTAGAAAACGACGGCTCCATTCTGTCCATATATCCATCAATGGCAGACCTACCTATCTCTTTTGGTCATGTTGTCAGATGCCTAACATTCCAAGATCAATAGTTCTGTGTACAAATGATGGTTCTTAACAGAGATGTAATGGGTTGCTTCACAACTACGTTAAGCTTTTCATTTAATTATTGCCTGTAGTTGAGTATAAGTTTTTCTCGTGAACCTTACGGCTCCATCCCCTCCTCGTTGCATACTCGGGAACATAATGACAAATCCATGCATACCTAGGAACATAATGACAAATCCAGTTATTGAAAGAAGAGTGACAGACGAAAACGTGATTGGCTCCAAGGAACATAATGACAAATCCATGTATTGGGACTTGGCTCGAAATTCCCATATATCAACTACGGGCAATAAAATAAATGAAAAGCTTAACGTAGTTGTGAAGCAACCCATTACATCTCTATTAGGAACCACCATTTGTACACATAACTGCTCATCTTGGAATGTTAGGCATATGACAACATGACTGGAAGAGATTGGTAGGTCTGCCAATGATGGATATATGGACAGAATGGAGCCATCTTTTTCTAACAGAGGACATGAATTCACCCTCAAAACTTATAATCATTGACATCTAGCAATAATATGCAACTATGGAACAATAATGACAAATATGGGCAATAATTAAACGAAATGCTCCATCGTTTGCAGGAAAAAGTTATAATCAACTACGGGTAATAATTAAACGAAAAGGTTCACTGGAAAAACTTATAATCAACTACATGCAATAACTAAACGAAAAGGTTTGCGGTAAAAACTCATATATCCTGAGGAGAACTGGGGAGCGATCATAAGACTCAAGCATTTCTCATAAAAAAATAGGGGAAGTAAAAGAAAATTCCATGGCTTCCCGGACGATTTCAGTTTGCTATGATATGGGGCATGGTTAGCCTATATATAGTGAGTGGTCATTGTGTTGATGGATTAAAAATATTTTGTTGGAATAATCGTACACGTATCACTCCAATCGATTCCTTGAAAATCCAACGGCCAACATGCCTGCTACCAGTGCATTAAATGGCCTACAGCAGGCTCCTATAGCAAGCTGAATAATATTCGCCGTAAGTTTCAGCCTATGTGAATCAAGTATACCATGTATTAAATTATGCAATTACTTCCCATGATTGTTTTTAAGAAACAAAATTGTTTATGTGAATCAATTATACCATATATTAACCCTAGATGCGATCATCACCATTATAAAGGGGGCCACATGTCGGACACAAGGAGGGCACGTGGGGGAGGAGCCTCGACCTAGGCACCTGTAACATGGCACGTGTGCCCCATGTAATATACCACCTCCCTTGCTTCCACTTGCCTGCCCTTACTTGTGCAGATTTATGGCTCCTTCTTGATTCTTCGCTCGCAAGTCCCTTCACCGGCTAGCTCACTGCAACTCTGGTACCTCAGCCCTCTACGCATTCAAAGAAGCCCTGACCTTGGGGTATCTCCATGTCTACTAGGGAGATGCCCCATTCTCTCTACTCTGTCTACTAGGGAGCTTCCCCATTCTCTTTGCTTTGTCTACTGGGGAGTTGCCCCATTCTCAACGAATAATGGGGCAGCTCAACTATTATCAGTTTAAAACGGATTTGGAGTGTATCAGTTTTAAATTTCGTTAAGGAACTTCTACTCAGCAACTCAACCATAAATTCCTTACACCATCTTCATCTCCAACTACTTCTCATTTATCCACAAACTACAAGTTATACTTCTCATTTAGACCCCAGTCATATAACATCCTCGTTGCTGGTTCAGAAAATGCAGGAGCTTAAAACAATCCCCAAACATTAAATGGTACCATTAATATCCTTAATATTCATTTAAACAATCTTTAAACTAATTTTAAAAATCAAATATGCCACGTGTCACAATATAAGCATTCCATGTGTCACAAAATTTATAGAAGTTTTGCTTTAAAGACTTTGCTGGCAAGTAGAAATATTCTCAGAGAAAGAGTGGCTGCTCTTTCTCGAAGGTGTTCTATTGTTACAATTCCCTCCTCAATGAAGGGTTGACCGACCCTTGTTATTCCTAATATTCTTTTCATAATAGTTCGACACTGCAAGAATGGTCGGTTGATCCTTCTTGTATTATCCATTATGGCTATAGTTGAATTGATGGATAAAGGTTTTGACAATTAACTACGAAAAGAAGGGGCGGTCGATCCTTCTTGTCGTAAAATGGAAGTCGGGACAAAACATTTTTATATGATATAACTTTCGAGGTGTTCTACTTTTACAATTCCCTCGAAATTGAAGGGTTGACCGACCCTTCTTATTCCCAATATTATTTTCATAATAGCTCGACACTGCAAGAAGAGTTGCTTGATCCTTCTTGTGTTCTCCATTATGGATATAGCTGAATTGTTGGATGAATGTTTTCATAATTAACTACGAAAAGAAGGGGCGGACGATCCTTCTTGTCGGAAAATAGAAGTCGAGACAAACCAATTTTATATGTTATAATTTAGCAGATTGACTTGTTATTGTAACAATGACTGGATATTTTAGACATTGAATTTTTCACCTTAAAATTTTGAATATTTGCAAATGAAATTTGCAATTTTCAAATAAACAATTGCAGCTTTTTTATTTGAAATTCACACTTTTCAAATCCGAAATTGCATTTTTTTATTTTAAATTCACAATTTTCAAATCAAAATTGGCATTTTTTTATTTGAAATTCACACTTTTCAAATCGAAATTTGCATTTTTATATTTTAAATTCACACTTTTCAAATCAAAATTTGCATTTTTTTATTTGAAAGTAACTTATTTTGAATTGAAATTCATAGTTTCATAACAAAAAAAGTGCAATTTTAAGGTTCATAAGTAATAAAAAAATGCACTATTCGAATATAAAAACATACTTTTCAAATCCAATATTGCCACTTTCAGAACCCGTTTTTGCACTTTAGAAAGGTTGATATTAACACTTTCAAAGTCTAAATTCACACTTTCTTACACCAAAATTTGCCTAATTTGTCCAAATTTAATGAAATTGGCGTTTTCACATAATAATCCCTTGATTGAACACTTCCTCCTTGCTTGGCCATTATATTTGTTCGATATAATTTTATCCATTTTTCGAGCCAAGCAATTCCTTTACGAAAAAAAGCACTTAGGGAGTTTTTGTTGAACTCTTTTCTGAATCCTAAAACAGTGAAAAGATCGTCGAGCAATCTTGCTTCCTTTCATGCTCGTCAAAGTACCTAAAAGTGCTTCTATCTGGTATAAGTTTAACCCTTTTTTTAGACTTGGTAGACTAACTACGAAAAAGGAATACTCTAGTCACAACGGCTAGAAGAGTTCTTCATTGCATCATTTTATGCTTTTTCTGGACTTGGATACTAACACATAAAAAAGAACCCCCTTGGAGTCTTCTTATTACTTCCAGACTCTCTAAAATTGAAAGAAACCATGAGCATTCACCGTCCTGAGCTCGTATAAATACACACGATGGTACCTTTCAATCATTTCAGAGTCTTTTTATAACTTTTAGACTCCTTAAAATTGAAAGCAACCACGAGCATGAATTGTCTTAGGCTCATACAAATCCACATGACAATACCATTTTGAGCACACTTCTATCTCTTCTTCAAGCTCCTTAAACCATGAAGAAGGTCCACATGGTGCCTCTCGGTGTCACGACGGATCATATCTAGTCCCCACATTATGGAAGCACCCCTAGCATGGTCGCCTTTGTTCAGAGTATTATACGATGTGTCACCCTTAGAGTCTTCTGATATCATTCATAATTTTTTTCCCTCCCAAGTCTCCCCCATTGCCATCACAATCCCTGGTCCATTAAGCTATGATCCCCTTCCCCAAAGTCAGTTTCATATGCTTCCAGATCAGCCTTGCCATCATACTCTGAACAAAGGAAGCTTGAGTCCCCCCACTCTGCGACCTCGGTTTTTCCCCCCCAGTATGTCAATCCCACCTTCAATACCATCACCTTTTGGTTGTATACCTTGTGCTCCTATCAAGGAAACATCATTTCCTTGGTAGTTGCAGGTCTTCCTCTATCGATGCCAGCCCATCTTTCTAGAGGATAGACCCAGAGGCCCCTGTACCTTCGACTCATCTCCATTAGTGGTGAGTTTTTATGGACCATCTGAGAGGTGTCCTTAGTGCCTCTTGGAATGGTTGTTTCTCACATGCTTGACACCAACTCCACCATCGCATCGTTGAGATTCGTACATGGTATTGATACCTTCAGTTATTGGTTGAAGACCCCAGATATCCCCTGACACTATCACAGTGGTGAGTCAATTTGGAACCCCCCAGTTGTATGTTCCCATGGATATCTGGGCTGTGTTGGCGAGAGTATTCGAAAGCACTCCAATTGTATTGCTTCCTCGAGTACCCAGTTCAGATCTAGTCTAGTGTACCTTTGAGATTCTGACTCTTAGCCGTTGAGTCCATCCAATTGTTGGACACCTTCAGATCCAGTAGAACATCAGTTGTTATGGTACCACATTCAGTTTGGATGCCATTGTTTCCATGTATCAGTCCTTCAGATCAATCATGGTTGGAGCATGAGTATGTCCCAGATTTGTGTCCCCTCTAGACCATTATGATGTACACAACAATTCTCTATGTATTCTTCAGGTCCCCTTTTGAGCCTCATTATTATTTGTATATCTTGATACGAGCATGGGTATGCCTGCCTCATCCATATATTTGAGATTACCCCCTCATTCATTATTGAGGTATTTCTAGTTTTTTCAGTTTGTATAGAGCCTGTGTTCTGGTCTCCACCCAGTTTCTTCTCTCCTTCGTCACAATGCTCATACCCATGGAAAATGACAGAACCTATGATGTCTATCATCCATACGATGAGCTCATTCCCTCACACATTATGGGGCAATCTGTTAACACCCAAAAAAATTTCACTAGCTCATCTCCCTAGTAACATAACCTGTTGGTCCACTTTTCCTACATTTTTTGCCTTCAAAACCCTAAAAAAACTATCAAATGGTAACCAAAAGGGAAAAAAATAATTATTTCTCTCCTCAGTTAATGAAATTCCTTCAAAAAAGGTCAAAACCCACAAAAAAGGGTCCAAAATCCCCAAAAATAAAATAAAAGGGGAAAAATTCAAAAATAAATTCAAAAAGAGGGAAAAACTCCAAATACCATTAGCCAATACTATTGGTTAGGAAAAATCCCAAATACCATTAGCCAATACTATTGGTTGTCCAAAAGCATGGGAAAATCCCAAATACCATTTGTCAATACTATTAGTTGCCGAAAACCATGGGTCAACACTCCATTACCCAAAATCACTATAAAAAGGTGATGGAGGCCCCCCATTTCACATCCATAATCACTCTTCATACTCTTATGATGCAGAAATTCCTGTTGAACTTTAGCCTATCACCTTGAGCTTATGTTCCACCATTACAGTTGAGTCTTGGTCACATCTTAGGCATTTGGAGAAGAGAAAAGAACTCTAGAGAACTAGTGCACTACTCTCGTATTGCTGCAAGAACTCCAACAACCTCACCACTAGAGGTAAGCCATTGCAAACCTGTTAGGAACCCACGTCAACCCTTCTATTTACTTTGTTAGTATATTATTGTTGGATGCATATGCTTTGTAAGTCGTCCTGTAGTATTTGTTGATCCATAGTTTGTCTTATTGTTGTTGGACGCATATGATTTGTAAGTCATCCCGTAGTAATTATTGATCCATAGTTTTTATTGGCCCATGGTTTGTATTGACACATGGTATTGGCTCCTAGACGTAGTATATAAGTTTGTGTTGAGACCAGTGAAGGTACCGTGAAGTTATTTGTATTGAGCTTACTAAAAGGAGGTTGCCCCCTCGAAGTGGCCTGCGATCAATAAAAGTGATTTTGAGTTCTGTTATTTCTACTATCTTGCATATTCTCATTAATTAATTGTTGCAGGTTCCTCACATCTAGTATCAGAGCACTTTCCTGGGCTCCCTGGGTGAAATTTCTACAAAATTGTTTTTCACATCTGTTGCAGGTTTGGATCTGGGAATAATCCCTATCTGCTTAACTATGGGAAGTACTTGAGCAGAAGCCCTAAAACTCATTGTGAGGAGTACCATAGGAACCCCGAAGTAGCTGGCCCATTGAGAGGACCTACCAGTGAAAAGGGCAATGGCCCCTACCTGATTGGCTAGTTCCCAACCGTGAGGTAAACCAAGAGATGTCATTTGTGGAAAAGCGGTTATCAGTTTTACCTACGCCATGGAGTGAGGGGTACTGCCCCAATACGCAAGCCATCAGATAGCATTGGTGGCCGAGTGAAACCCCTGAACTATTAGGAAGCCAAACATACCTGGGGTCCATATCTATTTTCAGCTGAACTGTTGCTGATCACTTCCGCAACGTTTCAGATCCATTTCAAGCAGTTCCAGATCTAGTCGTTTCAGATCTATTCTGAAATCCATTTCAGATCCAGCCGTTTTCAATCCATTTGGCGTCATTTCAGATCCAATTGTTCTGATCCCTTCTGTGTCGTTATAGATCCCTTCCGTTTTTTCTCCAGATCTACCTTGTTTTAACTATGTTTCCCTTGAAACTTCCTGGACACCCCTACAATTCCATTCTGCATATTTCATTCCTGAGGACCCTATCCCAAATTCTACTTCCCAAAGCTAGAAATCTCACATTTGTCTTTTTTAGGGTTTTCCATAACTTATTCAATTTTCACCCACTCGCCTCCAAATTTTGCCACCATGTTCATTCCCTATTTCTGCTTCTTTGTCCCTCTTTGACAAATTTTCTCATTCTTTCACCCCGCTTCTAAAATCCCCATTTTTGCTTCCCTATCCATCAGAAAGTGTCCAAAACCTAGTCAAAACCCAATTACCCATCCGATTTTTTCCCAAATCCAAATTTCCCTTTACTAAATAAGCTTTCGTTTGTGTTTTTCTATCCATTCCCAAAAAAATAAAAAATAAACTCCTGGTTATGGTTGTCACCCACGCAGGAGCAAAAACCATGGAGGAAGCACTTGCAGCCATCCAAACCAAACTCCAAGATATGGATGACAAATTTCTCACCCTCCATCTTCAGCATTCAACCACGAACAATAACCAACAGCAAGAATCTTCTGCAGCCAATGGGTTCTCTTCTTCCAGCAATTTCTGTGGTCCGAAGCTTGAATTTCCTCGCTTCAATGTTATTGATCTGACTGGATGGATCTATCATGGAGAATAGTATTTCAGTCTGCATAACACTTTTGATGTCCAAATTTTTTCACTTGCATCCTTTCTTTGGAACAGGAAACCCTTCAATGGTACCATTAGTACATAAAGGCTCATGACGAGCCAAAATGGACAGATTTTTGCCAACTCCTTTTGCAACGATTTGGTCCTAGATATTTTGATGACTTCACTGGAGCACTCACTAAACTTCATCAAATTGGCACTATGAGAGAGTATCAGACAAAATTGAGAAACTAGCCAATCACACAGAAGGATTGTCTAATGAATTCTATTGGAGTTGTTTTATCAGTGATCTTAAGGATGAAATCCAGTTAGAGGTTAAAATGTTATGTCCCAACACAATGATGGAAGTCCTAGGGTTGGCTAAGTTGGAAGAAAACAAGATTGCATCCCAACAATGCTCCAAACCCACTTTTGTCCCCTTCCGAAATATGGGTTCTCAACGACCTCCCATCCCGCCAGCTCCTCGACCAACTCCTATCAAGCATTTGTCTGAAACAGAGATGTAGGAACGGAGAGAAAAAGGGCTTTGTTATAATTGTGATGAGAAATTCACTCGGGGACATAGATGTGTTCAACAAAATCTCTATCTCTTGGATATGGATTCTCCGCCTACCTCTAAAATTGGTGAAGAATCTCCAGATACAATGGATGATCAGGTCGACATTCAGGAGCCACCTATTGACCCCCATCTCAGGATGAACAACTAGATATATCTCTCCGTGCTTTATCCAGCATCACCATCCACCAAACAATGTGGGTCAGGGGTTACTTCAAGAAGCTTCCTCTTACAATACTCATTGATTCTGGTAGCACTCATAACTTCATTGACCCTCAGATCACCAACTAGGCTAATTGTTTTGTCCATCCTTGCTCCAACTTTGAAGTCATGGTTGCCAATGGGGTCACCTTACCTTGCAAGGGGAAGTGTCACAATGTGCGTATCTCTCTGGAATATCATAACCTGCTCTCTGACATGTTTGTCTTGTCCCCTAGGCGGATGTGATGTGGTTTTGGGCATTCAATGGTTATGCGCACTTAGCCCCATCTTATGGGATTTTGCTGAACTTTGGATGCAGTTTTCAGTCAATGGGAAACAACACAAATTTAAGTGCTTACAACAAGGGTCTCTCTGCATCATCAGTTCACATCGCCTAGAAAATATCCTTAAGAAGAATTCACATGGTGTCATTGCTCAACTCCATTCCATTCAGATGCACCCATCAACGGTCTCCCCTACTTCCTTGGATATATATGCAAGTGTCTTTGCTGAACCAGTGGGATTGTCTCCTTCAAGAGACCTTTCCGGTAAGAATTTAGCCACATCTACATCTCAGTAGGAAATGATGGTTATTTTGCATGCAGTACAGATGTTGAAGCCATACCTATTAGGGAATTATTTCTGCATCAAGACTGATCTCCAGAGTCTGGAAAATTTTCTGGAACAATGGGTCTCCTCCCTCAGCATACCTGCAATGGGTTATCCAACTCATGGCTTATGCCTATGCGATCACTTACAAGAAGGGTAAGGACAATATGGTGGCAAATGCTCCTTCTTGCACATTTGATGACCCAGTTTCTCTTACATCTATTTCTCTACTTGTTCCAAATTGGTTGCAATCTGTTCAATAATACCATCTCTTCTATGAACTCCATGCTTCTTCATCAGCAGGGCATTCTAGGTTCCTCAAAATGTCTGACCGGGAAGAATGTAACTTCTTTTTGGCAGGGACTGAAAATGATAATTCAATATATGGTGGATGACTTTGATACTTTCTAGGTCAACAAGGGTGAAACGACACTGCTTTCGGGACTGCTCGAACCCTTGCCCATCCCTACACAGATTTGGACAACTATTTCTATGGATTTCCTAGAAGTGCTCCAATGGTACAATACCACATCTAAAAGGACACCATATGAAGCAGTCTATGGACAGGCAGCGCCAATTCTTCTTCCATACACCCTTAGCAGCTCCCCAGTTCAGGCAATTGACTCGGTTCTTCGAAACCGCGATCAAATTCTTCTCATTCTGCAGGACAATCTTCACATGGCAAGAATTTGACTGAAACAACAAGCTGATCAACACCATTTTGAGCGCACTTTTCACACAGCTGAGATGGTTATTCTTCATCTACAGCCTTCCAAGAAACCCTCCCTGAAACTCAAGAGGCGTGGTCTAGAATGCAACCCAAGGATGCTACAGGGGAACCGCTCCTTCAGATTCTGCATCAATTTCCACATATAAAGCTTTGAGGACAAAGCTTTTTCTAAGGGAGAAGGGATGTTAGGAACCCATGTCAACCCTTCTATTTACTTTGTTAGTATATTGTTGTTGGATGCATATGCTTTGTAAGTCGTCCCGTAGTATTTGTTGATCCATAGTTTGTCTTATTGTTGTTGGACGCATATGCTTTGTAAGTCGTCCCGTAATAATTGTTGATCCATAGTTTGTATTGACCCATGGTTTGTATTGACACATGGTATTGACCCATGGTATTGGTGCCTAGAATTAGTGTATCAGTTTGTGTTGAGACCAATGAAGGTACCGTGAAGTTATTTGTATTGAGCTTGCTCAAAGGAGGTTGCCCCCTCGAAGTGGTTTGCGATCAATAAAAGTGATTCTAAGTTCTGTTATTTCTGTTATCTCGCATATTCCGATTAATTAATTGTTGCAGGTTCCTCACAAAACCCTTATTTTCCCATTAATACAAAAAATATTCAAATTATATTATTGATTTCCTCATGGTTGTCTACTTTTTACTGTTTTAGTTTAGATTTACTTTTACATTAACACTTGCACATGTCATTTTAATATTTAGTTTTTACTCATTTCACATATCATTTCTTATAAGGGTTCCTAAATCCTTAGTAGGTGCTATTTAGCACAAGCTTGGGTGAAAACCCTAGCTACACCACCCCTTACAAACATGTGTGAAATAAACAAAAAGGAGAATATTGCAAGGACCAAAAATGCTTCTCATACCAAACATCTATCAAATCTAGTATGATTGTAATTGTAATATTTTAGCCTTTACAAAGGTTTGGGAACTTCCTTTACAATATATGTGAAAATTCACAGCAAGTACTATCCCTTACAAATATGTGTGACATAAGAAAAACAAAGAATATTTCATGGACCAAAAACAATTCTGATACCAAACATATAGTGAATATCAGGTTTGAATTTATTATTCAACATACTCTACAAATTTAGGTGTAACATGCCTACTAAGTTCTCAATATTTCTCATGTGAAGACCAACGTTGATGAATAAATAATAAACAAACAAAATGTCACCTTAACCAAATAAATTTGATGTTGTGTAGTCCACTACTCAAGGTGATCTTGGTCCATGTTGAATACATGGCAATTCTCACAGCCAATTTCATGGAAGTATTATCAATTGAAAAGAACAAAGATGAGAAAATAAATGATCACACAATCAAGTGGAGTTCTTAGTTTAGTCACAATCTCAAAATGGCTTGTGTGTGCTGTTAGGAAAGTTAAAAAACTACTAAGATCTCATAACACTAACCCACTTCATGCAAAACATTTCCCATGGAAACCTTTTCTAGATTGAAAATAGTTGCCAAACAAACTAAATCCATGCAAAAATAGCAATGATATTTTGAACCTTAATATTATTTTGAGAATTTTCTATGCAATAAGCAAAGGAGAATAAAGCATAATTCTCTTGAAACTAATCATAAGTCTTGATTAGCCTACACCGAAGGAAATCCCCAAGATCACAATCAAAACTTGTTGGAACTTGTGCAACAAATTTCCATTGCTCCACAATTCGACAAATAAAGAAAGAAGCCCTAAATAAAAGGTGGCATGCCTTCTCTCAACCTAAAAAAGATGTTACAAAATTGTAATGAAGTAATTAGGGATATCAAGAAAGAAAAAAAGGAATGAAACCTAACATTTACATAAAGAAATGATCTAGTTTCAACTATCATATTAATAATCTCATTTCAAACCAAAGGACATGCGTGGAGAGATCATGCAAGTAAAATTTATTCAAAATGTTAACTAAATATGTGATCTACAAATGAACTGATGAGATGATGTTAACTAAACCTTGTTGAGTTGAATGCTCAAGATGTTTTGAGAGCTGATGGTATTCCTTTTGCACCCCATCTATTTTATCAACATGATTACACTAGAGAAAATTCCTCCCATTTTTTTGGACATATTTTCCGTTTGTATTTCTTGTTTCCATTGAACTGTAGTAATTTAATAGGTCTACTACAAGATGTGGTACAAGTGCTCTTTGAATTTTCAGATCACGTTTAGTGGAATGGAAAACTTATTGAAATTCATCCTTTAAAGTTGTTCCATTGTTTTATAGGTAATAGACTAAGTAGGATAGACGTTTTTATACATGGCCCTCTTGAATCTTCAGGTTGATCGAGGGAGTGCCACATATATGTGGGATTTCAAGAGACTTCTTCATTTGTTTGAACAACCATTTCAAAGGTTTCTAAGTCGATGGAAGAATCACTAACCATCGGGATAAAACATTTGGAAGAACACTAGACCGCCAAATAATGGGTATCAGTAAGATATTTACAAGTTGTAGTATAGGAAATTCCCAATTCAATGGATTCAATGTCTATGTATGAGAAAGCAATGGTTAAATGCTCTAGGATAATGGTTTAATGTTGTCTTGCTTCCTCCTATGGTGTTGATACTCTTCTTCCTAAGGAGGGAAATGATGCAAAATGAGGCACTGTGGTACTGGAATTTGCTATTGGAAAAATTTGGGTGTGCCATAAGTTTCAACTACAAGCCACTAGTTTTGTTGTCGAGATATTGCTATTATCAGTCTTCAATCAGATGTATCCTAAATTTATATGCAGACATATTATCAAACCTATAGTAGGCATATCTTATACTTCATCCTTAGATGTAGGTTGTCGAAACTCAAGTTTCAGAGGGCACATAAGTTTCCGCAAGACATAGAGGCCCTCCTTCGAGGATATCAGGCATTTTGAATAACTAGGGCATGGTGAAATCAAACCTTACGGGGTTTTAACAGGAGGGTTATCATTGCCGAAATTACCGATACTTTGGGGGAAAAGTCCTCTAGTACACAAGGAATTTTGAAGTACATAGGGTTCGGGTTCTTTTTCTCACTTGAGGGGCTTATAACCCTTCAGCTCCAACCTAAAAAACAATATTTTTTCAATTATCCTGGCTACACATTCTTGGAAGGAATTTGTGGGATGAGGAATCTAACTTACTTGGGTTTTCTAGAGATAGAGTGAAGGTACTGAGCTGTATCATGCACACAAAGAGCATCTAACATCTCCTGGTTTCACTGGACATTTTCGAGCCCCTTGCGCTCATATTATGTCATTTGATCCATCATTGTTACTGCAATACACTGCAGGAATCGATATGTGAATCTCGATGGACTACTAGTACTCTGAGGAAATCGATATGTGAACCTTTACGTTTAGACCTTTCAAGGTCTAAAGATTAAATGAATTGGCTTGTAGGGCCCATTTAAGGGGTAGCTCTCACTTTTACATTTGGGGTCAAAAAACCATTTGAAAACTTATGGGGCCCTTTTGAGGTTTTAAATGTCATTTTCACCCAAAAAACAACTAGAGGGATTTTTTTGAATTCTACACACTAATACCTTTCCAACAGTGCAAGAACTGCCTCAATCGAAGTCTGTATGAGGAATTTATGCCTCCCACAGGTTGACCTATCCAGTTGACCACCATAGTTCCAAAAGGATTCCATGCCAACTCTCATTTCTTGAACATGTGGAGCTAGTCACCTGTGGAATTTCAAGAAAATTCTTTAAGAAGGTCCAAAACCCTAACCCTAAATGTGAATTGAGGCATGTACAAAATCCTAAAATTAACACTAAACAACTATTGGGCTATGTTAAATATCATGTTGATAGGGAAAGAAGGGGTACCATTCCTTTGATGCATTGCATTGTTCCATAGTTGAACATCAATACTGGCGAGTAGATGTAGACTATAATAGAGGAAATAGGAGATCTTGTAGTAACCATTATGGTCGTAGAGTCATAGGTAACTCCATATAGAGTTCCATTTCCTTTGTATTTGCAAAATGACATAAAGAGCAAAGAGTAGTCCTCGTTTGTGGTTGGGTTTTTCCCTATAGTGGGTTTTTCGAGGGTATATCTTGTGTTATTGTGTGGATTGTGTACTTATTTTCTCTAGTTATTTCTCTTTTAGTTCCATTGGATTCACTATTTTATGGAATTAAATTAACACAATGAATCAATGTGTAAGATCCATTATGATGAACTGATATAGTGGAAATATCCACGGCAGTTTAAAGATCACTATTTGATTAAATATGCATAACATAATTCATTGTTTTGAAGCCTATATGTTAGAGTCATTGGAATCACATGACATTAAAAAAGAGATTAATCCATGCACATAACCATCAATATAGAATGAGGGAAAGGACATCCAATCAAGTATTATTAATATAATTGATAGATATTTATACAAGGGAGAGATGCTTGGAGTGGTTACACCCGCTCCAATTGCTCTTCATTAGAGTACATTAACATAAACTAATTATGACAATTAGGTATCCGAAGAATCCTCTTCATCATATCCCCTACCCCAAAAATCTTCTTCATCCCAAAGAGAACAAGAGTGTGTAGCAACATCCTAGGCCTTTGCTCCTACCAAAGTAGTCCTCACTTTGCATCGACCATGCATATCAGGCTGCATAGGTAACTCAACCGCAAAATCCACCGACTGGATAGGAGGACACACATGTACAAGGCTCTACTGTGACTTGTTACTCTTCAACCTCCATCTTCAATATAGTAGTGGTCTGTAGAAGTCTCACCCTCTCTTTAAAAAGGCTGTCGACTACCCTCACTGCTAGAAGGTATTTTGGTTTAAAGCCCCAATCATTCTAATACGGATGACTTCCCTTGACTCAGGCATAGGTATTTTGTCTTTTCGACTTTCTATACCATCTCTCTTCCTTTTTGTTTCTCATGTCACAACCCACAAAAAACTTTTGCAATTATGCACCAAAGGGCTCAATCAATTCAGTTGTTATTTACATCATCATCTTTATCATTAACCTCTTTCTAAGTGTTTGTCATGTCTTTTCTTGAATTCCTTCGACATCTTCTTCTTCCATGAAGATTTAAAATGCCCACAAGTTTCATTATGATATTGCATGCTCATGTATGTGTTTTACTGGTCATGGTCTACTCCTTCAAACTTGACTTGATTGACAAGAGTTAGCTAAAGATCAACTTCATTACAAAATTGGATGAGATCACCTGCCTTGAGAAAGACTCACATTCCATCCCCTCTCGACTTCAAAAGTTTAAAGTAGAGTCACTTTGTGAACTAACGATTCAATTGACTCAAAAACTTTACAAATAACTTCAGTTACATGATAAAGGATCGACCATATTTTTCCATCGACCAAATAGGAATCGCCCATTATAAAGGGTCAACCACAAGCAATATTGATCATATACGAATAAAATGACTCGTTGACCATAAGTTACAAAATACTATATGACTCATCGACTCAAAATAATATCGACCATATGTGATCAACGTATTTTAACCTTACAAGTAATACATCAACTAAATCTTATCCACCGACATAAATTCTCATAGACCAAACTCGCTCATATTAACCGAAAATAAAATCTCATCAACCAACCACATAAATATGATCCACTTAAAAATAAAGTGTATGTGCAATTTGTCACCATTATTTAATACCTCAATTAATGGGTATAGCTTTAACTATATTTATAATTCTTCTAGCACCATGATTTGATGATGCTCTTTGATAGACAAGTGCATACTTTGAACTATGGGCCATTGGTCGACGGGTGGGAAGACTACATTGTTTAACGCACTTATCTCAATGACGGAGTGCTGGTCGACGGGATGAGGAACCCAGTCGACGAAAATTTCATAAACTAATGGTAACAATTAGGGAACCAAAGTATCCCCTCCAACACTATTAATTTGTTATAAGTTCAATTTATGCTCCTTTGAATTTAAATAAATATTTATAAGTATGTATTTTTGATATAGTCCATTCTTCATTTTAAAATAAATTATTGATATTGAAAATATAGGGATTAGTATTTTGAGGTCCAAACACCACCATAAGTAAAATGATCTAATTATTAAATTAAATAATGTTTTCCAACGTTATAACATAAATGTATATAGAGCTTTCAGGTTCATAGATGTGCTAATTCTTATATTCTCGCAATTTTATTAATATGTTCTCTAATTTCATTTTCTATCTTTCATTTTATGAACTACTTTGTAAACTTATATTCAAGTAAATATTTTGATAATTTTTGCATTTTGGTTTTGTAGGTTTGATTCCAGGTGACACCTCTCCTTCGAATTTGGCAGATTTGAAGTATTTGAGAACTATAATCTCAAGAAATTATATTTTATAATAAAAGTATCACTTTTTTCATGTCACTCTTTAAAGTTGATGTTGATGATGTACAACATCTATCGAGTAAAGAATGTGAAATGAACATAGGGATCTCAATGTGAACAAAGACTCTTGTGGAACCGAATGAATCTTGTCTATTACAACATCCAAAGCCAATTGACTCATCATCTTCTCCTTAGTATAAAGGAGCAATACATATATTTGTCAAAGTTGACAAATATTGGGTAGAAACTTTGAAAGAAACATATAATGAAAAAGGGTTCACTAAAATTTCTCCATATAAACTTTCACTTCTTGTTGATGTGCTGTATGATTACATTGGTGATTGAGATGTTTAATATGATTGATCAAATCAATGTTGTGATTCAAAATATGGAAGGATGTCGTGATTTAAAATATGGAAGGATTTCACCTAATAAATGAATGCAATTATTTATTAGGATTTGTAAATTGTTATTAATAACAACATAAAAAAGGAATTGAGGGTGAAATGTAAATCTTGATAAAATCATTGATTGGGAATCCCATTACTCTTCATTTGATAGTTTCAACACTATTCATAATGTGATGGAAATTGTTCAATACAAGGAGGGGATTACTTTGGATGAACATGGATGAAACTTGAAGATAGTAGGTGTCATGGGCCTAGAATTCCAACTCAAGATCAAAGCCTTGTCTCCTCTTCCAGTCATGCGACACCTCCAAGACTTCACCTCTAGGGACTAAGTCATCCTATTGTGAGTCCTTCCAAAGTACGCCTTCACCCTTCTATTGATGTTTATGTCCTAGTTCCTTACTTATCCATTCATTCATGCATAACCACAAATTGCACAAAGGAAACACTGAAAGAACAACACAATTATAATTGGAAACACCACAATGGCATGTGACGAAATATTTATTTAGAAAATGAACTTGTTTACGACATGATGAGGGTGAATCAAAGTAGAAACCTCCCCTACAGTGCACCCTCAATGGCAGTTTCTCATGTATAAGGTTTACAATATAACCGAACCAAAGCTCATACATTGTCTCACCCCTACTCCTATCGCAACTACAGTTTTTCCTCCTATAGGACATGTGTCTATCTCCACCCTAGGTCACCATCCTAAATGAATTCCATCACACTAAATTGTTCCCAACTCCTAGTTCGCACCTTCTTCTGGCTTGAGCTTCCAATTCAAGCTCCGGTTTATGTCTGGTTGAGTTGTGTTCCCTTACCTCAATACAATTTTCTTAAATATATACAAGTGGAGGGTGCACTCCTTGGATTTTATGGAGCTCTTCCACTACATGGATGACTTACTCCTTTATTTTCTTATTCCCAAGGCATGGTCCTGTATCTTCCAACCTGAGATGTGGCCCATCTTACGTGCTTCTTTAGTCACCTCATTGTCAGCAACCCGACCTTTCCTTATTATTGCATCTTCTCAATATTCTCACTCGAGTTAGTATTGGATGTGACTTTTTGGAATGGACACTTGGATCCTTTCCCAATTAATGTCATCTACCCACTAGGTCGACACACCTAACAAATTTCTCTCTTGTTCCATCTCATGGTTTCTTGCTTGCACAAGTCGAATACTTGACCTTTCTAGTGTTGTGGGATTCCCAATCGATTTATTTCTTATATTGGAACTCGACCTTCACTTATGGACCTCATGTTGGGTGTGCTCTATTAGGAAATGGGTGCACCTTGTCTTGATTAAGTAAGGGAATCCTCCCATCCAAGTTCATGCTCCCCAATTGAGTTATGGTCTTTCCTATGGGTAGTGTTCCCAAGATGCCATCCTCTCTCTATTCATGCCATGAACCAATGTCTCCATCGTGGGTGACGGAGGTTCCTGAGGCCTTCTCTAGCCAATAATGTGACATCCTCTCCCACTTCAAATTGTTTCCATCCTCGACAATGCCTTCAAGAATGTCTACTTCCCTGAAGCACTCTTCCAATGTCATTGTTTCTATCTCTCACCGCAACCAAATATTCCAAATAAGTCTCCCAAAATTGTCTTATGATTGCACCTCTCCATACCTATTATGGAATCAATACTATTGATCTATTCTATCCTGATTTTGTACACATATAACCATGCGCCTCAAACTAATTGGGTAGCTAACCCAACCATTGTTTCTAATCTCATGAGAATGCACTCTGTCATGTCCAAAATAGATAGGTTTCCTTATACTCTTCGATCACCTTGCATGATCATACTGAAGTAAGTCAAGGTCATCACTTTTCCTCAAAATTGTTTAAGGTACCAATACTTAGTACCCAACTTCCTACAAATAAGTTTCCACCTCTTTCCCAGATGTTACACCTTCCATCCCTACTCCTGCTTCGATACTTGACCTTCATGCCATGTTTCCATACACCAACACTAGTACATGTTGCAACCTATGTCAACTTTCCAACATGGTACTTCTTCATGCAACCAACATCTTCCCTTCGCATTTCAACCTATATGCACAACTTCTCTTGGACAAGAAGGTAAGGTCACTTTTCTTTCCTCAAACCTTTAGAAGGGACTACTGTCACCTTCCAATCATTCACTACTTCCCCTCAATTTTTTTCTATGCTTGTTTACTCACCCAATTATCCCATTGGAGAGCCTTAAATACCTCTTCTAGGATCCACAAATATTCAAGGTTTTCAAATGTATCACTCTTAACTTTCCAAGCCTCATGAAGTAGAAGCACATACTTCCACTTGTGCAAAATTATGTGAGCTTGTTCTTTTGCCACACTTCGACATTGCAACTAAAAATTTTGTTGGGTGAGTGCCCTATGCACTCCTAGGTCCCAACACTAATTTTCCTTCTTCAAAAGCGAAGCATCCATCTGGATTTCCTCCCTTTGTATGTTAACTTGTACAAAATAGATTGCATGATGGTGGGTTTCTTTCCTTAATGACCTTGAAATTCTTAATAGAGAAATTCTTCCTTGTGCCCAATCCTTTTTTCCTCCAACTCAAGAAACCACATAGTCCTCAACAATGAGAATTCCTTTCTCTCCTTCAACCATCAAGTCACCATATCAATCCCTCACCTCTTCTAGCCTTAGCATAGTTTTTGGTTCTCTCGAATTCATTTCCAAGCATCCTAGGAAACAAGTCACTTCAAGGTAGCTCAATGTAGAGTAGTAGTTATCCCTCATGACCTACTGCCCTCAATAACCTGTCTGAATTTTTCCTAGTATGATGAGAAAGCCAAATACTTCCGTGTCTCTTCCTACGAGAGACATATTCATACCACTACTCAATTACATCCCTAACCAATTGGTTCATTTCGTTAATTATCCTCAAAGGAAGTCTCCACCATATCCTAACTCCCATACCAAAGGTAGGTGCGCAACTCCTAGTTCAACATTTTCCATCCCACTCTAAGTTCCCATACACCTAAATGGGATCCCCATGTTAACTAGTTCTTCTTTTCAGTTTGATCCTTCCTTGGTGTGATGCATCCCTCTTCGTGGATGATATTTTTTGTTTCCTTCATCACTTTAATTAGAACTGAACTACCTTGCTCCACCCAAGCAAGGGTTCACTGCTTCAGAATTGCTATTGATGTTTACCAAAGGAAAGGTTCATTACTCTCTCTTAATATTTTTCAAGCCACCACCAACAACTCAACCTTTTTTCTCAAGGCACTTCATGTGCAAAAGCACCCACTTTTGGTGAGTAAGTTTCCTACTTCATGCAATGCTTGTCTAGACCATGAACTTTCACTAGCGCCTAAGGCTTCACTTCTTGCTCCTAGGAAGCAATTCATTCTCGATAGTTAACAGTGATAAGGGGATGGAAAGTGGCTACTATGGCCACCTCCATGAAATACAACAAATCCTCCACATGGATCTTCCATGTGGTTCATCATTGCAAGAGATTTTCCATTGATGAAATAGTTCAATCATTGTTTTTATTGTGATATGGTTTTGACCCATTTCCTTCCAATACTTTTCATTAGAAACACCCAAGTATTTACTTGGTGGATTATTCCTTCTTGAGCCCAAATTCCATCCTGCACACTAGTATTCTCTAACTGCATTGCATGTTTTGTGAACTCTTCAAGGATCTCCTCATCTCGACATGCATGTTCCATGGCTACGACCTTCATCTTGGACTATATGACTCTTTCCAAGAGCCTTCTTCCATGGTCTGCTCTATATATAATGCTATGTTGTTCTTGGGTTCACTTGTTTCTCCAAGTGATCCTATCTTGCGTAGGTTCCAAGCTTCCACTTGGTCTGTAATGGGAAACAAGTTTTGTCTCCAAGCCTTTCTTCATAAGTGATTTTGTTCCCTCTTATGTTCTTGTTCTTGGAGTAGCCGATTGATGTCCCATTCCCATCATTCCAAGCTTGTTGTCACATATTCTATCCCAACCTTCCATGTCCCACCTCTCTCTTGATCCATCAAGGTTTCTTTAAGTACTTGATGTGAAACCAACGGTGATCCACCATTCCCCTTCCTTGTGAACAACATGTTGTTCATCCAAACTATCAAGTCATTAAGCCTACCTATTAACCCACACAAATATTGTGATTGCAACTGATGTTGCCTTGGTGTGGTCACCTCTACACCTATTTTCCCACTTACACAAGGATCATGCACCTTGTCTCCAATTTTACCAATAAAATATTTAGAGTATCTAAAATATCTTGGATGCCTTCTAACCAAATTCAGTAGTTAGTTCGCTTGGTTGCACCAAGCTGCAGACATATTTTTTGGCTTTCTACTACATCGACATGTTCATCCAAATTTCCCTCTCATCAATCCATGGTGAAGAACACATTTTATCAACTTTGATACCACCTATCATGGGCCTAGAAGTACTTAATACCAAATCCTCGTCTCCTCTTTTGACCATGTGACACTTCAGAGACTTCACCTCTAGGGACTAGGTTATCCTACTACAAATCCTACTAGATTATTCCTTCACCTTTCTACTGATGTGTATGTCCTATTTCCTTATCCATTCATACTTGTATAACCACAAATTGCACAAATTAACACAAAGGAAAGAATGAAAGAACAACACAAGTGTTGTTGGAATCGATTTAATATTGAGAGGGTGGGTGAATCAGTATTAGCAAAGCTATCAATGATTTTTAACTTCTTTAACAGATTAGCCTTAAATTAATCTTGATATTTAGTTATGCATCCAATATAAATAAAATGATTCATCTATATATCCACCAAGACAAAGAACACATAACACAAAATTTTAACATGGAAACCAAAATGGGAGAAAACCACAAAATTCTCTTTTGTAATGAAAATAATACATTCAAGGAAGCACTGACTTCTTGTGTTTACCAAAACCAACTGGAAGGAGGCACTGACCCCCTGGTTTTACAGGCACCGACATGAAGGAAGCACCAACTCCCTGTGTTCTCCAGCACCAACTTGAAGGGGGCTACAAGCCCCTTTATCATTTCCCCGTCCTACTGCCTAGATATCCAATAAATGATTTTGTCTTATTGAAACTTCCAACTCGTGCACACTTCTAATCCTTTAATATTAGTTCTTTTGTGTGCTACCTTCGTATGCAGACGATTCACTATCAACGTGCTGCATACATCACTTGACTTCTCATTCACCTCAATTATTCACTTATGTTGATGACTTACTTCATAAATAGTGTGCTACTGATTCTACAGTTTGCATAATGATTCACTCTATCATTCTAATATTGCGCAACTGCACTGAACAACTAATACTTTGCTTTCAATTGATAATTTTTTGTTCTGATATTATGCACTAGTATCAGATGGAATTGTGTACTTACTGATGTGTCTGTTCTGTTTAAGTGCCACAATATTCTTAGACAATATGCGACATGTTGTGCATTTAATGATTCATCCTTTCGTTTTAACAAACTTGTCTGAGATTATCCTCATCACGATGCGCTTACTAGATCCTATTGTTGCTCTGTCGAGGTGCATCTGATGGACTTCTCTACTTTGCACACTTCACTTTAAATTTAGTGCATCAGCTAGAATTTTGCACATCTTTTGATATACTTCGATTCTATTTCTACGCTTTTCTATTACATCATTTGTGATTATCTGCGTGCTTCCAGCAATACTATCATTCGATCCTCCCACACTTGCGCATACTTGTATGATTTTACCGTTTAGTATGTGCGCATATGTCACAAATCTACAACATCATTCTGCACACCATAATTATTTCATTCTTCTATATGTGCACACTCAGCTCCTCGCTAGATCATGTGGTTCATTCCTCGAGCTCTTGATGCCCCGAATATAAATCTGTATCTTCCACTTGAATCTCTTATGATATCATCATAAAGCCTACTTCAATTCTCCAACTTGCATCTCTATTTATAAATTCCATGCATGGATTGAATGTCCACAAGTTTGTTGTGGCATCCCTTCTTCCTTGCTTCATGGATTGTGCTTTTTCCACATCTCATCATTTGCTCTGTTGATGTGTCATCCTTTGTGATTCTTGTGCATTCATAGTCCATGACGTGGTGGAACATTCACCTTGGTAGTCTTTCAATCTCGATGTATCATTGATTTGTGGAGACATAGTTATTGACTTAATGGGACTCCCACCTTTGTTGTACCATTACGTGTGGGTCTTGTGCACCTAATCTATTAATGCTTTGCGGAATCTTCGCATACTTAATATTTGACTTGGTGGAACCTTGACCCTTGCAGTACCAATACTTGTGGGACATGCACACATGTTGTGTCGTTGGTGGTGGAATGTGGGCATATACTAACTTGAACAACGACACCATTCTTGGAACTTGTGTGCACTCCAATAACTGAAAGCATCTTCTGATCGGTGAGACTTGCGTGATTTCAAGACTGTTCAATCATAAGTTTTTCCTTACTTCTTGCGCACTCCTAATATTTGACCATACAATCTTTTGGCTTGCTTGCACATTCCAGAATATTCCCTTGTCATGCATGCACACTTGTACCTTTTCTTGACCAATTCCTTGGTTGCTTGTTTACATGTACCTTTTCCCAACTAGTTATTTGGATGCTACCTTGAGAGTTTATAACCTGGTGGAATTGACATATGTGAAGGTACTCCATGTAGTAGGATACATTACTTATGTACTTCTTCACATTGGATCTTCATGATGTATCCTCCGTATGTACTTATTCACACTGTATGATGTATCCTCCTTATGTACTTCTTCACACTGTATGGTTAATTCTCCTTATGTACTTCTTCAAACTACTATAGGAATATTGTATCCACTTTGACATTAATGAATTGAACCACTTGGAATCCTCTTTGAAATGAGTTGGAATCAATGACAACCAAAGTTCAACTATCTGCCCCTTTGGAATTGATGTCAACACCTTATGAAGTTGTGTATGATCTTATTTGAACTGTATTCTTCATTTGTACTTGTCATAGGGATCCCCCTGTGTATATGCTCCCCTTGATTTATTTGGGATTTTAACTTCTACGTATTCTACTATCAATACTTATTTTATCTTATATCACTTCTGCACAGACCATTTCTTCATGCTATCTCTTCAATAATTTGCTTCACACTCTTCAACGTTTGATTCAGCTGCATAGCTTATTGGATTCCTCCTTCATGCATCTTTTCCATGCTAATTTCATTTAACTTCATGCATCTTCTCCCCCTTTGAAATCAATGGAAAAGAGGTGTCATTACTTGCACAATGTAGGTTCTTCTTTCACTTTGTTTTTCATCGGCCTCTGCCTCAATTGTTTTTTAGGAATGGCTCCCCCTATCTTCATGCTTCAATGTTCTTGTTGTTTGTCTAATTGAACTAAAGTTTTGAGTTTTTGTAAACTTGTCTTTGTGACATCAAATTTTTCTGTCAACTCCTTTTCTTTAGCCACAAGTGTTGCTTCCACTTGGTTAGAATCTCATTCAAGAGATTCTATTCCTTCATTAATTTTATTTTGCAGTAGGGGAAGAGATTTTGTAATACTGAAAAATTCTTTTTGTAAGGGTTCAAGCCTTTCAATAACCTTTACTTGTTCTTCCCATATCATGTTTACTTCTTGATGATGCCTCTTACAGTCTCCCATTTTTATTATCATCTCAACTATTGGAATACTGGTCAAACTATCACGGATCTTTTGTTCTAAGTCTTGTGCAATCTAAAGCCTCTTATTTACTTCTTTCAGCTGCTCATCCTTGACTAGGTTTGTCCATAGTTGAACACTTTATTCATGCATCTCTGCACATGTTAGTTCCATAATTTTAAGGTTTTGAATTGCAATGTTTATCTTTCCATGTCCTGTCTCAACTTCTGGAGGAGTGCCTGGTGTTTGTACTTCCATTTGGTCTGTAGTCTCTGAATGATCTCTCCTATTTTCACAAATTTTCTTTCTAGGGAGATGTCATCATTGTTCTAAGCTTTTGGAAGTGTGTTGTATACTTCTTCCACTGCTTTTTGCAGACTACAGGCATCCTTCTGTGCTTTCTCTAGTCCCCGTTTTAATGAAATTCCTTTTGCAACTACTTCCTTTTCTAACTGTACTATTTTATGTGTAGTTAAATATTTTTCAGTCTTTAGTTGTGAAAATTCTTATTGCAAACCATTCTTCTCCTTTTGGACTATATTCAACTTAGTCAAGGCTACTTCATGTTTCCTTCTGATTTCTTGTTCAGTAGATGTATGTAATGAATATAACGCATTTGATGTTAAATGTGATCAAGTTAATTCCACATGACTTACCTTATTTTGCATTTGTTGAGTGGGAAATGTCATGGTCGCATATGAGATATTCAATCTTTGATGCAACTCTATTTCCTTCATCTACTCAATGGGATGAGATGGAAAATTGCTTTGAGCTACCTCAACAATATTTTGTTCTGCCCAGTTTGTCTTCATCAGCTAATTTAAGGCATCAGATTTCTCATCACTTTTCATCAAGATTCTTCTTTGTTGTAACACAAGCTTTTCAATCTCGCCTTTCATAATTACATTCTTGATTGCTTCTTCAACAAAATTCCTAGTTTCTGTGCTTATTTGCTCAAGGTAAACCATTGTCAGTGATTGATCCGAGCCAGGTTTGGATTTCTTTACTTTATTCTTTGAGGGGCCCTCATCTTGAATCATTTCTTTTCTCTTCTCAGCTTGTGCAGACTGTTGCATGGGCTTGGGATACATTTCTGAGCCGTCTATTTCTTTTGTTGCTGGGGTTGATTGTTTCTTCTGCATTGCCTCTTCTTCTTCAGTTAATGGAACCCCCCATTCCATGTCCAACTCTTCAAAAAATATTGCAATGTTGTCTTCAAAGCAAATAAACCTAGTAGGAAACCATCATTTGCTAGGGTCCCTTTCTACTTGTAAGTAGGTGTTGTGTATTCCTATATTGAATTGCATGATTACCTTGTATGATTAAACAATATGAGGAGATATGCATGGAGTTTTCTATAAAATAAACATGATTTATTCACAATACAAGAAAAAATTGACATTGTTTTCCTTTTGTCTGTCAGCAATGTTAGAGACCCACATGTTTGTGTATCTTGCATCTTGAAAGGTCCTTCTATTTTTGTCAAAGAAATTAATCCCCTCGGGTTCCTTCCAACCCGTGAGTGCAACACAAATTAATAGCCAAGTATAGTGAAAGGGGTTACCTTTTTCTTGTGCTTCCATACAATCCTCAAGAAACTCATTTAGTAGAAAGGTTGACCAATTCATGTGGACTCCCTCAACACATTTTTCTGTTGCTGCAATGATCGCTTTCGAAACTTGCTCCTGGCGGCTCTTTTAGAACAATTTGCATGCTAGTAATTGGGCAGTGAATCTTATCGCTTCATCCTTTATTTTTGTGACTGAGAATCTTCTGGTTTCTTGTTGGGATCCGTATTTTTCATCCATCTTCTTTCCCAAATCCTTTTCTTGAATTCTTCTCATCAGAGAACTTCTATCTTCCCCAGGTGAGGGTAGCCTGGTGATTTCCTATATAATCTTGGCATTAATAAGGATTGGGTTTTTTTAGCCATAGATATCCATCATGTATTTATGATAGCAAAATTTTTGCACACATATTTACCTATGGTGATCTTCCAAAGTGAGGCATTTCCAATAGATTGAGTATCCATGTTCTTGATAGTTCATATGCCCATTCCTTGAGTACCATCACAGTTGGTGTTATCACTTCTAAGAAAACTCCCACAGGGGAAGGAAAGCGCACCCCCTACCGAAATCTCAAGCCTTCCCACTAACTTTTTACTCCAAAAGAAGAAGCAAAAACTCCCAAAAATGGCTAAGTATTAACAGCTTCCGACTGGATGAGCAAGCCACAATAAGAAAAATAATAAAAATGAGGTCTTCCACTCTTAAGAGATTGAATAGTCGAGATTGGAGATAGAGCTAGATCTATGGGAGGAAGAGAAATCAATGACGATGAATGAAGGAGATGGGGAATGATCGATGATGCCATTTTCCACCAAAGGCACCAAAGGAAAAAAAGAGAGGGAATGGATCTACAACCAAAGTTTAATGGGGTTCTGACTTTCCAACTCCCGCATTGCGGATTGCGGATTGCAGAATTCGGAGGAGTAATTTTCTCGAAGTTGTGCTTTGGGGTTTTGACTTTTCGACTCCTACATTGTGGATTGTGGATTAAGGAAGTCGGAGGCACGATTTCTTCAAAGCTGTCAATTTTGGGTTCCGAATTCCAACTCCTGCATTGCAGATTGCGGAAGTTGGAGGCATTATTTCTTCAAAGCTGTGAGTTTGGGGTTCCGACTTCCAACTCCCGTATTGCAGATTGTGGAATTTAGAGGCGTGATTTCTTCAAAGCTGTGAATTTGGGGTTCCGACTTCCGACTCCCTCGTTGCGGACTGCGGAAGTCAGAGGCGTAATTTATTCAAAGTTATGAATTTGGGGTTCCTACTTCCGACTCCCTCATTATGGATTGCAAAAGTCGGAGGTGTGATTTCTTCGAAGCTATGGATTTGGTGTTTCGACTTTTCGACGCCCATATTTCGGATTGCGAATTGCTGAAGTCAGAGTTGTAATTTCTTGAAGTTGTGCATTGGGGTTTCGACTTCCGACTCCCATATTACGGCTTGCATATTGCAGCTTGCGGATTGCGGGATGAAGTTGGCTTTTTAGAATAAATTGCAGAACAGGAGGAAAATATGGCTGAAAAAACAAACTATTCCTGATAAGATTTGACTACATAAACAAAATGTTCCGTGACTAGGAGTCGATCTGAAGGAAAAATAAAGGTGCAATATGTCAATCCATACAAATCATCCTAGAATGGATCAATCTAAAGGAAAACAAGCAGTTTGACAACCTGAGTTTTGCACTAGAATCACACTGAAGTTTCCCATCGGCTCATCTCTAGATGAAGAATCAGTTGGTTCAGGCAACTCTAAGTGAAGAAGGAAGATAGCCTCATCGTTTCCAGTTTTTATTATTATTTTGAATAAATAGTCCATAAGACTAGTAGTTAATATGATTTATTACCAACAGTTGTAGTTGTGAATTTAATGAACAACCACATATGGTTGAAGTGGTTGAGAAGGTTTTTATTTTTGTAAGCCTATAAAGGCAGGTTTTGGATAAGACCCAAAGGTTGGGATTTTGTATGAGAATTTTTTAGCAATGTAATGAAACCCATCCTTTTATATTAATGCAAAGGCCTGATTTTGGAGCAAAAATTCCTGAAATGAATGTTTTGATGTCTATAATTCTAGTGTATGTTTTCCTTGCTAGTATTTTCCATTGATCGTCTTCTTCTACATTGTTTAAACCAAGATTACATGGTGTGAAATTAATCCATCGTTTGATGCTTCAGATACATATGATTAGATACTCCACCCTTTCTTTCTGAAATTGCAAGTTAGAATTCATTTGCAATGCTCTAATTCTGTGATGGATTTTGTTTCCCTTTCTACCACCATCTACTAATATATATTTGACTTGAAAAAAATTCATTTATCTTGCCTCTTCCTGTAAAATTATAGTCCCATCAGTAATATGTGACAAAAAACCTATGAAAGTTTGACTCCATGCCCTTTGATATACCTATCCTCAACCCAACCAACCAAAAGCCCTAACACCCTTATATGAAGGTCTAGACACCACTATTAATCCATAACCAGCCAATTTAAGTGATATTTTATGGGCTAAAAGAGTTGTGAGAGAGAGATCCCTCTCTATGTTTGGAAAGCCTAGTTTCCATCCACAAGAGTGTAGTTGAAATACTTACCTCAGTGATCCCTTATGCCGCAACTTGGAAGAATCCTAAGTGATAACATCTATATACCATACTGGGGACGGATAACTTCTTTACCCCAGAAAAATAATTACAAGGAATCAAATTAGATCCCTGAGGGAAAACATAAGATTAGATACATAAAGGTTGTGATATTTTCCTTAGCGACTCCAATATTCAAATTTTTAGTCCCACAAGAGACACTTGGTGAGTTTCTTGAAAGAATTCTAGCTTCCCAAAGAATATCTACAAGAATTTAGCCGGATCCTGAACCTATGGAATTTGTTTCAGATCCAGAAAATATCATCTGGAAAGTAAAGAAAGAAAAAACAGGCATTCCTCCACTCACGAGATCGTTTTCATTACTTTAAGAAGAATCCTAGACTATAGATACTGTCTCTTTTGATTTAAAGTTTGAGAATTCTTTATTTAGGTCTAAATCTGAGATAGATCTTAAAGAGACCCTATTTGATCAGAATAAGTTTCAAACCCACTGTTTGAGTGCTTTGTTGGAGAATCTACAGGTCAAAGAAGAAAGTAGTGACCTATTCCTCTTCACTAAAGCATCCTACAAGCAAACCAATATCCTGATCACCCCTCCTACTCCAGGTCACACTATTGTAATACCTAGCCCTTCTTCTAAACCTATTTCAAATACTCCTCCTAGTTCCAATCAAACCCTAAGAGAAATTGCTGCCAGATTTTCCCCTTTAGCACTCCCTTCCAACCTCCATGATTTACCTGTGGGTTATGCCCAATGCCTCATGAGATATGATGGGGAAGGGGATTGTACTGCACGGCAACATGTATACCATTTCACCGACTTCATAGATCTTGAAGAGATAGATGAAGATGATGTCAATATTAGGTTACTCGTCCAAATGTTTTCAGGTGAAGTAAAGAAATAATTCAAAACCCTTCCAAATGGAGGTATTGCTACCTATGAGAGGTTGGAACAAGATTTCCTAGATAGATGGCGGGATAAACAAAATCCTCTCCAAATTCTCACTCAATATGAAAACACGAAGAAAACTAATGTTGATACTATCCAAGAATTTTCATCCAGGTTCATGAAAATGTACAATTCTATCCCCGTGGACATCAAACCCCCTGTGGGTGCAGCCAAACTTCACTATGCTAATTGTTTTGAAAGTGACTTTTCTATCATGTTGAGAGAAAGAAGATCTTCTGCCCTTCCTAATATGTTTAAATATGTTGTTGAAGTAGAAGCTAATATGATGGCCTCTGGTAAAATAAGGCACAGAACTGAAACTGAGAAAAAGAGATTCAATGAAATAGGCCAGCCTTCCACCTCCAAATATTTGACACCAATTTTAAATAGATGATGAAAACCATGGAAAGAATGGTGTATAGGATGTCCGTAGATAAAAAACCCCTTGGTAGAGAAACTCCTGATCCTCAATATTGGAACATGAACTACAAGAGACCCCCTTCCCCACAGGGAATACCAAGAGAGTCAAGGGACCCTAGAAATGCAGAAAATAAGCCAATTAGACCACCTTTTGCTGAAAACCTGATAGCATAAGAAGAGGAAGATGGAAAGCTTGGAGATCGGATCCACCTCTTTGATCAGATGCATCCCCAATTTTATTTGAATAATGAAGAACATGGTCAATCATCTCTACTGTCAGATAGAAGCCTAGAAGAGTCAGATTCTGAACAATATCAAAGAGGTTTCCAAAATGCAATATTTGAATTTCAGAGACAACGTAATTTGAGGAATAGAAAGGTAATAGAAGACCAAGGAAAGGCTACTGCTAAGCCATCTACTTCTCAACAACATAAAAAGGAAACCCCTAGGAAGGGTGATCCAAATCCTGTTACCTCTGATAAAACAACTGAAAAGGGAGATGAAGCTCCTAAAAGAATCCCAGAAGGGAAATATGAAAGTAATGTGAAAAAAGTGGAAAAAACCCATTCTGCTTTCAGTTTAGAAAATGAAATATCTAAGATAAAGATCTCAATCCCCTTCAATGAGTTGTTAAAAACTATAGAATATAAGAATCAGATTCTGGAAATAATGAAGGGAGTGGAAGGAAAGCAGCCAGATACTCTGAATTTACATGATGATAAGCCCACCCTTCTGTTTGGACCCCATGTTGAAAGTCCTCAAGAAGATGATGTTGCCCCCTTTTATATCTATCTAAATATACATGATCGTATACTACATAATGCTATGTTAGATTCTAGGGCCTCACATAACCCCATGCCAAAATCAGTGGTAGAAAGTATAGGACTAGAAATCACGAAACCTTATAAATATTTATTCTCATTTGATTCCAGAAGAGTACAGTGCTTGGGGATGATCAAAGGTATGGTTGTATCACTGACACGGATCCCTTAGAAGAATGTGGTAATGGATGTAGTAGTGGAAAACATTCCACCCAAATTTGGAATGTTGTTATCAAGATCTTGGGCATCTAAACTTAAGGGAACACTGCAAATGGATATGCCTTATGCCACCATCCTTGTTTTTGGAGAAAACATAAGACTATATAGAGAACAAAGATTGTCTTATGAAGTAAGTAGTAAAAGTAAGCCTGAAAATCATCTTGTATTTGTTGTAGACACTAATATAGGCTCTTCAATTTTTTGTTATGACCTTGGTTTAGGAGAAGGAGAACTGAAAATTACTAATCTCCTTGAACTCGATGATAGATTTAATATCGAGAAAGATATAAATGTATCGACAGCTCTAGAAGCGAAAAATACAGTGGTCAACAAGTAAAAAGGGGTAGTGAATTAGAAATAGAGCAAGAAGCTACAGTCACAGCCCAAAAATAAGGTCTCTGGGATATGAGATTTGACGGGGTTGCAAACAAGGAAGGAGATGGGGCAGGAGTATGGATCATCCCCCCAGATGAAGGAAATAAATGATCCAGGTTACATTCCTTTAAACTAATGTATATCTACTAAAACAATGTAGCAAAGTATGAAGCTTTATTACTAGGGTTGAATATACTTAGGGATCTGAAAGTTAAAAAGATAAAAATTTATGGGGATGTAGAGGGGATAATCCAACAAGTAAATGGGGTTTATGAGACCAAACATCCCAAAATGAGAGCCTATAGGAATTTTGTTTGGGACATGTTCGATAAATTCTTTACAGAACACAGTATTTCCTTCATCCCTAGAGAGAAAAACACAACATTAGATACCTTAGCCAGCTCTGCTAGCATATTCCAACTCCCTGTTTATCCCACCAGAACCTATATGATCAATATAAATCATAGTACTTATGTCCATGACAATACTAGACATTGGAAAATCTTTGAGGATGATAAAAAAATAAATAAATTCCTAGAGATGACAAAGGATTTTTCCAATACCCATATTGATCAAGAAAACTGTGCAAATGAATAATGGGAACCTGATCCAACAGAGTTCCTAACAACGTTGGGGGAGAAATAAATACTTCAGTTGAAAATAAACTATATCCCCAAAGGGTTAGTACCATTAGAAAAACTCTTTGATGAAAATGATGTGGCTAAAAACCTTAAAGTTGTTCCAAAGCACAGTGAAGTAGAAGACTGCAGCATTGGGGATGATGGGGAACCTAAGATTGTCAAACTATCTAAATCCCTAACCCTAGGTACTAAATATGATTATGTTGACTTAATGAGAACTTTTTTTGATTTTTTTGCATGGTGTTATGAAGACTTAAAGGAGTATGATACATCTATCATACAACACACCATACCAGTAAAGACAGGTGAAAAACCATTCAAGCATAAGCTAAGAAGGATAAAACCTATGATACTCCCTCTTATAGAAAAGGAAGTGAAGAGACTATATGAATCCAAAATCATAGTCTCATTAATATTCTTAAGGTGGTTAGCCAACATAGTTCTAGTAAGAAAGGAAAATGGAGAAATCAAATTATGTATAGGCTTCAGAAATCTAAACAAAGCGTCCTTAAAAGACAACTATCTCCTGCCCAAAATGGATCATATTTTATAGAAAGTTGTAGGGGAAGAAATATTTTCAATGCTGGAGGGATTTTTAGGGTACAATCAAGTAAAAGTGTTACCAGAAGATCAGGAAAAAACAACATTTACCACACCTTGGGGAACTTTCATGTATGCTAGAAGAAAGAGATAAGTTCGTGGTTATATATATGGATGATATTACTGTGTATTCCAAATCTGATGCAGAACATTTGAAACTATTGGTTGTGGAGCTTGATCTCTAGATTCAAAGATATTATTATTTAGCTGTGTCCGTACCCTAGGTTTGGTTATGATCCTGGCATGACCTTAAGGGGTTTTGGGGGCAGCGCCCTCGAGAAAGGGGGTTTGGGGGCAACGCCCTCAAGAAAATGGAGGTTCAGGGGCGTAGCCCCTGAGGAAATTTTTTTGGGGCTGTTTTCACCACCAGTTTTTGGGCCCATGGGTTTAGGTAACCCATGGTATTTTCCCATTGTATTTCCCTTATAAAAGAAAGACATTGTAATATGGCTAGGATTGATGTATTAGGTATTATGCATTGTAAAGATCTCTAAGATCAAGAAGAGAGACTATGAGACAGTGAAGAGGAAGTGCAGCTGTTGTGCTGCAGGTTGTATCCCTTCACTTTGCTAGACGGAATAATAATAAGGACTGGAAACTTCAGTGTGGACGTATCCCAAGTTGGGGTGAACCACGATATATCTGTGTCTCTCTTGTAATGTGTATGTGTGATTATATTTGCATTTATGTTTATTGTTATTACTCTGCGATCCTGTTTTTCTAATAGAAACATCTACACCAAGTATTTTTAAAATGTAGAAAGTTTGGGATTTCTCTGAACCCCAAGAAGTCAAACTTTTCCATGCAAGAAGGTAATTTGTTGGCTCATATAATATCTAATGATGGAATTAAAATTGACTGAGACAGAGCTGACGCCATACAAAAAATTGAGCTCCACAGGAGTAAAAAGGAGGTCCAATATTTCCTTGGCAGAGTAAACTTCTTAACAAGATTCATCCCCAACTTTGCAGAGATCATGAAATCAATTACAATTATGCTTAAAAAGGATAATCATATAAGGTGGACTGTTGAATCCAAGCAATCATTTGGAGATATAAAGAAGGAAATAGTTGAAGCACTAGTACTAATCAATCCTGATTTTGAAAAATAATTTCTTATGTTTTCTTTTTCCTAAGAGCATTCTATAGCATGAGTTCTTCTACAGAAAAATCAGGAAGGAGCTAAGAAACCCATAGCTTTCTTCAGCAGGGCTCTCAGAGATGTTGAGCTCAAGTGCAATATTATGGAAAAATAGGCCTATGACATGATCAAAACCCTAAGGGATTTCAGAGTTTATGTTTTACATTCTCATGTTGTTGATTTTGTCCCTAATGTTGTTGTAAAATACATATTGACACAACCTGATCCAAAAGGTTGAAGGGAAAAATGGATAGTTGTACTATTGGAGTATGACTTAGAAATCAAGCCTACAAAGCTTGTCAAATGGCAAGGGCTGGCCAGACTCATGGCCAAGGAAAATTTGGATTCACTAAGTGTGAACTTGGCCTCACACATGTTGGAAGGTGGTGCTCAAGACCCACTACTACAAGTATTAGACAAATTCTTATCATCTCCTTGGTACTTTGACATTATATATGTTTTGCAGAACTTACAAGCACCCCCTAAGATGGGAAAGATCAAATCCAGGTCAATAAAAATGAAGGCTGTAAAATTTTGCATACTAAATAGAGGCCTTTATTGGAAGGACCCTGGAGGTATTTTATTGAACTGTATGTTGGAAGATGAAGCCAGAATGACCATAATTAGTTTCACAAAGGTATATGTGGAGGACACCATTACTGGAAGGACACTATCAACAAGATTCTCAGGGTAGGATTTTATTGTCCCACTATGTTCAATGATGCATATAAAGAGGTAGCTACTTACGATGAATGCTAGATCTTTGAGGGAAAAAGGAATCTTCTGCCCTTTACTTTAAAACCAATCTCTGTAGAATCCCCTTTCCAATAGTGGGGGATAGATTTCATTGGTGAAATCATTCCCAACCCCCCTGGAAGACACAAGTGGATATTGACTACCATAGATTACTTCACCAAATGGATTGAAGCAATACCAACTAGATAGGACACTGACACAGTCACCATCAAATTTTTGAAGGAAAATATCATGTTCAAGTTTGGTTGTCCTATTAAAATAATCACTGATAATGCTCAATATTTTAAATCCAAGAAAATGGTCAAATTATACAATGAATTTCACATAAAATTGGGCCATTCTACTGCTTACTAACCCCAGGGAAATGGATTGGCTGAGTGATATAACAAAATTCTGGTTAGGATCATCAAGAATCTATTGCAAGAAAATAAAAGGGCTTGGCATACCAAGTTAATCTTCGCTCTTTGGGATGATAGAATCACCTCCAAGAGATCCATTGGAACTTCTCCTTTCAAATTGGTGTATGGAACAAAGGTGATATTCCTTGATTTGCTCAGAGGGCCTACAATGAGACTACTATAGAAACAAGAAGAGGAACCAAATCCTGAGCTAAGGAGAGCCAATAAATTGATTCAGATACAAGAAATAAGGGACAGGGTACATGCTGAATCTATGATATCTCAAGAGAAGGTCAAGAAGACTTTTGACAAAATCACCAAGGTTGATAATTTCCAAGTGGGAGATTTGGTGTTGAAATTGGATGCTAGAAGAGAAGAACAAGCCCAAAAATTTGATAATCTCTGGCAGGGACCTCATACAGTCACTGCTTACCATGGAAATAATGCTTTCATTTTGCAAGACAAGGATGGTGAACCAGTGGGAAAAGGACCCGTCAATGGACGGTTCTTAAAAAATTACTTCAAGTAAAAAGATCTATTGACCCACTCTCATTGTATATTACCAATTTTTGAGTTTCATTAAGCTATTCTTCAATTCTACTTGCATTCATTAAAAAAAAATGGAGAAAAGAAAATAGGAGGACACTAGTCTATTGTTCTTGCTACCTCACAGGGAGGATAGCATCCTTGGTTGGAGCCGTTATTATCACCTCTAAGAAAACTCCCATAAGGGAAGGAAAGAGCATCCCCTACCGAAATCTCAATCCTTCCCACTAACTTTTTACTCCAAAAGAAGAAGCAAAAACTCCCAAAAATGGCTAAGTATTAACAAATTCCGATTGGATAAGCAAGCCACAATAAGAAAAATGATAAAAAGGAGGTCTTCCACTCTTAAGATATTGAATGGTCGATATTTGAGATAGAACTAGGTCTATGGTGGGAAGAGAAATCAACGACATAGAACAAAGGAGATGGGGAATAATTGAGGATTCCAGTTTCCCCCGAAGGTGCCAAAGGAAAAAAGAGAGGAAATGGATCTATGGCCAAAGTTCAACGAGTTTCCGACTTTCCGAATCCCGCAATGTGGATTGCGTATTACGGAATTCAGAGGAGTAATTTTCTCGAAGTTGTGATTTGGGGTTCCGACTTTTTGAATCCCGCATTGTGGATTGCAGATTGCAGCAGTCAGAGGCGTGATTTCTTTAAAACTATTAATTTGGGGTTCCGACTTCTAACTCCTGCATTGCAAATTGCGGAAGTTAGAGGCGTGATTTCTTCAAAGCTGTGAATTTGGGATTCTGACTTCTGACTCCCGCATTGTGGATTGTGGAATTCGAAGGCGTGATTTCTTCAAATTTGTGAATTTGGGGTTTGTTGATTCCTCGAAAATCGTAGCATCAATCAACAAGGGATTCTCCCTAGTAAGCAAGCCCAATTAGATTGCTCACCGTTTGGTGTGGGGAATCCATACTGTTAATGGTTCCGACTACCATAATATTTAAAGTTGTGTATTCTTTGCACTGGTTGCGGCCCGATCCACTGTTTATGTATTTTATTTTAAATATGATATGCAAGTGCTCTAAGCTAAATGCAGGTAACTGATCTAAATTAATCTAAAACTGTATAAGCAAATCTAGTCTATCCTTGCAAGGAGCAAACTTTAAAATGAGTAATAAACTGAAAGAAACATCTAAAGATCAGATAGCTAACTATTTAATCATTGAATATGCAGTTCCAGCAGAGGATAAAAGATATTAAAAATAGCTTTTATTCAATAAACACATTCCATTACTCATTTGAGGTAAACATCTTTGCATAGAAAAATATGAGAACATTCATCACATAGAAGCAATTCATAATAGCAAGGAATAATCTCACAGTAATATGTATATGACACAGGAATAATCCAGCTAACATTTAACACATCCTTTAGGCAAAAACGCAGTCCCATAGGATTTCATTAGGAAAAATCGAATTCCTTACACATGTAGTAAAGTAGCTCACATACAAGACAGGAAAAGTCTTTCACCTGCCAAAAGTCCCCTCTCCATCTTCTATTCCTCTATATATATCTTTACAAAATGCTCTTAGAGATGCCAAGCGTACCCTAATCCTAGGAATATTTAATTTGTTATTTAATGCCTAATCACCAAATTGGAATGATTCGTGAAATCCTTTTACATAAAATACAAAAGAAAGGCCAGCTATCTCTCAATATATTTATACAATAAACCACTTTTTAGCTACTTCTTCCAAAATGTAATAAGACAAATTACGGCCCAGATCGCCTTGTTGTTTCATTGGGTTGCTCCTCTTCTACTAGATTGCTCTCTCCAACAGGCTCACTTGCTTTTGTTGATTTGTACACCTCTTGGATGTAACTTGCCCATTGGCTAATTTTTCTTAGGATGGTTTTCCCTCTCGCCGATATTGTCACATTCCGCGCTATCTTGTGCTTGTGGAAGTCTGATTTGATGCTCTCTGCCCCTGCTACAACCTCTTGCTCAATATCTTCTAGGAAATAAGTATGAACAATAGTTTGTTCAATGAATTGTTGGATATCCTCTGAAGTTATAACCTCTATCTTATTTAGATATTCTAACTCCATGTTCAAAATTCCATGCAATTCTGCTAAGCGCTGCTCTCTCTCAGGAAACTCATAAATAGTTTGGGGTGAAGGTAAATGACATTTCTCATGGGATTCCCAGATTCTGGAGTAGACCATGTGACACTTTTTAACGGTCTTCCTGATTTCAACACTTAACCTGTTACCACAATCTCTACAGAATTCGAGGACTCCTGTATCCATGTCGAATTCCTCAGCTGTTGTGACCCGCAGGATTGAGGGAAAACCAGATTTTCCTTCTCTCCATTCAAATTGTTGTTTAATCTCTACCATGTGTTGCGTATACTTTTCCTTTCTTTTGAGTGCTTGAACCTCAATACAGGTCATCCTTGTTATCATTTCTTTCATGCTGCAGACTTTCTCTGTAATCAATACTACCAATTGATGAGTTCTCTCTTGTACTTCACAGGCTCTCTTGTAAAACGTGGCTAGATCTTCTTTCTTTTCTTTTGCTTCTTTGAGCTGCTCTAACAGTCCAGCCTTTTCTTGCATCAATCTTTCAAATTGAGGCTTGAAGAAATTAATTTACTGAACACTGTTAGACTTGTGTTATTCCAACTCTGATATGCAAACTTTCAAGTTCTTTTGCTCATCTTCTAAGATTGCAAGATGCATCTTTAGGGTATTCTTTTCATTTTCGACTTGCAGGACTCTCCAAGTTGTTTCTTCCTTTTCTTCTACAAGCTCCTTGTACTTCCTTTTTAAATCATTGCTCTCCAACACCTCATTTTTCCTGTCAGCTTTTATCTTGAAGCATAACTCTCTGTATTTCTTGACATCTTCAATCAAACGATCGATACTAGCCTTACTTTCCTGGGCTGCAGCTACAAAGCATCTTGCCGTGAATGCAGGGTCGATGTTAGACCCTTGGACAAGTGTGTTTTTTGATACTCTGAGTTCATATAGCTCTTCTCCAATTTTCATTTTCTTTACTGATCTGCCAACAATAGCCTTCTTCCGCTCATGAAAGTAAACGGAATCCAGATTGGCCACTTGGCGTTGCTTTCTGGGGTTGTATGGGGTCAGTGCTAACTCTTATGTAGAGACAACCCCTACATCAACAATCCCTGGTTGGTTTAACTTTGGCAGATCTAAGTCCATGGTCTATGGGCTGGACAAGCCTTGTTCCATAGCTTTCTTAGCTTCTTCCTTCTCTTGCCTCTCTACCAGTTCTTCTAACTCCACTTGTAGCCTTTTTGCTTCTTCCACCAATATTCTTTCTTCTTCTTCTTACTGCAATTTGTTAGCTTGTTCTTGTAGTATCCTTTCCTCCTCTTCTTTCATGGATTTTTCCTCTTGCTCCCTTTTGACTTTGGCAGCTTCCTCCTCTTGCTACTATTTGATTCTAGCAGCTTCCTCCTTTAGATATTTTTATTCTTGCTCTTGTTGGATCCTAACAGCTTCTGCATCTTGCTGCTGCTTGACCTCCTGCTCTTTTTTAAGCCTATCTTATTCTTTTTCCATCCCTTTTGAACCCTCTCATTGAGATGTTGCTTCCTCTTGCTTCTTTTGGATTAAGCCGACAGGCTTGGGAGTGGAACCCTTTTCGCCTTTCTTCTTGTAGCGTTTCCCTAATTCTGTTAAGTTCCTAGCACTACGAAAGAACTCTTCATCTTGGTCCATAAGGTGGGCATACTCAAAGGTAGTTCTGACATCAAGGCAATGTTTAGCAACTCTACGACAAGGGTCATGCCTCCTGAAAGGAATTGGTGGATATATACCTTTCTTCCTTTTAGTGAAGATCCTACTAATTCCACCAATGCCGAAGAGTTGTCTTAAGGCCTCCTTGTGCACCAAAAAATCTATAACATACCGGGGAAGAAAAAAGGGAGCTTGGGATCCTCCACTCATTCGGATATAGGTGACTTCTAGGGCATGGTAATAATGTCCAAATGCTTCAATGATGGGCATGGTGTTCTCAGACATGCAATTTGGATCCTCTACAAAAATAAGCTGATACAGGGGCATGATGAATTTCTCGCAAATCTGCTTGTAGTGGTTTTCATATTTGCTTTCCCATGTGGGTTGGTAATCCACAAAGAGAGAAGTCTCTTTTCTATTCCATACACAACCCAAATCCGAGAAGGTGTGCTTGCTTAACAGGAAATCTATTACATAAGAAGACATAAATAAATCTGATTTCTTCTGAGTCAGTCCTCCTTGAGCAGCGGTTAGTTGCGAGACTAAGATTTCTGAAATTATATCCGCCCAATTGAAAATGGTACCAGACATGGCCACATGGGCTATTGCTGGAACACAACCAAGCTTGAAAATATTGACATTTGGCATGCTGAAAACCCAACTCAGTATTAAGACAATGAGTCTGTAGGGAGTCTTTAGAAGGTTACTTTCAGATTCATTGTTGTGTCTTTGTCTGATTTGCCTGTCATTTATCATCATTTTCCTGGCAGACTCCAGAGGGTCCATAGTTTGCTCTTCTATCCAATCATTATCCAACCAAGCTCTAGCCTTGGTTAACTTGTAAGTAGTTTTGATATGTTTGGGTGCGAAAGATGCTAGATTCATCCCATTCTTGTCATTAATGAACCTTGTATCAGTCTTGACATGAGGGATTATCCAACCGATGACTTCAGAGCATGGGAATAACTCAGGATGAGTTGCTACCTTATGGAGGAAGGACTTCTTGATGTTTGAATATACCATAGTATCTTCTATAGGAGCTTGATGGTAATCCTAATCCCTAATGAACCTATATAAGTCACCCCACTAAAATTCTGGGGTAGAGCTTACTGGGGGTACTTCGATGGTAGCTTCTGTATCACTGAACATGGTTTCTAGTGAAGTATCTAGCAAGATCTCCACATCCGAATCGGATTCCACCAGTTGATCTTTCTTCCTGGCCGATTTTTTGTGCATGTCAAACCTACGATGATGGGGTAGTAGAAATGAGGAGTTTGACATATTTATAAGCAATAATTTTAGCACAATACATTTTATGATCTATATTATTAGGTAGAGATTGAGCATAGAACAGTATCGGCTCTTGAATAAAATGACTTTTCATAGATAAGGGTGACGAGGAAGATTTACAAACCAAATACACCATGCAGTAGCTCAAAATGTAATTTACACGAAACAAGCACTATTAGCCATTTTGATCATATTGATATAAAACAATTATTTCGCTATAAGCTTTTGAAAGGAGAAAACACAGAGTTATAAAAAGCGCTACTTATGCATATGGCTCAAACAAAAATGGCCTTATTACTTGGAGCACATTTCTTCTACATCATGATGAGTGCAGTTCTGGCGTTTTCAATTATTAGCATTCACGCTATGGGTCAGAGTGTGGACTACAAAGCTAACGCAAAATTCGCGGCTTTTAAAATCGTTGTAAGGTTTTCCTGAGATTGGCTTTTATCGGCGTGCATGGTTTCCTTATGATATATTACCAAAAAAATGGATGTCTAATTGCTTTTAATGGGGAGTAGAGCTTCGAACGGGGTTATTTTGAATAAAATCAAAAGGAAGGAGGTAGAACACCTACCTGTTAACCTCGGAGTAGCTTTCGGTGATTCGGCGAGCGTTCCCAAGTGAGTGACAGTCCCAAAAACTCTTCAATGCCAAATGGTAAGCTCGTCTCTCCTTTGGCAATAATAAAATGACCCAAAATCCCGTTTGGTGCACATATATAGGGATAGTATTAAATTCGCATGGGTAGGTTGGCGAATTGATGAGCACGGGGCTCAATGCGATGGGCACTTAAATCCTCACGGGGTGATATTAAATAACTCACCAACTTCGTACTTGTGCACAGACCCAAATAATGAGTTGCGCTATGGCGGCGAACATGCTGTTAAAATTTGCGCAACGGACGACGACTTATGCTTAAACCCTACGATCGTAGGATGCACCTTTGGATTGGGGCTTCACCCGAAGTTTTGAGGCTAAAATTGGCGCAACGGGAGGCGATTTCAGTCCTAACTTAGCGACCAAAAATGTTGCAACGAAGGGGCAAGGTGCATCCCGTGGGAGACCATTTTAAGCTTAGGGTTTGTGCAACATCGGGCGACTTAGCCTTGGAGTCTGCATTGATTTCATGTGATATTTAAGGTTAAAAACTGTGCAAAGGGGTAGAAATTTTAAGATTCATACTGGCGCAACAGTGACAAAGTTAAAATTAGGGCTTGCGCCCTTCGGTGCAAAATTAAGGTTGAGACTTGCGCATTTGGCGCAAATTTAAACATTAAAACTACGCAAATGGAAGCAAATATAAGGGTAGGATTTGCACTGATATCGCAAAGTTAATCATTAAAACCGCTCCTTTTAAAAGATAGAAAAAATTTTCCTTGGCCAAAAAAATCGGAAAAAAATTGGGAAAAGCTCAAAATCTAGGAGGAAAAGTGGAAAGGAAAACTTGCTAAGTTTGAACAAAATAAGTTAAAAAAAAAAAGGAGGGGCCCCAATATTTACAAAATTTTGGGGGGGGATGTTGCACCAACAACAATTGGTGATTCGTTGTCTAGCACAGATCTCTGAAACAAACTCTTCTTGTGATCAGAATAACTCTCAAACTGATAGCTTCATGCGTAACAAAATTCCCCCATTGTTTGGCTTCTAGGAATGCAGTGATCACTTCCTCATATTAGTCATTTGGGGAAAACGGAGACTTAGACTTAGACTTCCTTCAAACTCTCTCAAGGCCGGAGTGTGGAGTTCATTCTTTTAAGATCTGTCTTTACGGTGTTTTGACTAAAAGAGGACTTCCACAGGATCGTAACAATACTTCACAGGTGCATTCGTCTATTCCTCATTCCCATGCCATTTGCATCCTTTTGGATGTTTCTTAAATTGACAGCTTCTGTTGCTTGAGCCTTCCAGAAATAACTTTCTTAAAATTTCAATACTTTGATTTGGGTTCTTCAATCCATAATGTCCTTTTGTGTGAGCAAGAGATTTTATTTGACTACCAAGCTTCACGGACGGAGAAGAACCTTGCTGAGTTGAGTTATTTGAACAACTTTCTTGATTGAACACTTATGCTTCTCTCAACCATGCTTTAATTGAGGCAAGAATTTATGGAAATCAGACTCTTTAATATAAGCTCTTTGGGCTTCTATTTGTAGCATGGAATCATTTTAAATACCATACACTTGTGAGGCTTGCTTCCTTTCCGTGGGTCCATAGTAGAAAACACCTTGAGACAGGCATTAATGTTAAAGTGGATGGAGCCTCAAGATAGTGAGAAAGAAATGTTGAATCATCAGTCATTTAACTGGGATTATTTTGACCAAACAGAAAAGGATCTCTACATTCCCAAAGGTTGCTCAATGAAAGCAAAGTCACGAAACTATATTTTATTTATAGGTGAAATTCTGTCTTTCAAGACTTCGATGTTTGCTTGGAGTTCTATCCCATTGCTAAGCCACGAGTCGATCTAGGCTTTATTAAGTAAGAAAAAAGAAAACTCAAATAGAGAGAAAAGTAACAATATCAAACCAAACTACTTAAGCTGTGCATAAAACAAAACAAGGAAACAAGTAAAGGAAAACAATTTATTTATGTACAAAGGTCTTAATGAGACTATGCAAAGTATTGTTTTAAGGTGAGGCCATTGAGAGGAAGAATTACTTCCTCTCCTTGGAGGTCTTTTAGCTTATAAGTGGATGAACCAAGCTTTTCATAAATTAGATAAGGGCCAACCCATAGATGTTGAAACTTTGTGTGCATTCCTTTACCTTCGTGTGGATGATCCCATTTCAGAAGTAGGTCACCTACTTCAAAACTTCTCTTGCCAGACTTCCTTTTATCAAACCATCTTTTGACTATGTCTTGGTGTTGGTGGAACCGCTCTCTAGCCTTTTGTGAGATTCTTCGAGTTTCAATAGGGTGCCAATTCTAGATTGCAAATCTTGACTACTGGAACCTCGGGAGGTTTCAGCCAATTGCAAAGATGGGAGTAATATGTTAGGAGGGAGGATGGATTCTCTACCGTAGACCAAGGTATATGGAGAAACTGCTAAAGCATTCTTTGGAGTGACTCTATCTTCCCATAAAGCATTTGGGAGTGCAGTGTGCCAGCTTCTCTGATTTTCAATCACAGTTTTCTTAAGGATCCTAATGAGGTTTTTGTTCGAATATTCAGCTAGTCCATTTCCCTGGGGATAGTAATTGGCTGAATAATGTAATTTAATTCCTCTTTCATAAACAAATTCATTTATCTTAAAAGACAAAAAATAAGTTGCATTATCAAAGACTAGGGAAATTAGAACCCCAAACCTGGTTATAATGTTCTCTTTCAAGAAACTGATAACTACATCTTCATTGATTTTGCGTAATGGAACAGCCTCCGTCCATCTTGTAAAATAGCCTATGGTTGTCAGGAGATATCGGTGTTGCATAGAAGAATTCGGTTTTATCTCTCCAATGTCATCTATGCCCCACTGTTCGAAAGGTTCTGAAATAATAACTGGCTGCAACGGTCCTGCTGCTTTTGGTAATTTCCCAGCACTCCTTTGACATACATCACAATTGCTTGCATAGGCATGAGCATCTCTGAACAAGGTGGGCCAATAATATCTAGCCCTTAGTATTTTGTAAGCTGTTGTATCTCTGAAATAATGTCCCCCAGTAGGGCCATTGTGTAATTCTTTGACTACTTTAATTGCATCTTCCTTCTGTAGACATCTAAGAAAGACGCCATCATAATTTTTTTCTGAAAAGTACTCCATCAATGATTTGATAAGCTATTGACTTCAAATGGAGTGCCCTTCTTTGCTTAGAACTCCAGTGCTCTGGTAGGCACCCTTGCTGCAAGTAATGCACTATGTCTCTATACCAGGATTCAGGAGCTGTGAAAATGGGGCATACCTCAACTGTGTTTAGCTCAGCTTCATTTTCCCAATTCCATTCTTCATCAACTGGATGTTCAGTGAGAAATTTACATAGGCCTTGACCTTTAATGATGGTGGCTAGTTTAAATTCTAAATCATATTCTTGGAGAGCGGTGACCCAATTTCCTCTTCTTTCTCCCAATTCCTTTTGAATGAAAAGGGATCTGACGGCTGGGTGGGGAAATACAACTTTAGTTCTGTTCTTAAGAATATATGGCCTGAACTGCTTTACTACTTTGAATACGGCATATGCCTATTTATATACAACAGGATAGTTCAGTTCAGTGCCTTGCATACCAGTGCTCATAATAGATATTGGGTATTCATCTTCTGAGTCTACCTTTTGCGTGAGCCCAACCGTGAGAGAGTCGTCTAAAGAAAAGGTGTATAAAATAAAATATTTGTCAAAATATGGACTTATTAGAGAGGGAGCATTGGCTATGGCTGCTTTAATATCCTTAAATGCATCCTTTTCCAAGTCTGTCCATTTGAACAATACGCTTTGCTTGACCATTTTCTTCAAAGGTTTAACGGTCTGAGTGAAATCAGGGACAAACCTTCGAACAAAATTTATAGTGCCCATAAACAACTGCATAGATTTTTGTTGTAGGGCATGGGAATTTTTTTGATAACTTGCACTCTCTCCTGATATATCGAAATTCCCCTTTTTGAAATGATGTGACCCAAAAGCTTACCCTCAAGAACGGCGAACACATTTTTCTTGGGGTTTAGAGAAATACCATATTTCCTGCATCGGTCAAAAATCTGTTTTAAATGGAAAACATGGTCTTCTCTCTTCTTTGAAAAGACTGTCACATCATCCAGATAGACTACAACACAATGACTGCCCAATCCTCGAAAGGTGATGTCCATTGCTTGCTAGAAAGTAGCTCCTGCATTTATCAAGTCGAACGACATTCTTCGGTAGGAAAATGATCCCCACTTAGTGCGGAAAGTAGTCTTAAGATGGTCCTCTTCTACCACCAATACTTGATTGTAACCAGAGAAACCATCTAGAAGAGAGAATAGTTCTGATCTTGATACCATCTGCAAAAATTTTTCCATTGAAGGAACAGGATAATTATCTTTATTAGAGGCTCTGTTCAAATTTTTGAAATCTACACATAGTCTAATTTCTCCAGACTTCTTCCTCATGGGCACTAGATTAGCAACCCATTCTTAGTGTCGGACTTTGAAAATGATCTTGGCATCTAGTAATTTCTTCAACTCCTTTTGAATCAAAGGTTCTAGAGTCCAGTGCATTCTTCTTAACTGTTGCTAAAAGGGCTTAATGCATGCCTTCATTGGTATGACATGCTGAATGATACGAGTGCCATATGTTTTTAGATCTTCGTAAGTCCAAGAAAATACATCCTTATACTACCTAAAAAGCTTAATGAACTTATCTCTTTCACCCGGTGAACAACATTTACCAAGATTAACATACTTTGGTTCAGCTTCTATGCCCAGATTTATCAATTCATGCTGCATAGAAGAGCTATGAGTTTTAACATTTGTTGGTTTCTTGAACTTGCTCTGTAGATCGAACAAAATTTCAAGTGATCTCACTCCTTTGGGCATGAAATTCCCTTTGAATGTGTCCTTGTTTTGCATATCAGTATCATGTTTTTCTTCATCTATAACAACTTCTTGAAACATGTTTTCATTTGTAAGGAAACTAATGATCTGGTAATCATCGTCAAATACTCTAAGATTTGTAATATTATCTAGAACAGATGGCTTGAAAACCAATTAAATAGAGCATTTATTATTAGTAGGTACTAACCTAGAAGTAGAGGTAGCTAATGAATCAGCTGCAGCATTCTGTAGTCTAGGGATAGATTTTATATTAAAAGCTCCAAAGTGCGTAATTAGATCCCATACCTCAGACTCGTAACCTTTCAAATGTGGCGAAAGACAATAAATTGTATCTCTCACCTGTCTAACGACTATTTCTGAGTCACCAAAGACTTTCAGGTATTTAACGTTCAAATCGATGGCTTTCTTTAATCCGTGGACCAAAGCTTCATATTCAATAGTATTGTTAGTACAATCGAACTCTAATCTACAAGACAAGAAGTGTTTGTTTTTTTCAGGGTTGATCAAAATGCAACCAACTCCAAATCCTTCCTGCGTTTTGGAACCATTAAAGTATAAAATCCAAAAAACATTCTTTGATCTAACTAAGTTATTATCTTCACCATCTAAGTTAGTAACTAAACTAACTATGTTATAGTCAATATCATCAGTCCAACAAAATTGAAGGAGATTGGACTGTTCATCTGATTCATGGCTAACATTTTCTGATTGGCAATTACCCAACTTGATTTCTAAGAAATAATTCCCCAAAACATAAGATGAGAAAGCTACGGCTTCATTCTTTTCTTCTAGCTGAGTTATGTTCTGCTTCATGTGCGGCTCCCTCGGCACTTTAATCTAATTTTTCCTATTTTGATATGGTAACCACAAGTAAGACCATTCTGTGGCGAAATAACCATCTAGTTTAGTCGAACAGTCCCTGCTCAAGATCAAACCATAAGCTTCAGGAATATCAACTACCATTATATCAATAAACTGACACACTCTAGGATTTGCTGACAATCTAATAAGCACATCTTTCAGTTCCCTAATGACTTTAACAACAGTTCTATCTAGCTGAATGATCTGAGCTGGGGATGGAATTGGCTGTCCATTAATCCTTTTGCAAATAGACAGTGGCATGACATTCAAGGATTCTCCGGAATCTACCAGACAGTTATGCACATTGTGATTGAAAATTTCAAAAGTTAAAAGGAAAGGCAATGTTTGGGATTTAGATTTCCCACCGTTACTAGCTTCATTTATTTCAGGATCTTCCTGAGTACTTGCTAAGGGAGTGCTAGATTGAGGTTCAAGAGCTTGTAACATCTTCTTTCGTTGCCGAGGAAAACTACACATATAAAATATAAAGGTTTGCTTTTACTTTCTTTATGTCTTCAATTATATCATACCCCATATCACATTCTTTTACAACTTTTGGCTAATTATTGGTTTTATTTAAAGTTACTTTTGGGTGTTGAGTTGTTTCTATGATTGGTTGTTTGGCAGGTATTTGGTTAGCTTTGTGCTGTGGTGGAATAATAGTAATGTGCCTTTTGGGTATCTCCTTGGATATTTTAGGTTTGGGAGCAGTCGGAATCGAATCAGTGACCGGGCCTTTACTGCGAGTATTAATATTCACAGTTGAGACTTGACTTTCTTCGGGGTCATCCTCAATCAATTCGGTTAAAGGCACCCAATCCCATAGCACCATAGTGGTATCTGGAGTGGGTTCTTCTACCTCCAAGGTCTGTTCTTCTTAAGGTTCTTCATGATCCGTGATTTGTGCATTCAACATTTGGTTCATTACTAAACTCATTGAATTTATCCATTGCAGACAACTCTTTTCAGAATGTGGTTCTTGATGGAAAGTGCAAAAATTATCCATTCCTACTTCATTTAAATTTAAAACAGGAGAGTTGTTTGTAGGTGGATGAGGCTAATCATTTTCTTCTCTCTTCTTGTAGAAAGGTTTAAAAGGCTTCCTAGATGTGTTGGCTGCCCTATCCTTTTCAAGATCTACAATTTTATTGGACAAATTTTGCATCATTTTAACCACATTTTCCATGTCTGTCGATGGCTCTTCCTTATTTCTTGTTAGTAACAAGGTTTTTTTATTAGTTGTTGGTTTTGTTTCTGCATCAAGAGCATGTTTAGCAATGCTGTCTGCTTCTTCTTCTACCTTCCTAGATTCTTTGAAATCTTCTATTAAGGTAGTGTTGTTGTGTAATATTCTACTAAAGATTCTTCTGCAGGTTTAGTAGCCTCACTAAAATTATTTAACAGTGTAGTGAATCTTTGGTTGAATTCTTGAACCTTCTCTTTCTTTTCCATTCTCATGGACAACAACTCTTTCATGAGTGTAGCTACTGTTTTCTGATTTCCATATTTCTTTAAGAAACATTTTTCAAATTCTTCCCAATTTGATATTGAGATGGCTTGTAAACTAAAGTACCAAGAATATACCTTAGGCTCGAAAGTATAGGGAAAGATTCTACAGACTACATCTTCGTGTTGCACATTCAAAAGGCTCAAAGTTAGATAAAATATCTTAAGGTGATCTTCAACAGAGATACCTTTACCAGGATCATACTTAGGCAAAACTTTCTTAGGATTCTTAGGCAAATTATGAAATGGTCCATCCAAATTCAGTTCTCCTCTTGCCCTCCATGCACGTACAGCCATGGCTCCACATGGAGAATTAGGTGGAGTATCGTGTGGAGTATGAGGTGGAGAAATCCTTGGAGTGTGAATTTCTTCAAGATCTAAAGGATTTTCAAGTTCAATTTCTCCAAGAGGATCTGTGATCTCTTCCAAAGATAAATCTACTAATTCTTCAAAGTTTTGAACAAGAACAGAATCATGTGTGTGTGTATTGTCTTTCCCTTCTTGGAGCTCTTCTTCTATGGAGAAAGGGGATCGCGTTCAAACCGCCAAGCTGTTTAACATAAGAACGGGTATGCTTTCTTAAGTCTGCTACTTCATCAAAAGGTACAACATACAGTGATTCTTGCTATTCAAATTCAGAGTTAGGATCTTCTTGATTTGTTACTTCAAGATCTAAATTGTTTGGGATTGTTGTTTCAAGCGGGTTTCCAGTTGGATCTCCTCTTAAAGAAGAGTCTCCTTTATCAGCCATGCACTGGTGGCCCTCCTTCTAGCGCCAAAATCTGTTGATGTCTCAAAAATCGTAGCATCAATCAACAAGGGATTCTCCGCGGTAAGCAAGCCTAATTATATCGCTCATCGTTTGGTGTGGGGAATCCATACGGTTAACGTTTATGGCTACCATAAGATTTAAATATTTGTATTCTTTGCACCGGTTGCGACCCGATCCACCGTTTATGTATTTTATTTTAAAGATGATATGCAAGTGCTCTAAGCTAAATGCAGGTAACTGATCTAAATTAATCTAAAATTGTATAAGCAAATCTAGTCTATCCTTGCAAGGAGCAAACTTTAAAGATGAGTAATAAACTAGAAGAAACATCTAAAGATCAGACATGTAACTATTTAATCATTGAAGATGTAGTTCCAACATAGGATAAAAGATATTAAAGATAGTTTTAATTCAATAAACACATTCCATTACTCATTTGAGGTAGACGTCTTTGCACAGAAAAATATAAGAACATTCATCACATAGAAGCACTTCATAATAGCAAGGAATGATCTCACAGTAATATGTAGATGAAACAGGAATAATCCAGCAAACATTTAACACATCCTTCAAGAAAAAACGTAGTCCCCCAGGATTTCATTAGGAAAAATCGAATTCATTACACATGTAGTAAAGTAGTTCACATACAAGACAGAAAATGTCTTTCACCTGCCAAAAGTCCTCTCTCCATCTTCTATTCCTCTATATATTTTTACAAAATGCTCTTAGAGCTGCCAAGTGTACCCTAATCCTAGGAATCTTTAATTTGTTATTTAATGCCTAATCACCAATTGGAATGATTCGTGAAATCCTTTTACATAAAAGACAAAAGAAAGGCCAACTGTCTCTCAATATATTTATACAATAAACCACTTTTCAGCTACTTCTTCCAAAATGTAATAAGACATATTATGGCCTAGATGGCCCTGCTGTTTCATTGGGTCGCTCCTCTTCTGCTAGTTTTCTCTCTCCAACAGGCTCACTTGCTTTTGCTGATTTGTCCACCTCTTGGATGTAACTTTCCCACTGGCTAATTTATCGTAGGATGGTTTTCCCTCTCACCGAGATTGTCACATTCCACGCTATCTTATGCTTGCGCAAGTCTGATTTGATGCTTTCTGCCCCTGCTATAGCCTCTTGCGCAATATATTCCAGGGAATAAGTATAAACAACAGTATATTCAATGAATTGATGGAGATCCTCTGAAGTTATAACCTCTATCTTCTTCAGATAGTCTAACTCTGTGTTCAAAATTCCCTACAATTCTGCCAAGCGCTGTTCTCTCTCAAGAAACTCATAAATAGTCTGGGGTAAAGCTAAATGACATTTCTCATGGGCTTCTCGGATTCTGGAGTAGACCATGTGACATTTTAACGGTATTCCTAATTTCAACACTTAACATGTTACCACAATCTCTGCAGAATTCGAGGACTCCTGTATCCATGTTGAATTCCTCAACTGTTGTGGCCCGCAGGTTTGAGGGAAAACCAAATTTTCCTTCTTTCCATTCAAACTATTGTTTAATCTCTTCCACGTGTTGCATATACTTGTGCTTTCTTTTGAGCACTTCAACCTCAATGGAGGTCATCTTTGTTATCATTTCTTTCATGCTGCAGACTTGCTCTGTAATCAATGCTACCAATTGATGAGTTCTCTCTTGCACTTCACAGGATCGCTTGTAAAATGTCGCTAGATCTTCTGTCTTTTCTTTTGCTTCTTTGAGCTGCTCTAACAGTCCAGCCTTTTCTTGCATCAATATTTTGAATTGAGGCTTGAAGAAATTAATTTTCCAAACAATGTTAGCCTTGTGTTCTTCCAACTTTGATATGCGAACTTTCAAGTTCTTTTGCTCATCTTCTGAGATTCCTAGATGCATCTCTAGTGTATTCTTTTTATTTTCGAGTTGCGGGACTCTCAAAGTTGTTTCTTCCTTTTCTTCTACAAGTTCCTTGTACTTCCTTTTTAATTCATTGCTCTCCAACACCTCATTTTTCCTGTTAGCTTTTATCTTGAAGCATAACTCTCTGTATTTCTTGACATCTTCAATGAGACGATCGACACTGGCCTTACTTGCCTCAGCTACAACTACAAAGCATCTTGTCCTGAATACGGGGTCGATGTTAGTCCCTTGGACAAGTGTGGTTTCTGATACTCTGATTTCATATAGGTCTTCCCCAATTTCCATTTTATTTACTAATCTACCAACAATAGCCTTCTTCCGCTCATGAAAGTAAATGAAATCCAGATTGGCCACTTGGCGCTACTTTCTGGGGTTGTATGGGGTCAGTGCTATCTCTTCTGTAGAGAGAACCCCTGCATCAACAATCCTTGGTTGGTTTAAATTTGGCAGATCTAAGTCCATGGTCTGCGGGCTGGACAGCCCTTGTTCCGCGGCTTTCTCAGCTTCTTCCTTCTCTTGCCTCTTTGCTAGTTCTGCTAACTCCACTTGTAACTTGTTTTCTTCTTCCACCAATGTTCTTTCTTCTTCTTCTTGCTACAATTTGGTAGCTTGTTCTTGTAGTATTGTAGGGACCCCCATTTCGGGTCCCCCAAAAATACTTTCAAAATAGAACTTACATCATATGCATATTAGTAAAAACGTGAAAATCAAATATAGCCACAGAAGCAAAATTACATAAACTCAACTAGTACATGAAAATGGAACATTATACCTTTCGACAGTAGTTGAGCATTCCATTGACGAAGTCCTTCTATGTACCGTCGTTGATCTTCCTTGAGCCGCTTTCAGCCTTGTCAGTTTTACCAAGAGATCCCTCTGTTGACCACCCTACCATATCAGGGTTACTCTCCTTCACCCCGAACCCCCGAGCTAATGGGGTCATAAGAACACACTAGCGAGCTTCCCGAAAGGAGCTCCCAATCCCCATTCCAGCTAATCCCAACTCTCAAGAATCATAACATAATCTGAGATTATGATGCCCATCCAGCATTAGGGAGCAAGAGATGTCTTTCTCTCCCTCTCCTCCTTCATTATATAGCAAAAGTCTATGTGCCATGTGTTTGTCCATGCACATATTTAATTTAATTTCAATTATTCTCAAATACATGTGTCTCAATATCTTTAGTGTGCACCTAATTCCCTAAATCAGTGGGAGTTAAGTGTGGGAGAGTCTTACTTCTATTTTGGTTCTCATTTAGTTTACTTAATATATTTTCTTTGTAAACTAGTTGTTTTTCATTTCTTTATTTTAAATATTTAGAATTAATATTTATAAAAGAGAAAATATCTTTTAATTAATAACCTCTAATTTATTTTGATTCAAATAGTTTTTTAAAAGATTATAAATGATTTATATATTTATATATATACTTTATTTAATTCTATTATTCCTTAATAGAATACTTCCATCTAAAGTTTAACTTCTATTAGCATTCATTTCTAATAGAACTTGCTTAGCATACTTCTAGTTTAGTTTTAGTTTTCCTTCTTTTCAGAAAGTAGACAAATAAAATAATTTAGACTTAATAAATTGTTTTTGTTTGTTTCTTCTCCATTTCTAATATTCTTTTTTTCTCTTAAAAATAAAATAAGGAATATTATTTTATTTTAATTTGTCTTTTAATTTAAAGTCACTTGAATTTATCTTTGATGAGTTTTCAATTTCTTCATTCAAATAACATCATCTTTTCTTGTCCAGGTGCCTCTTCGGCGACCCTTCTAACAGTTTCATTTCTTCTTTCTTATGGAGAGTACTGCGTAGTGATTGGGAATCCTTACCGCGATCTCTCAACTATGCTTCTTGGAGACTAAGGGATGTTGAGGGATAAGGCTCTCCTTATTGCGCGCCCCTCAACTCATCGTATGCAACCAAATCATTATGGCCTTGCCCGTACAACACACGCTTCCTCGGGTGAGCTGAAACGGCTTCACCCATGCATGGATTGCTAATTCAGGGTTGAGATTCAGTCGTCGTACCCCTTAGTGTTCTTTCCATTCTTACGATCCCTATAATTCCATTGTGGGTCAATCGGTAAATCGTCTTACCTACCACTACACACACTCAAGCGCACATTAGTAGCACTGCACTATAAAACATTTTTCATCATTCTTTTCAGTATCTCAGTCAATCAAGACTACTAAATATTCATCATTTTAACATTATGCTTCGGTCAGTCGAGCATGTTCATTATTCATTGTTTTATCTTAGTCAGTCGAGTATAAAACTAATCATCACTTTCATTTCAAGCATTTTCAACATTCATCATTTCTTCATTCTAAAGTATTTTCATTATTTATCATTTTCTCAGTCAGATGAGTATATCCATCATTCATCATTCATCTAATCATTTTCATCTCTGTCAGTCAAGCATAAATATCATTCGATCATTTCCATTACATAATTTCTCAGTCAGTCGAGCATATATTTCATTCAATCATTTCTGTTTCATAATCTTTCAATCATTCGATCATATACAACATTCAATCATCATTCATTATGCTAATCATTAAGCAAAGCATTCATTCATTTATTATTTTTAGGCAAAGCATCCACTTCTATAAGTGTCGTTCACTGTGTCGTTTTCATTTATCATTTGTCATCAAGCAAATCATCATGTGTTTCTCAGTCATTCAAACATTTCAATATTCAAAATACCATTCTACTAAACTTTATTCAGTCGGATCACTTGGAAAGCGTCCTCAAGTCTATGGTTAGTCAATGTACTGGGGTGGGCATTACATACACCCGCTCTTATTAGAACTTCATCCTGAAGTTAACTTTTGTTTTTGTAATTTTGATGCTAGGCTTTTCTTTAGTTTCCCATTTTCATCTTCTAGTCAGTTTCTTCTATTTTTATCAATAATCCTAACTCGTTAGTTTTCTAAATCATCCAACATGGTTCCAATACACCCCGAGGAACTCAATTGCAATTTCGTCTAATGCCAATCCAATAATACCTTCATAATTGTTAGTCCCAACTTAGATTTTCTATACCTTCTAGTCATCTACGAAGGTTTACAAAGCCCAATTATCTACAAGCTGCATTGTGTCAAAATCCACCCAAAATTTTATCAAATCATCATTCGGCATAACAAATCCAAGTAAGGATTCTCATCTAATAGGTTATCCTCCCTTCAAGACGAGAAGGTAAACATCATACAACATATAGTCAAAGATAGATAGGTAAGATATAGTCACGGTTTTTAACAAATCAGGAGCGACTGCCAAATGTTCCAAAATCCAATCTCCAAAAGACTACTTCCAATTCTATGATTGCTAATAAAATGATTCTCCACTCGATACAAAAGTGTCGTAACATAGAGATTGAGACGAACATATTAAAGTTGATCTCCTTAGTCCTTTCATCTCTACCTGCATGTACAAATCAAGGATCTCATAATTTTCTTACATCATTTCATCGTTTATGTTGTCGTAGGAATCCTTCTGCAGACCTTCCAAGTCATATCATGTGTGTCGATAAAGTTTCGTCGGGTCTTGTCTTAGGGTCTAGTCATCTTCTCATATATGTTTAATCATGTCATGAGGTTAACATTGTTGCATTCAATTCAGCGTGTTGAGTATATCCATACTTGGTTTTAAAAAATCCGTCTTCATTCGGCTTTTTTGGCAAGTTTGCCAAGTCACATTCTCTTGATTACTAGGTCATTGTTAATTCATGTTTGTACTTTTTCATTCTCTTTAACATCATTGTGATTGTACAAATTTAATGTCATTACACTCATCTCGTCATGTTGGTCATGTAGAGCTCGTCGATGTAGTTGTAAAGCTTGACTGATTTTTTTTATTTTTTTTAAACCCACAACTTCGTTAATTTCTAAGACATCCTTATACTAAAAACTTTAATACATCTAACCCAGCATCTTTTTCGGATAAAAAAAAAAAGTAGTCATAGTTTCTAAACTTAGTTTCATTATTTCCAATGCATTTTAAATGAATGTTATAAAAGAAATACTAGGTCAAATAATACTTATCGTACTTACCCTCTAAATTTTTATGATAATATTAACATAGAATATATTTATGACTATTCCTTACTTTCGTAATGTAATATATAAAGTGATGTATTAAATCTATAGCCCTTATCTTTACTTGCATACTGATCTATATATAAATATAAATCTAAAATATAAGCATATTTTTCCCATACTTTTCTACTGTACATTAATTAAATATAACCTAAAATTTGAGCATTAATATCCAACATTTCTCAATTATATAGTTGTCTCAATTATATATGTATATGAATATATGTGTATTTATATAAATCCTTCAACTATCTAATCAATCATTAAGTGCATGTAGTATATAAAATAAAATTTCATTTCACTCCCTAACTATGTTAAACAAATATAATATATTAGGTACTTTAAGCATTATTCCTTATCATTAACTTCAACCATCCTACCATTTCGTAAATGAATGAAAGAGTTCTTATAAGTTCCATTATTCAACTTATAGTTAATACATAATAATATTTAACCACATGTTTTATTCTCCTTTTTGTAATACTATGAAAATATTTGGGTATACCATGAACTCTCAACAGTAAAGTAACTATAGTTAGATGGATATGTTTTCCATTCCATTATGCCTATAATTGATACATGGTAATCATAAATTTATTTCCAAACATTTACAATCGTAAAGATGCTATGATTGGAAGGTCTTATATATATCAACCTATCTCTACCCATCTTGATGGCAGACTGCAATTGTAATCTAATTAGGGGATTTTATTCAGTCGCTTATATGAATCTACTCATGTTCCTTCGATGGTGATTGTGTGCTGAACCAACCCGTTGCACCTTGGCGAGGCTTGATGGAAGGGTATCAAGGTACTTACTGTGTATATATTTACGAATTCATGTTAATACGTTAAGAACTTAGGAAACAATGGTTGTGAAATATCTAGTTTTCTCTGAATTTATAAGCTCTATCTTCAATTTATATATCTTTTGAATTTGTATGAATACATAAAGAATAAACGATGGCATAGGGATCGGTACCCTGTTTGTAGAATTGTAACCCTATTCTAAATACATATAGTTATATAGATTCGATGAATAAGTTGAAACCATTGGCATACGAATCGATCCCAGACTGAAAGAGAATAACCTTGTTTTAAATATATATGTGATTATGAATTATGGGTGGAAACCGAAGATAGAACCACTGTCTCGCGGGTGCCAAGTGATCCAACCGAATAAAGTTTAGTAGAATGGTCTTTTGAATATTTGAAATGTTTGAACGACTGAGAAACACATGATGATTTTCTTGATGACAAATGATAAACAAAAACGACATAGTGAACGACACTTATAGAAGTGGATGCTTTGCTTAAAAATAATAAATGAATGAATGCTTTGATTGATCATTAGCATAATGAATGATGACTTAATGTTGTATATGATTGAATGATTGAATATTATGAAACGGAAGCGATTGAATGAAATATATGCTCGATCGACTGAGAAATTATGTAATGGAAATGATCGAATGATATTTATGCTTGACTGATAGAGATGAAAATGATTAGATGAATGATGAATGATGGATATACTCATCTGACTGAGAAAATGATAAATTATGAAAATACTTTAGAATGAAGAAATGATGAATGTTGAAAATGCTTGAAATGAAAATGATGATTCGTTTTATACTTGACTGACTAAGATAAAACAATGTATGATGAACATGCTCGACTGACCGAAGCATAATGTTAAAATGATGAATATTTAGTAGTCTTGACTGACTGAGATACTGAAAATAATGATGAAAAATGGTTTATAGTGCAACGCTACTAACATGTGCTTGAGTGTGTGCAGTGGTAGGTAAGATGATTTACCGACTGACCCACAATGGAATTATAGGGGTCGTAAGAACAGAAAGAATACTAAGGGGTACGATGACTGACTATCGACCTTGAATTAGCAATCCATGCACAGGTGAAGCCGTTTCATCTCACCCTGGGAAGCATATGCCATACAAGCAAGGCCATAATGATTTGGTCGTGTACGATGAGTTGAGAGGCGCGCAATAAGGAGAGTCTTATCCCTCAACATCCCTTAGTCTCCAAGAAGCGTAGTTGAGAGATCGTGGTAACGATTCTTAGTCGCTACGTAGTACTCCCCATAATAAAGAAGAAATGAAACTATCGGAAGGGTCGTCGAAGAGGCACCTGGACAAGAAAAGATGATGTTATTTAAATGAAGAAATTGAAAACTCATCAAAGATAAATTCAGGTGACTTTAAATTAAAAGACAAATTAAAATAAAATAATATTCCTTATTTTATTTTTAAGAGAAAAAAAGAATATTAGAAATGGAGAAGAAACAAACAAAAACAATTTGTTAAGTCTAAATTATTTTATTTACCTACTTTCTGAAAAGAAGGAAAACTAAAACTAAACTAGAAGTATGCTAAGCAAGTTCTATTAGAAATGAATGCTAATAGAAGTTAAACTTTAGATGGAAGTATTCTATTAAGGAATAATAGAATTAAATAAAGTATATATATAAATATATAAATCATTTATAATCTTTTAAAACTGTTTGAATCAAAATAAATTAGAGGTTATTAATTAAAAGATATTTTATCTTTTATAAATATTAATTTTAAATATTTAAAATAAAGAAATGAAAAACAACTAGTTTACAAAGAAAATATATTAAGTAAACTAAATGAGAACCAAAATAGAAGTAGGACTCTACCACAGCTAACTCCCACTGATTTAGGGAATTAGGTGCACACTAAAGATATTGAGACACGTGTATTTGAGAATAATTGAAATTAAATTATTAAATTAAATTAAATATGTGCATGGACAGACACATGGCACACAGACTGTTGGCTTAAACTGACCCAGAGTTTTTCAAATAGACCCAGGTTCTTTGCGATTCTCCCTTTGACCAACAAAACCCCTTCGCACTGGCCCTTTCGGCAACAACCTGTGAGCAGGTTGAGGTCTCATTTGAGGTGTATCTCTATGGGGTACTGCGGAATCAGGTTTCCACAGTAAATGATGAGTTGTTTATCTAAATAGGATGCGCAGCGCAGGACAGAAGGACGGCGCTGCGGGCAGAGTGATGTGGTACGCAACAGGATCTATGTTGCAAACAGTACCGCGTGGTGCAAGCAACCCTGCGGGTCACACCAAGGGTTTCTTACTGCTGCGAATCTTCTACTGGAACTGCGAATCACCCACAATTATCCTCTAATTGGAAAATATCAAAAACGTCAAGGCACTGAAATGAATATCACTCATCCATTCATTCAGGCACTTACTGGCTATCTTTCTTGCATTCGTCAAGAACTTGAATTATTACAACATGAACTGGAATGATAAACATGATTAACTATGCTGTGTTCCTTCACTGTGTTTTAAGAAAGTAATTATACTTAAATGAATGATTCACGACCTTAACATAGAATTGAAATGTTCACCATTCATCTGCTTCTGTGGAACCTAGCATATCATTCCCAAGCTTCTCCTATTGGTAAATGCATATCAAATTTCTCATATTACAGCATGCAAGGAAACATTCAAGCATTTATTCTACAGAAAATACAGACAGTCATTCATTCATAAACATTATCACATAACATAGGATTTAACGTTGTTCACCTCCTCGGATGGAAAGCTACATCCACAAGAACGGTTGGTAATATATTTCTGTCAAAAGGGATGGGGCAACCGTTCTTAGTCTACGCACTCAGCTGTAGACTCTTCTTTCTCTCGGGTAGGTCTCTGTGCACATAGTTGCAGAGCCTTTACAATATTCTCAGCTCGAAGAGATTTTACAATACAAAAAGGTTATCTCCTTAAGTTCTTAGCAACAACAAAAGACTAACAATAATCCAAAAGGAGAATAACTCTGAGAACCCTCATCCCATACAAAAATGTCTTCTTAAATAGATCATGCCCGAAGGTCATGTCTGTACAATACCGAAGAGCTAAAACCCAAAACCCTAAGGGTTTCCAAAACTACGCCAATTTTCCAAACCAGCTTGCTGGCTCCTAGTAGCGTCTACTTGATCATGGCAGATCTCCACCTCCTCATCCTGTCGCTATCGGCCTTCCTATCGCACGCGTGGCTATAGACTGCTTCTGCCGATCCGTTTCTCTCTAACGTTTTTACCTTTTGCACATGCCAAACGTCACTTTCCTTAACAACCCACGCGTGGCCGCCTTCCTTTTTTTCGTACATTCGTCCCTCGGCAATCCTGCAGCATTTTTCCAAAAATGGCTACTACTGGTCAAGCCGGTAACTACACTTGATACTTGTCCAGCACACCGCTTTGCTGGCTCCACATGGCCTCCTAACTCCGCAGCACTGCTTCTGCGCAGTATTGGTCTTCGCATCATGGCCAAAACTTCGATGCTATGCGCAACTCTGCAATCTTGTCAAAAGTTGGATGCTGCGCGCAACTTCACAACATCCTCAATACTTAGCCAAAATTGTGTTTCTGAGCTGTGCTCAGCTCAACTTTCTCTGCTTGCCTCAAAAAGGTGCTTCCCAAAACATTAACTCAACCTGGGCCTAACATGCCCCTAACACTTACATGTGGCTCGTCCCTGAGCCACTGATTGTTTCAGCTGTCTCACTCTACGCCGTGATCGGTGGGATGAACTTGGCCACAAACTCATCATATGTACTGCACAACTGCACCACTGCTTCTCTTGTATCCTCCTCAACCTGTTTAATTGTCTCAAGCAGTGTTGGAGTTATTTCTTGTCCAATTTGATCTTGTACCTGCTCCTGGTTATCGTGCAGTTCTATTAACTTATCTTCAATCTGCTGCGATACCGCCATGGAATTCTCCAGGAGTTGCTACGACTGATTATCCATCTCACTCTCTTTTTGTCGTAAATCTTGGACTTCTTTCTTCAGGTTGGATATATCCTTATATCTCGGTAGCCTTTCTCTAGGTGGTAGAGCTTTCACCTCGGTGTTCAACTTGTCCATCGCGGTCTATTTTTCTTGTACCATGGTCTTGACCTACAACAACCCTTGATCCTCTTCAAGGGTCGCGATTGCCTGCGAAACCTTATCCAGAAGAGATTGGCACTTAGCCATCTCACTTGTGATGCTTTCCGAGGCGGCGCTCAGTACTTGCTCTCTGACCTGATGTTCGGTTAATGGCACCTGGTTGCTCAGCTTATCCCTCAATGTAGCAATATTGGCCTCATAATAAATCTCTTTGTCCTGCATCTCCGTCTGCAAGGACCTCACCTTATCTTCGATCCTCAGAACTGTGTCGGCAGGATCATCCTGGATTTCTATGCCTTTGATATCCTTCACCACATTGGATATGGTGGTCTCCAGATTCTGTCGACGGTCCTGCTCGTTGCATAGCTATAGTTCTACCTTCTGCTGAATTTGTCTGTTTGCTGCGGTGAGTTCTGCTTGTAACTTCATTGCTTCAACTGTCCTTTCATGCATCTCCTCCACGATCTGTGTGTGGATGAAGTGCAATCCTGGAAAAGGTATTTTGGGTAAGTCGAGCTCTACCCTCTCGACTCCCTTTGTGTCCAAGGACACTTGCTTTGCTATTGGCAACACAACAACGAATGGGTCCACATGGACAATCCTAGTCTTCGACGACAACATTATTGCTAGCTACTAGCTTCCTTGCTGCAAGGTTCCTACCGACCTCCTTTCAGCCCCTGCTTCCTGTGGAACAATAAGGCTTTTGTAGACATCGTCCATTTTCTTCATTAGGCCCTGCATTGCGAGCCTCGTCTGGTGCAGGTCATCGTGGATGACCTTGTCCTTCTTTTCTTTAGCTGCCATCAACTCCTTCATCTGCTCTGAGATTGTTTCGGCTATCATCTCATAGTCATCATCATTGAGGATTGCCTCTGATTGAATCTTTGTATCCTTCACCTTTTTCCTTGATCTCGGCTTCTTTTCTCTTCCCTGTTTCTTCAATGATTGGGCATGAGAGCGGGATCTGCTCATCTTCTTTTGAATCTGTCTCCAAATCCATGACCTCTACGCGGAATTCTGCTGGCCAATCTTTCATGAGGTCCTCAATATCCTACTCATACATGTTGTACTTTCCTAGGAACCACTCCAGTTTCCTCGTTGGTGCTTTCGGCGATATGAATATACATTTCATATCTACCTCAAAGTCGACGATGCAGATATACTTCGTCGTGACCTGCTTTGTGATGCGAGGCGTCTTTGTGATTGCGTCACGTAGCTACATATAGTACTGGTAAAAGACTTCTGTGGTTGCATGCTGGCGCTCTAGATTTGTGTTTTCCCAGAGGTTGACATATTTAAACCCTCTAGGATCCTTGGGATCCATAATGACGCCCGCATAATATCATGGCTCCTTCCATCCGCACAAAGCAATCAGGATGATGAGCCAGGAAAAATGGAACTGGTCACCATTCACCTAGGTGTCGTTGAGTTCTTCAAGGAACTCATTCAGCATAAAATGACACCAATTGAAGCTGTGGCCTTTGGCCGCTGCGGCGCTAAGGAGTATTGCGCCCACAGGTACCTCCGAAGGTCTAGCTATTTTTAGCATCTTGCCTATGAGCAACTGCATTACGAATCTTGTTGCTCGGTCCTCTATGTCTTCTGTCGGGAATCCTCTTTTTCCCTTTACCACGGAGTGGGTCTTCTTCATCTTCTCCACAGCCTCTTGTTCTTTGCTCTTACCCTGGAAGAAATGCTTTGGATCCTTACCGTGCTTTCTTAACCCGGTAATGCAGTGGATCAAATCAGTATTAATATCCACGTTTCTGTCCAGCCACAGATAACCTTGATGGATTCACGCCATGAGTGTGCGAACCACAATATTTAGTTCTAGGGAACGGTCAAAATGTGGTAATCTTAACAAGTTCAGTAGCCCTGACTGAACGACAGGTGCTAACCAACTGTCAGCTACCAAGTTCAGAGTTCCCTTGGCGTCCTTTTTCCAGCACATATACTGGTCTGGTTGAAAATTTGGTTATTTGGGAACATCTGGCTCATCTTTCTTCATTCCCAAGAGATCATAATCCTCCCATTTACAATCTTCTATCTTTCCCAGTAGATTCTTACCAATGTTTACATGCTTTGACATAGGCGACAGCGGGATGTCATGTCTCACATTCTTGAGCAATTTAAACAAAGGGGCATTCAGTGCCCGTGGGGAGATATATTCAGGTGTCATCTTCAATGGTTTTTTCTGAAAGGCTGGTGCTTTTTGTACTGAGGATCCCAACTTTATGATATTGGATCGAGGTGCAGTTACCACTTTTCCCTTATCTTTTGGTTTTTCCTGCTTCGTGGGATTAATTCTTGGTGATCTGTGGGATCCTTCACCTTATTCTACGGTTACCTTCTTAACTGGAGTTTTCATTAACTGTTGAATCCCTCCTTGCTGAAAGATCCTCAGGGCTTCTTCAAGGGTTAGTTCTTCTTCTCTAAAGGAAGGTTCGGACATTCACAAATGAGGTAGCGGCTAAGGCAGATAGACTACAGATGGCTACTAGCTCAGAGAGGTTAATCGCAAGAAAATTCCAAGTGCTTGGTAATGCCTACAAGTATCCCAATAGTGTTATTTATAGGCGCAGCAGACCCTCTCCCGCACCCTTCAAGGGCTAGATAAGCATTTAATTTCTTTTCCGTTTGAAAATTTGAGCGGATGCTTCGGTCTTTTCTGTCGTCAGCATGCTTAGAACGGCTATATTTTCTTTAAATGCTGAAGTGGTTGCTGCAACGGTCATCTAACGACTATTTTTTTGAAAAGCCATGCAACAACTATTTTTCTCTAGGTGCTGCGCCGAACTGCGCAGAAAGCCATCTACAACCCTGCACGGATACTTTGCAGTGCTGAAAATTTCAAACTGTGCGGCTACTTGGAAGTGCCAAAAATTTCAAACTGCATGGCTTCCACTATACATATATACTCTTTTTTTTTTTTGCGCGGTGCATAGATCATTTTTCTTATCATACCTTTTTCCTTTTATCATACATGTACAAACTCCTTTACATTTCTAGTGTCCACTTCCAACTATACTTGACACTTAGAAATTCCTTCCTTGGTTCATTATTCAGGGTTCTGCAAAGCAGTGCTATCATGGTATAGCTTTAGCCTGCTTCCATTTATCAGAGTTGGCAAAGTATCACCAGCTAAATTGGCTAACTGGACTGCACCGGTGTTAGTAACATGTATCAGAGTATATGGGCCAAGCCAATGCATCTTAAATTTACCAGGGAATTTCATGAATTTGATATCATACAGGAGGACTAGATCACCTACCTGAAAACACTTGTTCTTTATATGGTGATCATGCCATGCTTGCTCGCGGTCTTTCTGCGCTTGCTGGTGGAAGCCTACGATGAAGCAATCTTCCTCCAAGCTGAGTAAGTGTAGTAATCTTTCTTCTAGAGCTTCGAAGTCTGCCATTCCTGTAAATGCAGCGATTCTCAGGCTACAGACAATATATTCCATAGGCATTATAACCTCCTACCCATAAACCAACCAAAAGGGTGTATGTCCTATCAATTTCTTGCATGTTGTCCTACATGCCCATAGCACAGATGAGACGCACAGGTCCCAATCGTCTCTATTTACATTGCACACCTTAGTGAGTGCATTCTCCAATATTTGATTGAAAGCCTCTATAGTACCATTCACCTATGGATGATATGGAGTACTACGCTGATGATGAATGTGGAATTCCTCTGTAAGCACCTCAATCGTCTTGTTCAGAAAGTGAGTACCTTGGTCACTCATCAAAATCTTCAGGCAGCCAAATCTGGTGAGTATTTCTTCAAAAATAAACTGCGCAGCAGTACTGGTGCTGTAGTCCTTAATTGGTTTTTCTTCTTCTCATCTGGTGAGGTAATCTGTAGCAATAATAATATACCTTACACCCATTCTTTTTCCTGGTGGGTTTATAGGACCCATGAAGTCTATTGCCCATTTTTCAAATGGCTGCAATGTTAACTGTGGATTCAATGGCATCTCATCTCGGCGTGATGGTTTTCCTGTCCTCTTACAGACATCACATTTCCTCCAATGTTCTTTGGCATCTTTATGGATCGTAGGCCACCATAGCCCTATGTGCAATATCTTCTGCGCAGTAGCCCTTCCTGCATAGTGACCTCCCGCGATTCCTGAGTGTGTGTCGGCTAGAATAAATGGCTTCTCATGATTGAGTACGCACCTGTGTAGGACTTCATCCAGCCCAAGTTTGTATAACTGACCTGCAATTATAGTGAAGTCCGCGGCACACACCACTAACTGTTTTTTCTGCTGGACCGAGAATTCTTGGGGTGCCAGCCTTGTGGTTAGGAAGTCAATGATATCCTTGTAATAATCATCAGCAACCTGTATACTAAATAACTGTGCATCAGGCAGATTGTCTTCAATATTCGTCGGCTCCTCTCCTGACTTGATCCTTGACAGATGATCAGGTCCTAAGTTGAGTCTACCTGGCTTGACAATAATTTCAAAGTCATATTCCTGGAACAACAATAGCCATCAGCATATGCATCCCCTAACACTGGCTTGTTGACCAAATATTTCAACGTAGAATGGTCAGTAAACATAAGGAAGTGCGATCCCGGCAAGTAGTGTCTAAATTTCTATAGGGCATATACCATTACAAGGCCTTCCCTTTCGGTAGTAGTATAGTTCTTCTCTGTTGTTGAAAGCTTTCTGCTAGAAAATGTAATAGGGTAGTCAATACCTCCCTCTCCTAGCTGAGCTAACACGATCCCCAGGGAAATACATGAGGCATCAACATGGACATGAAATGGCTTTGTCTAGTATGGAAAGACTAAAATCGGCGCAGTGACCATCTTTTCTTTTAATGTGTCAAAAACCTATTCGTATTTTGCATTCCAAATGAATGGTGCGTCTTTATTTAGCAGCTTTTCCATTGCTGTGGTTATTTGTGCATAACCCTTTATAAATTTCTTGTAATATCTAGTATGGCCTAATGTAGACTGCAACATCTTGACTGAATTTGGTGTTGGTAAGTTCGCAATAACTGCAATCTTCGCAGGGTCTACCATCAATCCTTGCTTACAGACAATGTGGCCAAGTAAAATTCCATAAGGCACACAGAAAATACATTTTTTCAAATTCAAGGATATTTGATGCTGTCAACACTTCTCAAGCATCATGCGAAGATTTGCGCAATGAGTCTTCAATAGGCCAAATACAGTCCAATCATCAAAATATGCTTCTAAAAACTTGTGCATAAAATCTTTAAATGCCACGACAACGACTCTAGAAAATATGGCAGGTGCGTTCTTCAGCCCAAAAGGCATGACAGTGTACTGGAATGACCCCCATTATGTAGCAAATGTCGTCTTATGCCTATCCATAGGATCAATCCTGATCTGATGACAACCAGAGAAACCATCAGTGAAAGAATATGCCTCATTTCCTCCAACGTTATCAAGCACTTTGTCTGTGAATGGAGTAGGAAATGGGTCGTGCATGGAAGCATCGTTCAACTTTCTGAGATCCACACAAATCCTGATCTCGCCTTTTTCTTTCTTGTCTTGAAAAACCATGGGGCTAATCCATTCGGATTCTTCAACTGGTTCAATGATTCCTACTTCTAGCATCTTATCTAGCTTTGCGTGGACTTTTTCCTTATAGCGCGGATTCAATCTGTATGGCCTCTGCTTGACAGGCTTAACACCTAGTTTTAAAGGTATTTTCATGACCCCTAGGTCTCCCAAAATTCCTTTCATTTCTGTAAATTTTGTTGGAAATAGTTCCAGATACTCGTGTAAGCAATCTGCGATCTCTGCAATAGTCTGATCATCCCAATAATCTCCTATTGATGAGAACTTCTGCTCTTTGTCTGTACCAATGTTCACTTTTTGTATTTTCACTGGTCTAGTCATATCTGGGATTTCCAATGGAGGTCCTTCTACCTCACGCGCTCCTTCTGACTCTGGTATATCTATGTTGCGCGGGTCGTCCTCATCGTCTGCATTTGTATCATTGGTATCTTCAACTAAGTTGTAACACTCAATCAAGTGCTCTTCATGTTCCTTCCATTCTGACTGTAGGTGCGCAGGAACGCACTCTGTCCCAAAAAACCCCTGCAATGTTATGTTTTGATGATGACAGTCGTCCTGGAATATGCACTTCTTGATTAGCTGTAATGCTTCATGGATTAATGGATTCTCGTCTTCAAAACTGAAGTCCTTTCGAAAGTTCGCAGTGAGCAACTCCCAATCAGTGAGTTCACTGCGCAACTCCAGGTCGAGGTACCATTTCTCTGGGATACCGACATCCAATGTAAATGTACCCATTCTGTAAGTGGTCTTTCCACCCATGCCTTTGGGAAAATGTCAATGTGCTGACTAGGGTCTGTCTGTCCATTATACTTTTCAAAGGGTAAAGTAACCTTTTCGGCAAATCGGATCTGCATCTTAGTTCTCCATTGATCCCAAGTGGTCAATGTTTTCTTATGTGCATTCCACCATCTGGCAGGTGTATCATGCAATGCTATATCTAAAGCTCGCATTCTATGCTCATCTGGTATAGCTACAGTATATTCCCTTATGAAACTATAAACATTAGCAAAACCATCATATGTGGGAATAGGACTTACCTCTTTTCCGATCCAGTGCAGTGATTTTGTAACCTGCGCACATCTTCTTGCTGATACTTCATGCATGCGACTTTGCCAATTCTCCAGTCCTGTATCCGAGTCAGACATACAAGAAGTGTCACATCGCCAGCTGAGTGTACCGTCCATAGTAGGATTAATGTAGTCTTCCTTGTTCGCAGTCAGCTGGTATAGTCGGTCTAAATCTTGAGCTTGGGATTCCTCTTGAATCGGCTCACTATATCTATTACCATCTTTAGGATCCAATGGTGCAATGACCCTAAGATGCTTCCCTTCAAATATCATCTTCTCTGTCTTCAAGTTTATGATAGCTAAGTTATCCATAGCCCAATCAATTCCCAATATTGTTGGAAAAGGTTGACTATCATCCACAATTTCAATAACCTCAAAGTCTACATGACTCTGTACTCCTCAATGTCAACTACTACATTAGCTAAGCGGCCAAAAGGTATGACCTTCTCTTGATTAGCCATTCGTAATTGGATAGGTGACCAGAGCAACTTTGGTCGACCCATCTGCTGCCATGTCTGCTTAGTTAAGACATTCACTTCTGATCCCAGATCAAGGATGACTTCATCCATTTCAAAATCTCCTATCTGCGTAGTAAGCCTCATCTCTTGGCCTGTTCTTTTGTGCTTCCTTATATGGTGTACAGCGCTATCTGGAGTCTCTGTTGTGATCTGAGGTTCATACTAGCTGATAAGGTTCTTGAGCTCTACTATGGCTTTTTCACTTTTTAGTAACTTCATGCAGCTTCGCAAGAACTGCGCAACAGAAGTACGGACGTCTGTCGCAGTACTTGTTTTTTCATATGGAGTCAGCATGTCTTCAACATGCGGTGTTTCACTGCACAGCAGGATCCTTGATGACTTATCTGCTTGTTCTCTAAAGGTATCCCGTGCGTCAATGAAGATTTCCTTGTTCTTTTGTAGGTTAAGAGGGGGTGCTTTTCCTGGAGCTTTCCTTATACATACTGTTTCAAGGGGATCCTTCTTCATATGTGCCTCCCCTGATGTTGAAGCTTCCCCTCCTCTGTCGCGGCCTGTCTCAGTGCCACTGCGCGTGACCACATTAATGCTTGGATCCACTGGTCTATTCTTTACTACGATCCACTGGACATTTGGATTCGGAGCCTCGGTTCGTCTTCTCTTCTGCATTTCCACCTCTAATACTGGGCAATCTTCAATGACATGCTCAAATGATTTACAATAATTGCACGTAGTGCATGGGTTAACACAATCTCTAGACACGTTCCCAGGTTGGCCACAGTTATAAAAAATTACTTGGCTGCAGCCTCTTCCTTGTGTCGGACCAGGATTTCTTCCTCTGCCACGGTATCCACCACCACGACCTCTGTATCCTCCTTGGTCATATTGTGCATTTTCTTGTTTTGGATGGGTATCTTCTTGTACACGGTATAAGCCAATGCCTCGCATTGAGTCCATATCCCTTTTTCTTTCATTCATTAATTCATATGCACGGCAGTTGGATTCATCATGTCCAACTGATTTACAGAAATTGTAGTATAAATTCTTAGGAGTTTTCACATATTTTTGGATTAGGTAACAGTCTTCAGGTCTATGTCCTATGGTTCTACAAATTTCACACCATGGGGCTTGATTTTGATTTAATGGGTTAGGCTCATCACTGTTAATATAGTCGCGAAATAGAGGGCAATGCTCGCATTCATGACCTTCTCCTTTACAACTTGTAGACCAGACCGCCTGTCTAGGTTCATATCTTTGTTCTTTACCATTTTTCATACTTTGCAGTTCAAGTGTCAGGGTGGTCAGCTGGTTCTGGATCTGACACATCCCAAAACTTGTATCACCAATTGGCGAAGCTTCCAGCTTCATTGCAATTTCCAAGGCCTCTGCCTGGGATAGAACCTTCTGTTGCATCAATGGTAATCTGATATGAGGTAACAGCGTAGCAATGAACCATTCTTTATGCTGTTCTGGTGGTATAACAAAACTTACTTCGTCTAGTAAGGTCTTAAATTTCTGATCAAATTCCTAGACCGTTTAAGTTGGTCTCTGCTTTATTTCCTTCAGCTCAGTTATACACTGAGACTCAGACTTAGGTTTCTTGAACTCTGCCACCAGTGTGACTTTAATTTCTGCCAAGGTTCTTGGCTGTATGGTAGAGTATTTCATACACCAATGTAGCACTCTATCCCTGAAAGTGGTGATGAGCTGTGCTTGCTTCACGGCATCATCCTGGATTTGTCTTACACTCCATACGACTTCATAAAGGAACCAATGCTGATTAGGGTCTTCTAAGCCAGTTCCTCTGAATATTGGCAGTTTCATGTCAGTGTTCGCCATTGTGCTACTAGGTGGTGCAGCACCGGGATTAGTGCGCGGCTGCTGTAAAGGGATCTAAGCAGTAAATGTAAATGGGACTATCGGGAGAGATGGACTAGGTTGATTCTTCTACGGGGTGGGATGCGTAGCGGGTGGGTTCTGCAATAAGGGTGGCGCGGTTTGTGCAACCGGCAGATACTCAGGGGTAAATGGTTGTGTAATTTCGCTATCAAGATTACAGGGGATTTCAGTATCTATATGAAGTTTAGGGCCTTCTGGATCTTTATTAATTTTATATCTCTTACCACTTCTAAGAGTATGTATCTCTTCGTCATAATCAATAGCTGTACTGTTTATCATGACAAACTTCAAGCATACTACTGCATTCTTAGAACACCTTTCTCAGCTAACAACATCTTAATGTATAGACTGAGGTTGTTCAGAAACTTACCGTGGAATCCTCCAAAAAACTTTGCTTCTACTTGGCTGTAGGATTTGAGTGTGTCTACAGCAAATTCTGTTACAAATCCCTCTAACATATGATCGAGCCAATAATCAACTGCGCTTGACAACGGGCTGTCTAATGCTTTAAGTTGCGCTGTGAGCTCGAGAGTCCACTTCGTAGGAACTCCTCCTTGGAAACAGTTTTTCTTCTCTGCGAGCCACGAGATCCACCCATGCAGCTCGTTTGGAAACGATGCCCAAAACATCTCGTGAATGTCATCCAACAGATATCTATCCAACCACTGTGTGTCGCTTAGACGCGGATGTCTATTTTCTTGTCTGTTAAAATCGCTTATGGTATTATCCCACCAAGCTTGGATTTCTGTCTTTTAAGGATGCCAATAGTCAGATCCTTCAGGGAACTGATATTCTTCTTCACACATCATGATTGCAACTCAACGAAACCATTTCAACTCATCATGGATTCTAGTGCGGCAACAGAACCATTTCAACTCATCATGGATTCTAGCACGGCAACAGAACCATTTCAACTCATCATGGATTCTAGCCCGACAACGGAACCATTTGTTGGCTTAAACTGACACAGAGGTTTTCAAATAGACCCAGGTTCTTTGCGGTTCTCCCTTTGACCAACAAAACCCCTTCGCACCGGCCCTTTTGGAAACAACCTGTGAGCAGGTTGAGGTCTCACCCGAGGTGTATCTCTATGGGGTACTGTGGAATCAGGTTTCCACAGTAAATGATGAGTTGTTTATCTAAACAGGCTGCACAACGCAAGAAAGAAGGACAGCACTGCGGGCAGAGTGATGTGGTACGCAACAGGATCTATGCTGCGAATAGTACCGCGCAGTGCAGACAACCCTGTGGGTTGCACCAAGGGTTTCTTATTGCTACAAATATTCTACTGGAACTGCAAATCACCCACAAAATCTCGAAAACATTAAGGCATTGAAATAAATATCACTCGTCCATTTATTCAGGCACTTACTGGCTATCTTTCTTGCATTCGTCAAGAACTTGAATTATTACAACATGAACTGGAATGATAAACATGATGAACTATGTTGCATTCCTTCACTATGTTTTAAGAAAGTAATTATACTTAAATGACTGATTCACGACCTTAACATAGAATTGAAATGTTCACCATTCATATTCTTCCGCGGAACCTAACATATCATTCCCAAACTTCTCCTATTGGTAAATCCATATCAAAGTTCTCATATTACAGCATGCAAGGAAACATTCAAGCATTTATTCTACAGAAAATACAGACAGTCATTCATTCATAAACATTATCACATAACACAGGATTTAACGTGGTTCACTTCCCCGGATGGAAAGCTATGTCCACAAGAACGGTTGGTAATATATTTCTCTCAAAAGGGATGGGGCAACCGTTCTTAGTCTGCGCACTCAGCTGTAGACTCTTCTTTCTCTTGACTAGGTCTCTGCGCACACAACTGTAGAGCCTTTACAATATTCTCAGCTCGAAGAGATTTTACAATACAAAAAGGTTATCTCCTTAAGTTCTTAGAAACAACAAAAGACTAAGAATAATCCAAAAGGAGAATAACTCTGAGAACCCTCATCCCATACAAAAATGTCTACTTAAATAGATCATGCTAGAAGGTCATGTCTGTACAATACCAAAGACCTAAAACCCAAAACTGTAAGGGTTTCCAAAACTGCATCGGTTTTCCAAACTGGCTTGCTGTCTCCTGGTAGCGTCTGCTTGATCATGGTGGATCTCCACGTCCTCATTTTGTCACTATCGGCCTTCTTGTCGCACGTGTGCCTACAGGCTTCTTCTGCCGAGCCATTTCTATCTAACGGTTTTACCTTCTACGCATGCCAAACGTTGCTTTCCTTAACAACCCACGCGTGGCCGCCTTCTTGTTTTGCCTATGTCCGTCACTCGGAAATCCTACAGTATCTTTCCAAAAATGGCTGCTACTGGTCAAACCAGTAACTACACTTGATACTTGTCCAGCACACCGCTTTGTTGGCTCCATGTGGCCTCCTAACTCCACAACACTGCTTCTCCGTAGTGCTGGTCTTCGCATCACGGCCAAAACTTCGACACTGTGCGTAACTCCGTAGTCTCGTCAAAAGTTGGATGCTGTGTGCAACTTCGCAGCATCCTTAATACTTAGCCAAAATTGTGTTTCTTAGCTGCGCTCAGCTCAGCTTTCCCTGCTTGCCTCAAAAAGGTGCTTCCCAAAACTTTAACTCAACCTGGGCCCAACACAGACTTTTGCTATATAATGAGGGAGGAGAAGGAGAGAAAGACATCTCTTGCTCCCTAATGCTGGATGGGCATCATAATCTCGGATTATGTTATGATTCTTGAGAGTTGGGATTAGCTGGAATGGGGATTGGGAGCTCCTTTCAGGAAGCTCGCTAGTGTGTTCTTGCGACCCCATTATCTCGAGGGTTCGGGGTTGTTGGCTTGGTTTTGCAACCAAGCTTTGTGCAATGCGCACCTATCAACAATGTGATAGCAGTTTCAATATTGAAAGCAAAAACAATTATAAACTAAATCTAAATCTAAACTAGCATGTGCATATAACAAATAAAGTTTTTTAAAAACGATTCAAGAACAAGAAATAAAAGAATAGGTGTTTTGTATTAAGATACCTCAAATGGTGAGGATTTGTGTTGAGCAACTCCCAAGGTGAGTAGCTCCAAGCTCCAAAGGTCTCTTCTCCAAGATGCTGAAAATGGCCAAAAGTCTCATGAGAGATTTTGACAGCGTGAGGATAGGATGATGGATGGATGGAAAGTGAGGAGCCCCTACCACCCTTTTATAGTTTTTGGTGGTGGGGAATACCATTATGGTTTTGAGGAAACCAATGGTATTGACCAACATGGTTTAGGTACCTTTTCCCTCATTTTTCCTTTTTTGAATATTTTGAATATTTTTATTCCCTTTTTAATATTTTTGGGAATTTTGGACCCTTTTTGAGGGTTTTTTATGCTTTTTGAGGAAACATATTCATTTTGAGGGGAAAAAGGGGTGTATTATGGTCTTTTGGTGACCTTTTGATGGCTTTAGAGGCTCAAACGGTGGAAAAGTGGACAAATGGGTCATGTGAATAAGGAAATGAGCTAGTGAGCACTTTTTGGGTGTTAACAGATTGCCCCCTGATGTGTGAGGGAAGGAGCTCATCGTATGGCCAATAGACATCATAGTTCTTTTGTCTTTTTCCTGGGGTTTGGGGAAGAGAAGAGACCAGTTGGAGACTGGATCCACGGCCCTTGGAAGCTTCAAAACAAAAATATTACATGGCCTCAATATGAATGAGGAATAATCTTTGATAATGGACGAGGTAGACATACCCATGCTCGTATCAAGACATATACATAACAATTAGTCCCAAGAAGGGGGACCTGAATAATACATAAAAAATCTGCTGGTACATCACGATGGTCCAAAGGGGACACTATTTTGGGATGTACTCATGATCATGACATGATTGATCTCAATAATTGAGACACTGGAATAAAGCGACAACCGTTCTGAACAAGGTCTCAGAAGGGTTGATGAACTATTGAATCTAATGGCGTCCAACATCTGTAGGGACTCAATGACTCTGATTCAACTATGAGGAGTATATGTAACTGTATACTCGAGGGAGTATAAAACTGGGGTACATATGAATACTGTCGCCATGTGCAACCCGGATATCTATAGAAAAAATGTAACTCGTTGTTCCATAGGTAGACTCTCAAATGTGGAAGAGTCAGGTGGTATCCGGGGTCTTCAACCAATAACTGAAAGGACCAATACCCTGTGCGAGTCTCAACGATGCGATCAAGGTGTTGAAGTTAAGCATTTGAGAAACAATCATTTGGAGAGGTACTGAGGACTCTTCTCGAAATGATTCGTAGGCACTCATCATAAATGGTGATGAGTCCAAGACACAGATACCTCTAGGTCTATCCTATGGAATAAATTTGGTTGTCGTTGACAGAGGGAGACCAGCAACTAACAATGCAATGATGTTTCCTTGATAGGAGCACGAGGTGTAGAACTGAGGTGTGGTAGTACTGATGGTAGGACTGACATAGTTGTAGGTTTGGGAAGTAACTAGGGTCATAGAGTGGGTAGACTCAAACTTCCTTTGTTTAGAGCATGATGACATGGTTGAACTGGCAGTGCATGGAATTGATTTGTAGGTGTGGGGATCATAGCTTTTAGGGACTGAAGGGTATGTATTGACTCTATGGGGTCAAGCTGATGGGTGCTGTCGAGGGATTCTCAGGGTGACATACTGCAGAATACTCTGAACAAAGGTGACCAAAATGGGGAAGCTGGCATATGAGTAGACGTGATCTGTTGTGGCGCTAAGAAGCACCATTGGGTCCTTCTTCGTAGTTTTAATGAGCTCCAAGAAGGGATAAAAGTGTGCTCTGAAATGGTACTGCCCTGTGGATTTTGTGAGCCCAAGACTGTTCGTGCTCATGGGTGTTTTCATTTTTAAGGAGTCTGAAAACGATAAGAAGACTCTGCAGTGGTTGTGAGTACCGTCCTGTGGGTTTTTATGAGCCCACGATGGTGATTGCTCGTGGTCACTTTCATGTTTAGAGATTCTGAAAGTGGTAAGTGGACTCCATTGGTTTTCTTTTTTGTAAGTTAGTCTCCAAGGCCCGAAAAAGCATAAAATGATGCAAATGGAGAACTCTTCTAGCCGATGTGACTAGAGTATTCCTTTTTTGTAATTAGTCTACAAGGTCCAGAAAATGGGTAAACTTATACCAGGTAGACGCCCTTTCAGGTACGTTTAGCGAGCATGAAAGGAAGCAAGGTTGTTCGGTGATCTTTTCATTGTTTTAGGAGTCAGAAAAGAGCTTAACAGAAACTCCCTAAGTGCCTTTTTCATAAAAGGGATTGCTCGGCCTGAAAAAGGGGTAAAACTATACCGAACAAAAAGGGATTGATGAGAGCGAGAAAAGGTCCTAAGCATCGTCATGAGTGTGAAATACTGAATCCGGTGACATAAATATTGTCAAAAAGGGGCAACGACCAATGTGGCACGCAAACCGAGGTGATGAGTGGCATTTTAAAAAAATGCCCAAAAATTATGGGGTGAGAGCGAGAAATGATCTCAAGCATCATCACGAGCATGAAAAACTGAATCTGACGATATCAAACTTGCCAAAAACAGACGACGATCGATGTGGCACGCGAACCGAGGTGACGAGGGGGCATGGGAAAAATGCCCAAAAAATCTGGGCATGAGAGCGAGAAATGATCTCAAGCGTCATCACAAGCGTGGAAAACTGAATCCGACGATATCAAACTTGTCAAAACCAGACGACGGCCGATGTGGCACGCAAATCGAGGCGACGAGGGGGCATGGGAAAAATGCCCAAAAAATATGGGCATCAGAGCGAGAAATGATCTCAAGCGTCATCACGAGCGTGGAAAACTGAATCCGGCAATATAAGACTTGTAAAAAATGGAGAACGACCGAAGTGGCATGCAAACCGAGGCGACGAGGGGGCATGGAAAAAATGCCCAAAAAATATGCAGGTGAGAGCGAGAAATGATCTCAAGCGTAATCACAAGCGCGGAAAACTAAATCCAGTGATATAAGACTCATAAAAAATGGAGAACACCAATGTGGCATGCAAACTGAGGCAACGAGGGCATGAAAAAATGGTCAAAAAATGGACACGATGAAAATAGGAGAAGGAAAGGACTATCATGAAGTTCTCGCTATGCTGATTCCAATGGTACCAACCGTTTGAGGAACGGACGTCGTATGATACTGCAATGGTTGTTTGAAAAATGGTGAAATTTCTATAAATAGGGTGTGGGGCCCATATGGCGTGTCATTGTTACGTGTGAGTTTGGTAGAGCAATCAGAGCTCTTTCTTGATTTCCAAGAGATTTGACCATTGGTTTTCGATTCCGCGAGTTTCAGGTAACCCTATTCGCCTTAGCCTTTTTAATTATGTCTTTTTTGGTTAGCGGTGGGCCCCCGAAGGCCGCGAAATTCCATGTTGGCCTTCCAACGTCGAATATCGCGGGTTTCGCGTATTTTTCCTCAATGAACATTGGGGTTTGGGGCTGATAGTCGCGATGTTCATCGCGACTGTCGGGCTGAAAGTCGCGATGTTCATCATGATTATGGGGCTAACAGTCGCGATGTTCATCGTGACTGTGTGGTCAAAACCCGCGATGTTCATTGCAGGTTCTTGGATGAAAGCCGTGATGATGATTGCGGCTTTTGATGGAAAAGCCGCGATGGAATTTTTTGAAATTTTTTTTTCTGGTTCTAAAAAATTTTCTTTGTTTTTTTTTTTTGGCAGGATGTTGAGGAGACCATTGGTGTCATGGCGAGAGCGGGAGATGGAGGACTTGATGATTCACATCGGACCGATCAGGGGGTCCGGCAGGCTCTGGCTGTGAGTGGGCTCCTGAAGTTCGCTCAGATTCCACTGATGCGTTTAGTAGGACCACTACTGAACAAATTCGTGAGTCTTTGGGTCCTTGCAGAGGGTGCGTTCATTGTTGGGGGTGAGAGGTTAGATATCACCCTTACTGATGTATACTTTCTTACCGGGTTGCCTCGCTTAGGGGAGGTAGGGGATCTTTTGCCGAGGATCCCGGAAGGTGTGGATATCGAGGATCTCCTGGAGACCTTCTGTGTTGCTGGGGCGATTGTGCAGAACAACGCTTTGAGCCTGAGATCTTTGCGGTAGTGGGACATGCGGGCTGTTGGGGCTTGTGTTCTGCGGGTGTTGGGTGCCGCGACGCCACATTGTTTGTTGGGGGGACAAATGATGATGGTGGATTCTATGCTAATGGGGACCTACTACACGTGGGTTCAGATGTTTTTGGCTGGTGTCTGGAGAGATCTGGACGAGGTCAGTCGGGAGGGGGGAGAGTTTTGCTATGCCTCCTTCCTGTGTTGTTTCTTCTTTGAGCGGGTACTGACTTTGCGGCCACGGGTGCCGGTTCGAGACGGGTTGGTGAGCAAGGCGCGCATGGTGCGGTGGGGGCAGATGATGCCCCGCGGTGGTGGTGGTATCTATGGGTTCTTTGCACAGGATATGTATGAGTAGTGGGAGCAGATCCCCCTGCTAATTGATGACTATCCATATGCTGGTAAGGATTATCGAGGAGATCCTAAGATGCCTCGAGCCCAGGGACGGGCCTGGGGTTTAGATGGTATGTTTTTGTGTGTTGTTCTCTACTATATCATGTGTTTTAGATGTGTTTGTTATGATTATAGTTAGATATTTATATGATGGTTCACTTGCGTGATTGTGCAGATGTTGGTCCTATACCACCGGTCGACCATGTGGTTCGTAGGGGACGGGCGATGGTGGTCATTCCAACTCCTGTAGCGGTACCACCTCCTCATGCTCAAGGAGCTGGGCCTCGCGGTTGAGGAGATGGGCCTCGAGATGATGTCATGGAGGGTGTCCGAGAGACAGTAGACATGATCCTGGCAGGATTTCCAGAGGATGGGTGGAGGGGTTAGGATCGGGACATCGTCGAGCATTGTTTTGATGTGCCTCGTGAGTGGTGCTCGATCTTGCTCAGAGCACCATTGTTGGCGGCTGAGTGGAGGGATGGGGCTCGGCATGATCTGGTAGGGCCAGTGGAGGGGAGGATTTGGGTGCGAGATGATCCAGTGGGGCCGGCGGAGAGGAGGGTTTGGGCTCGGCATGATCTGGCGGGGCCAGCGGAGGTGGCGCCAAAGGAGCCTGGAGACCATGATGATTAGATGATCTTGTATCTGCCCCCAAATGCTGATGAGCATATGGGGAAGTACCTTTTTGTATGGCTTATGTATTTTTGTATATTGGGTGCTGAGGGCACCTATGACATGTTTGACTATATTATGATGTATATATATATATGATGCATTTATTGTCTATTTGCACATGCATTTAGTTGTGTATGCACATGGATGCATTTATTGTCTATTTGCTTGCCCGTGGAGGGATGTTTGTTTTTCTGTATTCCCGTGGAGGCACATGTTATGCACGTGGATGCATTTTTGTTTAAGCCCGTGGAGGTACATTTGTCTTTACTATATGGTTTGATTGGTGTGCTAGTCAAGAATGTTGTTAGCCATATGGTCTGCTACATTGTTGAGATTCCTTGGGACATGTGTGAATGAAATGGATTCAAACTGTCGAACCATTTGTTTAGTGCGCAAGAATTTTATGAAAAGACAGGGATCGCGTACCTGGTAATTATTGTTGAGCTAGGAAACAAGGAGTTGTGAGTCCAAGAAAACGTTAAGGTGAGGTATGCTCATTTGGAGAGCTGCGGCCAGGAGACCGGTCACAACATCGTATTCAGCTTGGTTGTTGGTGGCAGCACCTACGCACACTCCATCGATGTGGATCAACTCATGTGAAGGGGAATATATTACCCAAGCTGGGGAGGCCAGATTGGGGGACCAACGGCTTGCACCATCAGGGAAACCGATGTAGCAGAGTGGAACAGGATCCATCTGTGGTCATGCAGAGAAAACAAATATTTAGGTTTTTTGAATTTTTTGTGAAAAACAAAATAAGACTATACAATAATGGATGGTGGTTTCCATCAGATTTGCTATTGGTAAAATCACTTGAGGTACAACCCGTTGCGAGGGTTGCGTAGGGGTTTGCCTTCTGAATCGGTCAGAATGTATGCCCCCTGTCCGAGGCAAGTGTGTATAATGTATGGGCCTTGCCACATGGACACAAACTTTCCTTTACCGGTTTTGTCATGAGCTTGATCATAGGCGAGGACAAGGTCCCCTTCAGTAAAAGTTCTTGGGTGGACATGTTTTTCGTAACTCAGTTTGGATCGGTTCTTGGTTGCTTCCATGGTTTGGAGGGCTGTGCGCCGATCTTCATCGGCTTGCTCCAGGAGTAGTAAGCATTGCTCAATTGGGGAAGTGTTCGGTAGGAGTTCAATGGCCATATGTATGGCTGGAATCTGGCATTCGATGGGGAGGACGGATTTGACACCGTGAACTAGATGGAAAGGGGTAAAACCGATGGCGGTTTTGGTTGACGTGCGGTATGCCCATAGTGCTGGGAAGAGCATGTGGTGCCAATTTGATTTGTGTTTTTCCATAGTGCGATGGAGGATGGTCTTCAAAATTTTATTAATCGCATTGACTTGGCCATTTCCTTGGGGGTAGTAGGCGGAGGAGAAATGGTGTTCAAATTTCAGTAAGGTTGATAATTCTCTCCAAACGACATCTTCGAAGTGAGAGCCGTGGTTTGAGACGAGTTGCTTTGGCACTCCAAAACGAGCGATAACATGGTTGAGGAAAAAACGTGCTGTAGTGTCGGCTTTGCAATTGTAAGTTGGCATGGCTTCCGCCCACTTGGTGAAATAATCTACAGCCACAATGATGTGTTTATGACTGCCGGCTGACGTGGGATTGCAATCTAGGAAGTCGATGGCCCATTTGCAGAATGGTCCGATCGTGATGACTGGATGAAGGGGGGCGGGTGGGGTTCTTTCCTTGGGGGCAAAAAGTTTGCAGTTTTGACAATGTTTGACTATGTTGATGCAATCAGTAAATAATGAATGCCAAAAGTAACCTACGTGGATGATCTTTTGGGCGGTGGCCATGCCGGAGAAGTGGCCTCCGCAGGCATCGCTATGGCAGTCATTAAGGACTTGTTCTACCTCGTTATGAGATAGGCAGCGTCATAGGATGGTATCGATGCCGTGTCAATAAAATACATCACCTAATAGGAGATATCGGGGGGCGTGGTGTCATATACGACAGCGTCCGTCACGATCGATGTGGGGTCAAAAAAATTTTGTGCAGAGGTAGATTAAGATGTCGCCGTACCATGGGTCGTCAGAAGAAATGATGAAAATGTGATCGTCAATGAGATCCGTTTGGATAGCGGGTGATGACGAAGAGGATGGGAGATCTGTGATGAATTGAGCGAGTGCTAGGGCCTTGGTGCTCTTTGGGGTTTTGAAAGTTAGGTCATATTCCTGCAAGATAATCATCCATTTAGCTACGCGGCCTTGAAGGAGGCGACGCATCAAGAGGTAAACCATTGGATTGGAATTGGCTACAACCGTGATGTGGCTCAGGAGAATGTAATGTCGCATCTTTTGTACTAAAAAGACGACGACGAGGGCCATCATTTATTCATGTGGGTAGCGGAGGTGTGGGCCTGACAAGGTCTGGCTCACATAGTAGATGACATGCTCTTGGTGAGCAGTATCTTATTGCACAAGAACTCCAGATACGGCATATTCGGATGTTGAAACATAGAGGGTGAAATCTTTTGTGAAATCTGGAGGAGAGATCAACGGGGCGTTCGTGAGTGATTTCTTTAATTCAGTGAAAGTTGTTTCTACTTGTTGTTCCCATATGAAACGGGTATGCAGACGTAGTAGTCGTAGGAAACCATGGACCGTTTTGGCATAGTCAGGGACAAAGCGGTGGAGGAAGTTGGACCTCCCTTGAAGGCTTTTAAGCTGTCTTAATGTATGGGGTGACAATAAGTCTACAATGGCTTGGAATTTCAAGGGGTCTACAGTGATGCCTTTTTCTGAAATGATGAACCCTAGCAGGCGACCTGATGTAACGCAAAAAACACACTTGAGAGGGTTCAAGCGGATGTTGTATTTTCGACAATGCAAGAAAACTTGTTGAAGGTCGTCTAAATGGTCAGATCGTTTCTTGGATCGAGTGGTGAGGTCGTCCAGATAAACTTTTATGATTCTGTGTAGATCATGGAAGCGATAAGTCATGGTGCGTTGGAAAGTGGCTCCAGCATTCTTGAGACCGAAAGGCATGATGCAATAAGCGAAGTTGCCCCATGGGGTAGTGAAAGCTATCTTGTATTGATCTTCTTTACAGATTTTGATTTGGTTATATCCGGAGAAACCATCCATAAAAGAAAGGACCTCATGTCCCTCACATTCATCGATTAGTTGGTCAATGAAAGGTGTGAGGAAGTTGTCTTTGGGACAATGAGGTTGAGGTCTCGGAAATCAATACAAACACGTATGGTGCCCACTTTTTTGTTTACTCGCACTGGGTTTGAAACCCAGGTGGTGTAGGCAATAGGATATATGAATCCTGCTTTTTGGAGTTTTTCAATCTCAGCCTTAAATGCTGGGAGCTTAGATGGGTGAATTGGTCGTTGTTTATGTCAGATAGGAGGCACATTGGGCCAAGTGTCAATGTGATGTTCCACAATTTTGGGATCGAGGCCAGGCATCTCGGTATAAGACCAGGCGAAGATATCACGAAACTCTTGGAAGAGTTTCTTATATGCCTAAGTTTCCGTTTGAGTGCATGAAGCGCCTAGCGAGATGAGCTCAGGTTTTCCAGGTGTGGTGGAAATGTTGATTTGTATAATAGGGGAAATGTTGGACATGTTCCCCTCTTAGAAGGCATCTGGTGCTGGGATGGGGTCTTTGAACCAATCAACCTTGGTTGGTAGGAAATCTTTCAATTCGACTGATAGTTGGTTTTCTACGGTGGATGTAGACGCCTCAGGGAGGAAGTATGAGTGATGATGCATATCGTCCCAAGGGTAATCCGGTGAAGTGAGTGTTTCTAGAATTTGCTCATCAGTATGAAAGTAATCAGACCATAAATCAATGGGTTCTGGTTTGTATGTGGTTGAAATCATATAGATGGTATTGATTTCTTTCGAAGAAGATGATTTCGGAGGGTAGATCTCCTCGATGAGGGGAGGAGATATCTCTAAGTCGGCATTGTTCATCTAGTATAAGGCTGCTCTATAATTTGGGAGATCATGGCAGTGGTGTGAATAATGGCCATAAATGCCCCCATATCGCACAAGGGTGGTTAGTGCGGAGCGTTTTGTCGTGAGGTTGAGGAGGTGGCTCAAGTCTTACCAGTAGAATTCCGGTGTCGTCATCCAACATATTCATGTGTTCTTGGAGTGCAGGTAATTGTGGACATTGATGAGTGGCATGGCCTACGTCGTCACACAACGATCACTTAGGGGGAATGCGAATAGTTGGGGGGTTTTTAGCTACCATGGGGGTTGGTGGGGGGGTGCGAGTTATGAGTCTAGTGTTATAAGTTGGTGGGCCTTTGCCCCCTGTGTTCCGTAACGGAGGTGGGGTGTTTCTGGACGTTGATGTCGTAGTCACTATTGGGGGTGGTCTATTTTGCAGATGAGCGACCGGAGGGGGTGGGTGGTTGGTAGTAGGGATAGGTTGTACCAGTTGTAAAATAACAGTCGGAGTCGGCGGGGAGCTCGGAGCAGGTAAGTACCATACAGGTATCCCTAATGTTAAACCAAGAAGGTTGAGTGTAGCCATTACTGGTGAACTAACAACTCCGGAAAATGGGAACAAGAACGGGATAGTATGAATTGGGGTTGTGCCAATATGAGTAGGCACTGTGGGTGTTTGTGGTAGTGACGAAGGCTGCTGTGTGGTGTGCGACAGGGTGCAAAAATCTGATGTTTTTGTTATCGATAAAGGTGGTGAGATCAATGGAAATGTGGAAGTCATAGGTTACTCGATGTAGATTCCAGGACCAATTGACGACAAAAATGATGTTGGTGCGGTTTGAATGGTTTGTTCAATCGTTGGTAGCATATTTTGAGGAGCTGCTGGGGCATTAGGATCATAATATGTGAGTTGATCAATCTTGATAACACGTCCTTCATGTGGGAACATCATGAGGTGAAAAACAGATGAATCCACTGCTTTCATTTTGTACATATAGCTACATCCAAGGAGGTTGTAGTCGAGATGGGCATTGATCACTTCGATGTCGATAAGAACTAATTTGCCGCCTAGTTCTACGGGTACGTTCGCTAAGAGGCCTTGTGGTTGAGCTGAGCATCCGTCGTAAGCTCATAATTCCGTGGTGGATGGTTGTAAAGCGGGGGAGCCAAGTTTCTGCCACACAAGGGTGGACATAACGCAGGTTGAAGCTCCTTCATCGATGATGCATCGATGCACAACAAGGTTTCGAATGTTTGCTGATACTTGGAAAGCCAAATTTGATGGCAATCGAGGTTCGGCTTGGTATAAGTCGAAATCCATCATGTGTGTGTCATCAGGGTCTACTCCTTCGATGGCGGATAATAGTAGTTTTCGTTGTGCAGGGCATGTTTTCAGTACCTCTAAAGTAGACATAGCAGCGGGGGATTATGCTAGGTATTTCACGACGTTATAATGGGATGCTGCGTGAGAATTAGGATTGTTGTTAATCCTTCGCAAAGGGATGCGAGGGATTTTAGGTCCTCCGTCCAACGGCATATTTGGTATGCATAGTGGTTGATCTCGTGGAAGGGAGGTGGATGTGTCAGCGAGAGGAGTTTCTGGGGGTGGGTCGTACTGATTCCTGCGAGTTTGGAGGTTAATGTCATTGGATGACATCATTAATAAATGGTGTGTGCCTAGATCCATATGCTGATAATCAGTTGCGGCATAGGTGATTTGCTGCTGGGGTGCAGCAGATCCTTGTGGGGGATCCATAGGACGAGTATTTACTACTCCTTGGTTTGGAAATGGGTTTTGTAATATCATGGGTTACGGTTGATTAAGTGGAGCTAGTTGTCCAGCGTGGCCCTGGCGTTGGGCATCATCAGCCCAAAGTTTATGTGCTTTCTCTAAATGGGGGCAGTTGTGAGTGTAGTGTCCATAGACTCCACATATAGAACATGGATGGTTTGTTCTCAGGTTATTGTTTTTTGGCTGCTTGGGATGACGATCAGGATTCTGGTTGGGAGGAGCAGCATTGTTACTATTTGGAGGATTGGGAGGTGGTGGACCTTGATTATGTTGTTGGTTATTGCCGCGGTTACGTCCTCTTCCACGGTTTTGTTGTCCACCCTGGTTTCGTTGGATGTTTTGATGTTGGGGCTGATTGTGTTGTGTGTACACTTTCCCTTGAGTAGTGGGAGGATTTTGGGGTGCCACAGGTGCGGGAGCAGGCTGCGGTGGATAATACGTCGGTGGGGCTGGAGGTGGTCCAGTTTCCTTTTGGGGTTGCTGGTAACCCTGACCTATTGGAAGTGATGGGTTAGCTGGTGTAGCTTGTTGTGGGTAATACATTGGTTGGGCCGGTAAATGAATTGGGTTCTGGGTGGCCAGTAGGTTATAGTATGTGGGTGGTACATACGTCGATGGCGCTTTCCCATAGCAATGTTGTGGACAAGAGGGTCCATGAGTGTGATGAGTTTGATTCGTTGGAGTGTACGAAGTTGTTGCTCCAGAATTAGATGTAGCCCTAGAGATGTCTGGGGAATTTATGGTGCTCACCATGCTAAAAGGTTTATTTTGTGCCGCGACTTGGCCGATAATACCATCTGTTGGCTCGGTTTTGCAACCAAGCTTAGTGCTATGGGCACCTACTAACTAGTAGTAGCAGTTTCAATAGAAATAAAAACAATTAAACTAAATAAACAATACTTTTCATGGATCTAAACAAGAATCTAAGCAAATAATGTAAATATTTCAAAATCAAGAACAAGAAACATAAGAAATAATTTTTTGTATTGAAAAGTGGGGGGCAAGCAAGTGCTTGCGATATTACCTCCAATGGTGAAGGTTGATGTTGAGCAACTCCCAAGATGAGTAGCTCCAAACTCCAATAGGTCTCTTTCTCCAAGGTTGCTTCAATGGCTAAAAGTGCTCATGGGAGATTTCAGCAGCATAAGGATGAGATAATGGAAGGATGTGAAATGAGGAGCCCCTACCACCTTTTTATAGGTTTTGGTGGTGAGGAATACCATTTGTGGTTTTGTGGAAACCAATGGTATTGACCAACATGGTTTAGGTAATTTTCCCTCCTTTTTCCTTTTTTGAAATAAAAATAATATTTTAATTCCCTTATTAATATTTTTGGGAATTTGGACCCTTTTTGAGGGTTTTTTATGATTTTCTTGGAAAAATAATCTTTTTTAATGGAAAAAGGGGTGTACCAAGGTCTTTTGGTGACCTTTTGTTGGTTTCAGAGGCTCAGATGGTGGAAAAGTGGACAAATGGGTCATGTGAGTAAGGGAATGAGCTAGTGAGCACTTTTTAGGTGTTAACAGATTGCCCCCTGATGTGTGAGGGCAGGAGCTCATCGTATGGCCGATAGACATCATAGTTCTTTTGTCCTTTTTCTGGGTTTAGGGGAGAGAGGAGACCGGTTGGAGAATGGAGCCACGGCCCTTGGAAGCTGAAAAAACAAAAAATATTACATGGCCTAAATATGAATGAGGTATAATCTCTGATAAAGGACGAGGCGGGCATTCCCATGCTCGTATCAAGGCATATACAAAACAATTAGTCCCAAGAAGGGGGATCTAATACGTGAAGAAATATACTGGTATATCATAATGGTCCAGAGGGGACATGATTGTGGGATATACTCATGATCATGAATGATCTCAATAACTGATACACTGGATCAACTGTGGAACTGCTGAAACTGAAGGTGTCCAACATCTGTAGGGACTCAAAGACTATGAGTCAAATCTGGGAATAAATGTAACTGTATACTCAAGGGAGTATGAAACAGGTGTGAATCTGAATACTGTCGCCATGCGCAGCCCGGATATCTATAGAAAAAGTGTAACTGGTATTATCTATAGGAAGACTCTCAAATGTGGAGGAGTCAGGAGGTATCCGGGGTCTTCGACTAATAACGAACGGACCAATACCCTGTGCGAGTCTCAACGATGCGATCAAGGTGTTGAAGTCGAGCATGTGAGAAACAACCATTGGGAGGGGCACTGAGGATTCCTCTCGAAATGATTCGTAGGCACTCATCATAAATGGTAATGAGTCCAAGACACAGGGGCCTCTAGGTCTATCCTCTGGAATCAATGTGGTTGTCGTCGACAGAGGGAGACCAGCAACTAACAAGGCAATGATGTTTCCTTGATAGGAGCGCGAGGTGTAAACTGAAGTGATGTAGTACTGCTGGTAGGACTGACATACTTGTGGGGATGGGAAATAACTGGGTCAAAAAATGGGTAGACTCAAACTTCCTTTGTTCAAAGCATGATGACATGGTTGACCTGGCAGCGTAGGGAATTGACATGTAGGTGCAGGGATCATAGCTTTGACTGAATGGTATATATTGACTCTGGGGGGGGAGGACAAGCTGATGGTAGCTGTCGAGGGAGTTTCAGGGTGACATACTGCAGAATACTCTGAACAAAGGCGACCAAAATGGGGAAGCTGCTATGCGAGTAGATATGATCTGTCGTGGCGCCAAGAGGTACCATTGATTCCTTCTTCGTAGTTTTAATGAGCTCCAAAAAGGGATAAAAGTATGCTCTGAAATGGTACAGTCCTGTGGATTTTGTGAGCCCAGGACGGCGCATGCTCATGGTTGCTTTCATGTTTAGAGAGTCTGAAAACAGTAAGTGGACTCTATTGGTGTTTCTTTTTCGTAAGTTTAGTCTCCCAGGCCCGAAAAAGTATAAAATGATGCGAATGGAGAACTCTTCTAGCCGATGTGACTAGAGTATACCTTTTTCGTAATTTAGTCTACAAGGTCCGGAAAAGGGGTAAACTTATACCAGGTAGACGCCCTTTCAGATACGTTTATCGAGCATGAAAGGAAGCAAGATTGCTCGGCGATCTTTTCATTGTTTTAGGAGTCAGAAAAGATCTTAACAGAAACTCCCTAAGTGCCTTTTTCGTAAAAGGGGTTGCTCGGCCCGAAAAAGGGGTAAAATTATACCGAACAAAAATGGATTGACGAGGGCGAGAAAAGGTCTCAAGCATCGTCATCTGTGCGGAAAACTGGATCCGGTGACATAAGGATTGTCGAAAACGGAGAACGGCCGATGTGGCACGCAAACCGAGGTGATGAGGGGGCGTGGAAAAAATGCCCGGAAAATCTAGAGGTGAGAGCGAGAAATGATCTCTAGCATCATCAAGGGCGCGGAAAACTGAATCCGGCGATATAAGACACATCGAAAACGGAGAACGGCCGATGTGGCACGCAAACCGAGGCGACGAGGGGGCGTGGAAAAAATGCTCGGAAAATCTAAAGGTGAGAGCGAGAAATGATCTCTAGCATCATCAAGGGCGCGGAAAACTGAATCCGGTGATATAAGACACATCGAAAACGGAGAACGGCCGATGTGGCACGCAAACCGAGGCGACGAGGGGGCGTGGAAAAAATGCCCGGAAAATCTGAAGGTGAGAGCGAGAAATGGTCTCAAGCATCATCATGAGCGCGGAAAAATGAATCCGGCCATATAAGACACATCGAAAACGGAGGATGGCCTATGTGGCACGCAAACCGAGGCCACGAGAGGGGCTAAAAAATGGTCAAAAATGGACCCCGTGAAAAACGGGAAACGGAAGGAACCTCTATGAAGTTTTCGCTGTGCTGATCCCAACGGTACCAACGGTTTGAGAAATGGACTTCGTATGACACCGCAATGGTTGTTTGAAATTTGTGGAATTTCTATAAATAGGACGTGGGGCCCAATATGACATGTCATTGTTACGTGCGAGTTTGATAGAGCAGTCAGAGCTTTTTCTTGATTTCCGGGAGATTTCACCATTGGTTTTCGATTTAGCGAGTTGCAGGTAACTCTATTCGCCTTAACCTAGTCAATTATGTCTTTTTTATTTGGCGGTGGGCCCCCGAAAGCCGCGAAACTCCACGTTGACTCTCCAACGTGGAACCGCGCAGGTTTCGGGGCGGAACCCGCGATGAACCGCGCGGGTTTTAGACTCACAGTCGCGATGTTCATCGCGACTGTGAGGTCGGAACCCGCGATGTTCATCGCGTGTTCATGGGTGACAGTCGCGATGTTCATCGCGACTGTCTGGACGAAACTCGCGATGTTCATCGCGAGTTTTTTCATGGAACCCGCGATGGTCATCGCGGCTTTTGTGGAAAATCCGCGATGGTCATCGCGGCTTTTTGTGAAAAAGCCGCGATGGGATTTTTTCTAAAATTTTTATGCTGGGGCTAAAATTTTCTGTGTTTTCTTGGCAGGATGTTGCGGAGGGCTCAGTCCGTATGGCGGGAGAGAGATATTGATGCCGAGATTGTGGCGAGGATCGAGAATGATGGGGGGGTGAGACAGACCCTAGCCATGAGCGGACTCTTGAAGTTCGCTCAGATACCTTATATCCGTTCAGTGAGGAGACTCCTGAACAAGCTCGTGCAGTGGTGGGTGCCGGCAGAGGGTGCCTTTATTATTGGTGGTGAGAGGTTGGAGATTACTCTCACTGATGTATATTTTTTGACCGGTTTGCCTCACTTGGGTGAGGTGGGTGATATCTCTCCGAGGTTGCCTCCAGGCGTGGATATGGAGGACCTCTTACAGACCTTTTGTGGGGATGACGCTGTTTTGGTAAACAGCTCTATCAGTTTGAAGTTCCTACGTGAGTGGGATATGCGGGCCGTTGGTGCCTGTGTTCTGAGGGTTTTGGGTGCTGCTGCACCACATCGTATGTCTGGGGGGCAGACGGTGATGGTGGACTCCGTTCTACGGGGTACTTACTATGCTTGGGCTCAGATGTTCTTGGCCGGTGTCCGGAGAGATCTGGACAAGGCCGTGAGAGAGGGAGGTGAGTTCTGTTACGCCTCTTTTTTATGTTGTTTTTTCTTTGAGCGGGTGCCGACCTTACGGCCACACGTACCCGTTCGCGCTGGTCTTCCTAGTGAGCCTCGTATGATGAGGTGGGGGCAGATGATGCCCCGTGCTGGCGGGGGTATCCGTGGCTTCTTCACAGAGGATTTTTTCCAGCAGTGGGAGCAGATGCCACTGGTGATCGAGGACTATCCATACGCCGGCATGGACTAACGGGGAGGCCCAGAGATGCCACGTGCCCCAGGACAGGCCTGGAGCTTAGACGGTATGTTTTTGGTGTCTTATGTTATGTTATATCATATGTATTATGATTGATCATGATGATATCTGTTGTATAGCATCTGATGGTTCTACTTGCTTTGTGCAGATATTGGTCCAGTACCGCCACCTGACTATGTGGCTCGGCAGGGGCGGGCGATAGTGGTTGCTCGTCCCCCAGTACCTGTACGTCCTCCTCGTGGTGGAGGATATGGGGCCCGTGGGCGAGGGGTTGGCCCTCAGGACGATGCTATAGATGGTGTTCGACGGACTTTGGCCCGGATCGTAGCTAGACTTCCGGAGGATGGCTGGAGGGACCTTGATCGGGACATTTTGCAGGGATGTCTCGGTGCACCGCCTGAGTGGCAGTCACTGTTGTTGAGGGCAGCGGTGCTTGCTGCGAGACACGGGGGTGGTGGAGGAGATGCTCCGGCAGAGCCGGCACCGGGGAGGATACGTCTGAGGGACGACCCAGCAGGGCGAGCCGAGCGGCGAGTTCGGGGTCGTCCTGACCCGGCTGGGCCAGCGGAGGTGGAGTCGGAGGAGGAGCCGGAGGAGGAGCCTGAGGATCCGGAGGATCCTGATGATTAGATGTCATTGTACTTGCCCCCAAATGCCCATGAGCATATGGGGAAGCATTTTTTGTATGACAGATGTATTTTGTGTATATCGAGTGCTGAGGGCACTTATGACATGTAGACTATTTGGTTCGTATATATATGTGGATATATATTTTGGATATTTTGTTGTGTATGCACGTGGATGCACTTTGTCTTTTGTATATGCCCATGGAGGCACATGTTATGCACGTGGATGCAGTGTGTTTGTAGATTTATATATGCCCGTGGAGGCACATGCTATGCACATGGATGCATTATTTTGGTTTGTTTGTTTTATGCCCGTGGAGGCACATGTTATGCACGTGGATGCAATATTGGTTTTTTGTATATGCCCGTGGAGGCACATGTTTTGCACCTGGATGCATGTTTGTTTATGGATATGACATGATGTGATTGGTGTGCCAGTCGAGGACACTGTTGGCCATATTATCTGCTACACTATTGAGGTGTCTTGGGACATGTGTGAATGTAATGGATTCAAACTGTCTAACCATTTGTTTAGTGCGCAGGAATTTTCTGAACAGACAGGGATCGCGTACCTGGTAATCATTGTTGAGCTGGGAAACTAGGAGATGTGAGTCCAAGAAAACGTTGAGGTGACGTATGCTCATCTGGAGAGCAGCGGCCAGGAGACCGGTCACGGCATCGTATTCAGCTTGATTATTGGTGGCGGCACCTAAACATACTCCATCAATGTGAATTAACTCGTGTGAAGGGGAGTATATTACCCAAGCTGCAGAGGCGAGATTGGGAGACCAACGGCTTGCACCATCAGTGAAACCGATATGGCAGAGTGGAAGAGGCTCCATCTGTGGTCATGCAGGGAAAACAAATATTTAGGTTTTTGAAAATTTTTTGTGAACGAAAAACGTATGCCTATACTAAAAAATGGACGATGGTGTCCATGAGATTTTCTATGGGTAAAATCTTTTAAGGTACAACCCGTTGCGTGGGTTGCGTAAGGTGTTGCCTTCTGAATCGGTCAGGATGTATGCCCCCTGCCCGAGGCAGGTGTGTATGATGTAGGGGCCTTGCCACATAGACACGAACTTTCCCTTTCCAGTTTTATCATGAGCTTGATCGTAAGCGAGGACAAGGTCTCCCTCCGAAAAGGTTCTTGGGTGGACGCGTTTGTCGTAACTTAGTTTCGATCGTTGTTTAGTAGCTTCCATGTTTTGAATGGCTGTGCGCCGATCTTCGTCGGCCTGCTCTAGGAGCAGCAAACGTTGCTCGATCGGGGAAGTGTCTGGTAGGAGTTCAACGGCGATATGTAAGGCTGGGATCTGGCACTCAATAGGGAGGACAGATTCGACGCCGTGAACTAAATGAAAAGGGGTAAAACCGGTGGCGGTTTTGGTCGAGGTGCGGTAAGCCCAGAGTGCTGGGAAAAGCATGTGATGCCAATTGGATTTGTGTTTGTCTACAGTGCGTTGGAGAATGGTCTTCAAGATTTTATTGATCGCTTCGACTTGGCCGTTTCCTTGGGGGTAGTAAGCGGAAGAGAAATGGTGTTCGAATTTCAACATGGTTGATAATTCCTTCCAGACGGCATCTTCGAAGTGAGAGCCGTGGTCAGAGACTAGCTGTTGTGGTACTCCGAAACGAGCAATGACGTGGTTGAAGAAAAACCGCGCTGCCGTGTCGGCTTTGCAGTTATAGGTCGGCATGGCTTCTGCCCACTTGGTGAAATAATCTACGGCCACGATTATGTGTTTGTGACCGCCGGCTGACGGGGGGTTGCAGTCGAGGAAATCTATGGCCCATTTGCAGAATGGTCCAACAGTGATGACTGGATGAAGGGGGGCAGGGGGGGTTCTTGCTTTGGGGGCAAAGAGCTGGCAGTTCTGGCAATGCTTGACTGCGGTGATGCAATCAGTAAACAATGATGGCCAAAAATAACCTGCCCGAATGATTTTCTGGGCGGTAGCCATGCCGGAGAAATGGCCTCCACAGGAACCGCTATGACAATCATTGAGGACTTGTTCTGCCTCACTATGGGATAGGCAGCGGCGTAAGATAGTATCAACGCCGCGTCGGTAAAGTACATCTCCAATAAGTAGGTATCGGGGTGCGTGGTGTCGTATGCGACGGCGTCCATCACGATCGATGTGTGGTCGGAATTTTTGCGTACGAAGGTAAGTCAAAATGTCTCCGTACCAAGGGTCGTCCGACGAAATGACGAAGATCTGCTCGTCAATCAGGTCCGTATGGATAACGGGTGATGTCGAAGAGGACGGGAGATCTGTAATTAGGTGAGCAAGCGCGAGGGCTTTGGTGCTTTTGGGAGTCTTGAAAGTAAGGTCATATTCCTGGAGGATAATGACCCATTTAGCGACACGACCCTGAAGGAGCCGCCTGGTGAGGAGGTAGACCATGGGGTTGGAGTCGGCCACGACCGTGGTATGACTAAGCAAAATGTAGTGTCGTAGTTTTTGTACGGAAAAGACTACAGCTAGGGCTAATCTTTCCTCGTATGGGTAACGTAGAGGTGGGCCAGACAAGGTCTGGCTGACGTAATAAATTACATGCTCTTTGTGGGAAGCATCTTCTTGGACCAAAACTCCGGATACGGCATGTTCGGATGCCGAGACGTAAAGGGTGAAGTCTTGGGAGAAATACGGTGGGGATATCAAGGGGGCTTGTGTGAGAGCCTTCTTGAGGGCTTCGAATGCCGTGTCTGCTTGTTCGTCCCAAACAAAGGGTATGTGGGTACGAAGTAAGCGTAAGAATCCATGGACTTTGGTGGCGTAATCAGGAACAAAGCGCCTAAGAAAATTGGACCGACCTTGCAAGCTCTGAAGCTGCCGAAGCGTGCGAGGAGGGGGAAGTTCTAAGATGGCTTTGACTTTCAGGGGATCAACAGTGATCCCGTCTTGGGAAACAATGAAACCCAACAACCGGCCTGCCGGGACGCAAAAGACACACTTGTGTGGGTTCAAGCGGATTTTATATTTACGACAACGCAGGAAAACTTGCCAGAGGTCGTTAAGGTGGTCTGATCGTTTTCGGGAACGCGCTGTGAGGTCGTCAAGATAGACCCGCAGGATATGGACCAAGTCGTGAAAGCAATAGGTCATGGCTCGCTGGAAAGTGGCACCAGCATTTTTAAGGCCAAAGGGCATGACTCGATAGGCAAAGGTGCCCCATGGGGTGGTAAAGGCAGTCTTGTACTGATCCTCCTTGCGGATGTGAATCTGGTTGTATCCGGAAAACCCGTCCATGAAGGATAGGACCTCATGGCCCGCACACTCATCAATGAGTTGGTCAATGAATGGCGTGGGGAAATTGTCTTTTGGACAAGCGTGGTTTAGATCGCGGAAATCAGTGCATACTCTAAGGGTGCCTTGCTTTTTGTTGACAGGAACGGGGTTCGACACCCATGTGGTGTACGGAATAGGGTAGATGAAACCTGCTTTTCGAAGTTTCTCGACTTCAGCCTTGACAGCGGGGAGCTTGGCAGGGTGAATAGGTCTCTGTTTCTGACGAACAGGGGGTACTTCCGGCCATGTATCGATGTGGTGTTCAATAATGGCGGGGTCGAGACCAGGCATCTCGGTATAGGACCAGGCGAAGACATCGCGAAACTCTTGAAAGAGCTTTTTGTACGCCTGAGTTTCTGCTTGAGTGCAAGATGTGCCCAGCGAGATGAGCTCAGGTTTCCCTGGTGTTATAGAAATGTCTATCTGTATAGTGGGGGAAATGTTGGACATGTTCCCTTCTTCAAAGGCATCTGGTGCTGGGATGGGGTCCTTTAACCAATCGACCTTAGTGGGTATGAAGTCTTTCGACTCGACTGATAGCTGGTTAGATGCAGTGGAGGTAGATGCTTCCGGGAGGAAGTAGGAGCGATGATGCATATCATCCCAAGGGTAGTCGGGTGCAGTGAGTGTTTCCAAAATTTGCTCGTCAGTATTGAAGTAGTCAGACCATAAATCAAGGGGTTCTGGTTTGAAGGTTGTCGAAATCATATATATCGTATTGACTTCTTCTGACGAGGATGATGGTGGAGGGTGAATCTCTTCGATGAGGGGAGGAGATATCTCTAAGTCGGCATTGTTTAACTCGTACAACGCTGCTCTATAGTCAGGTAGATTAGGGCAATGGTGAGAGTAGTGGCCGTAAATACTGCATATAGCACAGGGATGGTTAGTGCGCAGTGATTTGTCGCGAGGCTGTAGAGGTGGCTCTAATTTGACTACTGGGATTCCTATGTCATCGTCCAACATATTCATATGTTCTTGGAGTGCCGGTAAATGTGGGCATTGGTGAGTTGGATGGCCAATTTCATCGCATAATGAACATTTGGGGGGAGCTCGAAACACCGGTGGGGGTTTGGCTGCCTTAGGAGGTGGTATGGCAGTGTAGGGTTGTGGACCTCTGCCCCCAGTGGTCTTAGCCCGGAGAGGGGGATCGTTTGACGCCGAAGCAATCGTGAGACCAGGAGGAGGTTTCATTGACGACGAAGGAATATTGAGGTTAGGAGGGGGTGTCGTTGCCGACGAAGGGATCGCGACGCCAGGAGGAGGATGATTTGTGGTAACAATAGGTTGTACCGGTTGGAGGATGACGTCTGGTGTCGGTACTCGAACGGGAGGCGGAATATACCACACGGGTAATCCCAATGTTAGCCCGGGTAGGCTAAGGGTAGCCATAACCGGGGCGCTTACTACACCCGAAGGAGGAAATAGGAAGGGGATGGTGTGGATGGGTGTAACACCAATGTGACTGGGGATCAATGGTGGTTGACCGCCGGATGTTTGCGTATTCTGCGAAACAGTACAGAGATTTGCGACCTGGGTCTCCGGTGACGGTGGTGGGATGGCCTGGAATGTGGAGGTCATTGGTGTATCCGAATACAGTCCGGGTGCCACAGAAGACACAAAGGAGGTAACTGCACTAGAAGCGGGTTGTTCAATCATGGGGAGAACATTCTCCGGTGCTGCAGGGGCGTTGGGGTCATAGTAGGTGAGTTGGTCAATTTTGACCACGCGGCCCTCATGGGGGAACATCATGGTGCGGAAGACGGAGGAGGCGACCGCTTTCATGGCATACATGTAACTGCGGCCAAGCAAAAGGTTATAGTCTAGCTGGGCGTTAATGACCTCTATGTCGATGAGCACAGTCTTCCCACCTAATTGGACGGGTACCTTGGGTAATAAACCTTGAGGTTGAGCTGACCGGCCGTCGTAGGCCCGCAATGCAGTGGTGGATTGCTGGAGAGCAGGGGAGCCCAACTTCTGCCAAACAAAAGTGGACATGACGCATGTGGAGGCACCCTCGTCGATGATACATCGATGGATGACAAGATTCCGAATAGAAACGGAAACTTGGACTGCTATGGTAGAAGGCAGTCGTGGTTCAGATTGGTCTAAATCAAAGGTCATCAAGTTCGAATCATTTGGGTCAATCGCCCCAATGGCGGAAAGTAAAGTCTTTCGCTGAGTAGGACAGGTTTTTAAGACTTCTAACGCAGACATGGCTGCGGGAGATTGAGCTAAGTCATCTACGATGTTGTAATTGGACGCAGCTCGTGCATTGGGGTTGTTGTTGATTCGGCGAAGGGGGAAGCGAGGTGCTTTAGAAGCGCCATCAAGTGGAACCTGAGGTATACGCAATGTCTGATCAGTGGGATTAGCAGTGGTATCCTTTTCGGCGGGGGGGGCTTCAGAAGTCGGTCCGTACTGATTCCGACGTGTTTGGATATTGACGTCAGCGGTGGACATCATCAATAAGTGGTGGGTGCCTGAATCAAACATGGGTTGATCAGGAGCTGTGTAAGTAATTTGTTGTGGTTGCACGTTGCCCTGTTGGGGGGCTAACGGCTGGGTGTTTACCACTCCCTGTGTTGGAAAGGGGTTTTGGAGAACCAGAGGTTGTTGTGAAGGTGGTGGGGGGTTGGGTGGTGGCTGAGGAGCCGCCTGCCCTTGACGATGGGCGTCATTTGTCCATAGTTGTCGAGCTCGCTCGAGATGAGGGCAAGCGTGGGTATAGTGGCCATAGACACCGCAAATGGAACAAGGATGGTTTGTCCGTAAATTAGTATTTTTAGGTTGCTTAGGTGGCCGATCAGGATTCTGATGAGCGGGCGCCGCGTTGTTGTTTTGCGGGGGCTGGGTAGGCTGTGGAGCTTGGTTACGGTTTTGATTGTTTCCACGGTTGCGTCCTCTTCCGCGGTTGGGTTGTCCACCCTGGTTGCGTTGGTTATTTTGATATTGGGGCTGCTGTTGTTGTGCGTACACATGCCCTTGAGCATTGGGGGGATTCTGAGGAGCCGCAGGTGCGGGAGCAGGTTGCGGTGGATAGTATGCAGGTGGAGCTGGAGGTGGTCCAGTTGCCTGTTGGGGTTGTTGGTACCCCTGAGCTGGTGGAGGTGTGAGGTTAGCCGGTGCAACCGGTTGTGGGTAATGCATGGGCTGTTGTGGAAACTGCATGGGGTTTTGTACCGTAGGTTGAGCATAGTATGTAGGAGGTACATATGCTGATGGCGTTTGGCCATAACAATGTTGTGGACAAGAGGGTCCATGGACATGATGGGTCTGGTTTGTTGGAGCATAAGAAGTTGTCGCTCCGGAACTGGATGTAGCCCTAGAAAGGTCTGGGGCGGGCATGGTGCTCACCATACTGAAAGGTTTTGCGTGCGGTGTAATTTGGCCAATAATGCCATCAGCGGCATGGGATGCCCCCGGTGTGTCACCGCGTGCAGAGTCACCTCGTGGGGCGTCAGGTATGATGGTGTATAGGTAACCTGACTGGGCATATATAAGGTCAAACTATTGGGCCTTAAGGATGGCCTCCTCTTCAGACTGGGGTCTTTCAGATGCTACATCCTTCGCAATGAGAGGGAGGAGGGATTTAAGGAACCAGTCTAAAAAGATTCGGTCGTCTAATTTGATCTTGCATAGGCTTCAGCGCCGACGCCAATCATGGATATGGTCAGTGATGTGCGTGGCCGTGTTCTGTCTGCAAGACAGTAGGATTTCGACGCCCGCATCATAGCGGACCGGTAGCTGAAAGAACTGCAGGAAGGTCGAGGCAAGGGAGGTAAATGTGGAATGCGTCCCATGGGGTTGCTCGATATACCATTTGGCTGCAGAGCCAGTGAAGGTGCGCTGTAATAAACGGAGGCGGACAGAGTCGTCCACTATGGAGTTGGAGGAACACCATAAATTGAAAGACATGATGTGGTTCTGGGGGTCTTCTCCGGCCTTTCCCTCAAACTTAGGGATGTAAGAGGGAAGCTTAGTGGGCATATGGGGCCAAGCAGGATCATGCCTGATGGGGTCATTTGTGAGCCTAGCTAAATCTGGCAGGTTGAGACTTGCCATGTATGGTAGACTGGCGGATGTGGTGACCGGGACCGGGACCTGTCTAGCCATTGTGGTATGGTGTAGGGGTCCAGTAGCGCCTATAGGTATGCTAGGTATGGAGGGTATGTGCCCTCCAAAAGGTGTGGCCTGATATGGGTTAGCACTTCCAAGTGCAACTTGGGTTACACTTGGGTTAGGAATCGCGCTAGGGATGCCTGGTATAGCACTACCAAGTGCAACATGAGTTACACTTGGGTTAGGAATTGCACTCCCAAGTGCAACAGGAGTTACACTTGGGTTAGGAATCGCACTAGGGATTCCTGGGATAGGGTTTGTGGAAACCGAAGGGGGTATGACCCCCATGTTGGGCATGCCCATGACAGGTGGTGGTCCTGTGCTAGGCATTCCTGAATGTGGAGTGGTACCCATCTTGGGCATACCCAAGGGGGTGGATGTTGCCATGGATGGTACTCCCGCAGAAGGGTTTGCGGATGTCTGACCTATGGTTAATGTAAATTGTGGATCATCTGGTGTTCCAGACATAATTGTGGTTGGTGGTAACTCTGTGGGGTTTTCGGATTCTACCTCCAAATCAAAGGTGAAGTGGGGTATGTCAGAATCGGATGACCGTCTAGATGATCGACGATGTGTCGAATCAAGGGATAATGCTCTGCGTCCGTGACGTGGAGAGCCAAGTGGACTAAACTCTGGGAGTTCGCCCCGTAGACGACGAGAACGTCTAGAATTCTCAATGGTGAGAATATGTTTTTTTTTTTTTTTTTTATGTTTAAAAAGTTGTTTTAAGTATCAGGTGGTGATATATATGTAAAAGACTCAAAACCCTAATGCAACCAAGGGTGCAAGAAGGGGAGTGAAAAAAGAAGGCTCACAGGCCAAAAAATCAATCCTCAAAAAATGCACTTATTCTAGCAGCTGTGCTACAATAAGTGGAGGAATGCAACAACCGGTCAGAATACCAACATGCAAGCGGCTCCTAGAAAAAATAGGTGTAACTAGACTCAAAAGGTGGTAAAGATCATGCAAACACCTAATCTAAAAGTATTGTGACTCAAACAGACGATATCCCCTGCAAGGTGATGAAATCCAAGTCAGACAATATGAATGTAGAGACAACGGCTAGATATCCCCCTACCGGGAGGGACACCGGGTAATCAATCCTAAAAAGACAGGCTACTAGGATACTCCGTTCATGACGCGTCGAGAAAAGGTAAATCTGCCGTTTGGTCCTTTGATCGCAATATCCCAATACAGGGATATCCCGAGAACTGCGAATGGTAGCCCTTCGGTTACTGAATGGGTTTCGGTATCCCACTCAAGCTTCCGGAACCATCCTCGCGACTTCAACCCTCCTAAGGGAGAGGCCTTCCCACAAACCGGTTGTGACCGCGCCAAAAAGTACTAAGAGATTTTAGCTCCCTAATTGGACAACTTCTATGTCTCAGATGTATGAACTGAGGGGTGTTATTGGAACACCTATCCCCCCAATACTACCTAGCTACAAGAATTCTTTTCGTGTTCCCCAAGTGGGGTTAAGAGTGTGTTCAAATTAGGGTAAGTTTTAAGTCTTAGTTCAATTAAGTGATCGTGTGAGTGCACGTGAGGTGTTGTAAACTGAACTTGAAAAAATTAAATGCTTTAAGGGAAATTTTTCAAAAAATAATGGACTTTTCGAAAAATAACAAGCAAATATTTAAGACTTTTTTCACTAAAAGAAATTAATTTGCTTTTTCAAAAATAACTCAAAAATAATGGATTTTTTGGATTTATGAAAGCAAATAATAAACTTCTAAAAGAAATAAATGGATTTCTTCGTTTCAATAAAATTTGCTAAGGGCAAGATTCTAAAGAAGTAAACAAGAAAAAATTTGAATCTAGATAAAGAATGCAAAATGAATCTTTCTTTCACTTTCTTGAAAATTTTTAAAAAGATTTCTAGGTATGCACTTTTAAATAGTAAATTTTTTTTCTAAAATCTGGAAAATATGCAGAATTTGATACTGTAAAAAATGTGCTATGGGCAGAAAATACAGTAAAAAATATTTTTCAAAATCGGGATGGCCGAATGAAAAAAATTCAGCCGCGCGGGTTTTGGACGAACAGCCGCGATGGGCCGCGCGGGTTTTGGCCGCACAGTCGCGATGGACCGCGCGGGTTTTGGCCGCACAGTCGCGATGGACCGCGCGGGTTTTGGACGCACAGTCACGATGAGCCGCGCAGGTTTCGGGCGCACAGCCACGATGAGCAGCGCGGAAAAATGCAGAAAAGTCGCGATGGACCGCGCGACTGTCTGGAAAAAGGCCGCGATGGACCGCGCGGAAAAATGCAGAAAAGCCGCGATGGACCGCGCGACTGTCTGGCAAAAAGCCGCGAGGCGGAAGCCGTGCACGGAAACCGAGAAACGAACCCAAAAAATGAATTTTTAGGGCTGTTTTTGGGGCCAAATCTCAGATCAGCAATGGATCTGCTGTCTAAGATGGCAGATCTATGGATCTAAAGGTTAAAAACTCATAAAAACTAAGATTTAATGGCAAAGCTAGAGATCTAAAGTTCAAACCAAAGCGGAGTCGCCAAAAACTGTTGGCTCGGTTTTGCAACCAAGCTTAGTGCTATGGGCACCTACTAACTAGTAGTAGCAGTTTCAATAGAAATAAAAACAATTAAACTAAATAAACAATACTTTTCATGGATCTAAACAAGAATCTAAGCAAATAATGTAAATATTTCAAAATCAAGAACAAGAAACATAAGAAATAATTTTTTGTATTGAAAAGTGGGGGGCAAGCAAGTGCTTGCGATATTACCTCCAATGGTGAAGGTTGATGTTGAGCAACTCCCAAGATGAGTAGCTCCAAACTCCAATAGGTCTCTTTCTCCAAGGTTGCTTCAATGGCTAAAAGTGCTCATGGGAGATTTCAGCAGCATAAGGATGAGATAATGGAAGGATGTGAAATGAGGAGCCCCTACCACCTTTTTATAGGTTTTGGTGGTGAGGAATACCATTTGTGGTTTTGTGGAAACCAATGGTATTGACCAACATGGTTTAGGTAATTTTCCCTCCTTTTTCCTTTTTTGAAATAAAAATAATATTTTAATTCCCTTTTTAATATTTTTGGGAATTTGGACCCTTTTTGAGGGTTTTTTATGATTTTCTTGGAAAAATAATCTTTTTTAATGGAAAAAGGGGTGTACCAAGGTCTTTTGGTGACCTTTTGTTGGTTTCAGAGGCTCAGATGGTGGAAAAGTGGACAAATGGGTCATGTGAGTAAGGGAATGAGCTAGTGAGCACTTTTTAGGTGTTAACACCATCAATGGCATGTGATGCCCTTGAAGCGTCACTGCGTGAAGAATCGCCTCATGGGGCATCTAGGATGATGGTGAAGAGATAGCCTGACTGGGCATAAATCAGGTCAAATTGCTGAGCTTTTAAGATAGCTTCTTCCTCTGACTGGGATCGTTCGGAAGCTACGTCTTTGGCTATGAGGGGTAGGAGTGATTTAAGAAACCAGTCCAAAAATATACAATCATCCATTTTTATCTTATAGAGGCTATGACGCTTGCGCCACTCATGGATATGGTCGGTGATGTGGGTAGCTATGTTTTGTCTGTAAGACAACATTATTTCAACTCCTGTATCATAGCGTACAGGTAGCTGAAAAAACTAAAGGAAAGTTGAGGCTAGAGATGTAAATGTATGGTGGGTCCCATGTGGTTGTTCGATGTACCACTTGGTTGCAGAGCCAATGAACGTTCGTTGCAACAGTCTTAGTCTAATGGAGTCATCCACTATGGAGTTAGATGAACACCATAGGTGAAATGACATTATGTGGTTTTGGGGATCCTCCTCAGGTTTTCCTTCAAACTTGGGTATGTCCGAGGGGATCTTTGTAGGCATGGGTGGCCATGTAGAGTTGTGCCTGATAGGATCGTTGGTTATCCTGGCTAGGTCTGGTAAGTTCAGACTAACCATGTAAGGTAAACTAGCAGATGGGTGTGGCATCGTGACTGGGACATAACTATTAATGGTGGCATTATGTAGTGGTCCAGTAGCCCCTAAGGGTATGCCAGGTATTGAAGGTATGTGTCCTCCAACCATTGTGGTTTGGGATGGGCCAGTGCTCCCAAGTGCAACATGGGTTGCAGAGGGGTTAGGAATAGTGCCAGGAATTTGTGGGATCTGGGTTGTGGTAATGAGAGGTGGTGTGATTCCTATGTTGGGCATACCCATAATAGGAGGTAGTCCTGTGTTGGGCATACCTAAAGGTGGAGTGGCCCCTATATTAGGAATGCCTAAAGGGGTTGTTGTTACCATGGGTGGAATAGTAGTAGAAGGGTTTGTGGATGTATCTCCAATAGTACTGGTGAAAAGTGGGTCGTATTGTGATCTAGCCATGAGGTTCGTTGGTGATATTTCAGTAGGGTTTTAGGATTCAGCCTCAGAATCAGATGTGAAGTGAGGTGTGTCAGAATTGGATGACTGTGTGTTTGGTTGATGACGTGTCGATTCAAGGGATAAGGCTCTATGTCGATGACATGTAGAGCCAAGTATACCGAACTGAGGGGGTTCACCCTGAAGACAACGAGATCGTCTTAACTTCTTAATGGTGAGAAATATTTTAAAAAAATTTAGTGTAAGGTGGTGATGTAAAAAACTCGAAACCCTAATGCAACAATGAGTGCAAGAGGGGAGTGAAAAATAAAGGCTCTCAGGCCAGCAACCAACCTCAAAAAGCACTTATTATAGCGGCTGTGCTATAATAAGTGGAGGGATGCAACAAAATTGGTCAGAATACCAAAAGTCAAACAGTTCCTAGAAAATAGGGGTGTTACTAGACCAAAGGTGGGTAATGTATCATGCAAACACCTAACTAGAAGTATTGTGAGTCAACAAACGATATCCTCTGCAAGGTGATGAAATCCAAGTCAGACAATATAGAGTGTTGAATCAATGGCTAGATATCCCCCTACCTGGAGGGATACCAGGTAGACAATCCTAAAGAGTGGCAACTAGGATACCTCGTTCATGACACATTCGGTTGGGTAAATTTGCAGTTTGGTTCTATCACCGCTGTACACCCTCTTGGGTGTACACCGAGAAATTTGAAAGGTATCCTTCAGTTACTGAATGGATTGCGGTATTCCACTCAGACTTCCGCAACCAGTCAGGCTACTTCAACCCTCCTAAGGGAGAGGCCTTCTTGATAAATTGGTTGATAACCGTGTCAAAATTATAAGGGATTTTGGTACCGTAGAGGACAACCACTATGTTTCAAATGTAATAATTGAGGGGTGTTATTGGAACACCTATCCCCTTAATTCTACCTAGCTACAAAATTCTTTTAAGTGCTCCCCAAGTGGGGCTAAAAGTTTGTTGAGTTTAAGGTAAATTTTAAGGCTCCGATTAAATTATGTGGCAGGGTGAGTGCAAGTGTGGTATTTAAATTGAAATTGATTTGCCTCGCTTGGGCGATTGATTACAAATGAAAGAAAAGATGCTTCCGGTTTTGCAAAAAATAAAGGCGTTTTTGAAATGTAAATGCTTGAAAAAACTATTCAAAAATAATGGATCTTTGAAATAATTTGAAGGAAAGCAAATAACATAAATATTTCAAGAAATAAATGGATCTCTTTAAAAATTGATTTCGGCAAAGTATTGAGCAAATAAACAGTAAAACCTTGATCTAAATAAAATGCAAGAAATATTTCTTTCAATTACTGAAATTTTTTAAAAAGACTTTTAATGGAACATATATAAATAGTAAAAGATTTAATAAGGCAGTAAAAATGTAGAAAAATTAATGCTGTAAAATATGCTAAATGGGCAGAAAATACAGCAAAAAATATTTTCAAAAAATTCGCCAAATTCAAAAAAATTGCATCGCGGGTTTTAGGAAAACAGTCACGATGTGCAGCGCAGGTATCGGCCGCGCAGTCGCGATGTGCAGTACGGGTTTCGGTTGCGAAGCCGCGATGTGCAGCGCGGGTTTCGGTCACACAGTCGCGATGTGTAGCGCGACAAATGGCCACGAAGCTGCGATGTGCAGCGCGCAAAATGGCCGCGAGGTGAAAGCCGTAAAACAGATGCTGAAAAACGAACCCAAAAATGGTAATTTCAGGCTATTAATGGCAATAGAAAGGGCCAAGATCTAGAACAGCAATGGATCTGTTGTCTAGGATGGCAGATCTATGATTTAAAATGATTAAAACTAACAAAAACTAAGATCTAAATCAAAAAACTGAGATCTAAGAATTCGAAGCCAGTGGAGTAGCCAAAAACTGTTGGCTTGGTTTTGCAACCAAGCTTTGTGCAATGGGAACCTATCAACAATGTGATAGCAGTTTCAATATTGAAAGCAAAATCAATTATAAACTAAATCTAAATCTAAACTAGCATGTGCATATAACAAATAATTTTTTTTAAAAACGATTCAAGAAGAAGAAATAAAAGAATAGGTGTTTTGTATTAAGATACCTCAAATGGTGAGGATTTGTGTTGAGCAATTCCCAAGGTGAGTAGCTCCAAGCTCCAAATGTCTCTTCTCCAAGATGCTGAAAATGGCCAAAAGTCTCATGAGAGATTTTGACATCGTGAGGATAGGATGATGGATGGATGGAAAGTGAGGAGCCCCTACCACCTTTTTATAGTTTTTGGTGGTGGAGAATACCATTATGGTTTTGAGGAAACCAATGGTATTTCCCAACATGGTTTAGGTACCTTTTCCCTCCTTTTTCCTTTTTTGAATATTTTTAATATGTTTATTCCCTTTTTAATATTTTTGGGAATTCTGGACCCTTTTTGAGGGTTTTTAATGCTTTTTGAGGAAAAATATTCATTTTGAGGGGAAAAAGGGGTGTATTATGGTCTTTTGGTGACCTTTTGATGGCTTCAGAGGCTCAAATGGTGGAAAAATGGACAAATGGGTCATGTGAATAAGGAAATGAGCTAGTGAGCCCTTTTTGGGTGTTAACAGGGGTGAAGGAGAGTAACCCCGATATGGTAGGGTGGTCAACCGAGGGGTCTCTTGGCTTGAAGCGGCTCGAGGAAGATCGATGACCGTACATACAAGGACTTTGTCAACGAAATGCTCAACTACTATCAAAAGGTATAATGTTCCATTTTCATGTACTAGTTGAGTTTATGTAATTTTGCTTCTATGGTTATATTTGATTTTCAAGTTTTTACTAATGTGCATATGATGTAAGTTCTATTTTTGAAGTATTTTTGGGGGACCTGAAATGGGGGTCCCTACAAGTATCCTTCCCTCCTCTTCTTTCAGGTATTTTTCCTCTTGCTCCCTTTGGACTCTAGAAGCTTCCTCCTCTTGCTACTGTTTGATTCTAGCAGCTTCCTCCTTTAGAGATTTTTCCTCTTGCTCTTGTTGGATCCTAGTAGCTTCTACTGCTTGACCTCCTACTCTTTCTGAAGCCTATCTTCTTCTTTTTCCATCCCTTTTGAACCCTCTGATTGAGATGTTGCTACCTCTTGCTCCTTTTGGATTAGGCTGACAGGCTTGGGAGTGGAACCTTTTCCGCCTTTCTTCTTGTAGCATTTCCCTATTTCTATTAAGTTCCTAGCACTACAAAAGGACTCTTCATCTTGGTCCATAAGATGGGCATACTCAAAGGTAGTTCTGACATCAAGGTAATGTTTAGCAACTCTACCGCAAGGGTCATGCCTCCTGAAAACTTTGTACCGAAATTAAATATTTCCAAGCCTTGAGCATATTTTTCTCCTTCTTTTTCCCTCAGGAGGCTATATGCGCCAATAGTGAAAGGCATTGGTGGATATATACCTTTCTTCCTTTCAGTAAGGATCCTGTTGATTCCACCAGTGCTGAAGAGTTTTCTTAAGGCCTCCTTGTGCACCACAAAATCTATAACATACCGGGGAAGCAAAAAGGGAGCTTGGGATCCTCCACTCATTCAGATATAGGTGCCTTCTAGGGCATGGTAATAATCTCCAATCGCTTCAATGACGGGCATGGCATTCTTAGACATGCAATTTGGCTCCTCTACAAAAATAAGCTGATACAGGGGCATGATGAATTTCTCGCAAATCTGCTTGTAGTGGTTTGCATATTTGCTTGCCCATGTGGGTTGGTAAGCCACAAAGAAAGGAGTCTGTTTTCTATTCCATACACAACCCAAATCTGGGAAGGTGTGCTTGCTTAACAGGAAATCTATTAAATAAGAAGACATGAAGCAATATGATTTCTTCTGAGTCAGTCCTCCTTGAGCAGTGGTTAGTTGCGAGACTAAGCTTTCTGAAATTATATCCTCCCAATTGAAATGGTACCAGACATGGCCACATGGACTATTACTGGCATCCAGGAAAGCTTGAAAATATTTCCATTTGGCATGCCGAAAACCCGACTCAGCATTAGGACAATGAGTCTGTAGGGAGTCTTTAGAAGGTTACTTTCATATTCATTGTTGTGTCTTTGTATGATTTGCCTGTCATTTATCATCATTTTCCTAGCAGACTCCAGAGGGTCCATAGTTTGCTCTGCTATCCAATCATTATCCAACCAAGCTCTAGCCTTGGGTAACTTGTAAGTAGTTGTGATATGTTCGGGTGTGAAAGATGCTAGATTCATCCCATTCTTGTCATTAATGAACCTTGTATCAGTCTTGACATGAGGGATTATCCAGCCGATGACTTCAGAGCATGGGAATAACTCTGGATGAGTTGTTGCCTTGTGGAGGAAGGACTTCTTGATGTTTGAATATACCATAGTATCTTCTATAGGAGCTTGAGGGTAATCATGATCCCTGATGAAACTATATAAGTCACGCCACTGAAATTATGGGGCAGAGCTTCCTGAGAGTACTCCAGTGGTAGCTTGCATATTGTTGAACATGGTTTCTAGTGAAGTATCTAGCAAGATCCCCATGTTCGAATCCGATTCCACTAGTTTAGCTTTCTTCCTTGTCGATTTTCTGTGCATGTCAAACTTGCGATGATGGGGTAGTACAAATGAGGAGTTTGACATATTTATAAGCAATCATTTTAGCACAATACATTTTATGATCTATATTATTAGGCAGAGATTGAGCATAGAATAGTATCGACTCTTGAATAAAATGAATTTTCATAGATAAGGGTGACGAGGAAGATTTACAAACCAAATACACCATGCAGTAGCTCAAAATGTAATTTACACGAAACGATCACTATTAGCCATTTTGATCATATTGATATAAAACAATTATTTTGCTATAATCTTTTGAAAGGAGAAAATGCAGTTGTAAAAAGTGCTACTAGTGCATATGGCTCAAACAAAAATTGCCTTATTAATTGGAGCACGTTTCGTCTACATCATGATGAGTGCAGTTCTATAGTTTTCAGTTATTAGCATTCATGCTCTGGGTCAAAGTGTAGACTACAAAGCTAACGCGAAATTCGTAGCTTTTAAAACCATGGTAAGGTCTTCCTGAGATTGGCTTTTATCAACAACCATGCCATGGGGAAAAACTTTCCTAATACACCAAGGAAGCAACAGTTAAGAGGGTGAGGCACGTAGGCGTGGAAGGAGGATTTCTAGGCCATGGCTTGAATGGATAAAGTGTGGCTTCGTGTTCTTATTAGCTTGAAGGGGAGGTTTTCCATTCAGCGTGCATGGTTTCCTTATGATATATTACTAAAAAAATGGATGTCTAATTGCTTTTAACGGGGAGTAGAGAGTTGAATGGGGTTATTTTGAATAAAATCAAAAGGAAGGAGGCTGAACACCTACCTGTTAACCTCGGAGTAGCTTTCGGTGATTCGGTGAGCATTCCCAGGCGAGTGACAGTTCCAAAAACTATTCAACTATGAGTCGCAAGCTCGGCTCTCCTTTGTCAATAATAAAATGACCCAAAATCCCGTTTGGTGCACATATCTAGGGATAGTATTAAATTCGCATGGGTGGTAGGTTGGCGAATTGATGAGCACGGGGCTTAATGCGATGGGAACTTAACTCCACATGGGGTGATATTAAATAACTCACCAACTTCATACTCGTACACAAACCCAAAGAATGAGCTGCACTATGATGATGAACATGCTGTTAAAATTTGCGCAACGGGCGGCGACTTATGCTTAAACCCTGCAATCGTAGGATATGCCTTTGGATTGGGGCTTCATCGGGAGTTTTGAGGTTAGAATTGGTGCAATAGGCATCGATTTCAGTCCTAAATTAGAGACCAAAAATGTTGCGACGAAGGGGCAAGGTGCATCCCGTGGGTGGCCATTTTAAGCTCAGGTTTTGTGCAACGGCGGGCGACTTAGCCTTGGAGTCTACATTGATTTGGTGTGAGAGTTAACATGAAAAACTATGTGAAGGGGTGGCGATTTTAAGAGTCATATTGGTGCAATGGAAACAAAGTTAAAATCAGGGCTTGCACCCTTCGGCGCAAAGTTAAGGTTGAGACTTGTGCCTTTGGCGTAAATTTTAACATTAAAACTGCACAAATGGTGGCAAAGATAAGGGTAGGATTTGCACCAACAGTGCAAAGTTAATCATTAAAACCATGCCTTTTAAAAGATAGAAAAAATTTGCCTTGGCCAAAAAAGATCGGAAAAAAGTTGGCAAAAGCTCAAAAGCTAGGAGGAAAAGTGGAAAGGAAAACTTGCTAAGTTTGAACAAAATAAGTTTCAAAACAAAATAAAAGGAGGGGCCCCAATATTTACCAAATTTTTGGGGGGGATGTCACAGCAACAACAGAGTTCTGACTTCCGACTCCCGCATTACGGATCGCAGATTGCGGAAGTCAGAGGTGTGATTTCTTCGAAGCTATGCATTTGGTGTTTTGACTTTTTGACAACCGCATTTCGCATTGCGGATTGTGGAAGTCGGAGGTGTAATTTATTGAAGTTTTGCGTTGGGGTGCCCACTTCCGAATCCTGCATTGTGGCTTGTAGATTGCGTATTGCGGGTTGCGGATTACAGATTGTGGAATGAAGCTAGATTTTCAGAATAAATTGCAGAACAAGAGGAAAAGATGGCTTAAAAAAAACTATTTCTGATAAGATTCGACTGCATAAACAAATTGGTCCACGATTGGGAGTTGATCTGAAGTCAAAATAAAGGCACAATACGTCAATCCCTACAAATCAGCCTGAAATAGTTCAATGTAAAGGACAACTAGCAGTTTGACAACCCGATTTTTGCACTAGAAGCACACTGAAGTTTCCCATCGGCTCATCTCTAGATCAAAAAGAATTTGGTTCGAGCAACTCAAAGTGAAGAAGGAAGATAGCCTCATCACTTCCATTTATTATTATTATTTTGAATAAATAGTCCATAAGACTAGTAGTTAATCTGATTTATTACCAACAGTTGTAGTTGCGAATTTAATGAACAACCACATATGGCTGAAGTAGTCGAGAAGGTTTTTATTTTTGTAAGCCTATAAAGGCGGGTTTTGAATAAGAACCAAAGGTTGGGATTTTGTATCATAATTTTTTAGCAATGGAATGGAACCCATCATTTTATATCAATGCGAAGACCTGATTTTGGAGTAGAAATTCCTAAAATGAATGTTTTGATGTCTGTAATTCCTGTGTATGTTTTCCTTTCTAGTATTTTCCATTGATCGTCTTCTTCTAAAGTGTTTAAATCAAGATTACAAGGTATGAAATTCGTCCATCATTTGATGCTTCAGATACATATGATTAGATACTCCACCCTTTCTTTTTGAAATTGCAAGTTAGAATTCATTTAATGCTCTAATTCTGTGATGGATTTTGTTTCCCTTTCTTCCACCATCTGCTAATATCTCTTTGACTTGAAAACATTCATTTATATTGCCTCTGCCTCTAAAAGTATAGTCCCATCATTCATCTATGACAGAAAACCTATGAAAGTTTGACTCCATGCCCTGTGATATACCTATCCTCAACCCAACCAACTGAAAACCCTAATACCCTGTTTTGAAGGTCTAGCCACCACTATTAATCCACAACCAGCCAATTTAAGTGATATTTTGTGTGCTGAAAGAGTTGTGAGAGAGATATTCCTCTATGTGTTTGGAAAGGCTAGTTTCCATCCACAAGAGTGTAGTTGAAATAGTTACCTCAGTGATCCCTTCTGCCACAACCTGGAAGAATCCTGAGTGATAATAGTTGGTATCCTAGGGTCTGATCTCTCCTTCTTTTCCATATAGTTATCCATAGCTAACCGAAGAAAACTTTCATCATCGATAACATCATGATATGAAAATGTCAACTTTTGTAGTTGGCCATCGATATTTCCTTCAACATATACACCTTTAGGGGTCTTCCAATCCTATAACTACGTGTCTTCTACTTCTGGTAGAGTCACATGCAGAGCATCAAGTTTCCGAGCTACAATGTAATCACATTAAATATTTTCAGTTTTCACAGACCCTTCGTGTTTCTTTATGGATGGTGTTAACACCCAAAAAGTTCTCACTAGCTCATTTCCTTATTCGCATGACCCATTTGTCCACTTTTTCACCATTTGAGCCTCTAAAGCCATCAAAAGGTCTCCAAAAGACCTTAATACACCCCTTTTTCCACTCAAAATGAATATTTTTCCTAAAAACGCATAAAAAACCCTAAAAAATGGTCCAAAATTCCCAAAAATATTAAAAAGGGAATAAAAATATTAAAAATATGCAAAAAAGGAAAAAGGAGGGAAAAGGTACCTAAACCATGTTGGTCAATACCATTGGTTTCCTCAAAACCATAATGGTATTCCCCACCACCAAAAACTATAAAAAGGTGGTAGGTGCTCTTCACTTTCCATCCATCCATCTTCCTATCCTCATGCTGTCAAAATCTCCCTTGAGCTTTTGACCATTGTAGCCATATTGGAGAAGAAACCTTTGGAGCTTGGAGCTACTCACCTTGGAAGTTGCTCAACAATCTTCATCACTTGGAGGTATTACTATTGCAAGCACTTGCTTGCCCTTATTCTTAATACAAAAATCTTTTTTACATATTGTCAATCGTTTTTGCTTTTCATAATATTTTCATTATTTGCTTATATGCTTCACATAGATCCATGGTTAATTTTAGATTAGTTTGTTGTTTATTTCTATTGAAACTGCTGCTACTAGTTAGCAGGTGCCCATTGCACTAAGCTTGGTTGCAAAACCAAGCCAACAGTTTTTGACGACTCCGCTGGCTTAGAATTCTTAGATCTCAATTTTTAGCTTTAGATCTTAGTTTTTGTTAGTTTTAGTCAGTTTAATTCATAGATTTGCCACCCTAGACAGCAGATCCATTGTTGTTCTAGATCTTGGCCTCTTCTATTGCCATTAACAGCTCGAAATTTACAATTTTTGGGTTCGTTTTTCGGCGTCCGTTTTCGGCTTTCGCCTCGCGGCTTTTTTCCTGACAGTCGCGCGGCTCATCTCGATTTTTCGGCTTTTTTCCGCGCGGCTCGCCACGGCTTCGTGGCCAATTTCCCCGCTGCACATCGCGGCTTCGTGACTGAAAACCACGCTGCCCATCGCGACTGTGTGACAGGAATCTGCGCTACACATCGCGGCTTCGCGGCCAAAACCCGCGCGGTCCATCGCGACTGTTCTGCCTAAACCCGCGATGCAAGTTTTTTCCATTTGGCCAATCTGTTAAAAAAAAAAAATTTGTTGTATTTTCTGCCCACTTAGCTATTTTACAGTATTAAAATTCCTGCATTTTTTACAGCCATAGAAATCTTTTACTATTTAGAATGCTCCTTTAAAAAGTCTTTTTAAAAATTTTCAGAAATTGAAAGAAGGATTTATTTTCATTTTATCTAGATAAAAGTTTTACTGTTTACTTCCTTGATATTTTTCCCATAGCAATTTTTAAAAGAAATCCATTTATTTCTTGAAGTATTCATATTATTTGCTTTCCTATTTCAAAGATCCTTTGTTTTTGAATAGTTTTTGAAAAGCATTTACATTTTCAATTTCAGTTTAAAATACCACACGTGCACCCACTCAAACACATAATTTAAACTGAGCCTTAAAATTTACCCTAACTTCCACCAACTTTTAACCCCACTTGGGGAGCACTTAAAAGAACTTTGTAGCTAGGTAGAATTGAGGGGATAGGTGTTCCAATAACACCCCTCAGTTATTACATTTGAGACACAGCTGTTGTCCATTAGGGAACCAAAATCTCCTAGTATTTTTTGGCACGGTCACAACCAGTTTATCGGAAGGCCTCTTCCCTAGGAGGGTTAAAGTCGCGAGGATGGTTCCAGAAGCCTGAGTGGAATACCGAAATCCATTCAGTAACCAAAGGCTACCATTCGCAGTTCTCGAGATATCCCTGTATGGGGGTATTGCGGTAAAAGGACCAAACAGCAGATTCACCTTTTCTGAACGTGTCATGAACGGAGTATCCTAGTTGCCATTCTTTAGGATTGATTACCCGGTGTCCCTCCCAGTAGGGGGATATCTAGCCGTTGATTCAACACTTAATATTGTATAACTTGGATTTCATCACCTTGCAGAGAATATCGTTTGTTGACTCACAATACTTCTAGTTAGGTGTTTGCATGATACAATCCACCTTTGGTCTAGTAGCACCTCTTTTTTCTAGAAGCTGTTTGACTGTTGGTATTCTGACCATTTTTGTTGCATCCCTCCACTTATTATAGCACAGCTGCTATAATAAGTGCTTTTTGAGGTTGATTTTTTGGCCTGAGAGCCTTTATTTTCACTCCCCTTTTTGCACCCTTGGTTGCATTAGGGTTTCGAGTTTTTTATACATTACCATCTTACATTGAAAATTTTTACACAAAAAACATATTTCTCACCATTGAGAATTTTAGATGATCTCGTCGTCTTCAGGGTGAACCCCCAGAGTTCAGTCTACTTGGCTCTCCACATCACCGACGTCGAGCCTTATCCCTTGACTCGACACGTCATCAGCCAAACATACAGTCATCCGATTCTGACACGCCTCACTTCACATCTGATTTTGAGGCTGAATCCGAAAACCCTACTGAGTTATTACCAACCAACCTCATGACTGGAACACAATTCGACCCACTTTTTACCAGTACTGTTGGAGATACATCCACAAACCCTTCCACTACTGTGCCATCCATGGTAACAACAACCCCTATAGGCATGGCTAATGTGGGGGACACTCCACCTTTAGGAATGCCCAACACAGGACTACCTCCTATTATAGGTATGCCAAATATAGGAATCACACCACCTGCCATTACCACAACCTTGATCCCAGGAATTCCTGGTACTATTCCTAACCCTAGTGTAACCCATGTTGCACTTGGAAATGCTGGCCCATACCAAACCACACCAGTTGGAGGACACATACCTTCAATACCTAGCATACCCTTAGGGGCTACTGGAGCACTACATAATGCCACCATGAATAGTTATGTCCTAGTCACTACGCCACACCCCTCTGCTAGTTTACCTTACATGGCAAGTCTGAACTTACCAGACTTAGCTAGGCTAACCAATGATCCTATCCGGCACAACCCTACATGGCCACCCATGCCTACGAAGCTCCCCTCGGACATACCCAAGTTTGAAGGAAAACCTGGGGAGGACCCTCAAAACCACATAATGTCTTTTCACCTATGGTATTCATCTAACTCCATAGTGGATGACTCCATTCGTCTAAGACTATTACAACGAACGTTCACTGGCTCTGCAGCTAAGTGGTACATCGAACAACCGCATGGGACCCACCATACTTTCACGTCTCTCGCCTCCACTTTCCTTCAGTTTTTTCAGCTACCTGTATGTTACGATGCAGGAGTTGAAATAGTGTTGTCTTGCAGACAAAACACAGCTACCCACATCACGGACCACATCCATGAGTGGCACAAGTGTCGTAGCCTCTGTAAGATTAAACTGGATGACCGTATATTTTTGGACTGGTTTCTTAAATCACTCCTACCCCTCATAGCAAAAGACGTTGCTTCCGAACGACCCCAGTCAGAGGAAGAAGCTATCCTAAAAGCTCAGCATTTCGACCTAATTTATGCTCCATCAGGCTATCTCTACACCATCATACCAGACACCCCACGAGGCGATTCTTCACGCGGTGACGCGTCGGGGGCATCACATGCCGCCGATGGTATTATTGGCCAGGTCACACCACAAATTAAACCTTTTAGCATGGTGAGCACCATAAATGCCCCAGACCTCTCTAGGGATACATCGAATTCTGGAGCGACAACTTCCTACGCTCCAACGAATCAGACTCATCACATTCATGGACCCTCTTGTCCACAACATTGCTATGGGAAAACGCCATCGGCATATGTACCACCCACATACTATAACCAACCGACTACCCAGAACCCCATACATTTCCCGCCACAGCCGATGTATTACCCACAGCAAGCTGCAACAGCTAACCCAACACCTCCAATAGCTCAGGGTTACCAATAACCCCAGCAGGTAATTGGACCACCTCCAGCCCCACCAGCGTATTTTCCACCGCAACCTGCTCCCGCACCTGCGGTAAACAAAAATCCTCATGCTGCTCAAGGGCAAGTGTACACACAACACAATCATCCCCAACATCAAACCAACCAGCGCAACCAGGGTGGACAACAAAACCGTGGAAGAGGACGTAACCGCGGCAACAACCAACAACATCAGCAAGGTCCACCACCTCCCAATCCTTTGCATAATAATAACAATGCTGCTCCTCCCAACCAGAATCCAGATCGCCATCCCAAGCAGCCTAAAAACAATAACCTCAGAACAAACCACCCTTGTTCTATATGCGGGGTCTATGGCCACTACACACATGCTTGCCCACATTTGGAGCGAGCTCGACAACTCTAGACTGATGATGCCCATCGCCAAGGGCACGCAGCTCCTCAAGCGCCACCCAACCCCCCACCTCCTCAGCAGCAACCCATGGTATTACAAAAGCCCTTACCAACCCAAGGTGTAGTGAACACTCAGTCGTTGGCTCCCCCTCAAGGCAACGCACCACCACAACAACAGATCACTTATGCTGCTCCTGATCAACCCATGTTCGATTCAAGTACCCACCACTTGTTAATGATGTCATCCACTAATATCAACCTCCAAACACGTCGGAACCAATATGGATCCACCCCTGAAGACCCTCCCGTTGACAAAAACACTAACGCTCATTCCACTGATCAGACGTTACGTATACCCCCGGTTACACTCGATGGCGCCTCTAAAGCACCTCGCTTCCCACTTCGTTGCATCAACAATAACCCCAATGCTTGTGCCACATCAAATTACAGCATTGTAGATGACTTAGCCCAATCTCCAGTAACCATGTCTGCTTTGGAAGTCTTAAAAAATTGTCCTTCACAACGCAAGACTTTGCTCTCTGCCATTGGTGCTATTGACCCCAATGATTCACAACTGATGGCATTCGACTTGGACCAGTCCGAACCACGCCTACCTTCCACTTTAGCATTCCAAGCTTCTGTTTCTGTTCGGAATCTTGTCATCCATTGGTGCATTATCGATGAAGGTGCCTCTACATGCGTTATGTCCACATTCGTTTGGCAGAAATTGGGATCCCCTACTCTCCAGCAGTCCACCACTGCGTTGCAAGCCTATGAAGGCCGTTCGGCTCAACCCCAAGGTCTGTTAACTAATGTCCCCATCCAGTTGGCTGGTAAAACTGTGCTCATTGACATATAGGTCATCAATGCCCAACTTGATTATAACCTCTTACTTGGTTGTAGCTACATGTATGCCATGCGGGCGGTTGCCTCATCCATTTTTCATACCATGATGTTCCCCCATGACGGACGCATGGTCAAGGTCGACCAACTCACCTATTACGATCCCAAGGCCCCCACTGCACCCAAAAATGTTCTCCCCATGGTTGAACAACCTGTTTGTGGTGCAACTACCTCGTTTGTTTCCTCCGTGGGACCCGGACTTTACTCCGACACGCCGATGACTTCTACATTCCAATCCATTCCACCCCCATCACCAGCACCCAAAGTATCTGACTTATGTACCCTGTCTCATAATACACAACCACTCAACAATCAACTGCCCTTGTTACCTAAACCACCCTTGGTCCCTAGTCACATTGGTGTTACACCCATCCACACAATCCCCTTTCTATTCCCTCCCTTGGGAGTAGTAAGCGCCCCAGTTATGGCTACCCTTAGTCTCCCCAGGTTAACATTGGGATTACCCGTGTGGTATATTTCGCCTCCCGTTCCCCCGCCGACACTGAATGTCGTCCTACAACCGGTGCAACCCATTGTCACTACTACTTAGCCACCTCCCGGTGTCACTACCCCTTCATTTTCTACGAATCACCCTCCTCTTATCAAGCCCACTGGGGGCAGAGGACCACAACCATACACCGCGGTACCTCCTCCCAAAGCAGTTAAACATCCCTCGGTGTTTCGTGCTCCTCCTAAATGCTTGTTGTGCGATGAGTTAGGCCATCCAACTCATCAATGTCCACAATTACCCGCATTACAAGAACACATGCAAATGCTTGATGATGACACCAACGTTCCAGTAGTCAAACTAGAACTCCACCCTCAGTCTCGTGATAAATCATTGCGTACCAACCACCCATGTGCCATATGCGGTATTTACGGCCACTACTCACATCACTGTCCTGATCTCCCAGACTACAGAGCAGCTCTCTACGAGATGAATAATTTTGACCTTGAGACGACACCCCCCACAATTGAGGAGATCTACCCTCCCGTGGCATCCCCATCCGGAGAGATTAACACCATCTACATGATCTCGACAACATACAAACCAGAACCCGTCGATTTATGGTCGGATTACTTCCATAGTGATGAGCAAATTTTAGAGGCTCTTACTGCCCCAGATTACCCCTGGCAAGACATGCACCATCATTCATACTTCCTCCCAGAAGAGTCCTCCTCCACCACAGCTACCCAGTTTGTGGTCGAGTCCAAAGATTTTCTCCCCACCAAAGTCGACTGGTTTAAGGATCCTATTCCTGCCCCTGATGCCTTCGAGGAAGGGAACATGTCAAACATTTCCCCTATTATCCAAATCGACATTTCCACCACACCTGGAAAACCTGAGCTCATCTCGCTAGGTGCATCTTGCACTCAAGCGGAAACTTAGGCATATAAGAAACTCTTCCAAGAGTTTCGTGATGTCTTCACCTGGTCTTACACTGAGATGCCTGGCCTCGATCCCAAAATTGTGGAACATCACATCGACACTTGGCCCAATGTGACTCCTGTCCGACAAAAACAATGGCCGATTCACCCGTCCAAACTCCCAGCTGTTAAAGCTGAGATCAAAAAACTTCAAAAAGTAGGATTCATATATCCTGTTGCCTACACCACCTGGGTTTCAAACCCAGTACCAGTAAACAAAAAAGTGGGCACTATACGCGTTTGTACTGATTTTCAAGACCTCAATCTCACTTGTCCCAAGGACAACTTCCCCACACCTTTCATTGACCAACTAATTGATGAATGTGCAGGACACGAGGTCCTTTCTTTTATGGATGGTTTCTCCAGATACAACCAAATAAAAATCCGTAAAGAAGATCAGTATAAGACGGCTTTCACCACCCCGTGGGGCACCTTCGCCTATCGCGTCATGCCTTTTAGCCTCAAGAATGCTGGAGCCACCTTCCAACGCGCCATGACTTATTGCTTCCACGATCTCCACAAGATCATAAAAGTTTCCCTGGACGACCTCACAGCTCGATCCAAAAAGCGATCTGACCATTTAGACGACCTTCGACAAGTTTTCATGCGTTGTCGAAAATACAACATCCGCTTGAACCCCCTCAAGTGTGTCTTTTGCGTTACATTAGGCCGCCTACTGGGGTTTGTTATCTCAGAAAAAGGCATCACTGTAGACCCCTTAAAAGTCCAAGCCATTCTAGAGTTACTGTCACCCCCGCACATTAAGACAACTACAAAGCCTACAAGGGAGGTCCAACTTCCTCTGCCGCTTTGTCCCTGACTATGCCACATTGGTCCATGGTTTCCTACGATTATTATGTCTGCATACCCGTTTCATATGGGACCAACAAGCAGAGACAGCTTTCACTGACATAAAGAAAGCACTCACAAATGCCCCATTGATTTCTCCTCCAGATTTCACCAAAGATTTCATCCTCTATGTTTCAGCATCCGAACATGCTGTATCTGGAGTCCTTGTGCAAGAAGATGATGCTCGCCAAGAGCATGTCATCTACTATGTGAGCCAGACCTTGTCCGGCCCACCCCTTCGATACCCACATGAAGAAAAGATGGCCCTCGTCGTCGTTTTTTCAGTACAAAAGCTGAGACATTATATTCTCCTAAGCCACACCACAATCGTAGCTAACTCCAATCCTATGGTTTACCTCTTGACGCGTTGCCTTCTTCAAGGCCGTGGGTGATTATCCTACAAGAGTACGACCTTACTTTCAAGACCCCAAATAGCACCAAGGCCCTAGCACTAGCTCAACTCATCACAGATCTCCCATCCTCTTCGTCATCACCCGCTATCAAAATAGATCTCACTGACGACCACATATTCATCATCTCGTCTGATGACCCATGGTACGATGATATTTTGTTATACCTTCGTACGCAGAAGTTCAGACCCCACATCGATCGTGACGGACGCCGTCGTATACGACACCATGCCCCCCGATACCTCTTGTTAGGGGATGTACTTTATCGACGCGGCATTGATACCATCTTACGACACTGCCTATCCCATAGCGAGGTAGAACAAGTCCTTAATGATTTCCATAGCGGTGCCTGCGGAGGCCATTTCTCCGGCATGGCTACCGCCCAAAAGATCATCCGCGCAGGTTACTTTTGGCCTTCATTATTTACTGATTGCATCACTGTAGTCAAACATTATCAAAACTGCCAACTTTTTGCCCCAAAAGCAAGAACCCCACCCGCCCCCTTCATCCAGTCGTCACTGCCGGACCATTCTGCAAATGGGCCATTGATTTCCTCGATTGCAATCCCACATCAGCCGACGGTCACAAACACATCATTGTGGCCATAGATTATTTCACCAAGTGGGCGGAGGCTATGCCAACTTACAATTGCAAGGCCGAAACTGCAGCACGGTTTTTTCTCAACCATGTTATCACTCATTTTGGAGTGCCAAAGCAACTCATCTCAGACCATGGCTCTCACTTTGAAGACGCCATCTGGAGAGAACTATCAACCTTACTGAAATTTGAACACCATTTCTCCTCCGCTTACTACCCCCAAGGAAATGGCCAAGTCGAGGCAATCAACAAAATTTTGAAAACCATCCTCCAGCGCACTGTAGACAAACACAAGTCGAATTGGCACCACATGTTGTTCCCGGCACTATGGCCATACCGCACGTCAACCAAAAACGCTACCGGTTTTACCCCTTTCCACTTAGTTCATGGTGTCGAATCCGTCCTGCCCATTGAGTGCCAGATCCAAACCCTACAAATGGCCGTTGAAATCCTACCGGACACTTCCCCAATCGAGCAATGCTTACTACTCCTGGAGAAGGCCGATGAAGATCGGCGCACAGCCCTTCAAACCATGGAAGTAGCCAAGAACCGATCCAAATCGAATTATGATAAACATGTCCACCCAAGAAATTTTACTGAAGGGGACCTTTTCCTTGCCTACGATCAGGCTCATGACAAAACCGGTAAAGGAAAGTTTGTATCCATGTGGCAAGGCCCATATATTATCCACACTTGCCTTGGACAGGGGGCATACATTCTGACCGATTCAGAAGGCAACCCCCTACGCAACCCACGCAACGGGTTGTACCTCAAGCGTTTTTACCCTTAGTAAACCTAATGGACACCACCGTCCATTATTGTACAGTATTATTTTCTTTTTCCACAAAAAATTCAAAAAACCTAAATATTTGTTTTCTTTGCATGACCACAGATGGATCCTGTTCCACTCTGCTACGTCGGTTTCGCTGATGGTGCAAGCCGTTGGTCCCCCAATCTGGCCTCCACAGCTTGGGTAATATATTCCCCTTCACATGAGTTGATCCACATCGACGGAGTGTGTTTAGGTGCTACCAGCAACAACCAAGCTGAATACGATGCCGTGACCGGGCTCTTGGCCGCAGCTCTCCAATTGAGCATACATCACCTCAACGTTTTCCTGGACTCACAACTCCTTGTTTCCTAGCTCAACAATGATTACCAGGTATGCGATCCCTGTCTTTTCAGAAAATTTTTGCATAACATGTGCCTCCACGGGCATACAGAAAACCAAACATGCCTCCACGGGCGAACAAAAAGACAATAAATGCATCCATGTGCATACACGACTATATACCAACATCATATATATTTATATACATCATCGTATAGTCAAAACATGTCATAGGTGCCCTCAGCACCCAATATACAAAAATACATCAGCCGTACAAAAAATTGCTTCCCCATATGCTCATCAGCATTTGGGGGCAAGTACATATCATCTAGTCATCACGGTCCCTGGGCTCCTCTGGCACCTCCTCTGCTGGCCCCACCGGACTGTGCCGAGCCAGAACTCTCTGCTCTGCCGGCCCCGCTGGATCATCTCGTAGCTGAATCCTCCTCTCTGCCGGCCCTGCCGGATCATCTCGACCACCATCCCTGTACTCAGCCGCTAGCAATGCTGCCCTCAGTAGGATCGAGCGCCACTCACGTGGCGCATCGAAACATCGCTCCACGATGTCTCGATCCAAGTCTCTCCAACCATCCCCCGGGAATCCTGCTAGAATCATATCCAGTGTCTCTCGGACACCATTAACAACATCATCTCGAGGGCCAGCCCCTCGACCACGAGCCCCAAATCCTCGACCATGTGGAGGCGGTACAGTTGCCGGAGGTGGAGCAACCACCATCGCCCGTCCCCTGCGAGCCACATAGTCAGTCGAAAGAACAGGACCAACATCTGCACAATGCAAATAAAACATCATATACATATCTAACTATAATCATAACCAATAAATCTAGAAACACATGATATAGTAGAGAACAAAACACAGAACATACCATCTAAACCCCAGGCCTGTCCCTGGGCTCGAGGCATCTCCGGATCTCCTCAGTAATCCATACCAGCATATGGATAGTCCTCAATCAGCAGGGGGATCTGCTCCCACTGCTCGTACATCTCCTGCAAGAAGAACCCACGGATACCACTACCACCGCGAGGCATCATCTGCCCCCACTGCTCCATCCGCGGCTCGCTCACCAAACCATCACGAATGGGCACCCGTGGTCGCAAAGTCGGTACCCGCTCAAAGAAAAAAGAACACAGAAACGAGGCATAGCAGAACTCTCCCCCCTCCCGACTGACCTTATCCAGATCTCTCCGGACACCAGCTAAAAACATCTGACCCCATGCATAATAGGTCCCCCTCAGCACAGAATCCACCATCATTGTTTGTCCCCCTGACAAATGATGTGGCGCCGCGGCACCCAACACCCGCAGAACACAAGCCCCGATAGCCCGCATGTCCCACTCTCGCAGTGACCTCAGACTCAGCGCGCTGTTCTGCACAATCGCCCCAGCGACACAGAAAGTCTCCAGGAGATCCTCCATGTCAACACCTGCCAGGATCCTCGGCAGAAGATCCCCCACCTCCCCTAAGCGAGGTAACCCAGTAAGAAAATAAACATCTGTGAGGGTGATCTCCAACCTCTCACCCCCAACAACAAAGGCACCCTTTGCAGGTACCCACCAACTCACCAACTTGTTCAGTAGGGGTCCTACTGAACGCATTGGTGGAATCTGAGTGAACTTTAGCAGTCCACCCACTGCCAAAGCCTGCCGGACCCCCTGATCTGTATGAATCCGAACCATCAAATCTTCCACCATCTCTCTCTCTCTCCATGACGTCAATGGTCTCCTCAGCATCCTGCCAAAACACAAAGAAACTTTTAGCACCATAAAAAAAAAAAAATTCAAAAATACCATCGCGGCTTTTCTGTCAAAAGCCGCGATGATCATCGCGGCTTCCATAAAAGAACCCGCGATGAACATCGCGGGTATTGGCCAAACAGTCGCGATGAACATCGCGACTATCTCCCCCATACTCGTGATGAACATCGTGACTTTCAACCTGACAGTCGCGATGAACATCGCGACTGTCAGCCTCAAACCCGCGATGTCCATCGCGGCAAAGGAGCCGAAACCCGCGATATTCCACGTTGGAAGGCCAACATGGAATTTCACGGCCTTCGGGGGCCCGCCGCTAACCAAAAATGAGATAATTGAAAAGGCTAAGGTGAATAGACTTACCTGAAACTCGCGGAATCGAAAACCAATGGTCAAATCTCCCAGAAATCAAGAAATAGCTTTGACTACTCTGCCAAACTCGCACGTAACAATGACACGTCATATGGGCCCCACGCCCTATTTATCAAAATTCCACCATTTTTTCAAACAAACATTCCGGTGTCATATGACATCCGTTTCTCAAACCATTGGTACCGTTGGAATCAACACAGCGAGAACTTCATCACATTTCTTTCCTTTTCCTGTTTTCACCAGGTCCATTTTTTGACCATTTTTTACACACCCTCGTTGCCTCGGTTTGCGTGCCACATCGGCCATCGTCCATTTTTGGCAAGTCTTATATCATCGGGTTTAGTTTTCCGCGCTCGTGATGATGCTTGAGATCATTCTCGCTCTCACGCCCAGATTTTTCAGGCATTTTTCCATGCCCCCTCGTCGCCTCGATTTGCATACCACATCGGCCGCCGTCCGTTTTTGACATGTCTTATATCGCTGGATTCAGTTTTCCGCGCTCATGATGATGCTTGAGATCATTTCTCGCTCTCACCTCCAGATTTTTCGGGCATTTTTTCCATGCCCCCTCATTGCCTCGGTTTGCATGCCACATCGGTCGTCATCCGTTTTTTATGAGTCTTATATAGTCGGATTCCGTTTTCCGCACTCGTGAAGATGCTTGAGATCATTTCTCACTCTCATAATTTTTTGGATATTGTTTCAAAATGCCACCCATCACCTCGATTTACGCGCCACATTAGCCGTTGCCCCTTTTTGACAATCTTTATGTCACCGAATTCAGTTTTCCACTCATGATGATGCTTGAGACCTTTTCTCGCTCTCATCAATCCCTTTTTGTTCGGTATAATTTTATCCCTTTTTTGGGCCGAGCAATCCCTTTTACGAAAAAGGCACTTAGGGAGTTTCTGTTAAGCTCTTTTCTGACTCCTAAAAGAATGAAAAGATTGTCGAGCAACCTTGATTCCTTTCATGGTCGCTAAACGTGTCTGAAAGGGCGTCTACCTGGTATAAGTTTACCCCTTTTCTGGACCTTGTAGACTAATTACGAAAAAGGAATACTCTACTCACATCGGCTAGAAGAGTTCTCCATTTGCATCATTTTATGCTTTTTCGGGCCTTGGAGACTAACTTACAAAAAAGAACAACAATGGAGTCCCCTTACCACTTTCAGACTCTCTAAACATGAAAGCGACTACGAGAAATCACCATCCCGGGCTTGTAAAAACCAAGAGGACAGTACTCACAACCACTACAGAGTCTTCTTACCGCTTTCAGACTCCTTAAAAATGAAAGCACACATGAGCACGAATAGTCCTGGGCTCACAAAATCCACAGGACAGTACCACTTCAAAACACACTTTTATCCCTTCTTGGAGCTCATTAAAACTACGAAGAAGGACCCAATGGTGCTTCTTGGTGCCACAACAGATCACGTCTACTCATATGGCAGCTTCCCCCATTTTGGTCACCTTTGTTTAGAGTATTCTGTAGTATGTCACCCTGAGAATCCCTCGACAGCACCCATCAGCTCATCCCCCCTCCCCCAGAGTTAATACATACCCTTCAGTCCATAAAAGCTATGATCCCCACACCTACAAGTCAGTTCCCCACGCTGCTAGGTCAACCATGTCGTCATACTCTGAACAAAGGAAGTTTGAGTCGACCCACTCTATGACCCCAGTTACTTCCCATCCCCACAAGTATGTTAGTCCTACCATCAGTACTACCACACTTCAGTTCCACACCTCGTGCTCCTACCAAGGAAAAGTCATTGCCTTGTTAGTTGCTGGTCTCCCTCTGTCGACGACAACCAAATTTATTCCAGAGGATAGACCTAGAGGTCCCTGTGTCTTGGACTCATCACCATTTATGATGGGTGCCTACGAATCATTTCGAGAGGAGTCCTCAGTACCTCTCCAAATGGTTGTTTCTCACATGCTCGACTTCAACACCTTGATTGCATCGTTGAGACTCGCACAGGGTATTGGTCTGTTCAGTTATTAGTTGAAGACCCTGGATACCACCTGACTCTTCCACATTTGAGATTCCACCTATGGAAACAACCAGTTACATTTTTTCTATACATATCCGGGTTGCGCATGGCGACAGTAATCAAATGTACCCCAGTTTTATACCCCCTTGAGTATACAGTTACAAGTACTTCCTAGTGATGACTCACCGTCATTGAGTCCCTACAGATGTTGGACACCTTCCGTTTCAGCAGTTCATCAACCCTTCTGAGACCTTATTCAGAATGGTTGTTGCTCTATTCTAGTGTATCAGTTATTGAGATCAGTCATGTTATGATTATGAGTACATCCCAAAATGATGTCCCCTCTGGACCATTATGATGTACCAACAGATTTTTTATGTATTTTTCAGGTCCCCCTTCTTGGGACTAATTGTTATGTATATGTCTTGATACGAGCATGGGTATGCCCGCCTCGTCCATTATCAAAGATTATTCCTCATTCATATTGAGGCCATGTAATATTGTTTATTTTTTGCAGCTTCCAAGGGCCGTGGATCCAGTCTCCAATCGGTCTCTTCTCCTCCCCAAACCCCAGAAAAAAGACAAAAGAACTATGATGTCTATCGGCCATACGATGAGCTCCTGCCCTCACACATCAGGGGGCAATCTGTTAACACCCAAAAAGTGTTCACTAGCTCATTTCCTTATTCACATGACCAATTTGTCCACTTTTTCACCATTTGAGCCTCTAAATCCATCAAAAGGTCTCCAAAAGACCTTAATACACCCCTTTTTCCACTCAAAATGAATATTTTTCCTTAAAACGCATAAAAAAACCCTCAAAAAGGGTCCAGAATTCCCAAAAATATTAAAAAGGGAATAAAAATATTCAAAATATTCAAAAAAGGAAAAAGGAGGGAAAAGGTACCTAAACCATGTTGGTCAATACCATTGGTTTCCTCAAAACCATAATGGTATTCCTCACCACCCAAAACTATAAAAAGGTGGTAGGGGCTCCTCACTTTCCATCCATCCATCTTCCTATCCTCATGCTATCAAAATCTCCCTTGAGCTTTTGACCATTGTAGCCATCTTGGAGAAGAAACCTTTGGAGCTTGGAGCTACTCACCTTGGAAGTTGCTCAACAATCTTCACCACTTGGAGGTATTACTATTGCAAGCACTTACTTGCCCTTATTCTTAATACAAAAATCTTTTTTACATATTGTCAATCGTTTTTGCTTTTCATAATATTTTCATTATTTGCTTATATGCTTCACATAGATCCATGGTTAATTTAGTTTAGATTAGTTTGTTGTTTATTTCTATTGAAACTGCTGCTACTAGTTAGCAGGTGCCCATTGCACTAAGCTTGGTTGCAAAACCAAGCCAACAGATGGGTTATTAGATCTACATTGGCTTCTGGGTGCCATGATCTTTAATATTCAATTCTTCAAGCACTGTTCCCTTGACGACTCTTGTTCTCAATAGGTGAGATAGTTCATACTAAGAATTCTCTTTATTTATTAATGATTTCCACCTTTTGTAGATTTGTCAAGCTTTGGTCCATTTTGGAAATTGGAAAGTTCCAGTTTGATTTAATCTTTGTCCAAATTCACTAGACCATTTCTCATCAATAATGTTATTTCCATTTGAGCATTTATTTTCATTTGTGCCACTGCTCCACTAACTCATTAATGCTCTACCTTCTTTTGCAGTTTATGTTGTCACACAAGTACTTTACTGCAATGGGTCCAACTGATAGTGAGTTAATTTTTTATTGTAGTGGAGAAGGATTGGTATCCCAATTCCTTCACCTTGTCATTTAGAGATCTATTTGGTTCCGGATTATTGTTTACATTTTTCTTCCTCCAAACCATCCTGAAAGGATCCTTTCCTTGATTTTCATAGATACTGCAACTATTGAAAAATTGGAACTCCTTACTAGATTTCTTGATCTAGTACTTTACAATCTTCCCTGACTTTAGACAGTCCTGAGCCTTGTGATCATTTTTTCTACACTTGTAACAAATAACATTGTTACAATACTTTCCAATATGTCTGATCATTCTGCATTTACAACATTGAATAGAATTGCATGAGTTTGTTCTTTTATTTTCACATCCTCCTTTACAGCCTTCTTGTAGTCATCTTCATAACCTATGCCAGGTTTTTCACAAGGTGATATTTTCTTGCTAAGGATCTCATTCAATACCTTTGTGCTTTTTCCATAATTTCTAGTTATCATAGCTTGATCTTGCATCCTTTCTATTTCCTCTTCCTTTTCCAGTATTGTGATTCTTTGCTCATCAAGTAATTTTTCATATCCATAATTATTTTCCTTGAGAGAGATTACCTCTATTTTTCTTGCTTGATTTACACATTGTAGTTGATCCTTTAGCGATAGAACTTCCTTGAATTTTTCTGCCATTTATTTTGTGGCATTCCCTAATTTTCCTTTTAGAAGATTAATCTCATTTTTGAGTTTCTAATTTTCTACAACCGACTTCTTCAGTTTGCTTTCCAATGAATAACTCCTCAATATTTCATTTTGACGAGTTTCTTCCATTTATTGTAACTGGTTGGTAAAATATGCTACCAACTCTTTTAACTCTTCATCTTTTATTTTCAGGATGGTCATAGTTTTGGTTGCTAATATTTGTACTTCTTCTATTGTTATTCTTTGTGTGCGAACGATTTCCCTAGCTTCTACGATAGAGATTTTGTCCAAAATTACATCTTCCTGTAACCATGGTGCTTCGTTTATAGAACATTCCTTCCCCATAACTGGGCACGGATCTATCTTCCAGATGTTAATCTATTATTGAATACACCCACTCTGATACCAATTGTTGGAATCAATTTAATACTGAGAGGGGGGGTTGAATCAATATTAGCACATTTATCAATATTTTTTACCTTCTTTAATAGATTAGCCCTAACTTAATATTGATCTTTAGTTATGCATTCAATATAAATAAAATCAGTTATCCATATATGCACCAAGACAAAGAACACATAATACATAGGATTCTAATGTGGAAATCCAAACGGAAGAAAACCACAGAATTCTCTTTTGCAATGAAAATAATACATTCAAGGAAGCATCGAATTCCTATTTTTACCAACACCAACTGGAAGGAGGCATTGTAATGTCCCTAGTTTGACCCTTATAATAATTTGGGCTATAACGTAAATATTGTATGCATATTATGTATGATTCCTAGTGTGGATCTCAAGGCCAAGGCCCCGCTAGTGAACACTCGACCTTGAAGAGGAAATTATTGGATATTATGCTACCCATGTACTAGTGAACCATGGGAGTTGTAAATATGCATTTCAATATAAAATACCCACAACTAGCTATGCAATGCAACAAGAGATGGGGGCATGATTTTACAAGGAATTGGGAGGGAAAACATTCAAACCCTTGAGCCAATCAAGTCAAGCCAATTGTCAATGAGAGAACCCATCAAACCCTCAACTACCCACATTGACTTTTGTACCCAATCATTGATTTCTCCCAGGAATTGGTTGAGGTAGTTAATGCCTTGGGGAATGGGAGGCATGGCTGTCCAAATTCGAGTATGGGCAAGCCACCCTGCATGGAAAAACATGTTTGGCTTCTTGGGCAAAAAAAAGAGCCATGAATTGCTCCCCAAGCCATTATCCATCAACCAGCTGCTCTCCCTCATGAGTTTGGAGCCACCTGGGCGTTTTCCAGCCATGTATGTCTATGTTCTCCTTCATTCCTAGCTAGGAGAAGGGCATTTTTGTGTTGTATACTAGTGCGGGAAGAAAGGGAATGTAATTGGGGTTCCATAGAGACCATTTTGTTGTTAAATGCTTAGAGAGTTGGGCAGAAAACGTTTTTCCTCCCTGTGAAGGTTTTTCCCCATCCCACAATTCATTTTTGGATGGAAATGATTTGGGGAAAACCCATGGCCATCCTGTTTGTAAACCCCATTGCTAGAAGTGTGTATCCACGCCCAATTCTTGAGTTTGATTTCTGTAAGAGAACATTGGGTTTGAGACGGCTATCCCTTGTTTTGGCTTGAGTTTGAGTTCAAACATCCAAGGTTCAGCTTTAGCCTGATAAACCCAGTAGTGGACTGGCTTGGCTTAGATGAAAAGTTGGTTTGGCTGTGCCTGAACTTGAATGTCCCTTTCCCTTGTAAGAATCATGCCCAGCTTGGGGGTGGCAGTTGTGTTGAGAGATTGATGAACACAACTGGCCTATGGTTGGGTGGAACATTGCAACGACATAGCTGGTTGTTTGGGACAATTTCACAATGAAGATAAGTATTCACTATGTGTATTTTACTTCTGCAATGTACTAATTTGATGATTGTTGATATGTTGTATGCATAAGTAATGTGTGTGGATGAGTTTTAATTTCGCTGTGCATATTTGGTTAATTTGCATCTACACACACTTGAGTTTATGTGTATGAATCCAATGATGGACTGAGTTTTATGTCAAAGCACCAGAGATTTCCATCATGTTCCCTTCCTCGAATTAGGTCCAAGGGTGGGGACATTACAGGCATCGACCCCCTAGTTTTACAGGCACCGACCTGAAGGAAGCACCAACTCCCCATGTTCTCTAGCACCAATTGGAAGGAGGCTACAACCCCCTTTCTCCTTTCCCCATCCTACCACCCAAATATCCAATTTATGATTATGTATTACTAAAAATTCCAACTCGTGCACACTTCTGATCTTCTGATATTAGTTGTATTGTGCACTACCTTCGTATGCAGACGATTCACTATCACTATGCAGCATACATCACTTGACTTTTCATTCCACTCAATTCTTCACTTCTGCTGATGACTTACTTCATAAAATATGTGTTACTGATTCTGCAGCCTGCATAACAGTTCACTCTTTCCTTCTGCTACTGTGCCATTGCACCAACTAATACTATGCTTTCAATTGATAGTTTGATGTTATGATATTATGCACTAGTATCAGATGGAACTGCGCACTTACTAATGTGCCTGTTCTATTTAAGTGCCACAATATTCTTAAACAATCTGCGACATGTTGTGCATCAAATGATTCATCCTTTCGGCTTAACACACTTGTCTCAGCTCATCTTCATCACGATGTACTTACTAAATCCCATTGTTTCTCTGTCACTAGGAATCTGATGGACTTCTCTACTTTGCACACTTTACTTTAACTTTTGTGCATCAGCTAAACTTCTGCTCATATTTTTATATACTTCGATTATGTTTCTACGCTTCTCTCTTACATTATCTATGACTGTATGCATGCTTCCAACAATACTGTCATTCGGTCCTCACACACTTGCTCATGCTTCTATGATTTTACCTTTCAGTATCTACACATCCATAATAGATCTACAACATCATTATGTGCACCATAAGTATTTCATTATTCTGTATGTGCGCACTCGGCTCCTCGCTAGATCATGTTGTTCTGTCCTCGAGCCCTTGATGCCCCGAATATAAATTTGTATCGTCCACTTGAAGATCTTATGATATTTCCATCAATCTTACTTCAATTATCCAACTTCCATCTCTATTTATACATGTCCTACATGGATTGTATGTCCACAAGTTGGTTGTGGAATCCCTTCTTCCTTGCTTCACGAATTTTTCTTTTGCCACATGTCATCATCTATGTTGTTGATGTATCATCCTTTGTGAGTCTTACGCATTCATGGTCCAAAAATTGGTGGAACATTCACCTTGGTAGTCTTGCGCTCTTGATGTATCATTGATTTGCGTAAACATAGTTCTTGACTTAACGGGACTTCCACCCTTTCTATACCATTACTTGTGGGTCTTGTGCACCTGATGTATTAATGCTTTGCAGAAATTGTGCATACTTAATATTTGACTTGGTGGAACCTTGAAATTTTCGATACCAATACTTGTGGGACTTGCACATGTGTTGTGTTGTTAGTTGTGGAATGTGCACATATACTAATGTCAACCATTGCACCCTTCTTGGAACTTGTGCGCGCTCCAATAACTGAAAGCATCTTCTGATTGGTGTGACTTGCGTGCTTTCAGGACTGTTCAATCATAAGTTGTTCCTTGCTGTTTGCACACTCCCGATATTTTACCATACAATGTTTTGGTTTGCTTGCACATTCCAGAATATTCCCTTATCATGCATGCACACTTGTACCTTTGCTTGACCAATTCCTTGACTGCTTGTGCACGTGTACCTTTTCCCAACCAGTTCTTTGGATGCTACCTTGAGAGAGTATAACCTGGTGGACTTAACATCTGTGCAGGTACTCTATGTAGTAGGATACGTTACTTATGTACTTCTTTGCACTAGATCTACATGATGTAACCTCCTTATGTACTTCTTCACATTGTATGATGTATCCTCTTTATGTACTTCTTCAAAATAATGTAGGAATACTGTATCCACTTTGACATTAATGAACTGAACCACTTGACATCCTCTTTTACATGAGTTGACATCAATGACAACCAAAGTTCAACGAGTATAACCAACAACACCACATGGGGTGCACTGAAATATTTATTAATCATATGAATGTGGTTACAACATGAGGAGGGTGCCTCAAATAAGTAGCCTTTCATATAGAATTCCCTAAATGGAATCTTCTCATGTACAAGGTTTACAATATAACTGAACTAAAGTTTGTTGATTATATATCCCATTCCCCTATCGCAACCGTAGTTCCACCTCCTACAACACCTATATCTATCTTTTCCCTAGGTCACCAGCTTCAATGTGTTTCGACGCATAAGAAAATGCCCAAATCCCACTTAAAAATGTTTTTTGGCTCGAGATTCTAAGTCATTAATATGTGACTTATGCCCAGTTGAGTTGTGTTCGCTTGTATCAAATCAATGTTCTTCAATATATAAATGTGGAGGGTTCATTCCTTGGATTTCTTGGTGCCCTTATAATACATGGTCAACTTTCTCCTTGGTTGACTCATGCCCAAGGCATGGTCCCATAGGATTTCATCCCAAGATGTGACCCAACATGAGTGCTTTTCGAGTCACCTTGTTGTCGAGCACCCAAAATTTCCTTGCTGATATGTCCACTCAAGCTAATTGCTCGAGTTTGTCTTGGGTGTGCCTTCTTAGTGCGGGTACTTGGTGCCTTTCCCAACTAAGGTCACCTACCCAATTGGCTAATCCTAACCAAGTGCTCTCTTGTTTCAAACCATGGCCACTTCATTTCCCTTGTCGGGGCCTTTCCCTTGCTAGTTTTGTGGGATTCCCACCTGATTTATATCTTCTCTCAGCGCTCGACCTTCCCTTGCAGAATGTTTTTTGGGTGTTCTCTATTAGGCATGGGTGCTCCTTGCCTTGCTCAAGCAAGGGTGTCCACTCATCCAAGGTCATGCTCCCCAATAAAGTTATGGTATTGCCAATAGGTAGTGTTACCAAGCTCCTATACTATCTCTAGTCATGCCATCATCCAATGTATCCATCCTGGGTAAGAGAGGCATCCGAGGCCTTCTCTAGCCAAGGGTGTGACAATAGGACTCTAACATACTACACTATTCAATAAGAATATGCAATATATCTTGTAGCTTATAACTCTTTACATTATTGATAATGTACTCTAACACTTTTGATAATGTGAAGACTAATGTTTGGGAGAAGAAGGATATTCCTCTATATCATAACAGAAGCAATTGAAGAAGGGAGCATGATGTATCCTACACTCTAGCGCAACCTCACTATAAGTGATATACTTAAAATGAATGGTGTTTAGGGCCATAATAGAGTCTCACTAACTACAACATTCAATAGGGATCTACATTACATCTTGTAACCAAGAGATTTAACACTATTGATCATGTGCACACAAAGAATAAGGAAAATGACGTGATTTGTCCATATTAGTAGGGAAGTAACTTAAAGATTGGAATAATCTAGCTGGATACAACATTCAAATGATTATGCAATGCATCTTGGCCTGATTTTAACTATTTCATGCTCCATCACCTTGAGCATTTCCAGTTCAAGTACCACTATATCTACCATGTTTTCCCAACTCATTGAAGTCCTACATTTCCTGCCATACATGGATTCAAGTGGACTCATTCCTAATGACATTTGGTGATTGTTGTTGTAAGTAAATTCAACCAGATGTATGTAGTCCTCCCACTTGGATGGCTTATCCATTACATACATCCTTAACATGTCTTCCAACACTTGGTTTACTTTCTTTGTATGACCATCTATTTAATGATGGTATATTGTATTGAATTTGAGCAGAGTCCCTAAATTATTAAACAATCATCTCCAAAATTCAAGGTAAATTTCGTATCATTGTTTGAGATTATTTCCTTAGGCAATCCATGCAACTTGAAAAATTGTTTCATAAAAATATGCGCAATGTCAGCAATCTTATGGGTTGACTTAACTAGAATGAAATGTGTTTCTTTGGTCAACTTTAAACCACCACCATGATCAAGTCATGTTGCTTCACTAGCATTGGAAATATTTTACTAAAATCCATATATATTTCTTCCCACTTCCACTTAGGGATGGGCACTAGTTGTAGTAATCAAGCTGGGTGTTGGTGCTCGACCTTAACTTGTTGGAACTTCTGACATCTAGCTATGTATTGTGTGATTTCCTTCTTCATTAAAGGCCAAAAATATTACTTTATTGTTGTCATGTCTTCTGATAATATGGGTGACCTAAGTAAGGTGTCTCATGTATTTCATCCATTACTAGCTTCTTTAATTCCATTAGTAGAATTTGGAAAATAAATGACTACATGACCAAAAAAGTGAGTCACGTGACTAAAAACGTTAGTCACAAGAGTGTTTTGAGCTAAATATTACTAAATTTGAGAAAAACAACTAAAAATGACTAATTAGTCATGGGATAAAAATACAACTAAATAATAATAAGTGAAACAACTAAAAATGTCTAATATGTTTTTTCAAATTCACATGGAGTGAAATAAAAATGGGGGGAATAAATTGGGGAAAAGAGTGTCAATATTGCATCCAAATTGGAGAAACCGTGGAATAGAAACATTGAATTGTTTCATTGGTGGAGTGATAAAAAGAATTAATCATGGCATGGAATTATCACATAGATCATATCAAGGCTTTGTCCAATTATTCATACAATTGAAATTCAAGTCCGAACTTTGTCATGTTTTTGTTCCAAGGAGACTTGTGATCAAAATATCTACTGGTAGGGTTATCTATATGGAAAATCATCCCAAAAAGTTGTACCAATACTCTCAATGTCACATTCCTTCCAAGAAAATATGAATAGATGTTGGATTTGCTTGGATTAAGAAGAAAAGCAGGTGAATTTCCTCCAAATAGTGTTGTTCTTCAGGTTGCAATTCTTTTCTTGGATACTAGTTTATTAGGGTTTCCCTCCAGGGAGAAGCTATCATGGATGTAAATTATTCCCATAATACATGACACACAAACATACGGGAATAGTAAAATAAACTATCCAAGGCAGGGATCGGGGCCTACCATGTGCATACTTACAGCCAATGAAGGAAGATGTAGGCTCCACAAATGGGGTTAGAGAACCTAGCAGTAGTTGCAGCAACGATGGTGAAGCTTATTGGGAGAGTAGGATAAGTGACAATGAATCCTAAACCTAATATCTCAAACACAATAAATCAAAAAATGTGGGATGATACCCCAACAATCACAAGGACGACAAGTCAAGAAGAGTATAATAATCCAACTGTCACAAGGAAGGGAATCTTATTTCTAACAAGAGATATAGGGGGGCATATGATACTGATAAGGGGGGAATTCCAATCCATATCCTACCATGAGGGAGAAGGAAAATCAATTTATTTCAATAAGGAAAATGGCCATTAAATTGGTTTTTTTATTTGATTTGTCGGTTGATTATTATTGTCTTTTTGGATTTGAGGACTCAAATACACGATTTGGGGAGTGAGTAACCAAGTAGTAGCAGGGGTTTGAATCTAATAGCCATCAATTCGTCAGCAAGGAAGAGTAAAACATAAGGTGAAGCTTGTTAATCAATCCAATGGTACGATACAACGTGTTGATGCCCCGAAGATCGCAGCATCAAGTAGAAAGGGATCCTCCTCGGTAGACTATCCCAATTAGATTGTCCACCGTTTGGTGTGGGGAATCCGTCCGGTTAGCAGTTCCGGCAACCGTTGGGTTTGGATATTTGCTTCAATTATATTGGTTATGGTCCGATCCACCATTATTTTTTGATTTTATAGTTTGAAATGATATGCAAGTGCCTAAGCTATCTTAATCTAAATGCAAAACTCGAAACAAGTCTGTATCTAAAACTGAAATAAATATAAACTATCCCTGCAAGGAGCAAATTATAAGTATGAGTAATGTGCTGGAAGAGTTATCTAAAGATCAACAGACAACCATTAAACCATAAAGATAGATCTACAGCAAGAAAGAACAGATATTAGAAGATAGCTTCCAATTCATATATAACACATTCCATCACTCATGTAGGAGAAAATTTATTTGCACAAGAAACAGTAAGTTCATTCAATACAGATAAATAATTCAAGATAGCAAAGAAAGATCTCACAGTAGAATATAAAAGTCACAAGAATAATCCAGCATGCATCCAACATCCATTTCCATGCAAAAGACGTCCTCTCCAGGCTCTTATTAGGTAGATTTCATTTTCTTGAAACAAGTGCAAGATAGCTCGTACAAGTTCAGAAAAATTATTTCCCTACCAAAAGTCCTTTACACTGTTTCATAAACTTCTATTTATATCATTACACAATGCCTCTTGGGCTGCCACCTGGCTCTTTACACCTGTCCTCTATAGACTTTTCCTTTTTAATAAACAAAAATCATGCCCCTTTTCTTAAAACAGAAAATTCCTCAAAAAGAAAAGGATAGTTGTCCAATGGTTCTATGCTTTAGACATAGGAAGGCCAAAAATACAAAAAATAGGAACAATGCCTTAGGATCAGCGTGTTCACTCTTGGGAAGGCGCTCCTGTTGGGAGAGAAGCGCTTGGACTGGTTGATACTGCTGCTGCTGCAGGGAGAGAAGCACTTGGACTGGCTGCTACTGCTGCTACTGCTGCTGCTTTCTTTTCCTCCTCTGCTATGTAACTGAACCAGATACCAATGTCTTTGATAACTACATTTGCTGAGGAAGGGAGCAAGATCTTCTGGGAAGTCACATTTTTACCAAGCTCTACTCCAATACCATGAATTTCTGCAACTGCTGCTTGGTGGATTTCTTTAAGCAAATGACTGTATATTGATGACAACCCAATATAGTGATGGAGATCATCAATGGCTAAGACATCGATATTCCTTACATATTCTATTTGAATGCCTATCTCTTCCTTCAAGTCTGATAAATGTTTTTCTTTGCTCGGGAACTCATTAAGGGACTGAGGGAAAATCAACTTGCATTTATCATGCACTTCATGGATTTTTTGATAAAGACTGTTACTTTTATCCATTGTTCCTTGGATCTTAGCCATTAGCTTAAGGCCACAGTTCCTACAGAATTCCATAAGGGCTATATCTTCATTAAAACCATCTACAGATTTGAATGGGAGAAGCTTGGGAAAATCAACCTTTCCTTCTCTCCATTCCATCTGGCTCAGGATGTTTGCTTTAACCCAAGTATATTTACCCTTAAGCCTATTGGCCTCTGCATTAACTTCTTTCAATCTAACCATCATGGCTTTGAGCCTGCACACTTCTTTAGTAATCAGCTCTTGTGTGGCATGCATTTGTGTCGAGATGTCACAGGACAGCTCATGAAAGGGAGACATATCTATTGTCCTACTCTCTGCCTACTCTAATTTCTCACCCATTGCTTGCTTATCTGCTTGCAGCTGAGACACCCTAGCTTCCGAATCGTTCTTTTCTGCTTCTAAAACCATCATCTGGACTGCCAGATGCTCTTTTTCTTCTTCTAACTGACGATACTTATCTGACAATTCCTTGTGTTCAACAAACAGGCGATTATACTTATTTACTACAAGACCCATGTAATCCTATTCATTAGCCACAGTATGTTGTAATGTGCGAGCTCTCCTCTTTGTCGACTCAACTTCTCTAACCATATTGGCCACATTGTCCTACGTTGCTTTTGCTGCTTCTACAGCAGCGGAAGCCATGGCTATGGGAGCCTTATTTGTATTTTGCATTACTGTGGTCTCCCGTCGGGTAACAATATCTTCTTGGAAGAGTCTCTTTATCCTCTCTTCCGATTTCAGGACTACTACCTTTCTCTTCTTATCATACACAAATTCATCCCATCGGGACACAGTATGCTCTTTTAATGGAGTGTAAGGGACGATTGCGAGGTCTATTACATTTATTTCTACTTCTGCGGGTGGGGTTTGGAATGCTTGAGACGTGCCTGTTTCCACATTTTGGGTGCCGGGAACACCTGCTTGAGATGTACCTCCCTCCACATTTTGGGTGCCGGAAACACCTGCTTGAGGTATTTTTATTTCCATATCTTGGGTGCCAGAGCCACCTGCCTGGGCATCTTCATCGGTCTTAAGTTCTTCTTCTGCCTTTTGTTCCTCTTCAGCTTTTCGCCTTCTTTCTTCTTCTTCAGCTTGCTGCTAATTTTCATTTTCTTCCATCTGCTTTGCATCTTCAGCTTCTTTCTGCAGCCTTGCATCTTCTGCTTCTTGATGCAGCTTGGCTTCCTCAGCTTCTTTCTGCAATTTTGCATCTTCAGCTTCTTTTTGCAGCCTTGCTTCCTCTTTCAATCTTTGTTCTTCTTGGGCTCGGGCATCATCTACTTCTCTCTCTTTCTGCAGGCTGGCTTTTCGGGCTGGGATAGAGCTAGAGCTTGCTCCACTGCCTTGACGACAAATCTGCAACTCAGTCATGTTGTTGATGCCTTTGAATGCCTCTTCCTCGGCATCATAGTAATGAGCATATTCAAAATGAGCATAAATTTCTTTGCAATGCTCGGCAACCTTCCCCCGCCTATCATTTCTATGGAAGATCATTTCATCGAAGTGGAAAGCTTTCAGCTCTTGAACAAATTCCTCAGCTGATGCAACCTCTGAGAATTTGTAGGCTCCTATGCAGAAGGGTAAATGAGGGAAGGAAACCTTATGTTGCTTGTTAAGCAACCCTCCTATTCCATCAAGGAAAATTTGTCTGACTGCTTCCTTGAGGACTACATAATCAGTAGCGTACTTTGGAAAAATGTATGGCGCTTTGGTCCCTCCAAACATCCTGATGTAGGTGCCCTGCTCTGAGAAATAAAAGTCTCCATAGTTTTCCAGGATCTCCATGACATTTTCTGACAGACAGTTTGGCTCTTCCTTGAATATCTGCTCATATAGAGGCATGATGAACTCTTTGCAGATGAGCTTATAGCTTGCTCTGTAATTTTGAGCCCAGATTATTTTATAAGCAGTGTAGACCGGGGTGTTGGCTTTATCCCATGTGGAACCTAGGCTAGGGAAAGATAGCTTGGCCAAAATACAGTCAATGAGATAGGAAGACATGTAAAATTTTGACTTTTTTAAGGCTACATCTTCTCTTGCAGTAGCCACTGTGGATGCCAAACTGTCCGAAAGGATAGTAGCCCAGTCAAAAACAGTCCCTTTGAATGCTATGAAGTGGATGATGGGGGCCCACTGTATCCTATATACAGTGCCATCGGGCATGCCAAAAATTCTGCATAGCATTAGGGCGATTAACCTAAAAGGGGGTCTTAGGTTCTGAACATCATATTCATCATTACCTCTCTTTCTCAAGTACTTTCCTGTGACCAATAATTTTTTGGCCATCTCAATATTGTTCATATTTCCCAACCATTCATCACTTAGAGCTTGCTGGGGACGTGAGAATTTGTAGGCTGCAGCAATATATGCTGGATGGAATGAAGCGAAAGCCTCTCCCCTGCTGTCATGTAATACTCTTGTCTCTGAGTTGTCATGTTCCAGTATCCACCCGATCACTTCAGAGCAGGGGAACAATTCAGGGCGGGTAGAATCCCTAGCTATGCCGGAAGCTCTGATGTTGAGGTAGATTTGCTCTTCTTCCAATAATACATCTGGGATATCCTGGTCCCTGATCATCCTGTAAACATCTCCCCAACGGACTTCGGGAGGAATGTCGGTGGTACACTTAGTATCTTGGAACATAGTTTCAGTCCTTAGTGGCACTGGCTCTGGTTCCATCACTTTGCCTTTCTTTCTACCATCTTTTGGCATCCTGGCTTATCCCTGCTAGTAACCAAATGCAAATCATTATAAAAAATTGCAACATGCTATGAGAGTGTAACAAAGAGAAGGACCAATTCAACATGCTAATGAGAAATATGGACAAATTTTGAAGCTGCATGCTAGGGAAGCAAAATAAATCACTCCGAAAAAGAAATATGGTTCTGAGACTTGATTATCCTAGGGAGACAAAGTCTAGTCAGGAGCTTTTGGAATGCTTCCAAAAGGGTAAGCATATGACATGGAAACAACATGCTTCCCGCCTAGCCCTTGGAGAGAGGGTATCCTTCATCATTGCACTTCTAATGGTCAATGGCGGGTGAGCCTGGAGTGAAACAATCCTATGAATAAACAATGAAACAAGGGACTGTTTTTCCACATTCATTAACTGAGCCTAACAAGGTGAGTGGTCGAGTATCTCAACCGACCACAACTGCCATTAATAACACTTGCGAAATGGTCTGTGGATGGTACGAAGCTTGAATCAGGGTAGGAAACAATCAAAATGCGGTCAGCGAAGAACTTGGATGGTCATGGCTACGACTTTCAGCTGGTGGGGATGAGGAACCTAAGGGGCCACGACGGCCTTAAAAACAAAAAATGACATATGTTACCAATGTCTATCGGCCATGTTATAGACGGGAAAACCCCAAAAGTAACTTGATGTGGAGATGAGACAAAAATGGCGGTTAAAAAGCCTACCTGGAGACGAGATAGTGGTTGAGTGAGATGGATGTGGTCATGGATGTGCTGAGCTGGAGCGGTCCGGCGCGGTCTTCCCAACGGCGTTTTTTCTGAACGATAAACTAACAATGCGATGAACCAAACCCCCACCGTCCTTTTAAAAGGTTAGACACGTGCGGCATTAAACAGGTTGGTGGTGTCATTAAAACGGGGTTTTCATGCCTTGTACGGTGTGGTCATTTCAAACCGTCTCAGCATTTTTGCGTGACCGTCGCTTGCGGGGTGGACTTACGAGTTTCATCCACAATTGTGGAACGATATGGCGAACTGCCTCGGCGTTTCAGGAGAGATTGGCGTATCTTTTCGAAATACAACCTTTTGGAAACTTCTCACGAGCGATTTTGCGGAGTCATCCCGCAGTTTCAGGAGAGCCTTTTGAATTTCTTTCCTCAATTTTGATGGAGATATGCAAATTGCTTCCGTAATTGCGGAACAATATCGTGAGTGCTTCCACAGTTTCGGACGGGTTTCATGGATGCTTCCGCCGTTTCGGGAGGCTTTTGTGAATGGTCCCGCCGTTTCGGGAGAGTTTCACCAATTGCTCCCGCAATTTCGAGATGGAAACTTAAGTTATTTCCAAAATCTTTCCGTCGTTACGGGAAAGAAACTTGAACGCTTCCGTAGTTTCGGAAGAGATTTCTGAATGGCTCCCGCAATTTCAAGAGGGAAACTTAAGTTTTTCAAAAGCTTTCTCGGTTTCGGTAGAGAAACTTGAACGCTTCCACCATTTCGGGAGGGATAGGAAAATAGCTTCCGCAGCTTCAATAAAGAATCTAAGTCTTTCTTTGGTTTCGGGAGAGAACTGCGAATGGCTTCCGTAGGTTCGAGAGACTTTCGCAAATAGCTTCTGCAGCTTCAATAAAAAATTCAAAGTCTTTCCGCGGTTTTGGGAGAGAACTGTGAATGGATTCCGCAGTTTCGAAAGAGATAGGCAAATAGATTCCGCAGTTTCGGAAGACTTTCGCAAATAGCTTCCGCAGCTTCAATAAAAACTCAAATTCTTTTCGCAGTTTCGGGAGAGAACTGCGAATGGCTTCCGCAATTTCGAGAGAGATAGGCAAATAACTTCCGCAGTTTCAGGAGACTTTCGTGAATTTTAACTTAGAATAAAAACTTCAATTTTTTAAAGCAGACCCTCAGTTGAAAACAAAAACTAAGTTAAAATCAGAATTAACTTCCTTGGGCAGTCTTTCTAAAAAAAAAAAAATAAAGGAGGGGCCCCAATATGTACAAAATTTTGGGGGGGATGTTGCTGCAACAACAATTGGCGAGTCGCTGGCAAACACAAATCTTTGAAAAAATTCCTTCCATGATCCGAAACCTTCTTAAAAGATATCCATGTTATATGCATTATTCAGCTGAGCACTTGAATCTCGGTGAAGGAAGAAGTCACTTTATCTGCTAGCCATTGGGGAAAGGAGAGCTTTGATAGAGACATCTTTAAAACTCTTAAAGGGCCAACATATGGGGTTCATTTTAGAATATTCATCTTTCAGATGGCTACTGCTATCGGACTCCACAGGATTTGCAACACTTTCTCATGGACATTATTGCTCTTGTTCCTCATTCCCATGCCACTTGCATCCTTTTGGATGTTTATACTTTTGATAGGTTTGCTATTTGAGCCTTCCAGAAATATTTTCTTTAGACATGATCTTTGATTTTGGCTCCTCAATCCATAGTGTCCTTTTGTGTGAGTGAGAGATTTTATTGATTTGATCAAGCCTCATGGACGGAGAGGAGCCTAATTTGAGCTGAGTCTTTTGGATAGCTTTCTTGACTTAGATGCTTTGCTTTTGTCTCAGCCATGCTTCAATTGAGGCGAGAATCTTTGGAAAACAGACCCTTGATCATATGCCATTTTGGCTGTTAAATTTGCAGCATGGAGTCATTTCAATACCCTATGCCCTCGGGATGTGCTACTTTCCATGGGTCCAATTTCAATGACCTTCTTAAGATGCCTTTAAGTGTGAGAGTGGATGGAGCCCAAAGATAGAAATAAAGATAGTCGTAGATCTCTGCTATTTAAACAGGATTAGTGTGACTAGCAGAGTAGGCTTCCTTCCTTCTGAAGAAAGTTCAGCAAGAGCACAATTCATTGATCAACTTTCATTCGAGTGTAGTTTCGGGTTCATGAGTTGTGAGACTTCTTCGAGAGATCTATATTGATGAGAAACCCAACCGCAGGAGCTTTCAAAAAGCAAAATTTGTACAAAAGGTTCAAAAGATGAGAACAGAAACAAAATGGCTGACAACAATGAAAACAAAGGGGTAAACCAACATAAAGAAAATTTTTATTTATGTACCAAAAGTCTCAGTGAGACTACGCAAAGTATTGTTTTAGGGCGAGGCCATTGAGAGGAAGGGTTACTTCTTCTTCCTCAAGGTCTGTCAACTTATAAGTGGATGGGCCTATCCATAAATGTTGGAATTTCGTGTGCATCCCTTTGCCCTCATGATTATGATCCCATTTCAGGACTAAATCCCCAACTTCAAAACTTCTTTTACCAGACTTCCTCTTATCGAACCATCTCTTAACTATGTCTTGGTGTTGATGGAATCGGTCTTTAGCTTTCTGTCGGGCTTCTTCAAGTTGAAGCAGGGTATTGATCCTGGATTGTAAGACTTGGCTACCAGACCCCCGAGAGGTTTGGGACAACTGTAAGGATGGGAGCAAGATGTTGGGGGGAAGGATGGCTTCCTTGCCATAGACAAGAGTGAAAGGGGAAACCCCTAATGCATTCTTTGGAGTCACCCTATTTGCCCATAAGGCATTTGGGAGAGCTATATGCCAACTTCGCTGGTTTTCTATCACAGTTTTCTTGAGAATTCGAATAAGGTTTTTGTTTGAAGATTCAACTAATCCGTTCCCTTAAGGGTAATAATTGGCTGAATAATGCAGCTTAATTCCCCATTCATATACAAATTCATTTATCTTAAAAGATGAAAAATAGGGGGCATTATCAAAAACAAGGGAAATTGGAACCCCAAACCTGGTTATGATGTTTTTCTTTAAGAAACTGATGACCGCATCTTCATTGATCTTGCGCAACGGGATAGCCTCCATCCACCTAGTGAAGTAGTCGGTAGCCGTTAGGATGTACCGATGTTGCAAAGAAGAATTTGGATTTATCTCTCCAATAACATCTATACCCCACTGTTCAAAAGGTTCAGAGATAATAACCGGCTGCAAGGGTCCTGCTGCCTTAGGTAATTTCTCGGCACTTCTTTGGCATATATCACAGTTTCGTGCATACGCATGGGCATCTCGGAACAGAGTGGGCCAATAATACCCATCTCTAAGTATCTTGTTGGCTATTGTCTCCCCTCAATAATGTCCACCAGCGGGGCCATCGTGTAATTCTTTAACAACTTTATTTGCATCTTCCTTTTCTAGACATCTAAGAGAAATTCCATCATAATTCTTTCTGAAAAGTACTCCATCAATGATTTGATAAGCTGCTGATTTCAAATGGAGTGCCCTCCTTTGCTTAAAGATCCAATGCTCAGGTAGGTGTCCTTACTGCAAATAATGCACCAGATCTCTATACCATGACTGAGGAGTTGTGAAGATAGGACACACTTCAACTGAGTTTAGCTCAGCTTCATTCTTCCAATGTTGTTCTTCATCAGTCAAGTTTCCTGTGAGCAATTTGCACAAGCCTTGTTCTTTGATGATAGTGGCCGGTTTAAATTCTAAGTCATATTCTTGAACAGATGTGACCCAGTTTCCCCTCCTTTCTCCTAGTTCCTTTTGAACGAAGAGGGATCTAACAGCTGGGTGGGGAACTATAACTTTAGTTTTGTTCTTAAGAATATATGGCCTAAACTGTTTGACTTCTTTGAAGACAGCATATGCATGCTTGTCAACCACGGGATAGTTCAGCTCAGCCCCTTACAGACCAGTGCTCATAAATGAGATTGGGTATTCGTCTCCTAGCTCCACCTTTTGCATGAGTATAGCCGCGAGGGAGTCATCCGAAGCAAAGGTATACAGGATAAAATCCTTATCAAAATCTGGGCTTCTTAAGGAAGGAGCTTTAGCTATAGCTTCCTTAATATCTCTAAACACATCCTTTTCTAAATCTGTCCACTTGAACTGTATGCTTTGTTTAACCACTTGTTGCAATGGTTTAACAATTTGTGTGAAATCTGGAACAAATCTTTGGACGAAATTGATAGTACCCATAAAGGACTGCATAGATTTTTTGTTATAAGGCATTGGAATTTTATTGATAGCTTGTACCCTTTCCTGATCTATTGACACTCCTCCTTTGGAAATGATATGGCCCAAGAGTTTACCTTCGGGAACAATGAACACACTCTTCTTGGGATTCAATGAAATACCATATTTCCGACAGCGATAAAAAATATGCTTCAAATGGACAACATGATCTTCCCTTTTCTTTGAAAAAACTGTCACATCATCTAGGTAGACAACAACACACTGTCCACCCAATCCTGGGAAGGCGATATCCATTGCCCGCTGGAATGTAGCTCCTGCGTTTATCAGGCCGAATGGCATCCTTCTATATGCGAAAGTTCCCCAATTGGTGCAGAAAGTAGTCTTAAGAAGATCTTCTTCGGCTACTAATACTTGATTGTAGCCAGAGAAACCATCGAGAAGAGAAAATAGCTCAGATCCCGACACCATTTGAAGAATTTGTTCCATTGAAGGGACGGGATAGTTGTCTTTATCCGAAGCTCTATTTAAATTTATGAAGTCTACACATAGTCTTATCTCTCCTGACTTTTTTCTTACGGGAACTAAGTTAACAACCCACTCAGAATGCCTGACCTTAAAGATTATTTTAGTGTCCAGGAGTTTCTTTAAATCCTTTTGAATCAGAGGTTCCAAAGTAGGATGCATCCTTCTTAATTGCTGCTGAAATGGCTTGACACCCGCTTTCGTCGGTATAACATGCTGAATAATGCGGACGTCATACGTTTTCAGATCCTCATAGGTCCATGCAAAAACATCCTTATATTGTTTAAACAGTTTAATGAACCTATCTCTTTCTCCCGGTGAACAACATTTGCCAAGGTTGACAAATTTTGGTTCTACCTCGGTACCTAAATTAACTAACTCATGCTGCATTGATGAACTGTTAGTTTTGGTATTAGCTAGCCTTTTGAACTTATTTTGAAGATCAAACAACATTTCGAGTGACCTTACCCCTTTGGGGATGAAATTTCCTTTATTTGCATCCTTCTTGAGAAAATCAGAATTGTGATCTTCTTCATCTATCACAGCTCCTTGGAAACTGTCTTCGTTCATTAGAAAACTGATAATCTGCTAATCATCATTGAAAACCTTGAAGTTTGTGACGTTGTCAAGAATGGAGGGCCTAAAAATTAATTCAATTGAGAATTTGTTATTAGATGGCACCAATCTAGAAGCAGATGTTTCTAACAAATCAGCTGCAGAATTTTGCAATCTAGGAATAGACTTTATATTGAAAGCATCAAAATGCATAATTAAATCCCATACCTCAGCCTAATAACCCTTCAAATGAGGTGAGAAACAATGAATGGTATCTCTTACCTGTCTCACAACTATTTCTGAGTCACCGAAAACCTTCAAGTATTTAACATTTAAATCGATGGCCTTCTTTAATCCGTGTACCAATGCCTCATATTCCGCAATGCTGTTAGTACAATCGAATTCTAACCTACAGGACAAAAAATTCTTATTTCTTCCCGGATCCATCAGAACACAACCGACTCCGGATCCTTCCATAGTTTTAGAATCGTCAAAGTATAATGTCCAAAACAAATCTTTTGATTTAGCTAAGTTAGTATGTCTATGATCTAAGTCAGTGACTAAACTAACTATATTACAGTCAACATCATCAGTCCGAGAGAAATGAAGGAGATCGGACTGTTCATCTGATTCATGGCTGTTGGTTTCAGGCTGATAATTACCCAGATCAATTTCTAAGAAATAATTCCCCAGAACCGAGGATGAGAAGGTTACAGCCTCATTCTTTCCCTCTAGTTGAGTTACATTTTGCTTCATGTGCGGTTCTCTCAGGACTTTGATTTGATTCTGCCTATTTTGATAAGGCAACCACAGATGAGACCAATTAGTTGCAAAGTAACCATTGAGCTTTGTGGACCAGTCCCTACTTAAGATCAAACCATAGGCCTCAGGAATATCAACTACCATTATGTCAATAAACTGACAGACTCTAGGGTCAGCTGATAATCTAATGAGAACATCTTTCATTTCCCCAATAACCTTGACAGCAGTTCTATCTAACTGAATAATTTGGGCCGGAGATGGAACAGGTTGCCCGTTAATTTTTTTACAAATTGATAGTGGCATGACATTTGAAGATGCTCCAGAATCTACCAAACAATTGTGAACATTATGATTGAAAATTTCAAAGGTCAATAGGAATGGCAATGTCTGAGATTTAGATTTTCCGTCGATACTAGCCTCATTAATTTCGGGATCTTCTTGAGTATCCGTTAATGGAGTGCTGGGTTGGGGTTGCAGAGCATGCAGCAGCTTATCTCGTTGCTGAGGCAAACTGCACATATCGAATATTGACACATTTGCTTTGACTTTCTTTATGTCTTCAATAATGTCATATCCTATATCAGAATCGTTCCCAATTCTGGCCGGATTGTCTATCTTATTCATTGTGACCTTTGGTTGTTGAACTATGGGGTCAATGTTTGGCTGTTTGGCCGCTGTTTGGATAGCTTTAGGTTGCGGTGGAATGATTGCTATATGTCTTCTAGGTAGTTATTTTGAAACTTTAGGCTTGGGAGGAGTCGAGTCTGGGACAGGATCCGTAATAGGGCCTTTCCTGCGAGTATTAACGTTCACAGCAGAGAGAGAGATTTCTATGGGTTCTTCTTCTACTAATTCAGTTATAGGTACCGAATCCCATAGCACCATAGTAGTGTCCGGAGGTGGCTCTTCTAATTCAGGGCTCGATTCCTCTAGAGGATCATCTTGATCTGGAATCTATTAATCCAACATTTGGTTCATGACTAAACTCATAGAGTTAATCCATTGTGAGCTGCTTTTTTCCGAATGCGGTTCTTGATGAAAGGTGCAGAAGTTTTCCATCCCTATTTCATTGAGGTTTAAAATAGGGGAAGTATTCATGCGTGGATGAGGTTGATCACTGTCTTCCCTTTTCTTGTAAAATGGCTTGAAAGGTTTCCTAGATGTACTAGCAGCCTTATCTTTCTCGAGATCTACAATTTTATTGGACAACTTCTGCATCATCTTAACTACATTCTCCATGTCTGTTGATGACTCTTCTTTACCTCTAGTGAGCAGCAAGGTTTTTTTACTAACTGCTGGTTTTGTTTCTGCATCTAAGGCATGTTTAGCAATGCTATCCACTTCTTCTTCCACCTTTCTAGCTTCTTCGAAATTCTCTATCAAGGTGGTTTTCTTAGATCTTTTAACAAACATTGTTATGGGTCCTTCAAGAGCTATTGTATAATATTCAACCAGAGATTCCTCTGCGGGTTTATTTGCTTCACTGAAATTAGTTAAGAGTGTTGTGAACCTTTGGTAAAAGTCTTGAACCTTTTCTTTCTTTTCCATTCTCATGGACAAGAGTTCTTACATAAGTATCGCTATAGTCTTTTGGTTTCCATATTTCTTTAAGAAACATTTTTCAAATTCATCCCAGCTTGAGATTGAGCTAGGTTGTAAGCTAAAATACCAGGATGATACTTTTGGCTCAAATGTGTATGGAAGAAGCCTGCAGACTACATCTTCATGTTGCACATCTAAAAGATTCAGAGCTAAATAAAAACTCTTGAGATGATCTTCGGCCGAAATGGCTTTCCCTGGGTTGAATTTAGGCAAGACTTTCTCTGGATTTTTTGGAAGATTGTGGAATGGCCCAGCCAGATTCAACGCTCCCCTTGCTCTCCAAGCAGGTACAGCCATGTCTCTATGTGGAGAATCTGGTGGAGATTTGTAAGGTGAGTTCAGTGGAGAGTTCTTTGGAGTAATAAGTTCCCCAAGACTTTCTTGATCTGAAATATTTTCTGGGTTTTCAAGATCAACCTTGTTTAGGGGTTCTGTAATTTCTTCTAAAGTTAAATTCACAAGCTCTTAAAAATTTTGCACAAGAATCAAATCACAGGTGTACTGTCGCTCTTTTCTAGGAGAAATTTTCCTAGGGAGGAAATTTACTACGTTTAAACCACCTAGCTGTCTAACATAAGATCATGTATGCCTCCTCAAATCTTCTATTTCTACAAAAGGCACAACATACAATGCTTTTTGAGGTTCAGAATCAGAGACAAGGTTTTCTTGATTTGCTACTTCAAGATCTGGGCTGTCTGAAATTCCTTTTTTAAGTGGGTTTTCAATAACATTTTTGGCAGTGGGAGATTTTCTGTTATCAAACATGCACTTTCAGGTCCTCCTTCTAGCGCCAAAAACTGTTGATGCCCCAAAGATCGCAGCATCAAGCAGAAAGGGATCCTCCCTGGTAGACTATCCCAATTAGATTGTCCACCGTTTGGTGTGGGGAATCCGTCCAGTTAGCGGTTCCAGCAATCGTTGGGTTTGGATATTTGCTTCAATTATATCGGTTATGGCCCAATCCACCGTTCTTTTTTGATTTTATAGTTTGAAATGATATGCAAGTGCCTAAGCTATCTTAATCTAAATGCAAAACTTGAAACAAATTTGTATCTACAACTGAAATAAATCTAAACTATCCTTGCAAGGAGCAAATTATAAGTATGAGTAATGTGTTGGAAGAGTTATCTAAAGATCAACAGACAACCATTAAACCATAAAGATAGATCTACAACAAGAAAGCAAGAGATATTAGAAGATAGCTTCCAATTCATATATAACACATTCCATCACTCATGTAGGAGAAAATTTATTTGCACAAGAAACAGTAAGATCATTCAATACAGAGAAATAATTCAAGACAGCAAAGAAAGATCTCACAGTAGAATATAAAAGTCACAAGAATAATCCAGCATGCATCCAACATCCATTTCCATGCAAAAGACGTCCTCTCCAGGCTCTTATTAGGTAGATTTCATTTTCTTAAAACAAGTGCAAGATAGCTCGTACAAGTTCAGAAAAATTATTTCCCTGCCAAAAGTCCTTTACACTGTTTCCTAAACTTCTATTTATATCATTACAAAATGCATCTTGGGCTGCCACCTAGCTCTTTACACCTGTCCTCTACATACTTTTCCTTTTTAATAAACAAAAATCGTGCCCCTTTTCTTAAAACAGAAAATTCCTCAAAAAGAAAAGGACAGCTATCCAATGGTTCTACACTTTAGACATAGGAAGGCCAAAAATACAAAAAATAGGAACAACGCCTTAGGATTAGCGTGTTCACTCTTGGGAATGCGCTCCTGCTGGGAGAGAAGCGCTTGGACTGGTTGATACTGCTGCTGCTGCTGGGAGAGAAGCACTTGGACTGGCTGCTACTACTACTGCTGCTGCTACTTTCTTTTCCTCCTCTGCTATGTAACTGAACCAGATACCAGTGTCTCTGATAACTACATTTGCTAAGGAAGGGAGCAAGATCTTCTGGGAAGTCACATCTTTACCAAGCTCTGCTCCAATACCCTTAATTTCTGCAACTGCTGCTTGGTGGATTTCTTTAAGCAAATGACTGTATATTAATGACAGCCCAATATAGTGATGGAGATCATCAATGGCCAAGACATCGATCTTCCTTACATATTCTATTTGAATGCCTAGCTCTTCCTTCAAGTCTGATAAACGTTGCTGTTTGCTCAGGAACTCATCAAGGAACTGAGGGAAACTCAACTTGCATTTATCATGCACTTCATGGATTTTTTGATAAAGACTGTTACTTTTATCCATTGTTCATTGGATCTTAACCATTAGCTTAAGGCCACAGTTCCTGCAGAATTCCATAAGGGCTATATCTTCATTAAAACCATATACATATTTGAATGGGAGATGCTTGGGGAAATCAACCTTTCCTTCTCTCCATTCCATCTGGCTCGGGATGTTTGCTTTAACCCGAGTATATTTACCCTTAAGCCTATTGGCCTATGCATTAAATTCTTTCAATCTAACCATCATGGCTTTGAGCCTACACACTTCTTTAGTAATCAGCTCTTGTGTGGCATGCATTTGTCTCAGGATGTCACAAGACAGCTCATGAAAGGGAGACATATCTATTGTCCTGCTCTCTGCCTGCTCTAATTGCTCACCCATTGCTTGCTTATCTGCTTGCAGCTGAGACACCCTAGCTTCCGAATCATTCTTTTTTGCTTCTAAAACCATCATCTGGACTGCCATATGCTCTTTTTCTTCTTCTAACTGGCGACACTTATCTGACAATTCCTTGTGCTCAATAGATAGGCGATTATACTTATTTACTACAAGATCCCTGTAAGCCTGTTCATTAGCCACAGTATGTTGTAACATGCGAGCTCTCCTCTTTGTCAACTCAACTTCTCTAACCATATCGGCCACATTGTCCTTTGCGGATGCCATGGCTATGGGAGCCTTATTTGCATTTTCCATTACTGTGGTCTCCCTCCGGGTAACAATATCTTCTTGGAAGAGTCTCTTTATCCTCTCTTCTGATTTTAGCACTACTGTCTTTCTCTTCTTATCATACACAAATTCATCCCATCGGGACACAATATGCTCTTCCGATGGAGTGTAAGGGACGATTGGGAGGTCTATTACATTTATTTCTGCTTCTGTGGGTGGGGTTTGGACTACTTGAGACATTCCTGTTTCCACATTTTGGGTGCCGGGAACACCTGCTTGAGATGTACCCGCCTCCACATTTTGGGTGACGAGAACACCTGCTTGAGGTATGTCTGTTTCCATATCTTGGGTACCGGAACCACCTGCCTGGGCATCTTCATTGGTCTTAAGTTCTTCTTCTGCCTTTTGTTCCTCTTCAGCCTTTTGTTCCCCTTCAGCTTTTCGCCTTCTTTCTTCTTCTTCAGCTTGCTGCTGATTTTCATTTTCTTCCATCTGCTTTGCATCTTCAGCTTCTTTCTGCAGCCTTGCATCTTCTCCTTCTTGATGCAGATTGGCTTCCTCAGCTTCTTTCTACAATCTTGCATCTTCAGCTTCTTTCTGCAGCCTTGCTTCCTCTTTCAATCTTTGTTCTTCTTAGGCTCAGGCATCAGCTGCTTCTCTCTCTTTCTGTATGCTGGCTTTTCGAGCTGAGGTAGAGCTAGAGCTTGCTCCACTGCCTTGACGACAAATCTACAACTCATTCATGTTGTTGATGCCTCTGAATGCCTCTTCCTCGTCATCATAGTAATGAGCATATTCAAAATGAGCATAAATTTCATTGCAATGCTCGGCAACCTTCCCCCGCCTATCATTTCTATGGAAGATCATTTCACCAAAGTGGAAAGCTTTCAGCTCTTGAACAAATTCCTCAGCTGATGCAATCCCCGAGAATTTGTAGGCTCCTATGCAGAAGGGTAAAGGAGGGAAAGAAGCCTTATGTTTCTTATTAAGCACCCCTCCTATTCCATCAAGAAAAATTTGTCTGACTGCTTCCTTGAGGACTACATAATCAATAGCGTACTTTGGAAAAATGTATGGCGCTTTGGTCCCTCCAAACATCCTGATGCAGGTGCCCTGCTCTGAGAAATAAAAGTCTCCATAGTTTTCCAGGATCTCCATGGCATTTTCGGACAGACATTTGGGCTCTTCCTTGAATATCTGCTCATACAGAGGCATGATTAACTCTTTGCAGATGAGCTTATAGCTTGCTCTGTAATTTTGAGCCCACATTATTTTATAAGTAGTGTAGACCGGGGTGTTGGCTTTATCCCATGTGCAACCTAGGCTAGGGAAAGATAGCTTGGCCAAAATAAAGTCAATGAGATAGGAAGACATGTAAAATTCTAACTTTTTTAAGGCCAGAACTTCTCTTGCAACAGCCACTGTGGATGCCAAACTATCCAAAAGGATAGTAGCCCAGTCAAACACAGTCCCTTTGAATGCTACGAAGTGGATGATGGGGGCCCACTGTATCCTATATATAGTGCCATCGGGCATGCCGAAAATTCTGCATAACATCAGGGCGATTAACCTAAAAGGGTGTCTTAGGTTCTGAACATCATATTCATCATTACCTCTCTTTCTCAAGTGCTTTCCTATGACAAATAAGTTTTTGGCCATCTCAATATTGTTCATGTCGCCCAACCATTCATCACTTAGAGCTTGCTGGGGATGTGATCATTTGTAGGCTGCAGCAATGTATGCTGGATGGAATGAAGCGAAAGCCTCTCCCCTGCTATCATGTAATACTCTTGTCTCTGAGTTGGCATGTTCCAGTATCCACCCAATCACTTCAGAGCATGGGAATAATTCAGGGCGGGTAGAAGCCCTAGCTATGCCGGAAGCTCTGATGTTGAGGTAGATTTGCTCTTCTTCCAATAATACACCTGGGATATCCTGGTCCCTGATCATCCTGTAAACATCTCCCCAATGGACCTCGGGAGGAATGCCAATGGTACACTTAGTATCTTGGAACATAGTTTCAGTCCTTAGTGGCACTGGCTCTGGTTCCATCACTTTACCTTTCTTTCTACCATCTTTTGGCATCCTGGCTTATCCTTGCTAGCAACCAAATGCAAATCATTATAAAAAATTGCAACATGCCATGAGAGTGTAACAAAGAGAAGGACCAATTCAACATGCTAATGAGAAATGTGGACAAATTATGAAGCTGCATGCTGGGGAAGAAAAATAAATCACTCCAAAAAAGAAATATGGTTCTGAGACTTGATTATCCTAGGGAGACAAAGTCTAGTCAGGAGCTTTTGGAATGCTTCCAAAAAGGTAAGCATATGATGTGGAAACAACCTGCTTCCCGCCTAGCCCTTGGAGAGAGGGTATCCTTCATCGTTGCACTTCTAATGGTCAATGGTGGGTGAGCTTGGAGTGAAACAATCCTATGAATAAACGATGAAACAAGGGACTGTTTTTCACAGTCATTAACTGAGCCTAACAAGGTGAGTGGTCAAGTCTCTCAACCGACCACAACTGCCATTAATAACACTTGTGAAACGATCTGTGGCCGGTACGAAGCTTGAATCAGGGTAGGAAATGATCGAAATGCGGTTAGCGAAGAACTTGGATGGTCATGGCTACGACTTTCAGCTTGTGGGGATGAGGAACCTAAGGGGCCACGACAGCCTTAAAAACAAAAAACGACATATGCTACCAATGTCTATCGGCCACGTTATAGACGGGAAAACCCCAAAAGTAACTTGACGTGGAGATGAGACAAAAATGGTGGTTAAAAATCCTACCTGGAGACGAGATAGTGGTTGAGTGAGGTAGACGCAGTCGTGGATGCGCTGAGCTGGAGCAGTCTAGTGTGGTCTTCCCAACGGTGTTTTTCTTTAATGATAAACTAACAATGTGATCAACCAAACCCCCACCATCCTTTTCAAAGGTTAGACACGTGCGGCATTAAACGGGTTGGTGGTGTCATTAAAATGGGGTTTTAATGCCTTGTACGGTGTTGTCATTTCAAACTGTCTCGGTATTTGTGCGCGACCGTCGCTTGCGGGGCAGACTTATGAGTTTCATCCGCAATTACGGAACGATATGGTGAACTGCCTCGGCATTTCAGGAGAGATTGGCGTATCTTTTCGAAACACGACCTCTTGGAAACTTATCACGAGCGGTTTTGCCAAGTCATTCCACAGTTTCGGGAGAGCCTTCTGAATTTCTTTCCGCAATTTCAATGGAGATATGCAAATTGCTTTCGTAATTGTGGAACAATATCGTAAGTGCTTCCGCAGTTTCGGATGGGTTTCGTGGATGCTTCCTCCGTTTCGGGAGGCTTTCGTGAATGGTCCTGCCGTTTCGGAAGAGTTTCACCAATTGCTCCCGCAATTTCGAGATGGAAAATTAAGTTATTTCCAAAAGCTTTCCACCATTTCGGGAGAGAAACTTGAACGCTTCCATAGTTTCAGAAGAGATTTATGAATGGCTCCTGCAATTTCGAGAGGGAAACATAAGTTTTTCAAAAGATTTCGCGGTTTCGGGTGAGAAACTTGAACGCTTCCGCCATTTCGGGAGGGATAGGAAAATAGCTTCCGCAGCTTCAATAAAAACTCTAAGTCTTTCTACAGTTTAGGGAGAGAACTACGAATGGCTTCCGCAGTTTCAAGAGACTTTCGCAAATAGCTTCCGTAGCTTCAATAAAAAATTCAAAGTCTTTCCGCGGTTTCGGGAGAGAACTGCGAATGGCTTCCGCAGTTTCGAAAGAGATAGGCAAATAGCTTCCACAGTTTCGGGAGACTTTCACAAATAGCTTCCACAGCTTCAATAAAAACTCAAAGTCTTTCCGCGGTTTCGGGAGAGAACTGCAAATGGCTTCTGCAATTTCGAGAGAGATAGGCAAATAGCTTCCGCAGTTTCGGGAGACTTTCGTGAATTTTAACTTAGAAGAAAAACTTCAATTTTTTAAAGCAGACCCTCAGTTGAAAACAAAAACTAAGTTAAAAGCAGAATTAACTTCCTTGGGCAGTCTTTCTAAAAAAGAAAAACAAAAGGAGGGGCCCCAATATGTACAAAATTTTGGGGGGGATGTTGCTGCAACAACACAACGACGATTAGTAGGTTGAAATTACTTCTATTTCTCAATGGCGTAATTGTTGGAGTTGCTTCAATTCCAAAGAAAAGTGGGTGAAATGCCTCCAAACAATGTGGTTCATTAGGTTGAGAGGATTTTCTTGGATACTAGTCTATTAAGGGTTGTTCTCTAGGGAGAAACTATCATGGATGCAACTTATGGATGATTCTTCTCCTCATCATTGACAAGGTGAGACCAATCACCACATATTTTAAAGACACAATTTCTTTGGTAAGTGCTAGAGCTTCGTTCAGAACACCTGGTGATTCATGACATATTTTCTTTAATAAGATTTCACGGAAATTTGCTTTGTTAGGTGATGTAGATTACATTGGCCCTTTTCACTTTAGAGGGACTTGGCATTGTATTCAAGTTGTTACCTTGTATATTTTGTGGAAGCTTCATTATGAAGTTGTATTTAGCGAGAATTTGTTTTCTATTGCTTCTTTTAGAGAACACTTGTTTAATGAACTAAACATATTTTTCAATGTCAAGATTCAAAAGAACTCTCTTATGGACATATGCAAGTGGTTGTTTGATTGAGGTGGAGTATGACCTAAGGGTTCTTCTCTTTGCCTCTACGAAGACTCATGTCCATTTGCACAATTTTCTCTGCCATACCTTTTGGTTAAAATAAATAGTATTTTTCCAAAAAAAAAGAGTCTACACAAAGTTGTTATCCTAATATGATTTATCATTGGTGAACAAAGTTTCATCCGGGGAGGGGAGAATATGGATTTTCCCTGGCCCTGGAAAACTACTTTCTTCTGGTACTTTCGTAGTACCTAATTACTGTACATGTCCCCAATTGTTTCTTTCATCCAGGGCTTTTAGAATTTGACTTTCCTCTTATGAATGTGCCTCATTATGTCTGTGCTTAGATTTTTACAACTTGTTCCATAAAATTGTGATGTCACTTATATGTTTTAATTCAACTTGAATCCTATTGTTTTCAAGATGTCATTAGATGCAACACATGGGCGGATGAAAGAAAAAGTGGCTTTCAAATTTCAATAGGATCCATGGTAAAGCTTGCTATTATACGATACGATAATGTATCCAGCGTTAGTTATGTGCAAATGTATCAAATACTAATAATATACGATAATTTTGTGAATGTTCCCAAATGGCAACTTTCCAATCTAGATAGTGATGGAGCAATGAATTACTGGTAAAGTTGTAAAGGCAACATGACTATGTATCTATTTTTGATCTAGCAAATATAGATTGAAAGCATTCTTTTAAGTCCAACCTTGAAAAGATTGTTACAACCTGAAAATGCAAGGTTCCTTTGATGCTTTGTAGTTATGTCCATTTCAAGTTATGTTTCTACCCAAATTTGAGGATATCTTAACTGTGTTTAAAGAAGTCATTATTGCAAACTTTTCCATTACCTATTTTTTTCTCTTTGGTATTTTCTTTTATAAGTCTCGTTTCTGGTAAAGCATGCACAATTTAGGTGCAATGCCATTCGAAAAATGGTTTTTTGTTGTCAATAAACTTTCTTGTCTATAATGAAGTTTTAAATGTCCAGGTTGTGAGAATCAAGCACATTTCTATTCGAAAATTTTACAAACATGGGGTGTTTTAGCTGTTGTACAGAAGATGAAATTTAAATTGAAGTTGATGGTTCAATCCCTTTTATGGTAAATGGAGATTTCCCAGGCAGGGATAATTTCAAGGACCCATACTTATTTAAAAGTGTATAAACCTTGGCGAATCTTACCAATTCTTAAAATGTCATCTATAAAATATTTGGCGATATTTTTCTAAAATTATTTCAATTTCTAAGGATTTTATATAGTTTATATAATAATTTGGCGATTTTTAGAGTGAAAAAACTTTACCCCATCAAAATTGGGCGAAATGGGGCTTCAAAAAATGCAAATTGGCGAAACGTTTTTTGGAAAAAAACATTGAAAAATAGCCCATGGGCTAAATTTCTCCCCTAAAATTATCCTTGTTCCCAGGTTAGCTATCTAGGTCACAGCCACATAATTGATCATATGGTGGAGAATGCATTACTAATGCTAGTCTTTTGTTGTTAGAAACTTAGATTTTAGTTATTGATTTGTGGACTAAAAATCATGATTAATGATGTTGATTATATATAGCATGGGTTCCTTGAGAGAAGTGACATTATTCCAGGCATGGACTTTATTTGAATTTAATTTTAAGTACTGCTTGTTTTAGTTCTTTGTATTACACATGTTCGAGCTGTTAATTTTCAATTTATTCATAATAGGTTGCACAAATCCAGCTTTGAGTCCAGGATATCTTATTGAAAGTAAGGTATTTTCTTGCAGTTAATGAATAAATGGACTCCTACTCATTGTCTACTGGTAGAATCTGCACTGGAAAATTTTATGTTGTAGGTTTTTAACATTTCTATGCAAAGTTCAAATATAGCCTTCCCTGGAGTCTTCCAACAAGTGCTTGAAAAAATTTCCCTATCTTCCATTAGAATCTAGAACAAGCTTTGAATTCTAGCTCTCATTTTGCTTTCTCTAGTTTCCTTATTGCTCAAAGAATCCATCTCTTGCATTGCATTTGGAAATACTAAAAAGTGAACAATTTTACTTATGACTCTGAAGTACACCAAAATAGATTTTGCATTGAACTGCTCAAGGGAGGTGAATGAATGGAAAATAGATAAAAACCAAGAACACATTAGAAATATTGAATGACCTCAATAATCATGGTTTCTTCATGACCATAGTCACTATTAGAGAAGGGAATTGTTTAAGAGACTTGACTTATTTTTCCTTGTGGAAAATCACACAATTTCCATATGAAGTGCTTGTGTGCTAGGTCCTACCTTTACTTACTAGGTTATTATTGAATTCTATTCATTTGATAACTCTATATTTAAATGAGGCATGTCCTTGCTTTGCATATGCCTGTAATCAGCGAAACAAATTCTATGGTTTCAAGAGAAAATAGCAAGGGAAGAATTTCATTCACTTTCTTGCATAGGGAGGCGGTTTTGAATACTCATTACGAGTTTAAAGTAATTGTTCATTCTCTTATTATCTTCAATTATATTTGAGTGGAGATCTTGAGCCGGGAATGGGATTTTAGCAGTGACTTCTGTATCTTTTATAAGCATAGACTGCCATGTTGAGTATTGAGAGGAAGAATGTGGAGAGTGGATACATTCCATTATTTAAAGAAGCCCCCTGATTTTATTGAGCATGTAGTGTGTCTACTTGTTTCATCTCAAAAATGAGTGGAGTCTACTCATTTGTGTAAAACGTGGTCAAATATGGTTTACCATGGTGTTGCTTGGTTTTTCAACCAAGCATGTGCAAGGATGCACCTATTAACTTGTAATTGCAGTTTCAATATAAAACAAAAACAACTATGAATAAACTAATATAATCTGATCTAACATTAACATATGTAAAAGAAATAAAGAACTAGATTGATAACAATAACCAAATAAGACAAGAGATTCAAGAGAATTTGTTTTTATATTACCTCAAATGGTGAGGATGATGGGTGTTGAGAAACTCCAAGGTTGAGAAGCTCCAATATCCAATGGTCTCTTCTTCTCCAAAGCTTCAATGGGATTCTTCAAACTCGAAATGGGAGGCAATGGCTCTCAAAGGGAATTTGGCAGCATAAGGATAGGATGAAATGTGGATGAAAAGTGAGGAGCCCCTATCACCGTTTTATAGTTTTTGGTGATGGGGAATACCATTATGGTTTTAAGGAAACCCATGGTATTAACCAACATGGTTAGGTCTCTTTTTCTCTCTTTTTCCTTTTTTGAATATTTTTTATATTTTTATTCCCTTTTAATATTTTTGGGGAATTTTGGACCCTTTTTTAGGGTTTTTTGAGGAAAAATACTTATTTTTAGGGGGGGAAAGGTGTATTGTGGTCTTTTTGGTGACCTTTTGATGGTTTTAGAGGCTCAAATGGTGGAAAAGTGGACAAATGGGTCATGTGAATAAGGGAATGAGCTAGAGAGCACTTTTTGGGTGTTAACAGATTGCCCCCTGATGTGTGAGGGCAGGAGCTCATCGTATGGCCGATAGACATCATAGTTCTTTTATTTTTTTCCTAGTGTTTGGAGAAGAGAAGAGACCGATTGGAGACTGGAACAACAGCCCCTTGGAAGCTGCAAAAACTAAAAAATACATGGCCTCAAAATGAATGAGGAATAATCTTTGATAATGGACAAGGTGGGCATACCCATGCTCGTGTCAAGAGATATATATAACAATTAGGCCCAAGAAGGGGGACCTGAATAATACATAAAAATCTGTTGGTAGATCATAATGGTCCAGAGGGGACACAAAGCTGGGACATACTCATGGTCATACCATGACTGATCTCAATAACTGATACATTGGAAAAGATCAACAACCATTCTGAATAAGGTTTCAGAAGGGTCGATGAACTATTGAAACTGAAGGTGTCCAACATATGTAGGGACTCAATAACCATGAGTCAACTCTGAGGAGTATATGTAACTGTATACTTGAGGGAGTATAAAAATGCGGGTACATCTGAAAAGTGTCTCCAAGCGCAACCCGGATATCCATAGGAATGTGTAATTGGTTGTTTCTTCAATTAGACTCTCAAATTTGGTAGAGTCAGGTGATATCCGGGGTCTTCAACAAAAAACTGAAAGGACCGATACTTTGTATGAGTCTCAATGATGCGATTAACGTGTTGAAGTTGAGCATGTGAGAAACAATCATTTGGAGAGGCACTGAGGACTCATTTCAAAATGATTTGTAGGCACTCATCACTAATGGTGATGAGTCCAAGGCACAGGGACCTATGGGTCTATCCTCTGGAATAGATTTGGTTGGCGTCGACAATGGGAGACCAACCACTATCAAGGCAATGATGTTTTCTTAATAGGAGCGCGAGGTGTACAACTTAAGTGTGGTAGTACTGATGGTAGGACTGACATACTGTGGGGATGGGGAATAACTGGGGTCATATAGTGGGTTGAATCAAACTTCCTCTGTTCAGAGCATGATGACATGGTTGACCTAGCAGCATAGGAAACTGATTTGTATTGTATACTGGAGTGACTCTAGGGGGACACGCTGATAGATGCTTTTGGGAGACTCTCAGGGTGACATACTGCAGAATACTCTGAACAAAGGCGACCATAATAGGGAAGCTTCCATATGAGTAGACATGATCTGTTGTGGCACTGGAAAGCACTGTTGGGTCCTTCTTCGTGGTTTTAATGAGCTCCAAGAAGGGATAAAAGTGTGCTCTAAAATGGTACTATCTTGTGGATTTATGTAAGCCCGAGACTGTTCATGCTCGTGGTTGCTTTCAGTTTTAGAGAGTCTGAAAGCAGTAAGTAGACTCCAATTGTGTTCTTCTTCGTGTGTTAGTCTCCAAGGCCCAAAAAAGCATAAAATGACGCAAATGGAGAACTCTTCTAGCCAATGTGACTAGAGTATTCCTTTTTCCTCATTAGTATACAAGGTCTGGAAAAGGGGTAAACTTATACCAGGTAGACGCCCTTTCAGATACTTTTAGCGAGCATGAAAGGAAGCAAGATTGCTTGATGATCTTTTCATTGTTTTAGGAGTCAGAAAAGAGCTTAACAGAAACTCCCTAAGTGCCTTTTTTGTAAAAGAATTGCTCATCCCGAAAAATGGATAAAATTATACCGAATAAGAAGGTATTGGAGAGAGCGAGAAATGATCTCGAGCATTGTCATGAGCATAGAAAACTGAATCCGGAGACATAAAGATCATAAAAAATGGGCAATGGACGATGTGGCATGTAGACAAAGGCGATGAGGGGAATTTTGGAGAAATTCCCAAAAGCTATGGGGGTGAGAGAGAGAAATGATCTTAAGCATCATCACGAGCGCGGAAAACTGAATCCGGCGATAGAAACTCGTCCAAAACGGACCACGGCCGATGTGGCATGCAAATAGAGGCGACGAGGGGCATGGGAAAAATGCCAAAAAATCTAGTGGTGAGAGCGAGAAATGATCTCAAGCATTGTCATGAGTGCGGAAAAGTGAATTCGGTGATATAAAACTTGTCAAAAACAGACCATGGTCGATGTGGCACACAAATCGAGGTGACGAGGGGCATGGAAAAAATGCCCGAAAAATCTAGTGGTGAGAGCAAGAAATAATCTCAAGCATCGTCACGAGCACAGGAAACTAAATTCGGCGATATAAAACTCGTAAAAAATGGACCATGGCCGATGTGGCACGCAAATCAAGGCAGCGAGGGGCATGGAAAAAATACCCAAAAAATATGGTGGTGAGTGTGAGAAATGATCTCAAGCATCGTCACGAGCGCAGAAAACTGAATCCGGCGATATAAAACTTGTAAAAAATGGACCATGGTCGATGTGGCATGCAAATCGAGGCAATGAGGGGCATGGAAAAAATGCCCAAAAAAGGGACCTGGTAGAATTGGGAAAAGGAGTGGACTATCGTGAAGTTCTCGCTGCACTGATTCCAACGGTACCAATGGTTTAAAAAATGGACATCGTATGATGCCGAAATGGTTGATTGAAAATTGTCAAATTCCTATAAATAGCAAGTGGGCCCAATGTGACAAGTGTCATTTTCACCGTTGAGTTTCACAGAGTAATTGAGGTGGTTAGAGCATTTTCTTGATTTGTGGGAGATTCGACCATTGGTTTTTTATTCTGCAAGTTTTAGGTAAGCCTATGTGCCTTAGCCTTTTAAATTATTTCCTTTCTATTTAGCGTCAGGGCCCCGAAGGCTGCGTAATTCCACATTGGCTTCCCAACGTGGAATATCGCGGGTTTCGGCTCATTTTTCAGGATGCACATCGCGGGTATTGGCTTGATAGCCGCGATGTGCATCGCGGCTATGGGGGCCAACAGTCGCGATGTTCATCGCGGCTTTCGAGGCTGACAGTCGCGATGTTCATCGCGGTTGTGGAGGCTGATAGCTGCGATGCCCATCGCAACTGTGGGGATGATACCCGTGATGTGCATCGTGGCTTTCAAGCTGAAAGTCGTGATGTCCATCGTGGCTAAGAGCCCAAAAGTCATGATGGGGTTTTTGAGAAAAAAATTTGTTTCTAAAAAAATTTCCTTTGGTTTTTTGGCAGGATGCTGAGGAGGCCACTAGTGTCGTGGCAGGAGAGAGAGATAGATGTGGGATTGATGGGTCGGATTCATGATGAACCGAGTGTGTGGGTAGCCTTGGCTGAGGGTGGGCTCCTAAATTTTGCTCAAGTTCCACTTAAGCGTTCAGTCAAAGATCTGCTGAACAAATTGGTGGATTTCTGGGTTTCGGTAGAGGGTGCATTCATGGTGCAGGGTGAGCGACTAGAGATCACCTTGACTGATGTTTATTGCCTTACTATCTTGCCCCGTTTGGGGAAGATCGGGGAGTTGCAGCCAAGGATTCCAGCTGGTTTGGACATCGAGGATCTACTAGAGAGATTCTGTGTTCCTGGGGCTCGTATGCAGAACAACGCACTGAGTATTTTGGACCTGCGGGAGCCGGAGATGCAGACGGTCGAGTCTTGTGTTCTGCGGGTGCTTGGTGCACAGGAACCACATAATTTGTTTTGGGGGCAAACAATGATGGTAGACCGTGTGTTGAGAGGGACCTACTTTGCTTGGGGTCAGATGTTTTTTTGGCCTATGTTCAGCGAGAGCTGGACAAGGTTAGTCGGGAGGGAGGAGAGTTTAGCTATGCCTCCTTCCTCTGTTGTTTCTTTTTTGAGTGGGTACCTACCTTGCGGCCATGTGTGCCAGTTCGGGAGGGGTTGCGGAGTGAGACATGGATGGTGCAGTGGGGGGAGATGATGCCCTGGGGTGGTGGTGGTATCCGACGGTTCTTTTCAGCGGATATGTATGATCAGTGGGAGCAGATGCCCCTACTTATTGATGATTATCCATATGCTATTATGGACTTCCGAGGAGATCCTGAGATGCCTCTGGCTCAGGGACAGGCCTAGTGTCTAGATGGTATGTCTTTGTTTTTGGTTCTCTATTATATCATGTTTAGATGCTTTTGTTTTGAGTATAGCCAGATATATTTATATGATATTGACTTGGTTCACTTGTGTGATTGTGCATATATTGGTCTGAGGCCACCAACTAACCATATAGGCCGTCGGGGACGGATGATGGTGGTGGCACCTCCACCTGTAGTGGCACCACCTCCTCGTGCTTGAGGAGTTGTGCGTCCTCGAGATAATGCCCTGGAGGGCATACGTGAGACTTTAGAGGGGCTTCTAGTGGGAGCACCAGAGGAGGGTTAGAGGGATTTAAACCAGCCTACTATTGAGCGTTGTTTCGATGCTCCCCGTTAGTGGCGGTCTATCCTACTCAGAGTAGATTTTGTGATGGCCGAGAGGAGGGCTCGGGATCAGTATGATCTGAAGGAGCCAGCGGAGGAGGAGCCAGAGGATCCCGGAGATCATGATGATTAGGTGATATTATATGTGACCCCAAATGTTGATGAGCATATGGGGATGATTTTGTTGATACACTTTTCGTACAGCTAGTATATTTTGGGTGCTGAGGGAACTCCTGACATTACAACTTTTATGATGATATATATATATATATATATATATATATATATATATATATATATATATGTTTTGGTATATAGTCATGTATGCACGTGGATGCACATCTTGTCTTGATTACATTTTGCTGCACGTGGATGCAATTGTAGTTTGTTTGTTTGCCCATGGAGGCATGTTTGATTTTTTTTACGCCTGCGGAGGCATATCTTATGCACGTGGATGAAATGTTTTACTTCTTTGTACACTCGTGGAGGCATATCTTATGCACATGGATGCAATGTTTTACTTCTTTGTACGCCCGTGGAGTCATATGTTATGCACGTGGATGCAATGTTTAGATTTTTTGTATGCCCGTGGAGGCATATTTTATGCACGTGGATGCAATGTTTTGATAATTTTATAATGCCTATGTGATTCATGTCGTGATGTCCTACATGTTTTGGTTGGCGTGCCAATCTAGAATGTTGTTAGCCATTTGGTCTACTACAGTGTTATGATTTCTTGGGACATGAGTAAAAAAGATGGATTCAAAATGTTGAATCATTTGTTTTGTGCGCAGGAATTTTCTAAATAGACAGGGATCGTGTACCTGGTAACAGTTGTTGAGCAGGGAAACAAGGAGCTGGGAGTCTAGGAAAACATGAAGGTGACTTATGCCCATTTGGAGAGCGATGGCGAGGAGACCGGTCATGGCATCGTACTCAGCTTGGTTTTTTGTGGAAACACCTATACACACTCCGTCGAGGTGGATCAACTCATGTGAAGGGGAATAAATTACCCAAGATGCTGACGTGAGATTTGGAGACCAACGGCTTGCGCCATCGTCAAAACTGACGTGGTAGAGTGGTGCAGGATCCATCTGTGTTCATGCAGGAAAGAATTGAAATGTAAGGTTTCGAAAATTTAAAAAAAATCAAAAAACTGTACAATATGGACTATGGTGTCCATGGGTTTTTTATGGGTAGAATATTTTTATGTACAACCCGTTACGAGGGTTGCACATTGGATTTCCTTCTGAATCAGTCAAAATGTATGCTCCATTTTCAAGGCAAGTCTGTATGATATATGGGCATTGCCATGTAGATTGGAACTTTCCTTTGCCTGTTTTTTCATGGGCTTGATCATAAACAAGGACCAGGTCTCCTTCACTAAATGCTCGTGGGTGAACATGTTTATCGTAATGGAGTTTAGATCCATTCTTCGTGGCTTCAATTGTTTGGAGAGCTGCGTGGCGATCTTCATTGGCCTGCTCTAAAAGAAGTAGACGTTCTTCAATTAGTGACATATCAGGGAGAAGTTCTATGGAAATTTGTAATGTTGGTATCTGGAATTCAATGGGGAGGACAGATTCCACGCCATGAACTAAATGGAATGGGGTAAAGCCGGTGGCAGTTTTGGTCGACATGCGATAATCCCATAATGCGAGAAAAATCATGTGATGCCAATTGGATTTATGTTTGTCGATGGTGCATTAGAGGATGGTCTTCAAAATTTTGTTAACAACTTCGACTTGGCCATTCCCTTGGGGGTAGTAGGCGGAGGAGAAATGATGTTCAAACTTAAGGAGTATGGACAATTCTCTCCAAATGGAGTTTTCGAAGTGAGAGCCGTGGTCTGAGACAAGCTGCTTTGGTACTCCGAACTGAGCAATAACATGGTTGAAGAAAAAACAGGCTGCAGTGTCGGCTTTGCAATTGTAAGTAGGCATGGATTCCTCCCATTTGGTAAAGTAATCAACAGTCACAATAATGTGTTTGTGGCTTCCGGCTGATGTGGGATTGCAATCCATGAAGTTGATGGCCCATTTGCAAAATGGTCCAGCGGTGACGACTAGATGAAGGGGGGTGGGGGGGGTTCTTTCCTTTGGGGCAAAGAGCTGGCAGTTTTGGCAGTGTTTGACTACTGTGATACAATCAGTGGATAATGATGGCCAAAAATAACCTATGCGAATTACCTTTTGGGCAGTGGCCATTCTGGAGAAATGGCCGCCGCAGGCACTGCTATGACAGTCGTTAAGGACTTGTTCTGCTTCGTCTCAGGAAAGGCATCATCTTAGGATTGTGTTGATGCCATGTCGATAGAGGACATCACCCAAGAGAAGATAATGGGGGGCATAGTGACGGATGCGATGATGTCCGTCACGGTCGATGTTGGTTCGAAATTTCTGTGTGCGTAGGTATACCAAAATGTCGCCATACCAAGGGTCATTAGACGAGTTGATGAACAAATATTCGTCGATTATATCAGTATGGATAGTTGGTGATGATGACGATGATGGTAGGTCCGTAATGAGTTGAGCAAGTGCTAATGCTTTGGTGCTCTTCGGGGTTTTAAAAGTTAGGTCATATTCTTGTAAGATAATCACCCATTTGGAAACATGGCCTTATAGAAGGCGACGATTCAAGAGACTGTGGTATGGCTGAGGAGAATGTAATGTCGCAGCTTTTGTACTGAAAAGACGACGGCGAGGGCCATTTTCTCTTCATGTGGGTAGCGTAGTGGTGGGCCTGACAGGGTCTGGCTCACATAGTAAATGACATGTTCTTGACGAGCGGAGTTTTCTTGGACGAGTACTCCAGAAACAGTGTAAATTGATGCTGAAATGTACAGGGTAAAGTCTTTCGTGAAATCTGGAGGGGAAATCAAGGGGGCACTTGTAAGCACTTTTTTGTGAAAGCCCCTTCTGCTTGGTCATCCCAATAAAAACGTGTATGAAGGTGAAGTAAACGGAGGAAACCATGTACTGTGGTGGCATAATATGGGACAAAGCGACGAAGGATGTTGGACTTCCCTTGGAGGCGTTGTAGTTGTCTTAATGTACGAGGTGATGGTAGGTCTACTATGGCTTGGAATTTTAGGGGGTCGACAGTGATCCCTTTTTCTAAAATGACAAATCCCAGCAGGCGACCTGCTGGAACTCAAAAGACGCACTTGAGTGGTTTCAAGCAGATGTTGTATTTTCGACAACGCAAGAAAACTTGTCGAAGATCGTCTAAGTGGTCGGATCATTTCTTAGATCGAGCTATGAGGTCATCTAGATAAACTAATATGATTTTATGCAAATTGTGGAAACAATAAGTCATGGCTCATTGGAAAGTGGCTCCAGCGTTCTTGAGACCGAAAGGCATGATGCGATAGACAAAGGTGCCCCATGGGGTAGTAAACGCGGTCTTGTATTGATCTTCTTTACGGATTTTGATTTGGTTGTATCTGGAGAAAACGTCCATAAAAAAAAGTACCTCATGCCCTGCACACTCATCGATTAGTTGGTCAATAAATGGTGTGGGGAAGTTGTCTTTGGGACAAGCTAGGTTGAGGTCATGGAAGTCAGTACATACGTGGATGGTGCCGACTTTCTTGTTGACTGGTACTGGGTTTGAAACCCATGTGGTGTATGCAATAGGGTATATGAAACCTGCTGCTCGAAGCTTCTCAATTTTTGCTTTAACAACGGGAAGCTTGGATGGGTGAATGGGATGTTGTTTCTGGAAGACCGGTGATATGTTGGGCCAAGTGTCTATGTGATGTTCTACGATGGTAGGATCAAGACCAAGCATCTCGGTATAAGACCAGGAAAACACATCTCGAAATTCTTGGAAGAGTTTCTTATAAGCTTGGGTTTCTTTTTCAGTGCATGATGCGCCCAAAGAGATAAGCTCAGCTTTTTCGGGGGTGGTGGAGATGTCAATTTTTATAATGGGTGAAATGTTAGCCATGTTACCTTCTTCGAAGGCTTCTGGGGCTGGTATTGGATCTTTCAACCAATCGACCTTAGTTGGTAAGAAGTCCTTGGATTCAACAGATAGTTGGTTTTCCGCAGTGGATGTAGATGCCTCAGGGAGGAAGTATGATTGATGGTGCATATCATCCCAAGGGTAGTCTGGTGTAGTGAGTGTTTCTAGGATTTCTTCATCAATACGGAAGTAGTGTGACATTAAATTAATTGGCTCGGGTTTATAAGTGGTTGAAATCATGTAATGGTATTGATTTCTTCTGAATGGGACGATTTTGGGGCGGAGAATTTCCTCAATAAGTGGTGGGGATATCTCTAGGTTGGCATTATTCAACTCATATAGTGTTGCTCTGTAATCTGGGAGGTTGGCGCAGTGATGTGAATAATGGTCATAGATGCTGCATATTGCACAAGGGTTGTTTGTACGCAATGTTTTATCACAAGGATGAGGGGGGGGTTCTAGTTTAACGACTGGAACGTTGGTTTCGTCATCCAACATATTCATGTGTTCTTGAAGTGCCGATAGTTGTGGACATAGATGGGTAGCGTGGCCTATATCATCGCACAAGGAGCACTTAGGGAGCACATGAGTTGGGGGATTCTTAGCTAATTTGGGAGTCATTGGGGGGGTGCGATTTGTGGGTGCAGTGTTGTAGGTTTGTGGACCTCTGCCTCCAGTGTTGCGGGATTGAGGGGGGACATAACTATATGTCGATGTAGTGCACCCTGTTGAAGGTTGTCGGTTTTGGGTGTTCGAAACACCTGGCGGTGGACGATTTTGGGGGTTGGGTATGCCAGGTGGTCGATGGTTCGACATATTCATAGGTTGTACCGGTTGTAGGACAACAGTTGGAGTCGATGGGGGAGTTGGGGTATGTAAGTACCATACAGGTAATCCTAACGTTAAACCTGGAAGGTTGAGTGTAGCCATTACTGGCGTGCTGACAACTCCTAAAAAAGGAAACAAGAATGGGATTGTGTGAATTGGTGTTGTTCTGATATGACTAGGCACGATGGGTTCTTGTGGCGGTGGTTGAGGTTGTTGAGGATGTTTTTGTTCGTTGTGCGATAGGGTGCACAAATTGGATACTTCAGTTACCTTAAGAGGGGGTGGGATTGACAGGAAAGAGCTAGTCATGGGAGTATCCGAATATATCCCGGGTCTGATTGATGAGACAAATGATGTTGGTGCACTAAGAACGGGTTGCTTGATCATGGGAAGAACATTTTTTGGCGCTGCGGGGGCATTGGGATCATAGTATGTAATCTGGTCGATTTTGACTACGTGTCCTTCATGGGGGAACATCATGAGGCGGAAAATTGAAGAAGCGACAGCTTTCATTTTATACATGTAGCTTCATCCCAGAACGAGATTGTTGTCAAGTTGGGCTTTAATGACCTCTATATCTATGAGAACTAATTTTCCCCCAAGTCGTATGGGTACGTTCACTAACAAACCTTGAGGTTGAGCTGCACAGCCGTCGTAATCTCGTAATGTGGTAGTTGATAGTTGTAGCGTTGGTGATCCAAGTTTCTGCCATACGAAAGTTGACATAACGCAGGTAGAGGCCCCTTCATCGATTATGCATCGATGAACGACGAGGTTGTGAATGGAGACGAAAACTTGAAAAGCTAGAGATGAAGGTAGGCGAGGTTCAGCTTGTTCTAATTCAAAAGCCATCATGTTAGAGTCGCTAGGATCTATAGCACCAATGGCAGATAAGAATAATTTTCTCTGTGCAGGACAATTTTTTAGGATTTCGAGAGCAGACATAGCAGTGGGGGACTAAGCTAATACCTCTACAATGTTATAGTTGGAAGTTGCATGAGTGTTTGGGTTATTGTTAATTTGTCTCAAAGGGAAATGAGGTTCTTTTGGACCCCCGTCCATGGGCATATTGGGTATGAGAAGTGGTTGATTGGTTGGGAGAGTACTCGATGATGGGTTGGTAGGTGTGGCCTCAGGGGCAGAGCCATATTGATTTCGATGGGTTTGAAGATTGACATCATTAGCAAATGGTGAGTGTTGGACTCTGCATGCTAGTAATCGGCTGCTGCATAGGTAATTTGCTGCTGTGTTGCAGTGGATCCTTGAGGGGGATCATTTGGATGAGTGTTTACTGTGCCTTGGTTTGGTAAGGGATCTTGCAATATCATGGGTTGTGGCTAAGGAGGAGGTGCTGGCTGTGTAGCATGTCCTTATCATTGGGCGTCGTCGGTCCAAAGTTGACGCGCTCAATCTAAATGGGGACAATTATGTGTGTAATGGCTGTAGACACCACATATGGAACATGGATGGTTTGTTCTCAAGTTATTACTTTTGGCCTGTTTCGGTGGACAGTCAGGGTTTTGGTTAGGGGGAGCATCATTATTATTATTTGGGGGATTAGGTGGTGGTCCACCTTGGTTGTGTTGCTGGTTGTTTCCGCAGTTACGTCCTCTTCCGCGGTTTTATTTAACTCCTTTGTTATGCTGGTTGTTCTGGTTTGGAGGTTGGTTTTTCTATGCGAACACATGCCCTTGGGCAGTAGGTGGGTTTTGAGGTCGCGGGGGCTCTGGAGCAGGTTGCGGTGGGTAGTAAGCAGGAGGGTTATGAGGTGGACCTGTTGCTTGTTGTGGTTGTGGGTAACCTTGAGCTGCTGGAAGTGTTGGAGCAAGAGGTGTTGCCATTTGAGGATAATAAACCACTTGGGCTTGTGGCTGAACCAGAGTCTGGTGGGCCTGCTGGTTATAGTATGAAGGTGGTGCATAATCTAATGGTGCTTGCCCATAACACTATGGTGGACATGAGGGTCCATGAGTTTGGTGGGTGTGCGTTACTGGAGCATACGAATTTGTAGCTCCAGAATGAGATGAAGCCCTAGAAAGGTCTGGGGCATTGTTTGTACTCATCATGGTAAAAGGTTTGTTTTGCACCATAACCTGGCCGATAATACTGTCAGTGGCATGGGATGCCCCTGGCGCATCATGGCGGGATGGATCGTCATGTGGGGCATCTAGTAAAATGGTGTATAGATATCCAAACATGACATATATGAGGTCAAGCTGCTGGGCTTTTAAGATGGCTTCTTCTTCCGACTGGGGTCGTTCAGAATCTACATCTTTGGCTATGAGGGGGAGGAGTGATTTGAGGAACCAATCCAAAAAGATACGATCGTTAAGCTTTATCTTGCAGAGGCTATGGTGCTTACACCACTCATGGATATGATTAGTGATGTGTGTGGCGGTGTTCTGTCTACAAGACAAAAGTATTTCCACTCCTGCATCATAGCGTACAAGTAGTTGAAAGAACTGAAGGAACGTTGAGGCGAGGGATATAAAGTGGGGTGGGTCCCATGTGGCTGCTCAATGTACCACTTGGATGCAGAGCCAGTGAAATTTATTTGTAAAATTCTCAATCTAATAGAATCATCTACTATGGAATTTGAGGAACACCATAGGTGAAACAACATGATATGGTTTTGGGGATCTTCTCCAACTTTTCCTTCAAATTTTGGGATATCTGAGGGAAGCTTTGTGGGCATGAGGGGGCACGTAGAGTCATGTCTAATAGGGTTGTTGGTTAACCTTTCCAGGTCTAGTAAGTTTAGACTAGCCATGTATGGAAGACTGGCAGATGGGTGTGGCATGGTCACTGGGGCATAATTTCCAATGGTAGCATTATGGATTGGTCCAGTGCCCCCTAAGGGTGTGCTAGGTTTGAAAGGGATGTGTCCTCTAGCCAATGTGGTGTGGGAGGGGCCTACACTCCCAAGTGCAACATGGGTTGCAGATGAGTTAGGAATGGTTCCAGTAATCACTGGGATCTGGGTAGTGGTGATGAGAGAAGGGGTGACCCTCATGTTGGCCATACCTAATATAGGTGTTGGTCCTGTGTTGGGCATGCCTAAAGCGGGTGTGGCTCCCATATTAGGAATGCCTAAGGGGTTTGTGGCTACCGTGGTTGTCATGGTAAGAGCGGGGGTTTTTGATATAGCCCCAACAACACTGGTGAAAAGGGGGTCATATTGTGATCCATCCATGGGGTTGGTTAGTGATGTCTCGGTAGGGTGTTCGGATTCAACCTCAGAATCAGATGTGAAATGAGGTGCATCAGAATCGGATGACTGGGTTCTATGCCAATGACGTGTGGAGTCAAGGGATAATGCTCTACGTCTATGATGTGTAAAGTCAAGTGTACCGAATTGAGGGGGTTCACCCTGAAAATGTTGGGATCGTCTTAAGTTGTCAATGGTGAGAGATGTCTAGAAATGCCAATGGATGGTGGTGAGATAAAAAAACTCAAGACCCTAGTGCAACAATGTGTGCAGGAGGGGAGTGTGAAAAAACAATGGCTCTCAGGCCAACAATCAACCTCAAAACACTTACTATAACAACTGTGCTATATTAAGTGGAGTAATCAAGAAAAGCAGTCAAAATACCAAAAATCAAGCGGCTCTTAGAAAAAAATGGTGCTCACTAGACTAAGGGGGGTAGCAGAGCATGAAAACGCCTAACTAAAAGTGGTATTATGACTCAATGAAACATATCCTGTACAAGGTGATGAAATCCAAGTCAGACAATATGAGTAGTGGAATCAAAGGCTAGATATCCCCCTACCGGGAGGGATACCGGGTAGACAATCCTAAAAGTTTGGCCACTAAGATACCCCGTTCATGACACGTTCGGTTGGGTGAATCCGTAGTTTGGTTCTATCGCCGTTCTACTCCCATACGGGTGGTACACCGAGAACTGCGAAAGGTATCCTTCAGTTACTGAATGGATAGCGGTATTCCACTCACGATTCCGAAACCAATCTGGCTACTTCAACCCTCCTAAGGGAGAGGCCTTCCCAATAAATTGGTGTATAACCATGTCAACAAATAATAAGGGATTTTTGGTACCTTAAATGTCAACCACTATGTCTCAGATGTAAATAATTGAGGGGTGTTATTGGAACACCTATCCCCCCAATCCTACCTAGCTACAAGATTCTTTAAGTGCTCCCCAAGTGGGGTTAAAGTGTGTGTTGAGTTTAGGAAAATTTTAAGGCTCAGTTAATTAAAAATGTATCAGATTGGGTGCAACTGTGATTATTTAACTGGAAAATAATTTGCCTCGCTTGGGCGATTGAATACAAATAAAAAACAAGACGATTTCAATTTGCAAAAAATAAAAGGCTTTTTCTCAAATGTAAATGCTTTAACAAAAAATAATTCAAAAACTATGGACTTTTGAAATAATTTTTAAAGAAAAGCAAATATCGTAAAATTTGCAAGAAATAAATGGATTTCTAAGTGCTTGCTTGGGAAAAACTATTGAGCAAATCGGAAAGATGGTTCGAAATTTGCAAAGAAGTGAAATCTATGATCTAAAACAAAGTGCTAAAAAACCTTTCTTTCACTTGTTGAAAATTTTTAAAAAGATTTTAATACAGCATATGTAATAGAAAATGATTTACTATTGCTACAATAATTAAGACAGAATGCTGGAAAAAATTGCAGAAAAAGTAACGCTAGACGAAAATTGGCTAAATGGGAAAAAAACGCAGCAACAATTTTTTTTTTTTCAAATTCGGTCGGGTGAAAAACAGTGGCATCGTGGGTTTATGGGTAAAAGCCGCAGTGTGCATCGCGGGTTTAAGGCACACAGCCACGATGTGCAACGTGGGAAAAATCCGCGAAGCCGCAATGTGCAGTGTGGAAAAAAGCCACAAAGCCACGACGCGCAGCACGGAAAAAGGCCGTGACGTCGCAATGCGCAGCACGGAAAAAGGCTGCGAGGTCGCAATACACATCACGAAAAAATGTCGCGATGAGCCGCGCGGCTGTTGGGCAAAAAAGCGTGATGCGAAAACGAAAAAATGGTCACCGGAAATGAAACCAAAAAGTGAAATTTTGGGCTGTTAAAGGCTACAAAAGGGGCCAAAAGCTAACGCAGCAATGAATATGCTTTCTAATATGGTAGATCTGCAAATTGGAATGGTTAAAAGTAGTAAAAATCGAAGATCTAAAGCTAAAGTTTAAGATTCAAAAATTCGAATACCAACGGAGTCACCAAAAACTGTTGCTTGGTTTTTCAACCAAGCATGTGCAAGGATGCACCTATTAACTTGTAATAGCAGTTTCAATATAAAACAAAAACAACTATGAATAAACTAATATAATATGATCTAGTATTAACATATGTAAGAGAAATAAAGAACTAGATTGATAACAATAAGCAAATAAGACAAGAGATTCAAAAGAATTTGTTTTTATATTACCTCAAATGGTGAGGATGATGGGTGTTGAGCAACTCCAAGGTTGAGAAGCTCCAACATCCAATGGTCTCTTCTTATCCAAAGCTTCAATGGGATTCTTCAAACTCGAAATGGGAGGCAATGGCTCTCAAAGGGAATTTGGCAGCATAAAGATAGGATAAAATGTGGATGAAAAGTGAGGAGCCCCTATCACCTTTTTATAGTTTTTGGTGATGGGGAATACCATTATGGTTTTAAGGAAACCCATGGTATTAACCAACATGGTTTAGGTCTCTTTTTCCCTCTTTTTCCTTTTTTGAATATTTTTTATATTTTTATTCCCTTTTAATATTTTTTGGGAATTTTGGACCCTTTTTTAGGGTTTTTTGAGGAAAAATACATATTTTGAGGGGAAAAAAGGTGTATTGTGGTCTTTTTGGTGACCTTTTGATGGTTTTAGAGGCTCAAATGGTGGAAAAGTGGACAAATGGGTCATGTGAATAAGGGAATGAGCTAGTGAGCACTTTTTGGGTGTTAACACATGGCAAGATCCAATGTATATATCATCACAATCTAAGGAAAAAGAGAAGAAAGATGAGGAGGAATTAAGTGCCACAAAGAATGTTCTCACTAGTTATTATCTCTTGCTCCAAGAAAGAGATGTCATTGATAATGAGATGAAAAGTTACGTTGAAAGTGACTCCAATTTTTGCTTTGAAGCAAATATTTCCCCATATACACATAGAGATAATATGCTAAAAGAATATGACATATCTAGAAAAATAACAAGTCTTTAAGGGTAAAATGATATATGCAAGAATGATTTTGTTCCACCTGAAGCAACAACTCTATCCTCATGGAATACAAATGTCCAACATGAAACTGTACCAAAAAATGGCTAGGAAGCTACTATTGATGCATAAGTCCTGGAATGTAAGGTAACAAATTTGAATATGGGGAATAAGGAATAAAATCCTAATTTTTTTTATATGAATTTATTTCCTATTGACTCAGAAACATTGCATCCATACACTAGCCCCGTGTCATTGGATATGGGCTTTATTAATACTATTGGAAACAATGCAAATACAACAAAAAAACAATTTTGGGAGTTGGATGATAGTGCAGTAATTATTGAAAGTACACGGCCTTGTCATAGTGGTTGGCTTGAGGAAGAGGATTGTTATAACCTTCTTGAGGAGTGTACATATCATAATGTATTTTTCAATGGAATTAAAAATAGTGGAAGAATAAGCAAACAATTGACAATTGACAATTGGAGAGAATCAGAAGGGTCAAGAAATTACAAACGATAAAAGTGAGGAAACACATCTCCTTGCATCTTGGGGTAGAGGTAAGCGCCACAAGAATATAAATGAAATGATGGTTAGTGAAAGGCTAGTACGGGACAATAGCGAGAAAGGTCGTGACACAAAAACTTTAGAGAATTTCTCACAACCTACTAGTGATTATGATGGAATCGATATCTTAAGATCAAGTTTGATAACTTTACCTCCAAAGCCTCTTAATCCAAAAGAACCTCTTGGTTGCTATAGATACAAATGTGGAATTCAACATCAAACTTTGTAGAATGTGGAAGAGATTGGAAATGATGTATATGATGAAAAACTACCTATTAAAAACCTCAAAAGAAAAGAGGTGCAGGAACCTAAGGTTTACATTGGAGCGGTGGCTGACAAAAACAGGGAATTCATAAATGTTGATATTGGTGTAGTAAAATGAAATTGCTTGACAACTTCATCTGTTAAACCTATCAAAAGAAAGGATCCAATTAATGCTTTTAAAGAAATGAGTGGTCCTCAAGAGAAACCCATAAATAAGTGGACATTGATGTTTTTGAACTTGCACACAAACAATTTGACTATGATATAAGCCCACTAGAAGTCATGCCTCAACCGGTGGTTATTTCATTGCATGATGAAAATGACCATGCTTCTCAAAAAAAGGAATGTAGTTGTGGAAGTAAGGATTTTAGCAATCAACATAGTGATCATGTTCATCTATAGAAAGGCATACATCCAACTGTTGATCTAGTAAGTAGGATTGGTTTCATTCAAAGAGAGAGTTGTTAAAGGAGAAAATAAGATAAAAAGTGTTATACAACCATGTGTAAACATCATATCAATGAATTGGGCATATAGGAAGAAAAATACTATTGTACATGTAGGATTAATTTTAAGAAGAATATATCAACAACACAAGAGTAGTGCAATGGTCATTCTCTTTTAGACAAGTACAATTGTTCTTCATATGGTTCAAATTATTCTAACTCTCCTTCCCATTTGAAAGTTGATCCTCAAAGGTATTGCTTTCATTCAACTTCTAAATATTGTGAATATCCAATCCATGGTCCTTCGAATGAGCTAGGCACAATGGAGGACAAATCGTATTGTACATGTTCGTTTGAGGGTCAGAAGAATATATCAGTGTCACAACATCAGTGCAATAGTCATTCTCTTTAAGAAAATTGGACCTATTGTTATTTGGGAGTTCCTTCCCATGGTAAAGGTGAACTTAAAATATTTTATTTCATTCAACTTCTAAAGAATGTGAAATACCAAGCCATGGCCATTTAAATAAAGATCTAAAAGTTTAGGAGAGAGATTTTTCTTTATTGGAAGTTCTCCTTATAGATAATCCAAAAAAACATGCATCCCCTTCTAATGAGATAAAGGTCATGTCCACTATGGCTTGTGGTAATGGTCAAGTTTATATTTTCCTATGTCTAAAATTTGAAAATTTTACGAGAGAATTTATAAGGTTTGAAGATCATACAAGTTTGATGAAGGTGTATGCTATTTTGCAAGATGATGGCTTTTTCATTGTGTCTTCAAATGGAAGGTACCTAATTTTGAATAGTAAATATTATGATGGCCTCTGCTTGTATTTAAATACGAATAAATAAGAAGTTGTTTGTTTTAATACTTCCAAAACAAATTGGAGTTGGTCTTGAGCTCAAAAATGATAATTTAAATTGGTGTGATACTTAAAAAATTATTTTATTTTTTGAAAAAAAAAATTCTGAAGGAATAAGTTGGTGAAATCCCTCTAACTACTTCCCTATGATTCATGAATGGTAAATAGGGTAAACTATCGATCCTGATTACAGAGCTTAACCCCAAGGGTATCAATATAGTTGAACCCGTGTTCTCCCCAAATTCGAGGGGAGAGATCTGGTGTCTGGTTCATGACTGCTTGAGCTAACCCTTGATGCTTTTTTTGAAACTTCCCAGTATATACTTTTAATTTTTCTATGTATATAGATTTTTCTTTACTTTAGTTATGTTTTCTAATGCACTGTTTAAAATTTAATTTATCGAGATTTTGTGCCTTGGTTTTAAATCATCCCAAACTTGATTGAACTTTGGTTGTCCCAAATATTGTATATATCATATTTTGGTACATGATAATGTGCTTTCGATTGGAAACAAATTATATTTATATTGTAAGGGAGTCACAGTGCTTCCCTTCATAAGAAAGTTGCAATTTCCAACTGGCACAAGAAATGGATGCATAAATATTTTGGTTGTGTTTTGTAGGTCTTGGGTTGTGATTGATACTAAGGATGGGTTATGTGAAGGCATCTTTGGAGGGTTTATTGTAAATTCATAAGTAATTCAAATATTTTTTTGTTGTTTAAAGTTGGGTTTTGTTTGAATTGATTTATAAATGAACCACTGCAAACTTTTCAAAGTTTGTTTATGTAGTCAGTGCAAGTCTATAATTTTGAATTGAAGGTATCTATTCGCAACATTTAATTGTTTAAATAGAATAGGGTACAAGGAAGGTAGCTTCAAAATTATGGAATACATAATTGAAATACTTTGCAGGATTATAACTATCAAGCTTATGTTTAGTATCCTTGGAAATTTGAAAAAATTTAACACTTGCCTTGAAAATTGCATTGTATGTTTTTTGTTTTGATATCATTTACCTCTTACTTGTGCCTTTAGCGCATTCTTCTTGCACTATATGAGATCACTTGTATTTTATAGAATCTCTATAGAAACCTTTATCTTGGTTTTGAAATACAATGTTCAAATCAACTAGGACAAGGGATTCATTCCACACATAGCTTTGAACAAGGTTATACATGTTATTACATAATTTAGTTGTAAGCAAAAGTGCTATAGGGAGTCCTCCCACCAAATATGGCTTGTTGATTAAATGTTGTCCATAGATCCAAAAATTTCATGTAACTGTAAAAAGCTTGGTGAATATTTGTAGTTCTCAAAACATCAACTATAAATGTGTGAGGATATTTTTGTAAAGATTTTAAATTTTTTAAAGAATTTTATATATATTATAGAAAAAATAGGTGATTTGACAAAAAAATAAGTTTATCCTATAGAAAATTATGAATGCTTCAATTTGTTAGACATTGGTCTTATTGTGTTGCAAAACATATGTAAGGATTATTGATCTCCAATTTCCTTTGTATTGTCTTAATAATCAAGTATGAGAGAAATAATAAGCTTAATTGTGTCTGTAAACAGTGCATGGCTTGTGAGATCACTAACAAGAGCGATGGGGTGTCTTTGTTTAATGCAAAAGAGGTGTACAATATAATTTTGGTGAGGTTAATATGGGAACAATTATGAATGCTTGAAGTTGTCATACATTGTCCTTAATTTGTTGCAAAAATTCCATATAGGTAGCTGACAATCCAGGGTCCATAAAGAATGTTCTCAATGGTTATGATTTCTTTCTCCAAGAAGTAGCCGTCAATGATAATGAGCCGAAAAGTTATGTTGAAAGCGACTCCAATGTGGGATTTGAAGCAAATATTTCCTCATATTCACATAGAGATAATATGCTAAAAAAGATGGCATCACTAGTACAAAATGATAGATAAGTGACTAGGCGACTAAAAGATTTAGTCACCATAGTTTTTTCAAGGGATAAATGACCAAAATTGAGCAATTTTAAGTGAGTCAAATAAAAATAACTAAGAAAAATGACGATTTAGTCACAGGATAAAATATATGACAAGATAACAAGTGAAATAAATATGACTAAAGTAAATGACTAATTTAATCATAGGAATACAACTATAACTATCTAACAACGATTAAGAATATGAATTAGTCATTTTTGTTAGTCATTTTTAGTTGTGTAACCCTAGCAATGGAAACTTACAATTTTAACAATGAATTTGTACAATTTACTAAATTTTAACATTGCAGATGTTAATGGGGTCTTTGAATCCATCTACAGTTTTAAAATGTACTAAATTGTAACTTCGTATATGGATTTCGAGACCCGGGTGACGTTAATGGTGTCACTTGGCAATGGAAAATTGCAATTTTGACAATGATTTGTTACGATTTACTAAATTTTAACAATGTAGATGGATTCAGGGTTCTCTAGATCTGCTTGAACCATGCTAGTGTTGATTCTCAACATAGATGTGATTCCAAAGTGTCAGAAAATAGCGAATACAATGCACCTATCAAATTTTGTCATACATTCATTATGAAATCACCATTCTTTCAATTTTGAAGTGCTTTTCGTGTGCATATCTAATTTCATCATTTTCATAGCTTCCATTGGACACCTTCGACAAACTTATGGCCAGTTTGCATCTCATGTGTGGTCGTGTTGTGGTTAGGTCAAGTTTGGAATTTGGTCATTTCTTGTCAATCATATTGCCATGTCATGAATTCAGTGTCATAATTTTATTCAAATTGCCACACTAGTCATGTCTATTTTTCATTTGATGAAAATCGTCACAATTTGATCCTCTCGGCACTTAGTTGAAATTTTGGCATTTCGTGTCATGGAAATTAAATTTTGTCATTTTTGCGTCCTCCCTTAATTCACACGATGCATCCGTATGTCAATCTTCTCTTATATCTATGCTTGGAAAGTTGAAAAATATCCCACCCCTAAGTCTTATAGCAAAAAAAGCCAATATCCCGTATTTTAAAAAAATATGAGAGCTTACCCCTTTTAATTGTTTTCCCTATCCTATCTTTTAAACCATTTTCTCTCTAAATTCTTCACCCCTTCCCATTTTCATTTACATAAAAAAATAAGTAAACACTTTAAATCCCAAACCCCTTCATCTTACTCTTCTAAAAGCTTCCTCCCTCAAGCTCCTTTTGTCTTATCCTAGGTTCCCTATTCCCCTTTTTAAATGAAAAAATGGCATTTCTCTAATCCCTAATCCCCTTTACAATGTACAAAATGTTTTTAATCCCGTTTATAATATATATAGTAAAAACATATAATATACCATTCCCCTTTATAATGTAATGTTAACAAAACAATTTCAAACATGATAATTGGGTGGAATAAAGTAAATGGAAAAACATTTGGCCTTTGAAACTTTAAGTGAAAAACATTTACAAGTAAGGCTTTTTATCCCTTTGCATCCTTCATAGATTTATGCCTCAAAAGTGTAAATTTTTCCATCTTTTTAGACTTTTAGTAATCATTTTTTTATGTCATTGTTTAGAAAGGCACTAAATTGATGTATGAGTTCCTTGTTTATAGGAAAAGGGACTCCCTCCCAATTATATCAAGCTTAATTTACTTAAGTGTACATATTTTACCTCACCCATAATCTTCAGGAAAACACATGTTGTTAATAGTTAGACCCATGTGATGTAGAATACAAACATGGTAACCTCTTAAGGAACCTATGGTATACTCTTCAGTAAGAGATCAAGTATAGTTCAAGATTTTTGACTTGTTTTTACTCCATAAATAGAAATTCCAAAATGGATTTTCACTGCCATAGTTTAGTTGTTTTATAATATGTATTGTTGTAGTGGGAAGATGTTCAGTATAAAAGGACATCATCTTGGAAACAAATACTTTATTTACCACTTTTATTTATTCACTAAGAAAAAAGAGACAATTTTCGTTGACCCAGTGGACCTTTTTTACCGAGTTGTTTCACCATCATAGGGAGTTTACCTCATTGATTCAATTGAAGTTCGAGCCACAACAACTACCATGTACCCAGTAATTGATTCATGTACCAGTGAATACATTTAAGATAGGTCTATACCAGTAAATATAGGAATGATAGAAAGAATACTAATAAGTCATAGTGCGCACTTTAATAGAAAGGAAAGTAATACTGGCCTTTTCCAAGTGTCGCACGAATAAGGCAGGGAGTAGAGGTTTTATTTTAGGGTTTAGTGTGTATCCGGGGTTTAAGGTTTTTGAATTGTGGAAAAATGAGCAGAATTTTGGGGATTCCTTTGAGGTTTCTTCACGAGGCAGTTGGGCATGTGGTGATAATTGAGTTGAAGAGTGGTGAGTTGTAGAGAGGAAAAATGATTGAATGCCAAGATAACTGGAATTTCCAACTCGAGGGCATCACCTACACTACCAAGGTACGCATAATGAATACATACTCCCATTTTTATTTGTAGTTTAGGGTTTATATGGGTAGATGTTTAGGATGTATGACACATTTTATTCTTATTTCTATTTCATGATTCAATTATAATTGCAATTGTATAACGATCCAAATCCATGCAATTGTTTATAGAATCTAATAATTTAATAATATTCTTCATTATTTATAATCTATTTTTTATTACACCAATGGATACAATACTCTCAAAAACCATGGTTCCACCTCCTCTCTTCCACCAAGTGTACAATCTCAACACCTTATGTATTGGATTCCAACAATTCCAACCCAAGTTTAAGAAAAATATGGTCAGAAAACTAACAGATAAAAACCTCAAATCACTTATTTTTAAAAAACATACCGCTATAGGTCTACAAACAACATTTTTGTAAGTTTTTATTACTTAATATCAATCTCGAAGTGTGTATACATGTAAACAGTGCAATGCAAAGATTCCTTAATACTAGAAGTTTCCCTAGTTTCTATCCCTCTCTATGTCACACATGTTTTGTTTATTATCGATTTTATTTGCTTCTCATTAAGACACATTATTTGAATTATACTTGGTAAACCAACTCTGAATCGTTCCCATAATGACTAAACTTCATTTAGGCAAGCCTGGATTTCATTCTAATGTATTTGAAGGATCCCTCTTGTGTGCAGCACAAGTAATTTGTCTAGAGGATTCCCTATGGGTTTACTCATTCAACTAAGTGCCCAAATATATTAGATCAAAAGAACCTCAATCGATCCAAAGACGATGACAACTAGGAGAATCTAGTCTATCGGGACCTAGAGATTAAGACCAGGATTTGACCTTCCCTAGTGAGTGAGAGAGATATTTGAAGGTAGATATGGAGGGTTAGAATCCCATTACTTATCTGCATATGACACAATGATGTCTCTTCTGATGATCCAGATTCAGATTCTGAAAATGAGGACCAAATTGAATCAGATCTTGATGATGTGTATGAAGTTTAAGCAGATAAAAATCCAGATCTAGTACCTGCTCCCAATTCAAGGCCAAAATGGGCTCACAAAATCCTTGAAGCTGTTGGGAACATCGTTGGGGATCCATCTAACCATAGAAGAACTAGATCTTAGTTTCAAGGTGCAAACCTTGTTAAATTTTCTGAATTTACTTCAATTTGATCTAGGATCTTAACTGAGAGAACAACATGTACAGCATATCTACAGCATATCAATCATGGAGACAATAATGCAAGCACACAAGAGACACAAAGATTTACTTGGGGAAAACCATAAAGGTGAAAAACCCCAATAACTTCCTCAGAGATAGATAGAGCAATGATACAACCAACCAAGAGATAACCATAACCTAGCAGCAGATCCTCCTCCTCCATAAGTGCGCCTCTCCTCCTTGAGAGCATGTGTGAGAAGTGAGTGAGTAAATAGAGTGCCTCCCGCACTCTATTTATACTTGAATTGACTTGCCTTTTTACCTAACTCATGTAGGCTCGAACTTAACCACATAACATAATGCTGAGTGGGCCGACCCCCAATAGGGTGGTCTAATAACCCTTTGACCCACATGGCCGACCCCCAATAGGGTGGTCTAATAACCCTTTGACCCACATGGCCGACCCCCAATAGGGTGGTCTAATAACCCTTTGACCCACATGACTTATACAGGGCCGACCCCAAACAAGGTGGTCTAATAACCCATCAAGTATAAGTTACAACACTTACAATATAAATGACGACACTTCCTTATAGAGGAATAATACCATATCTATAGGAATACAATATACATATATGTGAAATACATTCCGAAGTTACATATACATCAACACTCCCTCTTAACTAGGAAGGTATTTCTCAGCACAGTTCTTCTAGCACAAGTCATCTTCTCTGGATCATCGTCACTGGATAATCGTCATCGAGTCATCATCATCGTCACTGCTGCTGCTATCTCAATCAATCTCCGAATCTACTCGTCATAGGAAGTTCTACAGAGCCAGTCCTTTTTCATACTGGATGTAGGCCCACCACCTGCAGGTCTTCGTCATCACTGGCCATACTGTGGAATCCTCAGGACTTTTACGTGCATCACAAAACCTCACAAGAGCATCCCAGGATGTTACAAGCACACAGCTCTACCTATAGGATCTCCCAGGGCAACGAATTACATGTGACCTCACCACAAAACCTCGCAAGAGCATCCCAGGCTGTTACAAGCACACAACTCTACCTATAGGATCTCCTAGGGCAATGAATTACATGTGGTCATGGAAAAACCTCGCAAGAGCATCCCAGGACTGATTACGGGCACACAGCCCAACCTATCGGATCTCCCAGGGAAACGAATTACATGCCATAGGACAAAACCTCGCAAGAGCATCTGCCAGATATCCCAGGGCGCTATTATATGCCATAGGCAAAACCTCGAAAGACTATCTGCAGATCTCCCAGGGCAACGAATTACATGTCCTCCCAGAGCAAAACCTCAAAAGAGCATTTTCCAGATGTCCTAGGGCAACTAATTACATGCCATAGGCAAAACCTCGCAAGACCATCTGCAAATCTCCCAGGGCAACGAATTACATGCTCATCTGCACAACCTGATCCACAGCCACAGAGTATCAACCTGATACTCACCATACATCATCCTGATGTATCCATGATCATCCTGATCATCATCACTGCAACGTCCTGCTGCATGTCATCTGGAGCAACATCCTGAAGCTCGTCATCTATGATCGTCCTGATCATCATTGCAACATCCTGCTGCATGTCATCTGGAGCAACATCCTGAAGCTCGTCATCTATGATCATCCTGATCATCAATGCAACATCCTGCTGCATGTCATTTGGAGCAACATCCTGAAGCTCGTCATCTATGATCATCCTGATCATCACTGCAACATCCTGCTGCATGTCATCTGGAGCAACATCCTGAAGCTCGTCATCTATGATCATCCTGATCATCACTGCAACATCCTGCTGCATGTCATCTGGAGCAACATCCTGAAGCTAGTCATCTATGATCATCCTGATTATCAATGCAACATCCTGCTGCATGTCATCTGGAGCAACATCCTGAAGCTCGTCATCTATGATCATCCTGATCATCACTGCAACATCCTGCTGCATGTCATCTGGAGCAACATCCTGAAGCTCGTCATCTATGATCATCCTGATCATCAATGCAACATCCTGCTGCATACCAAGTATCTACCTGATACATATCATGATCCATGATCCTCCTGATCATCAATGCAACATCCTGCTGCATGCCAAGTATCTACCTGATACATATCATAATCCATGATCCTCCTGATCATCAATGTATCCACCTGATACAAATACAAAACATATGATATATATCACCATACATGATCCACCTGATCATACAATGTATCCACCTGATACATATACAGATACATGGTCCAAGCATCCAACATGATGCATATAAAATACATACACATGATCCAACTGATCATATCCAGCATCCAACATGATGCATACATACATACATAAAATGATCCAACTGATCATATCAAGCAGAAACTAGAACATCATCCTGATGCTCATCATCCAGCGCTTACATCCACAGCCATGTGAAGGATCCTCCTTCCAACATGCTTGGAATGGCTTCAGCAAATGTGTCCATCACTTCTTCCTCGAAGTGTCCTCGATCTGAAGAACGCCAAGCCTCTCTCTGAAGTACTCCAACTTCACTCTGGCTAGTGGCTTCGTCAGCACATCTGCAATCTGCTCGTTCGTCGCAACATACAGGAGCTTCACAGCTCCTCTCTGCACCATATCCCTGATATAGTGATATTTGATCTCTATGTGTTTCGACCTGTCATGAAACACTGGGTTCTCGGACAGCTTCACACAACTCTGGTTATCACAGAAGATACCAGTAGCCTCCAACAGGAGATCAAATAACTCAGACAGTAGCTTCCGTAGCCATACTGCCTCACAACTAGCTGAACAGGCTGCAACATACTCTGCCTCAGCTGTACTCAGTGCTACGCAGGATTTCTTCCTGCTAAACCAAGAGATCACACCTGATCCCATACTGAAGCAACATCCAGATGTGCTCTTCCTATCTGCAGCACTGCCAGCCCAATCTGAATCAACACAACCCTGTAGGTTAAACTTTTGATTTGCCTCATACCTGAGCCCATAATCCACTGTACCCTTAAGGTACCTCAGATAATGCTTTACAGCAACCAGGTGAACGCTCCTCGGATCTGTCAGGAGCTAACTCAATGTGTTCATAACAAAGCAAATGTCTGGTCTCATGTTCGTCAGGTACATCAAGGACCCAATCATCTGACGATACATAGTGATATCAACTGGCTCAGATGAAGCATCACAAAGAAGCTTTAGATTCGATACCATCGGTGTGGCCATGGCCTTGCAATCCATCATCCCAAATCTCTTCAGGATATCTACTGTGTACTTCCCTTGACCAAGGAAGATCCCACCTGCACTTTGCCACACCTCCATACCTAGGAAATAGTGCATCATTCCCAAATCTTTCATCTCGAACTTGGCAGCAAGCTTCTGCTGTGTGTTGGCAATCAATCTATCTTCACCAAGTTCTGCACACATATAAGACTGCACCATGCTGTCTTGAAATCCATCTGGTGCATCTTCTATTTCATCACTTTTATATTTCTTAATGCTGCCATCTGCAACATGCTTGATCTGATAGTTCCATTTGGAAGTCATAACAAACTTCCCTTCACATCTTGGGACCGCATCCCAAACATCGTTCTTCATGATCGACAGATCATGGCATTCTTCCCGTATCCTAGGAACTTCAATATCTTCAATAGATAATTTGTTGCTGAACAAATGTTGTAGTTCTTCTTTTGTAGGAGATGGCATACGATCTTTCCTACACAACAAGTTAAATTGCATGATTAGAAAACATCTCATAGTTTTCATAAGAAATTCTTACACATAAATAAATATGCCATACAGTCATGCAATTATCTTAGCCAATGCTTCAATACAACATTTATCCATATCCCGTAACTTTCTAGATGCATTCCAATCTCTACCAGAACATTGTTAAGAGTGTGCACAACTCCCAACATGTCAGCAAAGAGGTTTCATTCTAGATAAGTAGCAATGGAATGTTGTACAGTGCCATAGGCCACTTACCCATGTGTATTAGTAGTATACTGTTCATTAATGCAACTATTCTAATATGCTCAAGACATATCCTAAGTCTAGGAACATGAGTATATACATCATTGAACAATTTTACTTAAACAAACAAATATGCAAGAAATGATAATAAAAATACTTATCTTTGTTTGTTCGTTGGGTGGACTCCCTCTGAGTCTTCGCTTCCTTGTAGGAGATGCTGGAGTCCTAATCTGAAGTAGCTTCTTCTACACCTTTATGTTGTGGAATGTAGAAACATGGTCAACTCCCTTTGAATATCTGCATCCTTGCAGAAACTACTGAAGTGTGCTCCTTTTCTTTATTGCAGGAACAACTGGAGGGTGCTCCTTTGCTTTCTGGCAGGAGCAACTGGAGTGTGCTCCCTCTTGATCTTTGCTTCTGTTCTTGAACTCATATTCATCCTTGGTCCCTATGCATGCTTATTAGTATCATGATTCATATAAAATCATACATTCATTAGTATACTATTAAAACACAATAATCTCAAGCATGTATACTCATGATCATTTCAATCAGAAATAATAAGCATTAGCATTCAAGGTTTATGTAGGATTCTTATGGTTAGTCAAATCATAAGCAGCATAACATGTCTAAACCTATAATTAATATGACTCTTCAGGTTAGTTGAATCATCAATCAAGATAAGAGATATAAAATGCATAAAACCTGTGATTATTCAAACCTATACCATCATATCATCAATTATGGTAAGAAACATAAAATGCATACAATCATGATTATTCAAACCTGTGACTTCATGAATAATCATTATCAACAACAGTATAAGATCCTAACACAAGGTAGGATTCTATCTTGATATAGGAAAAACATACCTGGATTAGCATGCTAGCTATTTATGTCTAACATACTCACATGATGTCTTCTTGTTCTTCTTCAATGACTTGTGCTAGTAACCTGTATATCTCATAAGTTAACTATTACAAAACCAAGTTATACATACCTCGTAAATGAATCTTCTATGAGATCTATGAGAATGGATGAATCTTTATCCTCATGTCATCATGATCATATGTTCTTGAACTGGAACATGATTTGTCTTTCTTGGTGTACCTTTCATGTTAGTAGGCAACATAAACCTCATACAACACCATAATGCATTAGTACAATCATAAGTGTCAACACCCTAACCAATGAATATCTTCTATCATGCATTCATAATTTTGTTAAGGTGATACGACAAATCTAAAATCAAAATTGTACTAACCGTAATAACATTAAGACATACCATAAACTTAATCATGGAAAATATCGAAACATACCTCGATGAGTCATACCTGTTGAGATCGCTTGTAATCTTCTTATGTAAGGCCTTAGCCTCATCTCCCTCTGAAACAGGAACTTCTTTACTCATGCAGATGATCAATCCATCTTCTTCTAGGATTAACCCAATCCACTTGATTTGCAAGAACTGGACCTGGAGCTGGATATGGGTTTGTCAGAGAAACCCCAAAAATTCAAACTTTGAATTTCAAACTTTCGAAAGGATAGAAATATGCGCCTTGATGAGCTGATCAAACTGGTATATTCAGAATTTGAAAACTGCAAAGTTTCACTCCTCAATTTTGCCTTTGAAACTTCCGGATTCACTGGACGTGACCCTGAACTGGGGTTTGATGAAGCCCACTCTTTTGCCCCATCAAAATGTTTGATCCAAGGCTCTAAGCTTCTATTTTTCTGAGGAGCTTCCAGCCGTGGTCACAGATTTCAAAAATTCCCATTTTTACAGAAGCCCTAATTTTCCACTTTTCTGATCAAAGTCCCGAACTAGGGTCTAATCAAGCCCGGCCTTCTGCCCAACCAAAAATTCTGATATTGGTCTCTAAATTTCTATTTTGATGAGTAGCATCCAGCCGTGGTCTCCGATTACAAAAATTCCAACTTTCTCCAAAGCCCTAAATTCCGGAAGCCATGAATGAAGGTACCAAAAAATAATTCTGTTTTGACAGAAATATGTACCTGATTGTTTCTGGTGTAACTCTGAAATTTTTGATCCACAGGGTCTGAAAAAGTTTCCTGAGATAGTCTGACCTGTTATATTTCCATCCTGATAGGTCTGACCTCAATTGGATTCTCTGAGAGAGAGTTATGCCAAATGTCGCAACGTGACCTGTTTTGGGATAAAACAAGAGAACGAACTTGTACGGTGTGCCACGTGTCACTGTTTTAACTTCGGCCTCTGAAAAAGTTTTCTGAGATATCTCGGCCTATTACCTTTCCATTCTGATAGGTCTGACCTCTATTGGACTCTCTGAGAGAGATTTATGCCAAATGTTGCAACGTGACCTGTTTATGGGATAATATAGGAGAGCGAACTTGTACAGCGTGCCACGTGTCACTGGTTCAACTTCGGCCTTTGAAAAAGTTTTCTGAGATAGTGAAGACTGTGTAATACCTGTCACGTTTTACGAAATTTCATTTGGAGCTTCCTAGCCCAAGATATGACCTTTTTCCCAAGGTCACCTGAATTTGACTCAGATCTGGAAGAGGCATAAACCCTATATTGTATAGATCATAAATCACCAAGTACAACGAATTAGAGGTTGTCCTTTGGACACAAGATACCTGGAGATCTTAGCTTTGGCCTGTAACAATTTCAGATCCGAAAACATCGCCAAAACGGATTTATAGTGAAAGTACTACGATGACTGGTTTTTTCTATATCAAGCCCTAGCATCGTAAGTGCAACAAGTGTCATACATGCCATATCATGCCTTCTTTCAGGCTAGCTCTGATACCATGTTAAATTTTCTGAATTTAATTCAATTTGATCTAGGATATTCACTGAGAGAACAACATGTACAGCATATCTACAGCATATCAATCATGGAGACAATAATGCAAGCACACAAGAGACACAAAGATTTACTTGGGGAAAACCATAAAGGTGAAAAACCCCAATAACTTCCTCAGAGATAGATAGAGCAATGATACAACCAACCAAGAGATAACCATAACCTAGTAGCAGATCCTCCTCCTCCATAAGTGCGCCTCTCCTCCTTGAGAGCATGTGTGAGAAGTGAGTGAGTAAATAGAGTGCCTCCCGCACTCTATTTATACTTGACTTGACTTGCCTTTTTACCTAACTCATGTAGGCTCGAACTTAACCACATAACATAATGCTGAGTGGGCCGACCCCCAATAGGGTGGTCTAATAACCCTTTGACCCACATGGCCGACCCCCAATAGGGTGGTCTAATAACCCTTTGACCCACATGACTTATACAGGGCCGACCCCAAACAAGGTGGTCTAATAACCCATCAAGTATAAGTTACGACACTTACAATATAAATGACGACACTTCCTTATAGAGGAATAATACCATCTCTATAGGAATACAATATACATATATGTGAAATACATTCCGAAGTTACATATACATCAACAAACCTTGCACTATGTCATACAGATCCACTTCTCCTAGAGAGGTTCTACATGATGGTGTGGTTTAATCCACAATCCTTCAAAGAGGCTTGCCATGATCTGATATGGCAAGCTGCCATGGATGAATAATGAGTCACTGCAGAACAAAGAGACATGGGATGTTGTCTCTCTTTCCTTGGGGAGAAATCTAGTCCAGTGGAAGGGGATCCACAAAAAACCTTGTTCCTAATGGATCTACAACCAAGAACAAAGCTCGATTTGTTTCCAAGTGGTACTCACAGGTTCATGGCTTGGAATACAATGAGACATTCACTCCAGTAGCAAGAATGGATTATGTCAAACTTGTTTTGAAAACTGCAGCTTCGAAATAGTGGGAGGTAAATCAGAGAAGCAGATCCGGATCCATATCCAGCACATACATTACTCTCCTACAAAGGAGTAGATTGCAGACATCTCAACAAAGTCTTTTACTCTGAAGAGAGATTTTGTCTTTCTCAGATCTTGGTGTGAAGGTTGTTTGAGTTTGTTGTTGTTCATTTTTTACGGTTTTTTTTCCCATGAGGTTTTCCCCATTTCCTTATTTGGATAATTATTTTTTATCATTTTTTTATAGGTGACCTCTAGTCTCAATTATCAGGGCCCAAGTTGTCTAAGTTTGGATTAAGGGGGGGGTGTTAGGATAATTAATACTCCAATCCTTGTCCAACTTAGTATTATTTGATTTTTTATAGTATTGGATGATGTTGTTGACCCCCTAGTGGTGCGCAGATGTCATCTAGGACACATTATCCACTTGATGCACCTTGCATGCATGATTTTAGGTTATGTAGACTCATTTCCCTACATTTTAGGAGCTAACTTCGTGATCTAGTTTAGTCCACTTGAGTTCATTACTGTAGTGGGGGGTTTGATCCCTGATTGCAATTGACTGTGATCAAATGTTCCCTCTCTAGCCTGATTTGCATGCAAAAATCACTAATATGCCCTTCATGCTCAATTAACTGACAATAACTTCATTTCACTAACAATCAATTGAGTTTGGAACCTCCGGAGCACTGTAGTAGTGATATTTCCTATACTAGACTGACATGGATTCGAATTCCTCTAGGATAATCACATTCTCTCAATTGTACTATATTATTGGACTATATAGATTAATGGATAATGACACACTTTTATGTGCACATCTGAGTTCCAATGCATGATGAATTTTACTACGCATTTCACTACAATTTTCACTGTAATTCATCTTTTCTACTAATTCTTTCTATGTGAGGTATTCTCATGCTCTATGATCTGTTGTTCAATTCCCATGAGCTACATCAGAGGGGGGGTGTTGGAGTATCAGTTGATAACCGCCACACCTCTGGGAATATAATGTGGACTAACCACCACCCTAGATAATCAAACCTTGTGCTTGGTTTCAAATTTTCATCAACATCTACAGGTTTTGGTGTAAGGGAAAACCTTACAAATGGACAACAGTAAGATGGGGTTTTACTCCTTTATGAGACTTCCTTCCTTTCATATTTTTACTTATGGGTTGAGTCTTAGTTCTCTAGTAGCTTGCAAATTAGGTGATGTTGAAAATGACACAATTAAAGGATTGACACAATCCAAAGGAAATAACATGATCTTCTCTATTGTCATGCTTCTCGAATATTTGCACTGCTCAAATCTTGATAATAACGTGATCTTCTCTACTTGAACCATGGTCATGCACGACAACTTTTGTAAAACCCTGTTACTTGAATGAAAACATAGATAATCACTTGATGCGTTGTAACCTTTTCCTTGAAGATCTATGTCAATATAAAAGCATAAATTATTATTTCATATAAATAAGTAGTGAAATTTATAAAAGTGACAATAATCAAAATGAGATGAATGCTTGTAAAAGACAAAAGACTGAAAAATGATATCCCTTTTTCATGATTGAATACAATCATTTTTCTTTGAAAATTGCAGTGCTTTCTTAATAAACTCATAGAGGTAAAATCTTGGTAAGTCTTCGATATCATGGTGACCTTAACGTTAACTTTTAATTTTGAATATTGCAATTAGAAAGGAATATTATCTGGGCATGGTTTGGTGCAATCTCTTTCTCCGATTCGATGGACTCATTAACATTACGGTCATGTGAAACATCTAGTAACATGATTCGTTTCTATGCAAGAAATAAGCATTTTAACTCTCCTTCAAACTAAAATATTTGCAGTTATCTGTCAATGGTATTATCTACATCTGGTAGTGATCCGGTCATATTTTTTTTGCATTGGATGCTCAAAATTATGATACTCATTTGATCTTTCGCAATCTTATTAACAAGAAAACGTGTGGCAGGACTACATTAATCTGCCCTCAACAACACCTTTTCATTAATATATACGTTTGGCATATTTTTGACACATTGTTTTCCTTCTCCAAACCACCGATGGTGTCAATAACCTCAACAACAATGTTCCCTTATACTCTCATAATATTTTAATGAAAACTCATGGCATATCCTTCCATGATTTCGTGGAATCATGGGTGTTATTTCTCCTCTTTACATGGCACAATTTTGCAAGTGCACTTAATATTTACTCCAATCAGAGTCTTTTCACCAAAATGTAGCAATTGTAGCATTTGTGATCATTTAATATTTAATATTTGTGTTGGCACGGGGATAAGGCACACAAGTTTTGGTACATTCAACGATGAAAGGGGAAGCGATAAGGGTAAAGGACCAGTCACAAAGCACAATAAGGTAGATAATGCGGAGTGGTTAGTAATTAGTTAATGAGTTAATGAGTCACTCTGCAAAGTGGACCAGGTGTAACGGCCAAATGAGCCTATAAATAGGAGTAGCATTGTAAGCCTAAGGGAATCATATTTTTGACATCGCATATTGTATGATATTATATGATCTAAACTTCGACGTCTTTTGTATTTTCATCTTGATTTTGATCTATGGATTTGACTTGGTATTGGTTCTGCGGATGTGTATCCCTAATTCTGCGATGTGTAAGACAAACTGATAAGTAATTAGAAGGATATTTGTGCCTATGCCTTTGTCTCTTTTAACTTGTCGCAGTGTGATTGAATATGTGTTATCACAGTATAATTGAATGTATGTTATTGCAACATGGTTAAACATGGTTTATGAATGAATCTATAATGTCGCAGTAGTGTTATGTATCTCAGATCGGTTAGATATGCTTCAATAATATGTTATTGTGTAGATCTGATTAGCATGTTCTGATGTGAATGATGATTATGTCGATCTACGGGTCACATTGTGATTGAATGTAAATGATGCATTTTCTCTTATATGTGCATAAATTTGATTCCTACAGCCCACTTAGATATCTCAGGTGAGACCTCACTTGCTCTGCAGGTGTTGCTGGAAAGGTTAAACCCTTTCCGGACCGATATCTATGGGAGATTGCGTTGAGTTTTGCTGACAATTGTGCGAAGTGAACCCCTGTAGAGATATCTGTGTCAACAAATGGTTCCGTTGCCAGGACACTAGTGCGAAGGAGAGAGGACATGTTGTGGCATCTGAAAAAGATGAATATCATGGATTCGTTCCATAAAAAGACACAAGAATTTGCTGAGGAAGAAAATCATAACCCTGGATGGTCAACATACGAGTGGTTGCAGAAGTACATCTACTCTAATATCCACGAGGTATTTTTCTACGAGTTTCCTATACTGCTATATGAATGGTTGGCGCAACTAACTTTTCAGAAGAAGAATTTACAAGGAGGTGAGCCTAAACATTGGACCTTGGAACTGATCCAACAATTGAGTCGGGTTAACAACAAAGCATCAAGGGATGTCGATGTTTGGGTAGATAGAATTTTGGAAGGATATATTATTGGGTTTGTTGTCGACACAGTTAAATCATACAGTGATGTAGAAATGAATTTCTTTAAGGGACCTAGTGTAAAATTAGTCACAGCAGATCTAATGAACAAGTAAATCAATCACAACAGATGAACATAGAAAATATGGTGCAAAATTGTGCAAAACATGCAGCAATGCTCTCTATCCCAGAAAGGGTGAATGAATTACAATACAAATTGTCACTGTGAGTGAGCAATTCGAATTGACTAAGTAGGCCATTCGAATCACTGAATGGAGTAGCTTGACTCCAACTAGGAGTCCTCATCATCAATCGGTGGTGCTCATCAATGTACAAGAACCAGTCGTCCAGGTGTCAATCTGAGTCTAACTGAGTGTAACAAGTGTAACTGAAGTGTGTAGCACTGATTAAGGGAAGGAGGCTCAGTGGGGGGTGCATGGGAGGCTAACTGAAGTTAGAACAAGTCATCTAGTCAATCTGGAGGTCCAACGGAAGTGAAACAGTCAGTGGGGAGTGAAACTAGCCTCAAATCAGGGAGAATCGGAGCTAACTGAATGTAACTGAAGTGGAACTGCAGTGGTAGGTGAAGAAGTGCGCCCTTCTCTGGCAGTAGGTGAGAAGTGGGCGCATTCCTAACTAGGAGGGCTAAAACTCCGAATTAAGTGGCTCCCGGGTGCTAGAATAAGGTGGCTAAGGTGCTGGAGGCATCAACCTAGTGACTGGGATGCATGCAAAGTGCATGCAAACCCTAGAATTTGCATGCAAACCCTAATTGCATGCAAGATCCTGAAAAATATGATGTGGATATCCGAACACCCCCCCTCAAGCTAGACTATGATGTGCAAAAAATAATGTGGGGCCCTGGTAACTAAGACCAAAGGTCACCCCAATACAATAATAATCCAAACTAATAACAGTAAATAAACCGAGGAAATGGGGAAAACCTCATGGGAAAAATACCCCCCCTCAAAATGAACTGTAACACACCAAAAGATTTAACTGCTCCAAACTCAAATAGATATGTCTGGAGGTATCTTACTCTTGGGAGTAAATGGATTACGCTCCAAAAACATTTGCTTGAATTCTCCATCAGTGGATGCAAGCGAATGTGGAGACTTTATGAACTTGCTCTTCATACCGAAAATGGTGAGAACAAATATGAAAATATGAGGATGATCCTGGAACCTGTGATTCGAACCAAGTGAGGTAGGAATAGCTCCAATCGGATCAAATAGATCTTGAAACTTGAACTTCTTATCAATAGAAGTTAAATCAACTCCAAAAATAGATGAATGGTTTCTTGAGATCTCCTTTGAACCAACAAGGGTGAGATCAAAACCAAAATCAGCAAAAAGTGCATGAGATTTGAACTCAAGTGGATGGTAGTGCTCTTCATCTTCATTAAAAATCTGAGAAACTTTGCAAATGACAGAACATAAGTCTATATGAGGCATGCAATGAAGGAGGGTGAATGCTTCACCTCCAAAATCAGATTTTACCTCAAAAACTTCAAGTAGATCATTATTCTGCATAACGGCAAACTCATGTGAAAGAGAGGATTCAAGAACCTCTTCGGAATCTAGAGTATGAGCTTGTTTATCTTGCTCAGAATTCGAAATAGAAGACTTTGAGAGAATGAGTGTTGAATCTACAGTTTCTTCTTCATCTTGAATAATGGATGAGGCCAAGACATAATCGGAGAGAGCATATAAGGATATCTCACTGGGCTTGTTCTCCAAAAGGCTAGCATGATCCTCTTCTTCCTGCTTTCCAAATTCTCTTTCAAGTTGGACCCATAGATCACTTGGATTTTCAGCAGTATTACTGAGGTAGCGCATACAAGGAGACATAGCAAGACACATTGCTCCAAAAGCTCTGTCACAATCATTGAGCCAATCATTCTCCTCTTCATCGGAATCAAAATCTCTTGTATTACCAATGCACATATCAAAAAGACATTGTCTCTTCAAGAATGCAATCATCTTTGGTTTCCATTCATCATAGTTGAATGGAGTAAGAATATTTTGTGAAGAAGAAGTCTCCATCTTTGCATTAGCGAATGCACATGGAGGAAGTAAGAAACCTGCAAATCACACACAAACAAACACTATGTTTTCAGCCTTGCATGCACATGAGCGAATGCACATGAGATTTTGCATGCCATTGCTGAAATATATTGGTGAGCAATTCACGCTCTCTCTTCATGTAGAACACCTGTAGAAAAGAAATCTTGTCCCTGGCATGGCTCTGATACCATGTAAAATTAGTCACAGCAGATCTAATGAACAAGAAAATCAATCACAACAGATGAACATAGAAAATATGGTGCAAAACTGTGCAAAACATGCAGCAGTGCTCTCTATCCCAGAAAGGGTGAATGAATTACAATACAAACTGTCACTGTGAGTGAGCAATTCGAATTGACTAAGTAGGCCATTCGAATCACTGAATGGAGTAGCTTGACTCCAACTAGGATTCCTCATCATCAATCGGTGGTGCTCATCAATGTACAAGAACCAGTCGTCCAGGTGTCAATCTGAGTCTAACTGAGTGTAACAAGTGTAACTGAAGTGTGTAGCATTGATTAAGGGAAGGAGGCTCAGTGGGGGGCGCATGGGAGGCTAACTGAAGTTAGAACAAGTCATCTAGTGAATCTGGAGGTCCAACGGAAGTGAAACAGTCAGTGGGGAGTGAAACTAGCCTCAAATCAGGGAGAATCGGAGCTAACTGAATGTAACTGAAGTGGAACTGCAGTGGTAGGTGAAGAAGTGCACCCTTCTCTGGCAGTAGGTGAGAAGTGGGCGCCTTCCTGACTAGGAGGGCTAAAACTCTGAAGTAAGTGGCTCCCGGGTGCTAGAATAAGGTGGCTAAGGTGCTGGAGGCATCAACCTAGTGACTGGGATGCATGCAAAGTGCATGCAAACCCTAGAATTTGCATGCAAACCCTAATTGCATGCAAGATCCTGAAAAAGATGATGTGGATATCCGAACACCTAGAGGAAGGGATCTATTGTCGCTACAGTTGTGGATCAAAATGCTCATTTGTGAAAAAGGAATATTGAAGATGAACTCTGACGAGTAAAGCTCGGGTGCGCGGAAGTTGTGGGTACTGCGTAGATGTGGGTCTGATAGACTTATGTGGGGTAGATGGAATATATGAGCTATGAATAAATTGTAAGGGAATCTATAGAAGATTGTGGCCGCTTGAGAAGTGGGGTGAGGTTCCATCTAGAGAAGTAGAGGAGGACTAAAAACCGAAACAGAGGACTGCAGAATAGGGCCACAAGGGATGAAGCGACCCTACAACGATGAAGAGGATGACCAAGCTACCCCTGAACCCGAGGAAGGATAGACCCAAAGCTACAAAGTACCCACAACCCCATGCACTGCGCTAAACTTTGGAGGAAGAAACACAAGCTCTTCGCAGGGTTGTCCTGCATGTGATAATAGAAGTAACAGTAGTGGATCTACAAACATCGATAGACAACCAAGGATGGCGGGTGACGACGTCAAGTTGCCTCTCTTTCAGGGAAATGGGACGGAGGATCCCAAATAGTATTGTTTCTTGTGCGAAGCAGTGTGGATAGTCAAACAAGTACATGATGAAGCTATCAAGAAGGGACAACTGGTGACGACCTTCAGAGGCCATGCATTGGATTGGTACATGAATTTGTACAAGTCCCTGCAGGACTTCAGCAGAAGACTCTAGCATAAATCATATTTGGATTGATCGATGAGTTCAAGAAACCAAAATCGGAATCGCAGTATATCAAAAAATTCAAGGAGATAAAGCAATTCCCTAATGAGTCGGTATGGGATTTTGATCAGAGGTTCAAAAATATGATGGCTAAAGTTAGTTTTTGGATGATCGACATACAACATAAGGAATGGTTTATTGTAGGATTATTATTGCACATTAGAATGTTGTTGATGCAACAAAATATCCTATCTCAGGCAGAGGCGTTGGAAATCGAAATGAAGCACGAAGCTTTGTCGATTTGTGAAACAGGGATTGGCATGAGCTAGATCCATTCACATCTAGAAAACTTGACTATCCACATGCAGGAGATTAAGAAAGGGAAGGAAGTTCATGAAGAGGTATGGTGCAGTCGATGCAAGTCTGAAGGACATCATAAAGATTAGTGTCCTGAATTCTCCGAATATTTATAGTCTGGTGCACCAAATCCACTCAGTCAAGGAGGAATGCCCTGGTGTCAAATTTGTCAAACAAGGGGACATCGTTCGAAGGAGTTTGTGTACTTACAGAAGGTTGTTTCGAAGCCGACTAATCTCTTTTGTAATTTCTTTCAATCTGTTAGTCATGAGGAGAAGGATTGTAGAGCATATGACTTGCTTCAAGAAAGGACTGCTGATACTTATTTCATGAAGGGAGACGAGCAACCTCCTGAACAAGTGAAGCCGCAGTTTAATCAAACACAACCACAATATAATAAACCATAGTATAATCAGTCGGAGTACAATCAACCGCGGGCGCAGTATAATCAATCACAGTATAATCCACCACAATATTATCAGTAGTGAGGTGGATTCCGAGGAGGATTTCGAGGTGATCATGGCAGAGGTTTTGGTCATGGAGGAACCTTTGTTCAAGGTCGAGGACCAGTCACATGCTATAATTGTGGCCATATCGGACATTATCAGATATATTTCCCAAATCCGACCCTGCAATGTACCTATTGTAGCGCAACCGATCACAATGTTGAATATTTTCCTCAATTAATCACAAAATGGCAGACTAAGAATGCACCACAACCACAACCAAATACGAACCTAGATTAGAACTAGAACGATAGTCCAAATGTGCATAATATCTCATCTAAGATAATAAGTCGATCGTAAATGTCACAGTGGTAACTAGAGGAGGAACTACGATAGGAGAAGATAGGCCATTACCAAATGTCCGGCCTACAACCCGGAATCACACTTGATTTGATGTTGAAGAAGAAAAAGAAACCTTTTTGGAAGCATGAGATGCATTGATAAAGAATAATACTATTTCAAAACCTATAGTCCACAAAGAACTTGTCTATGAGATGTCGTTGATTTTCGACACGACAAATTAACAGAAGTCACTAGAGAAGGTTAGTACTCTAAGAAATTTTATAGAAATTTGTTTGACATTAGCAAAGGATTAGGATACACTGGCAGAGATAGATAGCTTCTTGTATCGATAGGAGTAAGGGACACAGGATCGGACAATAAACTGGTTGCACAGGAAGAAAACGGGAAGATAAATGAGGATTAATTCCTAGATTGGTGCAAATGATATATATTCTATCATCTTGGATCTAGGATAGGAGGTGAATATCCTAACCAAGAAAACATGGGAAATGATGGGGAAGCCACAGTTGGTTTGGTCTCCTGTGCAGGTTCGATTGGAAAATCATAGCAAGGTTACACCAATCGGTCGATTGCCTCATCTACTTGTCGAAGTAGAAGGACTGAAGACATAAACATATTTCGACGTCATAGTGATAGTCAACAACACAAGCCCATATCCTATGCTATTGGGAATATACTAGGCAATGGAAAATTAGGTCGTTCTCAATTTTAAGAAAAGGACGATGTATTTTAAGAACCACGACATGAGGGTCGTCGCCCCGCTTGATCCACTTGAATGGAAAATATATGTCAAACCAATGAGAGATGAGTTCATGGAAGGATCGGACAACATCTACAATATTTCAGAATGTTACATCAATCCCACCGGCGATGGAGAATTGGGGTGGCGAAGTATCAATTCAACATCATCACGCTCGGACGAGGCACTAGAAAACTGGCAAAATTGATTGCATGAGGTATCATTCAGGAAGTGTGCACGAATCACTCAATCGTTGAGATGGGTAGTGACAGAAGTATGTGATATGTTGACATACAAAGGATTACCTAACTTGGAAATCTTCATCAACAAGTTTGAAGACAAGGTATCAGAACCATAGTGCCTACTAGTGCTAGAAGAAGCATTGAAGGCTACTCCAACAAGGTGGTGGGTTACACACAAGTCATCGATAACGAGATGGAAACTATGTCGACAATTGATGGAAGTTAGATTTGGGGAGAATGAATGCTACAAAGGGAAGAAATATAATGGAAGGAGTGATCCAAGGGATCATCTAGGAGAGTGTCAAATCACATGAAGAATGAGGCCGAAGAAGGAATGGGTTCATGCGTTCATCCATATGCTAGATGAAGTACTGCGGAGCTGGTACATAGCAGCAAAACTGTGACAAGCAACAACTATGTGGGAATATTTGATCACTAGTTTCTGTCACACATTCAGTTTCCCTGATGAGAATCCTTTCATCCACAGTGCACTGCAGGAAATCCGCAAATAGGTACTCGAGACAGTTCCGACCGAAAGACCAATGGGACCACGATGGACTGCGAGTCCGAAAATGATGATGGAATGTTATAATGTGTTGGGAGGACCTGATGATGAGGAATATCCTAGATCTCTCTATGTCCCAAAGTAGGAAAGAAGTTGCGGTGTCTAAGCACCAGAGATGCCATTCGACAAATTCACACAGCCATTTGAAAATTAAGAATGTCAATATTGGGTCAGTGGAAAATCCTAAGTTTGCTAGTATTGGATACTGTTGGGATGATTCAACAATTGGAAAGGTCATTGACCTACTGAATAAATTTCAAGATTTGTTCCCGATGAAGTTTTCTGACATGAAGGCCATATCCGTGGACCTGGGTAAGATGAAGATCCCTCTCAAACTTGATGCTAAGCTAGTAAAGTAGTGACCATATCGATTGAACCCCAAATACAAAGAGAGGGTCAAAGTTGAGCTAGAGCGAATGTTGGACATAGGGATCATTGAGACTGTCGAAGAGTCAAAATGGATCAGCCCAATGGTCATCCAAGATAAAAAGACCGATGAAATTCGGATCTGCATCGAGTTAAGGAAGCTAAATGATGCATTCCTTCATGATCCATTCACCATGCTCTTTTCTGATGAAGTAATTGAAGGTGTTGGATGACATGAGATATACTCATTCATAGATGGATTCTTAGGATATCACCAGATCAAGATTGCGAAGGAAGATCGACACAAACCCACCTTCGTAACATAGTGGGGTTGCTTTAAGTATACAGTGATGCAATTTTGTCTCAAAAATGCCCTTGCAATATTTTCAAGGCTAGTCCTCATTGCATTCAAATATTTCATTCACAAGTTTTTAACAGTGTATATGGACAACTGGACCGTATATGGGTTGGTTAAGGACCACATTGCGAACCTCTAGATGATGCTGGAAAGATGTCGATAGCATCAGATTTTGCTGAATCTAAAGAAGTGTATCTTATGTGCACCATTTGGTATACTGTTGGGACATATTGTATGAAAGGGAGGTATGTTGGTCGACCCAGCCAAGATTGTGATCATTGTCGACTTACCAACACCAATGAAAATAAAGCAACTTAGGGAAATGTTGTGCCATACAGGATACTACAAAAAATTCATAAGGGGATATGCAGCGATTACTGTACCCATGGAGAAGCTATTGCAGAAGGATGCAAATTTTGAATGGAATGACGAGTGACAGAAGAGCCTCGACATACTTAAGGAAAAGATGGTCGTAGCACCAATTTTAGTCTTCCCTGACTGTAAGAAATAATTCCATGTCCATGTATATGCTTCATCAGTAGTGCTGGGGGTGATATTGGCCCAGCCTGGAGAAGGGTCGATTGACCATCCGATTTCATTTGTGAGCCATAATTTTCGAACGCAAAAAAGAATTATACGACAACAGAAAGAGAAGGCCTAGAGATGGTATATGCGTTGCAAAAATTATAACATTATATGCTAGGAGGACACTTCAAGATGTTTACTAACCACTCAACATTAAAGTACTTGGTCAACAAGCCTGCGTTGGGGGGAAAGATCTATCGGTGGATTCTGTTATTTCAGGAATTTGATTTTGAAATAATTTTCAAGCCTGGACGATTGAATGTTGCACCCGATCATCTGTCGAGGATTGAATTAGGTGAAGAAACAAGCAACATCGATGAAGGATTTCTTGATGCATAGTTATTTAGTATTGAAATGGTCGATGACCATTATGAACATATTATTCAATTTCTAGATATGGGAAGACCACCTGAGGATTTCACCACCAATCAGAAGAAACAATTAGTCATCAAGGCCACTGATTTCCAACTAATCAAGGGACAGTTATACAGGATGGGGCAAGATAAAGTTATTTTTTCGATGTGTCCTTCCGTATGAACAAGAAAGATTGTTTTCGGAATCTCACGATGGGATCACAGGAGGGAATGTTATAGGTTAAACTTGCACCTCTCCGTCCGTGATCACCTTGAGCTGTTGATCACACAAAAGGACAACTTGGATGGAGGAGCATGTTGACCTGAGATGATACTTTGAACCCACTCCATTTCCTAACATTACTGGAAAAACCCAAAAAATATCATTTTGAGATATGAGCGCTACTCTACTCAAAGAGACTAGCGCCCATATGCTACTCCAGTGTATCATAGTAGCGCCCATATCTGAGTATACGCTACTCCTTCTCAGCATAGTAGCGCTCACCATTTAAAAACGAATGAGTGCTAGTTGATAAGCATTAAAGTAGTGCCCTATACGCTACTTCACTGAACAAGAGTCGCGTACATCTTAAAAGATGATTAAAAAATAAATTAATTTCTCGAGGAGGATTAGTTGCTGGTAGTTTCCTAACTCCCCCAACTTCCCCCATCGACCAGAACTACTTCTCTAATCTTATAAATACAAAGAAGATTAAGGGAGAAGGGTTAGCTAGAGAAGCTAGATGGTGAGATGAATTAATGGAGAAACTTTAAGACATTGGAGGAGTTGATGCTGAAGATATCCAAGCCAGAGAAGAGCCAGAGCCCGGAATCTAGTTGCAGGAGCCTGTTTCATGATCAGGTATACTTGTACATCATTCTACTTTTGACAAATAAAGGTTGAAGTGTCTTTCTTGTTCCAATTAAAATGTGTTATGAAATGGCATCTTAATGTGGATCTATTTTGGTCAATTTTGAATGTTAAACATTGTTTTTGTTTCTTTCAAACTTTATATATTTCCCAAAATGCTTTGAGAAAGGTATTGTTATTGCAGGTTTACTAGAAGGAAAGTGGATTCGGAGGTTGAACACAAGATCAAGTAAAAGTTGGGATCAAACTTTGATTGAAAGGTGTGTTTCCAAAATCCATAACTTATTCCTTTTCATAGACATATTTGCAATATCATCAATACACTTACCTGTCACCCCAGCCAAGTTGATAGCATTAGTTTCCTTGCTATAGGGTAGATTTTCCCACAGAGTCGCCAGTCTGTTGGCGGGAAAATCTACCCTATAGCAAGGAAACTAATGCTATCAACTTGGTTGGGGTGACATGTAAGTGTATTGATGATATTGCAAATATGTTTATGAAAAGGAATAAGTTATGGATTTTGGAAACACACCTTTCAATCGAAGTTTGATCCCAGCTTTTACTTGATCTTGTGTTCAACCTCCGAATCCACTTTCCTTCCAGTAAACTTGCAATAACAATACCTTTCTCAAAGCATTTTGGGCAATATATAAAGTTTGAAAGAAACAAAAACAATGTTTAACATTCAAAATTGACCAAAATAGATCCACATTAAGATGCCATTTCATAACACATTTTAATTGGAACAAGAAAGACACTTCAACCTTTATTTGTCAAAAGTAGAATGATGTACAAGTATACCTGATCATGAAACAGGCTCCTGCAACTAGATTCCGGGCTCTGGCTCTTCTCTGGCTTGGATATCTTCAGCATCAACTCCTCCAATGTCTTAAAGTTTCTCCATTGATTCATCTCACCATCTAGCTTCTCTAGCTAACCCTTCTCCCTTAATCTTCTTTGTATTTATAAGATTAGAGAAGTAGTTCTGGTCGATGGAGGAAGTTGGGGAGTTAGGAAACTACTAGCAACTAATCCTCCTCGAGAAATTAATTTATTTTTTAATCATCTTTTAAGATGTACGCGACTCTTGTTCAGTGAAGTAGCGTATAGGGCGCTACTTTAATGCTTATCAACTAGCGCTCGTTCAATTTTAAATGGTGAGCACTACTATGCTGAGAAGGAGTAGCGTATACTCAGATATGGGTGCTACTATTATACACTGGAGTAGCGTATGGGCGCTAGTCTCGTTGAGTAGATTATCGCTCATATCTCAAAATGATATTTTTTGGGTTTTTCCAGTAATGTCAGGAAATGGAGTGAGTTCAAAGTATCATCTAAAGTCAACATGCTCCTCTATCCAAGTTTTCCTTTTGTGTGATCAACAGCTCAAGGTGATCACGGACGGAGAGGTGCAAGTTTGACCTATAACAGATGCCCCCTAATGTGTGAGGTCAGAGGGAAACGATGGCCAAAATACATTATAATACAAAACCAGAGGAGGAGCACAGAACCGCAGAAAACAAGTCACAAGAACACCTGCAAAAATGATCAAGGTCAGCTAGCAATTACATTTTTGACATCATATAGATGTGCAGTGTGATACAACATGATCTCCAATACATAACAAGGAGATGTATATAAAAGCATGGCCACTTGGAATACAAGCGTGGATCCATTTCAAACTGAGAGATCATAGCCAACAGACTGGCGACTCCTTCTAACACACTGCTTACTGCATTTGATGGCAGAACTTTCCGTCCACATGGAGTTTTGCCATCATTTGATGTCACTTTGGCCGGTAAGACAATTGCTGTTGAAGTAGAAGTTCTGGACGCTCCGCTTGATTACAATATGTTATTGGGCAGGAGTTGGACTTATGCCATGCGAGCCATTGCATCTGCAGTTTTTCCAGTGGTTATGTTCCCATTTGAAGGTAAGATCGTTACAGTCGATCAACTTTCTTTAACTCAGAGAAACAACCATACTTCTTCGGAAACCACAGTTCCTTTGATTGATCAAACCACCCCGGTTGGCGAGAGTTTAGGAGCAGGACTTTATGGATCACTAATTGGCACTTTTAACCTACCTGCTCCTACTTTATTTGTTGGTACTGAGGGATGTTCTTCGTCTGAAACTTCCATGGTTAGTTTAACAACTGATACTGAGTTTCTCCCAACTAATACAAACCCCTCCGTACCCACCCCTGTTGTAGAAGATACCCACTTAGATTCTTATCAAACTACAACAGAACATATGTTGACTCCATTAGTGTCTGACGAGTCAAACATAGATTGGGCTACCAGTCTGTTGGCGGGAAAATCTACCCTATAGCAAGGAAACTAATGCTATCAACTTGGTTGGGGTGACAGGTAAGTGTATTGATGATATTGCAAATATGTTTATGAAAAGGAATAATTTATGGATTTTTGAAACACACCTTTCAATCGAAGTTTGATCCCAGCTTTTACTTGATCTTGTGTTCAACCTCTGAATCCACTTTCCTTCCAATAAACCTGCAATAACAATACCTTTCTCAAAGCATTTTGGGCAATATATAAAGTTTGAAAGAAACAAAAACAATGTTTAACATTCAAAATTGACCAAAATAGATCCACATTAAGATGCCATTTCATAACACATTTTAATTGGAACAAGAAAGACACTTCAACCTTTATTTGTCAAAAGTAGAATGATGTGCAAGTATACCTGATCATGAAACAAGCTCCTGCAACTAGATTCTGGGCTCTGGCTCTTCTCTGGCTTGGATATCTTCAGCATCAACTCCTCCAATGTCTTAAAGATTCTCCATTAATTCATCTCACCATCTAGCTTCTCTAGCTAACCCTTCTCCCTTAATCTTCTTTGTATTTATAAGATTAGAGAAGTAGTTCTGGTCGATGGAGGAAGTTGGGGGAGTTAGGAAACTACTAGCAACTAATCCTCCTCGAGAAATTAATTTATTTTTTAATCATCTTTTAAGATGTATGCGACTCTTGTTCAGTGAAGTAGCGTATAGGGTGCTACTTTAATGCTTATCAACTAGCACTCATTCGTTTTTAAATGGTGAGCGCTACTATGCTGAGAAGGAGTAGCGTATACTCAGATATGGGCGCTACTATGATACACTTGAGTAGCGTATGGGCGCTAGTCTCTTTGAGTAGAGTAGCGCTCATATCTCAAAATGATATTTTTTGGGTTTTTCCAGTAATGTTAGGAAATGGAGTGGGTTCAAAGTATCATCTCAGGTCAACATGCTCCTCCATCCAAGTTGTCCTTTTGTGTGATCAACAGCTCAAGGTGATCACGGACGGAGAGGTGCAAGTTTAACCTCTAACAGGGAATTATGGAGGGCGCGCAACTGCCAGGATATACTTAGGGATGGATTATGGTAACCAACAGTGCATGGAGAGGTAGCATAATATGCTAAGAGTTGCGACGTATGTCAAAAGATGGCGAAACCATCGTGAAGGGATGAGATGCCACCAGTGCCTTAATTGACATTACAACCCTTCAACAAATGTGAAATAGACTTCGTGGGACCCATTAAACCACCAAGAAAAAAAACATGTGTGAGGTACATCATTACTGTGACTGATTACTTAACAAAATGGGTTGAAGCAGCACCGGTGAAGGATCGCACAACTGCGACAGTAGCAAGGTTTCTCTTCGATAATGTGGTTTCCAGGTTTGGGTGTCTAAAGATATTAATGAGCGATCAAGGCACACATTTCTTCAATCAAACCTTCAGAGCAATGAATAAGGAATCCCAGATTCAGCATAGAAGAAGTACCCCATAGCACCCATAGGAAAATGGAGCAGTTGAGGCGCTAAACAAGATATTGGAAAATGCGCTCAATAAGGTGTGCAATACAAACCGTGACGACTGGAACTTGAATATTTCTGCGGTATTATGGGCTTATAGAACGACACACAAAAGATTGACAGGCCAGACCTCTTTCAAGTTGGTATATGGACAAGAAGTAGTGATGCCTATGGAGTACATTATCCCTATTCTATGCATTGTAGCAGCAATAGAAATGAGCTACGACGCAGCCATTGAAGAAAGATTGTTGCAGCTAACTACAACTTGAAGAAGATTGGTTCATCCCAGGATTTCATCAACAAGTAGAAAAAGATCGACATAAGGCATGGCATGATGTCCATGTAAAGGAAAAGCACTTTTAGTGCGGAGGTATGGTTCTCCTATATGATAGTAAGTTTGTAAAACACCCAGGTAAGCTCCAAATCCACTGGCTTAGTCCATACATCATAAATTTCATTATTGGCGGAGGTGCAGTTCAATTGCAAAAGTTGGATGGAACACTTTTGGTGAACTTAGTAAATGGGAGCCGGCTACAACCCGATCAGGATAGCCTGACGCACATCGAATGAGAAATCTAACAAGTCGACATGGGAAAAACAAAATAAAAAATGAATGAAACATGTACACTACGAAGTTCAGGAGTCCATCGATAGCACTATGACAAGGATCAAGTTCACATATTTGTCGATGGAATAGCAACAAAGTTTGAAACGTCGATGAGGTTTGGGGCCTGTCGACATCCAGCGAAGTGAGAACTGGTCAAATAGGGTAATAAATGGAGCAATTAAGGCGTAGCGGACAACGATGCAAGTGGATGAAGACACATTTAATGACCAATGAGTGTGCAAGATTTGGTAAATCGACAGAGGATTTAATAATCATTGTCCAAGATCGACTCGATGGATTGGGAGCAGGAAACGAAAGCTATTAAAACACGCACAGATGGACATTTCTACTCATTGTGCATTGTGAGAATTGGTGAAGAGATTGCAGAACAGAGCTATGTGAAGAGTGAGTTCAGAGAGTTGCGATGACACACGTGATTTCCAAGATGATCACGTAGGAACAACCCAGGGCAAGGGAAACAGTTGTCCAGGAGCAGCTGGAAATTGCATCCGCACTATCATGAATATTCAGGAAGAAAAGAAGCACCACCTAACCGGCAGATACTAAAAGGAGAATGAAGACTACCTGCAACTCGACACAGGCCGCAACTACAAGAGGAGAAGCGGGAACATCAGGCACCGCAGAGGAATAAAGGACAACACCAAGAGGAGGGAAACAATTTCCAATAGTAGCGGACATACCAAGTTATGTGCCATCATGGAAAGAAGGTGCCCCAGCGATAAGACTTCGCAAGAACTCCAAGTACACCATAAATGAGCCAACAACACCTAAGGGTGTCCACACCACTGGAGATGTGTTGCAGAGACTGCAAAAGATGCAATACAACAATCATGACATCCTTCCGTATATAGAGTGCACTCAGCACACGTTTATTGACAAAGCACATGAATACAGAGGCCCAATCACCAGGGAACTAGTGCAATGGGCATTGGGGTTGTAATGCTCAGGACTTCTATCATTTATTCACATTCCACATTTTGGGTGACTGACAAAAGTGAACGCATGCATAAAACAACTGTTGGTATGCTTTCATGGTGGATATTTATTGGTCAACATGAATATTATAATCACTTTGGATCTGATCATGTAGATGATTGGATTACCCAAATCAGGGGTAAATCCATCGCAGTACTTCCAAGGGAATGACAATGACAAAAATCTAGCTACAAAATTGAAGGCCAAGTATGGGGTGAAGAAAAACACCCAGGGATATTTGATCAACACAATCAATGATCGATCTATAAGGCTTGCAGTGAAGTTATTGGCCATAAATATCATGATGAAGAATCACCCCAATTAGTGCACATCAAGGGTAATCGCATCGGCAGAGCAGTGCACGGTCGGAGTTCAAATGAATTCCTCATTTTTTGACTTAATGAGCTAATGGAGGATGCAGTGGCATCACAAGAGAAGGGTAATCCCTTCACATACTTGTGGCTCTTATTGTTGATTGCGCTGGTTGCACAGATGGAGCCACCGCAATATCAGGGCATGGAGACAAAGATAGCTAAAGTATGTCAAGGTGAACGATACCAGAAATTATGGGCATTGAAATAAAAGGAAAGACAAAAAGGTAACAACATTCAATTTTTCATTTATTTAGAATAATTGTGCACATAAGCGGTGAAGGTTCTGCAACTAACGGAGGCTGCATCGAAGAAGTATAAGAGGATTATGACGCTCATTGTAGGGCCTCAAGCGATATTTATCCAAGCACGCACAGATACAGAAAACCAATGGCTAACGATACAGTATAATCTCAACAAAGAAGAACTGGACACCATAGTAGAGGAATTACAGGATGAATGGAAAGTTCCAGTCAGCGACGATCGACTGTCAAACCTAGAGGATGAGAAGCTGCTAGATGTACCAAATACTCAAGTAGAAACAAAGGAATCAGATGATGAGGATGAAGGTGAATATGACCAATCATGCACCGCAATCCATGATGGGGCATCGACAGATACTCAAAAGGATTCGGAGTTGGAGGCCCAATGACAGGAATCCAGAATGAAGCATAGAATGGATAGAGGTGAGGGGAGTACTATTGTCGGTCTCCTCGACAAACAAATGAATCATTTTCTCCATAAAATGATGACTGTGGTAGAGGATAACTGCGCAAAAGTAACGCAGCATGCGACAAAATACTTTCATCAAGTGTCGCAGTTATTGCAGACGTTGAGCACTACCATCATGGAAACAAGGTTGCAGCCACGACAAGCAGATCCAAGCACGTCAGAACTCCACTGGGTCGATGTGGATATCGATACTCAGTGATGGATCGTACAGGTGTTACCTAGTGTGATAACAACAGGAAATGAAGACTTGGATGTTGCGTTACGAGGAAAAGACACCATCGACATAGACTTAAACATGTTGCTTATGTTTATGCTACATCGCACTCACACCGGGTGAGCGAAGAGATCAATGACCGCAAAGCATCAACGCATGATCAAATGGTAACCTATAAGTGGCAAGTATGAAGCATTAAAGAAGAGGTTGAATGACTCCATGAAGAAAAATAGGATGTAATGAATGAAAGGGAAAAGGCGGTGGAGGATAGAAGAAGATTGGAACATGCCATCTCCATGGCATGTGAAGACACGCCAAAAATAGGCAAAGACATGCTTACAGAAGCTAAGGAATTAAGGTTGGGTGCATTCATCGCATATCTTCAGAAAGAGAATGAGTAATTGCAGAGAAGGGCGGTGCCGAGCACACCACCAGAGAAAGTTGAAGAAAGTAAGAGCGTCATTGAGGAGGCCGCGATATCAATCGTAGAATTAGAGAAAGCAATGTAGAGCATCGCAAAAGAAGTGTCACAGTTTTGGGGAAGTCTCATGCAAGACGAGAAGTTGCACCAACTCAATGTGAAAATTGGTGAGGCAGAGGAGTAGTTAGAGGCATTGAGGGGATTGCTTAATATGATGACCCTACTGGTGCAGATGACAAAGGCGACAGAATTGAAAGAGTTATAGCATCACGTCAACAAGGCGCGAACGAGGAAACAAAGAAGAGAACCCCAGTTGGATGAGATGCAGACAAAAGTGGAGAAACTGGTGGTCGAAGCGATTCCAGTAATGACACAGATAAAGAAAAATCTAGAGAAAGTGCAAGAGACAGGAGGCGAGCACCCAATAGAGAAAGAATTTGAAGACTGCACAATGCTCAAAGCCATGGCCAAGGAAGCTGTCGACTAGATCAAGGCATCCTACGAAGATTTCAAAATGTAGGTGAATGCACCAACAACAACCGGCCGAGGTGGCTCAAGGGAGAGCCACAAGTTTGTGTTGGGGGCCTGTTGGCATGGAGCTAAGGCGCACAAATTTTGGTACATTCAGCGACGAAAGGGATAGTGACAAGGGTAAAGGACCAGTCGTAGAATGAAATAAGGCAGATAATGCAGAGTAGTTAGTAATTGGTTAATTAGTTAATGATTCACTTTGTGAAGTGGGCCAAGTGTAATGGCCAAGTGAGCCTATAAATAGGAGTAGCATTGTAAGCCTAAGGGCATCATCTTTTTGACATCGCATCTTGTATGATATTATCTGATTTGACCTTCAGTGTCTTTTATCTTTTTCATCTTGATTTTGATCTGCGTATTTGACCTAGTATGGGTTCTATGGATGTGTATCCTTGATTCTGCGATGTGTAAGAAAGACTGATGAGTAATGAGAAGGATAGTTGTGCCTATTCCTTTGTCTCTTTTGACTTGTCACAGTGTGATTGAATATGTGTTATCCCAATATAATTGAATGTATGTTATCGCATCATGGTTAAACATGGTTTATGAATGAATCTGTAATGTCGCAGTAGTGTTATGTATCTCAGATCGGTTAGATATGCTTCTATAATCTGTTATTGTGTATCTGATTAGCATGTTCTGATGCGAATGATGAGTATGTCGATCTTCGAGTCATATTGTAATTGAATGTAAATGATGCATGTTCTCTTATATCTATGGAAATGTGGTTCCTGTAGCCTCCTTAGATATCTCAAGTGAGACTTCACTCGCTCTATGGGTGTTGCTAGAAAGGATAAACCCTTTCCGGGCCGATATCTATGGGAGATTGAGTTGAGTTTTGTTGACAATTTTGCGAAGTGAACCCCTGTCGAAAAATCTGTGTCAACAATCTGTGATCAAGCGTTTTCTTTGACAAGGATTGAGTGAGCTTCAATGCAGTTCCTAGATCCTCCTTGATAAGTAATGATCAAATTTTGACCAAAGTACTCCCTCACGCAGGTAATAAATAAAGAAATATGACTTGTGTTAATGGAAATAAAGAAAGCATTAATGTAGGTAGTAAATAAATATTTCCTGCATTAATGCAGGTCATATCATGTAGGCCATAAATATTTCAGATCCAGTAGGATTTCCTCCTCCTATACATGATAATCTCGATAGAATAAAAAGATAAGATGCAATCTTAATATTCAGAATCCTGTGTTGGGAATAAGGGTGAGATCTAATCAATTTTTTGGTTTTCAAAATTAAGCTAATAGCATCACACATTTGCATATTCGATGGCATCATTTCTTTGTCAATTTTTTGGAGATCACATAGGAAATCTAATCAAAATATTGTGGTAAGTGCAATGCCTCAAGGAAAAGGCTCGAATTGCACGTCCTTGTGGCATCAAGGTTTTAGAGAGTGTCAGGTGATAAATAAAGAAATCATTGACATAGGCATGCGTGATAAATATTTATTTCCATTAACGTATGTAATAAATAAAGAAAGCATTTCCATTAATGCGGGTCATACTCTATCTTCTTGACAACATATCACCTCCTTTGCATCACTTAAGTTCTCAATTTCTCATTCACATGAAGGATTTATAATACAAAGATCACTTTGTTTATTCACAATGGAATATTATCTTACACCTATTTGGTTGAAGCTTTGTTCTTGTTTTTTAATGTGTTCTTGCATAAAGGTTTTGATTTCTTTGGAGTTTCCTTTCTTGTGGATCCTGATGAACACTACTATCAATATGGAACTCTATATCTTGTTTGAAGTTTGCAAATTATAGTTCATAAAGCATTACAATAAAATATTAAGATATAATATTTTTACAGGTGAAATGCTGGCAAGTTAGAAACTAGATAAAATCTCCTTGGGTTGTAGGTGCCATCCACACTGATTTTGAAAGGGGATTTATTTGTGCATAGGTAATTTTACAACATTTGTTTTTGTTTCTATATTGTTATCACGTCATGACTAGTGTAGCATATGTTTGGTTATCCCATTTGAAGGAGCTGTACAAGTTAAAGTATACACTTATTTGTATTATACCACATTGTATTCAACATATTAAGTTGCCTTGTTATGGAAGAAGATATGTAGAAGAACACCCAACTTGGAAGCTACCAATTTCACTACAACCATGGAGGCAGGCATTTAACTAATTAGTTTTGGTGATTTTTCTATATGAGTCTAACTCTGTTCTGCTTGCTATAAGTTGCTTTTATTGATCATTATTTGAGACGATACAGGGTAAATTTGTTCATATGGCTTAGGTCTTGGTAATTGGTATATAATGTGTGATATTTTGCATTCAGTTTAAACTTGAAATATGTTTTGATTGCATACACCTACCCATGTATGAACTTCTTACTTGTTATGCGTTACTTGAATTTCTTCATGTTCATGTTGTTGATGTAATTGAATTGGTATATGTGTATTCATGTTTACAGTATATAATGATGCAATTTGAATTCAATTCTTATAATAGGATTCTTCCAAAATAAAGTGTAAGGGTATTTGTTATTTGGGTGTGTGTAGGTGTCTAAGGAATCTAGGCACTAAGGATTCATCCAGTTGTTCAACATTCAAGACAAAGGAATGAGAAGTCATCCAGAGGTAGTCTACACCCCCGTAGTCTAGTATTTTTTTATTTGCATATTATCAATATTTGCTACAGGGAAATGAATATTTGATATTGTATATTATGATGTTTTTGAAAAAGGTCATGATTGACTTATAATTATTTTTAAGTTTTACATATAATATATTTTTATTTAAAGGGGTCAAAACCCTATGGTTTCTCCATATTTGTACTTTCAAATTTTCAATAGCATTCATTATAATCTAAGTATTTGTTATGGCCTTTATAACTTGTTCTTTATCTTCTTTCCATTTGATTTGATTCTTGAAAGGTCATCATTCATTAATTTTTTACGTTTGTTTGTTCCTTCAGGGAATGTGCCAATATGGTGTAGGTGCATTATGATCGATAGAAGGCAGGGGATGACATCAGTATTTAGAACAGTTTTCAACAAAATGACACCAAAATAAAGGTATAATCTACGAGGTCAATTGTATAGCTAAAATAGTCTAGTTATTTTATTGATTTTGTACACTAACATATTTGTAGTTGTGTAAGAGCTATACTTAGTATTAATTTCATAGTTAAGTTAAAAGTTTATTTAGATCTGGACTTTAGCTTCTATGGAGGTTCAAGTAAGGTTATTGCTCTAAATGCACATCTTCTTATATGATAGAATGATTTTTAGTATGTTCTTTCTTTGTTCCAAAAGGAAAAGAAAACCTTTTATTAACATATACAATATGACTTGTTTTCCTGCAAGTTGCTCTTGGAGTTATGTTCCATACTTAGTCAAATAGAGTGTTCCCTTTCCTTTGTTGTGACCATACAACCTTTTGAATGAGACCATGCTTGTGTCTTATATCAATAATGTAAAATTATATAATATATTCTATTTAAGGGTGCTATCTCAATGGAAGAGCATCTTCCTTATAGACAGGAGGCTCATGGTTCGATTCCTCCGTGCCCTATATATATTCTGAAACCATTAAAAAGAGATAAATGACCCAAAATACGACCAAAATATGCATATAAACTATTACTGGTGGAAAATTAGTGGTCATTGATCACGTGATAAAAAATGTGGTCATATTTAGTTTGGTCGTTTATAGCTTATCTTGTGGTCATATATTTGGTCGTATATTATGACAATTAATGATGAAATATACGACCAAATTAACGATCAAATATATGACCACAAGATAAGCTATAAATGACCAAGTTAAATAGGACCACGTTTTTGGTTGTGTGACAAATGACCGCTAATTTGTCACTAGTAGTCACCAAATCAAAAGTGGTCATTTATAAGTGGATTTTGGTCGTTCTTTTGGTCATTTATCTCTCATTTTGTACTAGTGTATAGGAGAAATAGCTTGTAGCTCAGGATTCATCTACACCAAAACAAAAGAGATATTTTCACTTCATGCAATACAGACAATCCCTTGGGACATGTTACATATATGTATGCTACCATACCGGTTGAAGGGAATTGTTCGTATGACCTAGAACACCCAAAGATAACTTGAACAATGTTTTCTTTTGTCACTAGAAATGGAAACATATCCATCCACTTGTTCTACAACAAATATAATCCAATGCATGTTATATATATAACATAAGAGTGCAATATTTCCCATGGGGGGAAGCTCAAGTGGTAAATATGAGAAGTTGTAATCAGTTGTAAAAAGAAGGTCACGTGTTCAAATCCCTCAATCTTACCTGTGTCCCATGGTTCGGGCCATGTGGATGCACCTAGTAGTATATTGGTAGCAAGATTGAATCCGTAGAGCCCATGTCACGCAAGTACAAACCAACTCCAGTTGTTGATTCCCCTAGTACACAAAAAGAACATAAGAGTGCAAGATTAGTTCTGTAATACCACATCCATGGAAGCCTCAACAAATGCAACACCATTCATGATGACCATAAAGTTGTCCCTGGTAGCTCATGTCTTGAGGTTGAGATTGTTTTGTTTGAATATATGATTAAATAGGTTATACCAACAACAAACTAGATGAAACCTACCCAATCCGATCTTTTCCTCACACTTTCTCTTGTGACTTTGTTGATAATTAGTCCAACTTCTTCTCTCTACAGCTTGTGTTATGAGTTCATTGCTTGTGTTCTAATGGTATACATAGTGTTTTTCTAATGGCTCAAATTCATGATTTGGAATTTGGTTCACCATGAAGTAAGCTCACTATTCATGATGAATGCAACCTCAAACTAGGCTACTATCTAAGGAATCCTTAATCTAGGTGTAAATGCAACTTGAATGCCACGAAGTAATCCCATCAACAATGATGAATGTAGCCTTGACTAGTTATGAATTTTATTATAACAACAATTATGCTACACTCTCCATAACTTACTTAAGAATACCCAAGGATAAAAATGTTGCCACAAGAAAATTAATTCTACAAACGATATATCTCATAGATATTAGGTGTGAGGCACAAGCTAGGAAAGAGATCTATAATGGGGTATTATCAAAATATTTGACATGTGAAGAATTGTCACAATGATATCATTGTTTCTAGAAGCAACAATAAGAAATAGAGAGTGGTAGATAAAGATTACTAGAATCGAGAAAAGGGGGGTGGTCAACTTGAAGAACAAAGAAATCAAGGTTTGATTATGAAGAAAATTGAATGGATAGAATCACAATTCTGATTATTGTAATCTCAGTATTATGTTTTGTGACATTCACAAAGTTCATTTTTTGTATGTTCACATTTGAACTTAATTAGAGCATACAACTTAAAAAAATCAATAAGCTTAATAGAGGTTTTTACCTCAAAGAAAATTTATAACACATTTATATGTGAAACAAAGAAAACTATGTATGATATTTACTATGAGCTTGACCAAGCACAAAAGCTTGAAAAATTATTGAGAGATTTACATTTAAGTATTAAATATGTGTTTTTATTTTACCATTAAGGATCTATTTCAATAATGGGGATGGCATGAACTACATACCAGAGAGGCCAATGTCAAGTGTGCTCAAATAATAATCAAATTTTATATTACTAATGCTATAACCATCTCATGACCAATAAGAGATAGACATAGCATTACCAATGCAACAAAATAACTATGAACCAACATGTTAGATACTTTTAGAGAGATAAAATATGTCTACATAAAGAAAGAGATATATGATATCATTTCCTTGGGTTTAGTTGATGATTGTTCTTTGCTCTTCTAAAATCTCATCTAAGCACATTATCTATGGATAGTGAATGCAATACCAAATTATTATCATATAAAAAAGGATTGATAATGTGCATAACACATGGATTCAAGTGGGGATTAGAAAAGACAATATTTTCAAGTTTCTTTGGGAAGCTTTTAGTATGTGACACTTAAAATGGTGGAAATACAAATATGGTTGTAGGATTATGTGAGTGTTATTTGTTTGATGGATTTAATATTGGAGAAGGGTACATTGTATTAGGGAATAAATGAGAACCAACATATATAGAGATTATTTTAAAATTTAGATGCCAAGGCAAAGTAGTTGGTGTTGACCCTTATATATTGATGGTGATTCATATCCATCATCATCTAATACTAAAGGTACAATGATCATTAAGCATGTAAGTGTTGGGAGTTGGGAAACCGATGGGTTGTACAAAACATGACCATTTTTTTGAAATTTTACAATATTTCTTGTCATTTAGAAATGACAAAATTCACTTTTTTTGAAAGGGGATTTTTTGAATTGCCCTTCTAGGATGGGTTTGAGTCAATGTCATCAGAAATCGACCATTTATTAAACTAGTCAAGCCCAAAAATCTGAACCAAAATGAAACAAGAAAAACAAAAAAAACTAGCCATCCAAAACATACATAAAATATTCAAACTTTGAAAAACAATGTATTCATGTTCATCCATATGAATCCAAACCATTATACACAAATATCAAATTTTCTCATGTATATAGAAAGTAAGGGTGCATATAACTAAATTACAATCAAGTGCAATCCAATCTGAGCCAAAATACATGAACAAAGAGGTTCTAAATGGCCGTTAGAGTCATAAAAATTCATGCTATAACAAATAACTACATATCATCATAAGCATTTCCTATATTTGGATTCTATTCATCAATAGCGTCCTATGCCCCCCTCCTCTAAGCTCTAGCCCTTGCCTCTACCTTGAATTTAAAAGTTGATCCTCCAAGGACATTAGTCAACAAATTACAATTTTGATGCAACTTCCTAATCCAAGTGTTAAAATAAAGTAGGAAAAGCTTCCCACTCTTAATAAGTGATTTTGATCGAGTGAAAGATATATTTTTATTAAGGTCGTGACACATGAGTTCAACAATTAGCACCACCAATATAAAGAGGTTGATGTGCTTATTAAATGTCAATACCATACCTCATACATGATAAAACCTAAAAGTAACCTTGCAATCTTGAAATCGTGAAAACTATTAAATCTTTTGAATTTTGAATAAGATCTAAAATTCTAATTTAATGTGAAATAATTAATGATAATGTTAAAAATTTAAATAAAATGATATAAAATGTTATATAAAAAAATGTAACTTTTATTTTAAAAGTTTAATATTACATAGAAATTTAATATTACTATTTAATATTTAATTATGATTACTAAAATCTAGGGTTTACGTTATTTTTCCGATCATTTCCAATCAAAACAACCAAACACTAATTGACACATTTATTAATTGAATATAAATGTGTGATGAAGTAAGCCCCCAAAAATCCCTAACGTCATCAACTAGATAAATATCAGAATTAAAATTTACAATTTAAGGTTTTATTTTCAACAAAGCTTTCCAATGCCCGCTCAGTATAAGTGCTAACCAAAATGCCTCCTACCGGCTCGAATCTGGAAGTACAATTATTGTTGAAAGATCAATTTATGTATTTAGATCATTTTAAAATCAGACATTTAATCTAAGACAAACAAATATGATCGTTGAAATTGCAAAATTGTAGAAATAGCAATTTCCGAGAACAATTTTAACTATTTTTTATTAAAAATTCACCGAAAAAATTGACATTTTATTTATCTTTTATCCTACTCGTACGACTTGAAAATTAACCTCAAGTACGAACAACTTAATGTGACTGTGCAGATATAGTTGTCTCCAGAGAACATCACATAATAAAATATTTGAATGACTTGAAAAATGAACTACCTTTTTGTACTGTTGGAATTAGATTGCAAAAATAATCGTGACTCCGTCTTTGTGTAGAGACATTGGAAATATATGAAAATACAACAAATGGAAGCTTAGAGGTGATGGTGAAAGGATGGTCCTGGGTTGAGATGTCGGTTTGGAAGGGATTGTAGGATTATCCCTAAGAGAAATAGTGGGAAAGTTTAGTCACATGGCAATGAATGCTTGGGATATTGTGCAATGGACCTCTATTGTTTGGGCTCTGGTAATAGGGTATATTGGACCAACAATTTTGATATTACCAAAAGGGTGGTATGGGTTTATTTTCAAAAAAGAGGAACATGCAAACTTCATTCTCCAAAAAAACCTAGTTTAAAGGGAATGTGAATTTGATGCTGAAACGTTTGCATTTGGCATTTGAACTGGAAACAAAAAGAATCAGGTACATACACATATGGGTCCATCTTCCTAGTTTTCCACATCCCATGTGGAATAAAGATGCATTTGAAGCAGTTGGAAACCATCTTGGCCATTTACTACATGTGGGTGATGAGGTATTACATGGTATGGACAAACGAGTGGGGCGTATGTTTGTCGAAATTGATATGTCGAAGGGCCTACTGGAGAAATAAGAGATTGAATGGTGGGGGAGAAATTACTCATAGGTATTGGACTATTGGGGATAGATACCTTTTAGGTGCTCAAAATGTAAAGACATTGGACATCTATGAAGAAAATGTACGAACACTAGTTCCAGTTCAGAGCACGAAGATTCATCAGAGGAGGTACAAGCCTAGTTCTTAGACGATAATGGGGACATTGACTGTCCTCCTGAAGATGATAGTGGTGCTAATGTCTCCACCTATGGAAATGGTATGATGGATTCGATGGACTCCTCTCAGCTAATTGGTCAGCTTCGTGATCTAGATCTTGATTTTGTTTCTTCTTTGTCAGTTAGGTAAATTTATTTTATTACTTCACTTGAAGCAGAGGGGGATGATGTGGGGGCGTCTACTATGCATGGGGGTCCTTTTTCCTATTCAGGGGTTTATTTAATGGGGAATTTCTTATCAAAAAAAGAGACTCTGGAGATTCTTGGATATGGAAGTGAGATGGCGACCAAACTATCCCCATATCTCCAAATGGGGAAAAACATGCTACTTAGTCTTTGGAATCCTCGGGCCTAGAAAATGGGATGGGTGTGGATAAGGGTTTTGTATAGGATTCATTATAAGATGTAGGAGGTTCTTCGAGTTTCCATGAAGAACAGACCATTATGATGGGTGATGTAAATATTTTGGTGTACGATGGGGGTACAATGGTTTTTGAGATCCTTTCAATGGAGGCTACGGGTCTCGCCTGTACTCCTTCATATTACAATATTGTGAAAAAGATATCGTTACAATCTTTCACTGGAAACAAGCCTTTTGAGTGTGAAAAACTAGATGGTTTGCAGGTGGATATGGGGAAACGATCTACTGAGCCACTAATTCAAAAGGGAATTAAAAGAGGGGGATTGAAACAAGACTTCTACCCTATAAAAACTCAAAGTGGCAGGATGGGTTCGTCTCAACATAATGAAGGTAATAATTAATGCAAATGACCTACTGGATAAAGTGGTGTGCTCTCCTTATACCAGTACAAGGGCTATTAGATATCTTAAAGCCTTGGAATGAGTTAAGAAATGATATGCATATCATCAAACATCAGAGGAGTGGTGGGGCTCCCAAAATCATTAGCCCTTAAAAGACTTATTGAGAGATTGAGACCAAAAATTATATTTCTACAGGAGACAATGGTTTCGGCTAAAAGAGAAAGGATATTTTTTGCAAACATTAAACTTGATTGGGCCATATGTTCTACTGATTGAATTGGGAAGTTGGGTGGACTGTTATCCACGTGGAATCTGAAATGTGCCCAACTGTCAACTTTTAGTACTTCTCTAGGCATTCTACTCAAGGGTAATGTTTTGGGATATGTTGAAGAAGTTAATCTCATCAATTGCTATGGTACATACCTTGATAGGAAGCAGTTATGGGACCAAGTGGTTGGGGAGGGAATTTTGCAGATACCAAAATTGATATTATTTGGTGACCTAAATATGACTTTGGTTGCCTCAAAAATTTGGGGGCATCTTGCAAGACTGGATCATCTTAGCAAATATTTTTCTGTAATTTTTCTCTTCAACGGGGTTAGTTGACGTTGAACCTGTGCCAATAGCTCCTACTTGGTGGAATGGTCATAATGAGGAGGGTTGGGATTGAAAAGAAAATTGACATATTTATGCTGGAAGAGAAGCTTATGGAAAAAATGTTTAGGTATCGGTCTTGGGTGGAATCTTCATTTATATCAGATCACTACCCAATTGCTTTGGAGTTCGAATTTGACGGCAAAAACAATTCATACCCTTTCAAATTCAATCACTTGTGGTTGATGGGACAAGATTTCAAAAACCTCATTCGTGTTGAATGGAAAAAATTTGATGTGGACAAAAATGAACTAGCCATGTATAATTTGGTCCAAAAACTGAAAAATCTTAACAATGTAGTAACAAAATGGGAAAGGGAAAATAATAAAGCTCATAAATTTGATTTAATGAAGATTGAAGCACTAATAGAAGAGATAACTAGGGCCAATAATTCAAATGCATTCTCAAAATCAGAATGGGATACCTTGGTAATGGTGGAACAAAGAAAATTGAAGATTCTAATAATTAACAAAGAAACATGGTGCCTTAAACGTAGGGAAATTTGGATCTCCCTTGGAGACCAAAATAATAAATTCTTCCACAAATATGTAGACTATAAAAGAATTCAAATCTCCATATGGACACTGAAGGATGATGAAGGAAACTTGGTTGGGGGCATTGATACACTTCAGAAGGAAGCTGCAAAATACTTTCAATCCTACTATCTAGATCTTGGGGGTTTTTCAATCTAAGAACAACTCAAAGTAATTAAGGAATATCCATGTTTTTTCTTGGAGGAGGAAGGGAACATTGTCACAGCCCCTCTTACATTAGATGAAATCCAAAAGGAACTGAAGGGATTTGTCGGGTCCAGGTGGGTGGACGGTGGAGATTTTCCTAGATTTTTTTGACATCATGGGAGCAGTGATTCTTGCGATCATAGGGCGTGTTTCATCAGCAAATTATGCTCTTCTTATTAATGGAATCCCCACTAATTTTTTTTGCATGCTCTAGGGGACTACAACAAGGGTGTCCACTCTCACCATTGTTCTTTCTCCTTATGATTGAGGGTATAAGTAGAATTATATAAAAGGTGAAGGACGATCTCCGCATAAAAGGTCTGAGGATCACATCTGAAATTTCTATCACACATCTCCTATTTGTGGATGATGTTATGATTTTTGGAGCTGGACAGGTTAGTGAATGGAACAAATATCTTGTTATTCTAGATTTTTTTGTAGGACTACTGGTATGGTTATTAATGTCACAAAATCTAGTTTTTTGGAGCATAATGTTGAAGAGGAGACATTGAGGAGTATTGCACAGATCATGCCTTATCACATATCGCCATTTTTTATGGTACTAATAATTTGGGATATTTTATCAAACCAAATTGTTACTCAGCAATGGACTAGAAATGGATCTGTAAGAGGTGTTATAAAAGGATACACCATTGGTGTTGGGGATGGTTGTCCATTAGGGGCTGCTTAACATTGGCCAAATCAGTACTAGAAAATCTATCAGTATATTGGTTATCTATATGTAAAATTCCAAGATCTGTGTTATCGTGTATTTGCAAGAAGATCTTCAATTTCACATGGTCGGGTGATAGAAGCAAACACAAATTCCATTTAGTATGCTGGGAGTGCCTTGCTAGGCCAAAACACTTGGGGGGGTTGGTCTTTAAAAATTATCTACTTATTTGCAAATGCTCTATCTACAAAGATTCTATGGAGAGCATCATTCATTGATAGTCTTTGGAGTAGAGTAATAAATTCCAAGTACATCGGAAGACTTACAATCACCCAGTGGATTAGGATAAAGGACAAGGTGAAGAAAGGTGTTTCAAACATTTTGGGTGGCCTGATATCTTATTTGCTGGTGTTGGGATAGTGGATGGCATGAATGCCTGGTAATGGGAAGCCTATTTGTGTGGGGGAGGATCCCATTATTGGGAGGCCTTCTGTTCATTTGCTATCGTTTGAATTAATATTTTCCATGCATGTGAAGGGATATTATTCATTAAATTAGTGTGTTACCTTGAGAACGAGATTTTTATGAACAAGTGGATTGAGGCTTCTCAACTAGGCCTACATGGTAACATTTCCACTGAGTGGTATGAGTATATCGTAGGACTTTATAGGGAGAATATACAACTATCAAATAAGGTTGATACTATTCGGTGGTCATGGAACATATTCTGGTATACCATCTGCCCGTTTAGCTTATGATGTATCATTATCATACTTAGTGGTGGTGAAAAAATGGTGATATAGGGCATGCTAGAAGTGGAAGGTTTCGCTAAAGATAAAAATATTCATTTGGAAGGCATTAGAAAATTGGATCCTTACTTGGGACAACCTCTTGAAGAGAGGTTTCATGGGGCCAAACATCTATCTATTATGTTCTCGTAAACCAAAAACTGTAATGCATTTTTTTTGTCTCATTCTCATTTATAAGTTGGGTGTGGTATTCGGTTAATAGATCTTGTAACATTGTACTGGATTGGTCAAGATCGACCTTGTTAGAATGCTTCATAAATTGGTTCAAATTTGTGCCAAATTGGATATATTAGCCTGTTATGTTTGTGGGAAACATGGAAGGCTTGGAATTTGAAAATATCTGAAGGTAAAAGTATTAATCCAAATTGAGTTGTTGCAAAAGCTATATCTTCCTTTCTTGAATATGGGGGAAAAAGGAATTTACAAATTTGCATAGTTTTGATTAGGTGGTAAGAAATCCTCCTGCATTCGTGGATGGTTGCAGAGCATTATTTGGCGGTCCATCCTAGGAATATGCTCAGAAGTGCAGTACTAGTGCTATTATTTTTTTGGAGCATTTTAGGTATTATAAATTATGGTTTAATTGTGATCCTGGAACTAATACTCGTGGGGAGCTCATGGGTTTATGGATGGTACTTTTTTGGAAAGTCCCTGAATATTGAATTGTTGCAGGTAGATGGAGATTCTTTACTTATAGTAATTTGGGCTCGCAGACAATGCTCACTACAAGCTCTTCAGCTACATACTTGGATAAATGTGACTTCTAAATGAATTTCCTGTTTTAACTGTCATTCATATTTTTTGTGAATACAATATTCAGGCTGAAGCTCTTTCTAGACGCAACATTTTAGATATGAAAGGAATTTTATTTTTTGAATTATGGGACTCGAACCATATCTCCATGGCCAATCATATGATGATTTAGAAAACATAATATCTCAGGCAAGCGATACATTATCAAACTTTATTTTACACTATCGGAGGTACTTTGGCAAATTATATTTAATTTTTGTGTCTACGATCGATTTGATTCTTCTGGCATATATCTTCTTCAATGGGTTGTGATTTTTGTATGGATTGGTGCATTTAATATATTGTATCATTGTATTTTTTTGGTGGTCGGATTCTATTGGTCACTTCTATGAGTTATACCTATCGTGGATTACAGATCTCTTGCTCTCAGTTGGATACTTCTTTTTATGGTTTTTTCCTATTTGGACTTGTTAATACAACTTTATATTGGTCTATTATTCGTGGTTTATGTCACTGTGGTGAACATGTTGTTGTATTTTTGTCTGTAAATCCTAACATACATATACTTCATAAATAAAGTATAGTTATTTTCATCTTGAATAAGATCCCTTTTACACCATTAAAAACAACTAATAACAAGGGATAAGGCTGCATTGCAGCTAAGTCCCTGCCAAACGAATAGCAAACGAACATCAAAGAATAGGACGCAGTGGTCAGGAGGGCCACGTGGTAGCGAGGCGACAAGTTTGGGAAGAAGCGTTGGAGCATAAGCCATAACACTCCAACATTGTTTTATTTTTCTCTTTTCGATAAGCCATCGGAGGAACAATGAATATGGGTTCCGATAAATACGCTAAGTAGAAGGCATGAAGTATGTACTTAGTAACATGCATATTATTTTATCTCTTCTGCACTTTCCTATGGAACCTCTGCAACCTACCAAGACTAAATTCATTGTTGAGTTCATTATAGAGGTTGAAGGAAAGAATGTCGAGATTGCATGCACAAGGGTACTTGTTATAAAAATAGATCATATCATTAGAAATTTGGAATGGTTTGGGAGCATGCATGGGAAATAGCACATGTGATAAAGACAATTCATTGTGTAGTTCGCCTACCAAGCCAGGACAGAAAGGAAGATGAAGAGAAGAGATTGTATTGTTGATGATACACTATGTTTCCTGCCAACTCATTTAAACTAACCCAAAAACTTTAAAATAAGTTATATTTTGGACAATTTTTTTTTTTAATAAGTATCTATGGATAATTACATAGGGTTATGAGTTAGGTCTTTGATGTCTCTCAGAGTCTTATCAGTCATAGCCCCAATGTCTCTCGGAGGCTTAACTGATAAGTCTCCCATGAGAACCTCCTCTCCAATACTTAGGAGGTCTGGCTCTCTCCCTTTTTTTGCTCATCGTTTCTTGGGAATCAGTCATTCCCTTATTCTTTTCTTGAGGCACGGGAAAGGCTCAGTTGTGGATTATCCACAACCAAGTGAACTCTCTCTCTCCAACAGAGTGCACAACCTTTAGGCACAATTTGATATCGTCGTACATAAACCGATTACATTGTGTAATCTATCTACTAATGTAGCCAAATCCAACACTTTGATAATATTGGATTTCCCTATATTGATTGCAGCCACCAAGCAGTTATGTGATTATCTGGGTATTCTTTTTTCCAACTCTTTCTATAGATCATTGTTTCCCATCCGAAATGTTGGCAAGTAATAGTATAAAAAATTAACTAGCCCTCAGTGATGGATGCTGGATGTGGGAGGAACTGGCACCGGCGGTGGAAGCCATGAAAACCTTCCACTACACTTTCGATCTCTCGAACTTTGATGGCGCCCTTTCAGCCCGAATAAGTCTTGTACAAACCAACTTGAAGGCTAAGGAAATTGGTGATACCCTTTAGAAATGGGGGCACAAGTTACAAATTGTGAAGCAGATAACTGATGCAACCATGTCTCCTCTACTTCCAGGTAACCCAACAAAGGAGGGAAACTGAGTGTCCATGAATTACTTGAGATAAACCCAATACAAAATAACTTGTGTCAATGTAGCAAAATTTGATTAACTGGTCGGATATATCATTTCCTAGTGCTGGGTAGCTCCAAATTTCTCCATACTCTGTACCTAGGTCACTCCAAATTTGTTTATCTTGCAGGATATTGATTCACATATCATCTAGTAATATGCTAAGAAAGTAGCCAAGGAAAATCCATCAATCCAATCAATACAACGATATTTCACAAAGACATTATACTATATCTCATTGCAATTTTATGAAATGGATGTCGAAGTACCATGTAAAAGTTGACAAATTTTAAAGAATTAAGGTATCTCTAGTCAAAACCCAACTGAATAATTTTCTTTTAATATGGTTTTGAGAATGAATGCGATAGATTTAAGATTTTCAAAATATCCTTCATTGTATGCATTCAATGGAGCTTCCAACTGAATAATTTTCTTTTGATATGGTTTTAAGAATGAATGCGAAAGATTTAAAATTTCCTAAATATGCTTCACTTTATGCATTCAATTGAGCTTCTAGATTTATTGAGTTAGCTTCAGTGCAGTTAATAATTGGAGCATTATTGGTTTTCTGATTTGATTAAGATGTTAATTTAGATCGAGATTTTATTGCCATGTACCTTCGCTAGCAAGCAATGGTTTTCCACCTCCACTAGTTTCTCTTCCTGCATTGCTTGAGATGGTAATGCCAAAACCCTTCAGTTTCCCTTTCTCTTCCAAATTAATGCCCACATTTTTTCCTTTCTATGGTAGATATTGTTGGTTGGCCACCTATCAAAGATTTCAGGAAGCTGAAAAATTGTTGCATCCAACTCTGTATATGTGAAAATGAGCATGGATGGAGCTCAGAGGGCCATGGAAAATTGTAAAAAAGGGGATTTGATTCCACACATTATGTGCTCATTGGTTGGTATGCACATACTGTTGTTGTTCAGTGAAGATGGAAGTTGACAATTGTTGATTTTTTTGGTACTTTGTTGATTTTTTGGGGACTTTGTTGATTTTTTGTTGAGTTTTGTGGTGGGACTGGGAATATTTGATATGTGTTATAAATTAAGATGGCCATAGAGGGCATGGTACCAGATTGTTGTTTCAATTGAGAAGTTACCAGGAGAGGGAAATCAACCCCCATTTTCTTGACTATTCTAATCTAGATATATATAGGAAAAATAGTAACTATGTTATTTGCAAAATATATGTCGAATATTCATGGATATAACTGGGAAACAAAGTAACTATGTGCACAGTAGTGTGTTCTGCTTTGCATTCCATTATAATCCATTGAATTTAAAAAATAAACCCTCATAAACATTACATTACATTTCGTTTTCATGTTTGCATGAAACTTGTAAGTTCTCAACTGTCATTTGATTTTCTTGTGGAAATTTTTGCATTGTGGACATTGTCCATGCTTTTTCACAATTATTTGGTGTCTTTTTGTTGAGTGGAAAAAAATAAAATTGTAATTCACAATTATCCAGTGGCTTTTTGTTGAGTGGAAAAAATAAAATTGTAAAACGTCATAATTTTTATGATTGACATTTTTAAGTACATTTACAACCCATAGATTTTTGGCTTGACCACAGCTAAGTCGACATCAGATGAATTTTTGTGGGATTAAAAACATTTCGCTAAATTCTGGTGGAAAACGTGTCAAGTATACAACTCCATAGTTGGAATTAGACTCAAGATTAACCAAGTCAGAGGTTGAATCATCACCAGTATCACAATCCACATTTACCTTGCAATGACAACTGCAATCAAGACCATAGTGGATTGTAGAATATCATAGGTCTCGCACAACATGTAAAGTGAAAAACCACCTTTTTTTATGTGATCATTGGGTTTCACAATCCATTCAGAGCCCAGTTGGGGCCTTGACAATCAAGGTACAAATAAATTAAAATCATTTTTGATAGAGCTAATTATCTTAATATTCCTACAAATTGCCATTAACCAGCATGGAGATTGGTTATAGCAATTTTAATGTCACATATTTCCCTCTTTAAGTATCTTTAGTAATTGTATGAAATTATGCATTGCATAAAGCCAACGCTAAGGCCTTCACTGCAACTTAATCCATTGGCATAGGTGAATTGGAACAATGACAACCAAAGGAACTTTACGCTAAGGCCTTCACTGCAGCTTAATCCATTGGCAGAGGTGAAGTGGAACAATGAAAACCAAGGGAACTTTAAAGGTCCTTTGGCACTGTTGGATCAAGCGGCCACATAAACTAATATGAAGCCAAAGAAATTAAACAAGAAAGTAAATAATGACAAACACATAAAATGTACACAGATATTTACGTGGTAAAATCCCCGCGACGGAAACATCCACGAAGCAATGGTATTGGTTCTCTTATTATTCAGAATATGAAGATTACAATAAATCTCATCAATCAATCCTTCTCCTACAAGAATACAATAAATAAATATATTTATTACATGGTTACTCATAACTCACCAAACTTAGTTACTCGGTTAGACAATTACATAGTCACCGGGAGAATTGGTTGTCACTCGTTTCCAACAATCTCCACCTTGACAACAATTTACCTGATAGCTTGTTCACTGCTTTGTTCATCACCTTTCCTGCAAGCCTAGAGAAGCTAAGCACCACCGTAGCTTCTCTAAAGTAACTGGTTTTGTGAACATGTATGCACTATTCTTTTGAGTGTGGAACTTTTCAAGAACCACTCCACCTTCATCAATAACATGTCTAACAAAATGGTATTTTATAGGAATGTGTTTTGTCTTACTGTGATAAGTTGGGATTTTAGACAAATGAATAGCACTTTGGATATCATAGAAAATATTTATAGTGTTTTTAACCTTTACTAACTCACCCAGCAAACCTTTTAACCAGATTGCCTCTTTGCAAGCATGTGAAGCAGCTATATATTCTGCCTATGTAGTGGATAAAGAAACAATATTCTGAAGCTTTGACATCTAACTAATAGCTCCACCTGCCAGAGTAAATACATAACTTGAAGTGGATATCCTCTTGTCCAAGTCAACTGCAAAATCAGAATCAACATAACTGCATACTTCATCACTGCAACCATCAAAAGTGATACAATAATTGCTTGTGCCTCTAATATACCGAAGCACCCATTTCATTGCTACCCAAATCTCTTTTCCTGGATTTGTCATGTATCTACTGACAACACCAACCACATGTGAAATATTTAGTCTTGTACTTATCATCGCATACATCAAACTTCCTACTGCATTAGCATATGGTACACGAGACATATACTGTTTTTCTTCATCACTATTAGGACTCAAGCCCGAAGAAAGCTTCAAATGAGAAGCTAAAGGGATATTAACTGGTTTCACGTTATTCATATCGAATCTCTGAATTATTTTCTCCACATACTTCTTTTGTGACAACCACAACTTGCCATTTTTTCTGTCTCTGTGTATCTGCATGCCCAAGATATGATTTGCTACTCCTAGATCCTTCGTATCAAATGTCCTAGCCAACTGAGCCTTTAACTTGCTGATTTCAAACATGCTTTTGCTTGCGACAAGCATATCATCAACATATAATACCAAAATAATGAACATGTCAATTTCCAACTTTTTAAAGTACACACAATGATCATACTCACTTCTGGTAAAATTCAAGCTCACCATGAAGAAATCAAACTTCTTGTACCATTTCTTGGGAGAGTGCTTCAGGCCATACAATGATTTTCTAAGCTTGCAAACAAACCTCTTGTTGCGATTCTGAATGAACCCTTCTGGTTGTTCCATGAAAATTTCCTTATCTAAATATCCATGTAAGAAAGTTGTCTTAACATCTCTAGCTGCTCTAACTCCAAATCATATAAGGAAACTAGTGCTAATAGAATTCTGATAGAAACAAGTTTCACAATTGGTGAAAAAATCTCATGAAAGTAAATACCTTCTTTCTGAGAAAACCATTTGGCAACCAGTCTGGCCATGTACTTCGGCACAGTGTCCTCGACTCCTTTCTACAATTTGTACACCCATTTGCAGCCAACCACTTTCCTACTCTCAGAAAGTTCTACAAGATCCCATGTTTGATTCTTTGGCAAAGAATCCATTTATTCTTTCATTGCAAGTTTCCATTTGTCATTGTCAGACACTTCTAATGCTTCCTGATAACTGTTAGGTTCTCCCTCATTAGAAATTAAAGCAACGTATGTGACAAAATCATCATACCTTTTTGGAAAAGTTCTGGCCCGTGTAGATCTTCGTAGTGTTTTTTGTGGTATTTCCAATATTTTTGTCTTCTCATCCTCCGAAGGAGTGTCCTCATGAATATCCTCCTCATGGACATCCTCATGATTCCTCCTCATAGATCACTGAGTATCAAACTGAATTTGGTGTAACCAGGGTACATTAGCCTATTTCAAATCATTAATTACATCTAAATTTGATAGAGAAAGTTAATCAAATATTACATCTTTGTTTATGACGATTTTGTGGGAAGTAGAATTCCACAATCTATATCCCTTAATACCATCACCATATCCAACAAAGATCAGTTTACTTAATTTAGGATCTAGTTTGGAACTCTGATTCTTCGGAATAAGTGCATAGTCTTCATGACCAAATACTCTAAGATTATAATAATCACATGGTTGACCTGTCAATACCTCTTCTGGAATTTTGCAGTCAATTCCTATTGATGGTGATCGGTTCTCTAGGTAACAAGCTGTAAGCAATGCCTCTCCCCACAATTCATGTTGCAACTTTTCATTACTGAGCATACTCCTTGCTCTTTCAATAAGAGTCATGTTCATGCGTTCAACAACATCGTTCTGCTGTGGAGTGTAAACAATGGTTTGATGTCTCCTGATCCCATCCTTCTTGCAATAATTATCAAACTCCTTAGAAGTAAATTCAGTTCCATTATCTGTTCTAAGACATTTAATGAACCTGCCAGTGCTCTTTTCAACCAAACCTCTAAACTGCTTAAATATATCAAAAACATCAGCTTTTTTCTTTAAAAAATAGATCCAGACATTCCTTGAGTAATCATCTATAAAAATGATGAAATATGGTGATCCCCCATACGAAATTTTAGGATATGGACCCCATAGATCAAAATGAATATTGTCTAGGATACCTTTACTGGTGTATTTTCCAGATTTAAATTTTTGTCTAGCCTGTTTACCATAAATACAATGCTCACAAAACTTCAAATCTATAGATTTTAAACTATGAAGCAACTTTCAATCAGCAAGTACCTTCATTCCTTTTTCGCTCATATGACCTAACCGTTGATGCCATAAACAAGTGAAGTCTATTGCACTAACTAATGCTATTGTTGCGTGATCGATTTATGTCCTCCCTTCAAGTTTATACAGGTTCTTGACTCTGTTTTCCTTCATAACAACCAAGATACTTTTCGATATCTCCATAACTCCACCTTGAACTATAAATTTGTAACCAACATATCTATAACTCCCATTGATATCAAGTTCTTCCTCAATTCAGATACATGCCTCGCATCTGCTAGAGTCCTAACAGTCCCATCATACATTTTTATTCTAATACTCCCTATCCAAACAGTTTTACATGAAACATTATTTCCCATATAAACTACCCTATCATTTATAGATTGGTATGTGGAATACCAATTTCTATGAAGACACATGTGATGGGATGCTCCAAAATCAATTAACCAGTCATAATGGTATTTTTCAGACAATAGATGTAGATAATACTTCATCAATCATACATGAATCCTTCTCGACTATGTTTTACTCCTTTGTAGAGTCCTCCTCCTTAGAAGCTTGCTTCTGCTTCCAGCAATCTTTCTTAAGGTGTCCTATTTTATTGCAATACCAACACTTCAATTTACTCTTTTTTCCCTTCGACTTTGATCTTGATGTGCCCCTCGAATGTCCTCTTTCACTGGTTCTTCCTCTGGCCACCATTACTTCTAATGTTGAGGTTCCAAGACTAGACTTCTTTCGATTTCCTTAGAAATCAAGTCTCCCACAACATCATCAAAGGTAATAGAATCAGTGGAACTTAAACTGATAGAAGTTACAAAATGTGCCCAAGACTCACGCAAAGAGCACAACAGTAAAATCGCCTTGTCTTCAGATTTAATTTTATCATCCATGCTAGCCAACTGACAAATAAGAGTATTAATGCATTCAAATGATCTGAAATTTTTGTACCTTCTTTCATATGCAAGGTAAATAACTGTTGCTTCAAGAGGATTTTATTCGTCAAGGATTTATTCATGTACATGCTTTCCAACTGTTGTTGTAGTTTCAGACACGATGTTAAATAAAACATCGTCAGCCAAGCACAGACGAATAGAACTAAGAGCCCTTTCATCCATCTCTTCCCAGTCTTCATCTGATATATCTACAGGTTTCTTTATCTTCCCTGCCAGTGCCTTTGCCACTCCTTATTGCACGAGCATGTCCCGCATCTTGACCTTCCATAACTCGAAATTATTGCTCCCGTTAAACTTCTCAATTTCAAACTTAACACTCTGTGCTTTTTCCATGTTCTCAAAGAACCAAATCAAAAGACTTAAAACTCCAAGCCTTTTAAAATATATATAGTGGATACAATATTTAAAAAATAAAAATAAAAAATAAATGAGATAAGGTTAAATGGAAATACTCTCAACTTAAAGATTAAACAAATATTTAAAAATCACCTTATACGTCCCACTTTAATCCATACCATAAAAAGAATCCACCTTTTATATAATGAAACAACATATATAATGAATATATATGTGCCGCATCCACCTTATACTATATCCACTTAAATCATTAAACAGATATAATAAAACCCAAAAATCCTTTTCATGCATTAATTAAAAACAATATGATATGAATTCAGGCCTCCAACATAAAATAGATTTTTGCGCTTCTCTTTGAAGGAAGGTAGCGATAATTTCTCAGTGTGCCATAAAATTATTGTGCCCCTCCAAGCATTGGACCTGTGAAAATTTTGAATTTTCACCCCCTTCCATAGTATGAATTTTCGCTCATTCTGCAGCTTTCAACCATAAAGCTTTTTTATGATTTTCTCTTCCCTCCACATGGTGAATAGAGCAATACTATTTTTCAGCAATCTCATTTTCTATGGCCTCCTACCAAGCACTGATACCACTTTTTGGATCAAGCAGCCACATAAATTAATATGCAGCCGAAGAAATTAAACAAGAAAGTAAATAATGGCAAACACATACAATGTACACAGAGATTTACGTGGTAAAACCCCTGAGAGGGAAACATCCATGGAGCAATGGTATTGATTCTCTTATTATTCAGAATATGAAGATTACAACAACCCTCATCAATCAATCCTTCTCCTACGAGAATACAAGAAATAAATATATTTCTTGCACGGTTACTCATAACTAACCAAACTTAGTTACTCGGTTAGAAAGTTACACAGTCACCGGGAGAACCGGTTGTCACTTGTTTCCAATAGGCACCAACCTGGTCTACTGAGCCTCTTTTAATAGAATCAGAATTGAGATCATGTGAATACCAAAAAGCAATCAAATCTAGCGGAGCACTATTCAATAGTGCTTCGAAGCATCTAGTGGAGCACTATTCACTATTGAATAGTGCTCCAATGCATCTTTCGACTATTGTGAGACATTTTTTAAGTTTCGATTCTTATTTCCAGAAGTTTCAATTCAACATTAATTTGTCATTGTGATTCATTGTGGTATGTAAACAAAGAAGCAGTCGTAGCATGGTGACCAAAGAAACCATCGGTTATTGAATAAATTCAGGTTGATCCACCGCATGCTATGGAATTCCACATCAAAATCACCCACACCTCTCTTTTCCAAACTGATATTGGATTGTGGAGTGGACATGTAATCTATAGCATTGTTTCTACCTTGTTAGACTTCCTCATGTCGAATATCTTCTTTGTTAATGGCCATTGTTTATGAGGCATGGTTTATTTTCATTTAATACCATATAACATAATGTTCACGGGTGTACATATATATATGCAATATGTATCATATTTAATAGTGTGCTGATGTTTAAGTCCTATGTTCTCCACATGTAAAGTTTTTGAATTTTTTTAGTTTAAAATATTTAAAAAGTTTTTTTTTTATTAAAGAATAAAAAATTTCTTGCGAGGGTTTAAGTCAAATCCTCGATATCCTTCAACAAAAAAAAAACTTATTTTAATTTTTCAAAAGATAAAAAAAATATATTTTTACTTTTAAAAATATTCAGTTTAATAAGTTATTTTCTAAAAATATTAGAAAACATTATTAAAAAAAACATAAAGAAATAAAAAAGCTTTGACTTTCCATCAAAAAGTATAATTACGTTGTAGTTGTTTCACCAACGAGAAGCATGAGCATCCACGTCGGCTAGATTCCTCACTTATAGAGTGAATGGAATCCTGCCGTGTGCTTTCCTCTTTGGCCCCAGATATTTATGACTGTGACGGATTTCTCTACAGTAGAACTCATATTTTATCTTCAGCCGTGTAACACACCCTTTAAGCTAGAAAGCATTTTGTGTTTAGAAACATTATGATAACTTTTATTGTAAAGTTATATTGGACAGGTGTCCAAGGATGATTGTAATTTGCACAATATATTATTATTTAATAAATAAAATAGGAGACAAACACCTAAGAGGACTGTTGAAAGAGTGGTTACTGATCCACTAGGTGGAATGGAATCTGGGGTAGAAGGCAATGGACAAGTGGCAGCATCATGATGCAACTAACTAGTTGTTGGTATGGGACAACTCCCTTGAAATGTGGTCATAGTGCCCTGAAAGATGGGACTAGAGCTTGAGGCTCATTTATTCTAAACTGACCATTAAAAGACCTAGGCAGTCTATATAATAGCCATCAAATTATGAACTGAGGTTCATCACTTTTCCTAACGAGGAAATTTACCTTGGGGTCTTCCTGTGTTTGCACCCAAGAGATTTGATGAAGGGATATGTTGTTGTTGATCATGTTGTGAGTTTTCCAAAATTTTATTGAGTTCAGGAGGTTGATGCTGAGTGGAGAAGGTATTTTTCAGGAGGTTGACACCGAGTGGAGAAGGTATTTTTGAGTGCCTTGCTTCTACACAGATTCCACCCACTTACTGGATCAGTAAGCAGGCTTGGGGGTTCGTTAGAAGTCAGCAGTTGAGCTGTTTCTTCTGAAGCAGGTTGGGAGGAACAGGCCTCCTTGGGTGTTTGTCAGCCCATCGTTAGTTATAAGTTCTATTTGTCTTATCTAATTTATTTCAAGTTCTGTTATCTATTTGGTATATTTATAGTTCTGTTGTTTTTAACTTTCCTTGTTTATTTAATAAATTTATTTCATTTCTTGTGCAAATTAATAATTCTGTATGAATAAGAAGTGATTGAATAAATATATTTTCTGTATTTTTCCCCATGCAAAAAGGAATAGCATCGTACTCCAGTACAGAAATAGATTTAGATCGGTAAGATAAGACATGCTGCCATGGTGATGGATGTACTATTTTATATGTTCTGTAAATTAATTGCTAATAATTATTTAGTATTGTCTACTGCATTTTACTAACAGTACAATTCTTGTTTTCATTCCTTCCATCACAACAGTAAATCATTTCCACAGAAATAAGAGAGTTCATACTGGTTAAAGAAATCATTTCTATTCTTTACATTTTTTGTTTCTTAAACGTTTACTTCCAAGAATAACCAAAATTTGTTATTATTATTACTTATAGAATAGATAAACAAATAAGAAGTAACATATTACAAATCTAGGGTTTGCTTATGTTATTTTTAAACCATTACCAGTTATTTTATAACCATAAAACATTGTTAATTCTTCTCAGAGTTTTAGTCAACGTTTTACAAATCTTTTTAAACAAAAGTCTCATGACAGACAGACTCAAATGCCATTACCACAAAAAGAATAAAGACAAGAACCAAACATTCACCATAGACATGACTGTAGATCGACTAGTTAGGATTGAGTTTACAAAACAATTGCAGGAGATTTACAAACAATTTAGTGAACACAGGTTTATGCCGAGAGCTCATCATAGAGCTTAGTTAAAGCTTTTTATTTTCAAATCAAGGGCTAAACCCTAGCACAGGAAACACTTCTCTATTCGTTTAAGACACAATAATAGCTTAGAAACAAAACAAAGCATATACAGGATGTAAGCCTTGTCAACAATTACATTTATCCATTATTCCTTTAAAAACAAACAGTCATATTACAGTTTCACAAAAACATTCACTCATCGATCGATAACCTATATAAACACAAAGGTTGCCAAATACATTGCTTATTCTCATATCATCAATGAGTTACAGATCTTGTTCACAGGTCAAACCCTAAACTTGGGATCAGATTTATAACATAAAACAAAACTTCATACAGGCCATAGGCCAAACCTAGATACAAGTTATCTAGTCTGTAGCAAACAGACGCATTGTTTTACAGACTTTAAACACTTATATTTTTAACCTTAGTCTTATACAAAGAAAAACGATAATAGTAGTCGTGAAACACCTTGAGGTACTCTATTCAAGTCTGAGGGTAAAACCCTTGTTTATAAAACCATTGCAAGCACTGTCATTTCCTTATGGGTCGAAGCACATCCTCCCCATACTTTTAAACAGCATGCAAAAACCTTTATCTGCAAAACTCTCTGATTTATATAATACAATAGATAGAACACTAAACAGTTGACCATCTCATCTACACAGGGTCTCAAGACATTTTCGAGGCTTACCGGTTGGGTATAACTGTAGCCAACCTACGACACCAAACTGTAGCATAACCAATGAGTTGTTACCCTGCAACAACATCATGATGGTGGTTAAAACCATTATCTTATCAAAGAATGAAGACTCATTTTGAACAAACACTTAAATATCGAATATAAAAGTTACAGGAGGGGTTCGAACACATTACCATGAGATTGAAAATCGTAGTAGCTTCAACTCCAAGCCTGAGGTAGTTGCAACCAAACCCTTGTATCGACGAATGCCAGTGAAGTTGATCCAACACTTATTCGATACAGTGAAATAGCACCGAGAAGAGGTAGCAAGGTCCTTTGACCATACATTACAAACCCAATATCAAACTAAACAAACCCTCAAACCAGTCAAGTATCGAATCCACCTAAAAGATAAATTCTAATATGGAGAACAACAATCTTCAACACTGTATAAATTAGATAGAGCTCGGCTCCATATTATCAGAGATCACGAGTTCGAAACTCGGGAAACTATGCCTCTTTGGGGAAGAACATCAAGGCTAAAAACCAGTAGCCTGTCGGCCGCGTAGAACCACCACCACCAAATGACTCTAACACATTAAAAATCATCGAATACAACAAGGTAGGGTTTAACCACAGCATTGAAATCCCTACCAAGATAAATGGCGTAGATCATTGGTGATATCTACGAAATCACCAACCTGCCATCACATTTATTAAGCCATTACTATCACAGCCATGGTGGAGCCTGATCACCAACGTTCAAAGAAGCAACGAGTTACAACTCAACACTCTGAGGTTACACTAAGACACATTCACGTGAACTAATTTCAATATGCTATCCACGGTAGACTTCTACTATTTTCTTGTTAGTTTTGTGCATTCAATGCACAGGAGACATTACCTCCGCCAGCCTGTAATGCACAGTAACGTTCACATCAAGAGTTAATACAATAGGGTTACGTTTATGGTAAGGTTGAGACTCATTACTCTTGTAGCATTTAGTTCAGGGTTGGAGGTATTTACATAGTCCACTTAGAATGCATATAATTCAGTATAGATCTCATCAAGACTATATGTTAGACCACGAAATTACACACACCAATATAATACTTGGTTAGCATTTCAATACTGCATTTAATCCATAATATTTGTACATAGTTTGTAAATCATTTCTATCTATTGCATATTGAATGTTATCAAATAGATAGCATAGTATCCCGTAGTGTCATATTAACATACCTTTACACAATGCACATTGTTTGCAAATAGATAATAGGATTTGCATATAATTCATATTAATTGCAAGTTAGTCATTAAGAATTAAAGAGTGGGGTATACAATGGAAAACATAATGTGTATATAGTATCATGTAAGTACCACGTAGGTTATTACAAGGCACACCACTCACATTATATAAATGTGATAGTGGTTAAAAATGCCAACAACTCTATTCTTGCAAGGATTGGATAGTAATCTTGTAAACACTTTAAAACAGACCTTAGAGACATACTTTTTGAATGATTGTAGACATACACTTATATACTTTATAATGCATGAAGAAAGAGAAATATTTCAGATCATATTATCATCGCAGGTTATAGACCTTAAAACAAATTAACAAACAGTTGTACTTGGAACTTCCACAAATTGCCACAGAGGTAGAAGGTAGGTTGTTACATACAGAAAACATGACGGAAACAAATAATTCTGGGTACAACATTGTGATACGAACATTCTAGATCTTCTTGATAAACTTTTGATTCCTTTCGCAACTTTTAGCTCTTACCTATCAATCTGTCACAAGTACGAATTCACATGCTTTAGCACGAATGCTAAGTAAGCCTTGGGGCGTCCGAAGGACCCCTTCATCAACCAAACAAAAGTACATTAGTCAAACAGTGGTATCAACTTTCGTAAACAACAACAGAAGAGATGTATAGTAGCACAACTAAATATAGATAACATTTCAGGCATTGTTGTATTTCCGCATTATTAAATAGCATTTATTTTCACGTAGAAAAGTTTTAAAATTTTGCGATTTTTCTGGGATGTTACATGTGGTATCAGAGCACAAGTTCAAACTCTAGGCCTAAATGAGGCTCATGCACGCAAACAGAAAAATAAATCAGAAAGTTTATGTTACTACCTTTTGCATTTTAATTTCATTTTTGCACAAAACAGATTTACTTTTAATTGCGGGTATGCAAATACCAGAGGAATCAGCAGAGGACAAATCTCCTCGTAATGAATGAATTAATCATAATAACACTGAAGGAATTTACGTTGAGTTAAACAACCAGTCTTCTGAAATTTTACGCACTGTGCAGGATTTAAAATCTGAGTTAAAAGTTGTTAAAGAAGAAAATGAACGGATCCTAAAGGCACAGGAAGAGTTACAGCAGAATGTAAAAGGAAACTGTCACAGTGATGAAAGAGGCAGAAAATCAGAATTTAGAGCTGATTCTGAAATAATGTCCCACCAACATAAGCATAAGAAAACATGAAACGATAAAAGGAACAGTCACTCATCTTCTAAGTCTGATTCAGGTAATGATGATGTAAATTATGACAACAGTAACAGTGAGTGCTGCTCTAAAAAGAGAAAACATAAGCATCATGAATAGATTACTGGTGAGTTTAAAAAGATTAAGCCACCTACTTTAATGGCGAAAGTGAGAAGGGTGAGACAGCAGAAGCTTGGCTGTCAGGGATAAAAAGTATTTTAATATTTATGACTACTCTTCTCAATTGAAATCCAAGATGGTTATTTACAATCTGACCAGAAAGGCAGATATCTGGTGGCAGGATCTTAAAAGAATCAAGAGCATAAAAGAAAAAGAAGTAACTTGGACTATGTTTAAAAGTTTGTTTAAAAAGAAGTTCTTGTCTGAACAGTATTTTGAGGATAAATCGAAGGAGTTTTACGAATTAAAGTTGGGTACAATGAACATGAAAGAAATTTGCAGCAAGTTTCTTAGCTTGTTGAGGTACGTACCCTACATGGTTGAGGAAAAGCCTAAAGTGCAAAGGTTTCTCAGTTGTTTACCATTTAATATAAAAGATCGTATTGAGTATGATAATCCTTCCACTTTGGAAGAAGCCATGAGAAAGACAGATTTTTGTTTTGACCAAAACAAAAAAAAGAAGGAACAACTGGTTGCAAGAATAGTAAAACTAATTAGTATGACTATAAAAAGAAAAACTTTAATCAGAATGCTGGAGGTTTTAAGAAAAACTTTAATAACATAAATTTTTCTAATAATTATCGGAATAATACATCTCAGAGCACTAGTGCTGCAAGGAATGTACCTAATAATCACAGCAATAATAATAACAACAATAACAATAGGTACGCTGAGCAGAAAGGACCCATAAAGTGCTATGAATGTGGCGGACCACACAAGAGAGCAGATTGCCCACGCAACAAGAGGACAGCCAACAACATACATACTATGCAAGCAGAACCTACAATTGGAGATATCGCAAGAGAAATGCCTAGAATAAATGTAGCATTGGAGAACCATCAAGCGGACCATCAAACATCCATGGTCAAAATTGAAGGTATGATACAAAACGAGTCTATTTCTATTTTAATAGATCCTAGTGCAAATTTAAGTTATATTTCACCTACTTTAGTAAACCATTGCAAGCTAAAAACAGAGAAATTTATTGATGCATGGTTAGTTCAGCTTGCAACTGGAACTAAAAGAAAGGTTACAAATTTTGTTCAGAATTGTGAAGTATTTTTAAATCAGCTGAAAACGCAAGTTAATCTGAACGTTTTACCCTTAGGTTCATATGATCTGTTAATTGGCATGGATTGGCTTGAACAGCATAGAGTTATATTGAATAGTTATGATAAATCTTTTACTTGTATAAATAATAAAGATAATTCAGAAACAGTGAAAGGAATTCATAGACAGATTTCAGTAAGGCAGATCTCTTCCTTACAAGTAAAGAGAGTTGCTAGAAAAGGTTGTAAACTGTTTGTTGTTGATGTTGTTAATGATGAATGTACATCTGAAGAATACAAGTTAAAATTAGAAGATATTCCCATCCTTAGGTACTTTTCTGATGTATTTCCGGAAGAAAATCCAGGATTACCTCCGAAAAGAGAACTTGACTTCACCATTGAGTTAGTACCCGATGCGGTACCAAACTCAAAGGCCCCCTATAGGATGAATATTCTAGAGTTAAGTGAGTTAAAATCTTAGCTAAAAGAATTAATAGATAAAAAACTACATACGGCCCAGTGTGTCCCCTTGGGGAGCACCAGTAATATTTGTTAAAAAGAAGGATGGTACTATGCGTTTGTGCATTGACTATCGTCAGCTTAATAAAATGACAATTAAGAACCGGTATCCCTTACCCCGCATAGATGATCTATTTGATCAAGTACGCGGAGTAGAGATATTCACTAAAATTGATCTAAGATTGGGTTATCATCAAGTCCAGATAAAAGATGAGGATATATTCAAAACTGCATTCAGAACGCATTATGGACACTACAAGTTCGTAGTTATGCCTTTTGGGCTAACTAACACACCAGCAGTGTTCATGTGTTTAATGAACAACGTTCTGCATAAATATTTGGATAAGTTCATAGTGGTATTCATTGATGATATCCTGATTTACTCAAAGACTAAAGAAGAGCATGATGAACATCTAAAAATCATTTTACAAGTACTTAGAGATCACCAACTTTACGCTAAGTTCAGTAAGTGTGATTTCTATAAAGATAAAATTCAGTATTTGGGTCATATAATTTCAAAAGATGATATTTCTGTTGATCCTGATAAAATAAAAGCAACAAATGAATGGCCTATCCCAAAAGATGTAACTGATGTACGGTCATTCTTGGGGATAATGGGGTATTATAGAAATTTTATTGAAGAATTACTAATCCCATCACTTCTTTGCAGAAGAAAGGGAAGAAATTCATATGGGATCAAAAGTGTCAAGACAGTTTTAATAAGTTAAAAGAATTGTTAACCACTGCACCCATCTTAAAAATTGTAGATCCTAATAAGGATTTCGTCGTATGCACTGATGCATGCAACGAAGGACTTGGAGGGGTCTTAAGTCAAGAGGGTCATGCAATTGCTTTTGAGTCAAGGAAGTTAAAAATACATGAAAAGAATTATGCAACGTATGATCTTGAGTTGGAAGCCATGATACATGCTTTGAAAATGTGGCGCTATCACTTGATCGAAAGAAAATTCATCTTAATGACTGATGATAAGGGCCTAAAGTATCTTTTGGATCAAACAAATCTTAACGCAAGGCAAGCTAGGTGGTTAGCTTTACTTAGCGATTACGATTTTGAGATCCATCACATTAATGGGAAGGAAAACAAGGTTGTTGATGCATTGAGCAGAAATGCTAGATTAAGTTTTGTGGCAGAAATCAGTACTTTTAAAACTGATCTGGAAAATTAGATCAAAGAAGGAATTAAGCAAGACGAAAATTACCATAAATTACATGATAAAGTGGCTGAAAATTCATCTGAAAATGTTATAACCGATTACAGTATTAATGAAAAAGGCTTCTTAACTTACAAAAACAGAATTTATGTGCCTAATTTTTCGAAGGTTAAGCTGTTGATTTTAGATGAAGTTCACAAGAGTTCTTATTCGAGACATCCTGGTTATCAGAAAATGATAACTATGCTAAGAAAGGAGTACTTTTGGCCTAACATGAAGAGTGAAGTTGTTGAATATATAGCTAGATGCTTTGACTGTCAGACTATAAAAGCTGAACATCAACATCCAGCTGGGCTATTGCAGCCCTTACCAATTCCAGAATGGAAGTGGGAAATCATAAGCATTGACTTTATTAGAAGTTTGCCTAAAAATCAGAAGCAGAATGACTCAATTATGGTTGTTGTTGATAAACTTAGCAAAGCTGCTCATTTTATTCATGTTAAAACTAATTTCAAGGCTTCTAACATTGCAGATATTTTCATGAAGCAAATTTTTCACTTGCATGGAATTCCAAAGGTAATTATTTTAGATATAGACTCTAAGTTTACTGGTAACTTTTGGACAGCACTGTTTAAAGGATTAAATACTAAGTTAAATTTCAGCACTTCTTTCCACCCACAAACTGATGGTCAAACAAGAAAAGTAAATCAGATTTTGGAAAATGTGTTAAGATTATATGTTAAAGATCAGCCATCTAAATGGGAGGATTACTTGCACTTAGCAGAATTTGCCTACAATAATAATTATCAAGCATCTGCTAAGTTAAGTCCATTTGAAATTTTGTATGGAAGAAAGTGTTGTACTCAAATTTCGTGGGATAATCCTGTAGATAGATTGATGTTAGGACCAGATCTATTGAAATAAATGGAGCTAACTGTGAAATAGGTTCAAGGTAACTTAAAAGTTTCCCAGGATCGACAGAAAAGCTATGCTGATATGAAACGCACAGAAAGAGAATTTCAGGTAGGAGACCATGTTTTCATAAAGGTAAAGCCCAAGAAAAGTTCCTTGAAGCTTGGGAGTTGTGCTAAATTAGCACCAAGGTATTGTGGACCATTTGAAATCCTATCAAGGGTAGGATCTATTGCATATCAACTGGCATTGCCATACAATTTTAAAATCCACAATGTTTTTCATGTTTCTGTTTTAAAGAAGTATGTGCATGATGCTACTCATGTGCTGAATTGGAATGACATACAAGTGGAACCCGAAGGAGATTTTCCAGTGGAACCGGACTATATTCTAGACCAGAGGGAAATTATTCTTCGGAATCGCACCATAGGGTAGGTAAAGGTGCAATGGAAGCACCTTCGCCCTGATGAAGCTACTTGGCAACTAGAAAGTAATATGCGGGCAGCATATCCAGTTCTGTTCCATGAGGAACTTGATGATGAATAAGAAACATCGAGGACGATGTTGAGCTTAAGAGGGGGTGTTTGTAACATACCCTTTAAGCCGGAAAACATTTTGTGTTTAGAAACATTCTGATAACTTTTATTGTAAAGTTATATTGGACAGGTGTCCAAGGATGACTGTAATTTGCACAATATATTATTATTTAATAAATAAAATAGGAGACAAACACCTAAGAGGACTGTTGAAAGAGTGGTTACTAATCCACTAGGTGGAATGGAATCTGGGGTAGAAGGCAATGGACAAGTGGCAGCATCATGATACAACTAACTAGCTGTTGGTATGGGACAACTCCCTTGAAATGTGGTCATAGTACCTTGAAAGATGGGACTAGAGCTTGAGGCTCATTTATTCTAAACTGACCACTAAAAGACCTAGGCAGTCTATATAATCGCCATCAAATTATGAACTGAGGTTCATCATTTTTCCTGACAAGAAAATTTACCTTGGGGTTTTGCTGTGTTTGCACCCAAGAGATTTGATGAGGGGATATGTTGTTGTTGATTATGTTGTGAGTCTGCCAAACTCTTATTGAGTTTAGGAGGTTGATGTTGAGTGGAGAAGGTATTTTTCAGGAGTTTGATACTGAGTGGAGAAGGTATTTTTTAGTGCCTTGCTTCTACACAGATTCCACACACTTACTAGATCAGTAAGCAGGCTCGGGGGTTCATTAGAAGTCAGCAGTTGAGCTGCTTCTTCTGAAGCAGGTTGGGAGGAGCATGCCTCCTTGGGTGTTTGTCGGCCTATCGTCAGTTACAGGTTCTATTTGTGTTATCTAATTTATTTCAAGTTCTGTTATCTATTTGGTATATTTACATTTCTGTTGTTTTAAACTTTCCTTGTTTATTTAATAAATTTATTTTAGTTCTTGTGCAAATTAATAATTCTGTATGAATAAGAAGTGATTGAATAAATATAATTTTTGTATTTTTCCCCATGCAAAAAGGAATAGCATCGTACTCTGGTACAGAAATAGATTAAGATCGATAAGTTAAGATAGGCATGCTGCCATGGTGATGAATGTACTATTTTATATGTTCTGTAAATTAATTGCTAATAATTATTTAGTATTGTCTACTGCATTTTACTAACAGTACAATTCTTGTTTTCATTCCTTCCATCACAATAGTAAATCTTTTCCACATAAATAAGAGAGTTCATACTGGTTAAAGAAATCATTTCTATTCTTTAGATTTTTTGTTTCTTAAACGTTTACTTCCAAGAATAACCACAATTTTCTATTATTATTACTTATATAACATATAAGCAAATAAGAAGTAACATATTTCAAATCTAGGGTTTGCTTATGTTATTTTTAAACCATTACTTGTTATTTTATAACCATAAAACATTGTTAATTCTTCTTGGAGTTTTATCCAACGTTTTACAAATATTTTTAAAGAGAAGTATCATGACAGATAGACTCAAATGCCATTACCACAACAAGAATAAAGACAAGAACCAAACATTCACCATAGACATAACTGTAGATCGACTAGTTAGGATTGAGTTAACAAAACAATCGCAGGAGATTTACAAACAATTTAGTGAACACAGGTTTATACCGAGAGCTCATCGTAGAGCTTAGTTAAAGCTTTTTATTTTCAAATCAAGGGCTAAAGCCTAGCACATGAAACACTTCTCTATTCGTTTAAGACACAATAATAGCTTAGAAACAAAACGAAGCATATACAGGCTGTAAGCCTTGTCAACAATTACATTTATCCATTATTCCTTTAAAAACAAACAGTCATATTACAGTTTCACAAAAACATTCACTCATCGATCAATAACCTATATAAACACAAAGGTTGCCAAATGCATTGCTTATTCTCATATCATCGACAAGTTACAGATCTTGTTCGCAGGTCAAACCCTAAACGTGGGACCAAATTTATAACATAAAACAAAACTTCATACGGGTCGTAGGCCAAACCTAGATACAAGTTATCTAGTGTGTAGCAAACAAACGCATTGTTTTACAGACTTTAAACACTTATATTTTTAACCTTAGTCTTATATAAAGAAAAACGATAATAGTAGTCGTGAAACACCTTGAGGTACTTTATTCAAGTCTGAGGGTAAAACCCTTGTTTATAAAACCATTGCAAGCACAGTCGTTTCCTTATGGGTCGAGGGACATCCTCCCCATACTTTTAAACAGCATGCAAAAACCTTTATCTAAAAAACTCAATGAGTTATATAATACAACAGACATAACACTAAACACTCGATCATCCCATCTACACAGGGTCTCAAGACATTGCCGAGGCTTACCGGTTGGGTATAGCTATAGCCAACCTACGACACCAAACTGTAGCATAACCAATGAGTTGTTACCCTGCAACAACAACATCATGATGGTGGTTAAAACCATTATCTTATCAAAGAATGAAGACTCAGTTTGAACAAACACTTTAAGATCGAATATGAAAGTTACAGGAGGAGTTCGAACACATTACCATGAGATTGAAAGTCGTAGTAGCTTCAACGCCAATCCTGAGGTAGTTGCAACCAAACCCTTGTATCGACGAATGCTAGTGAAGTTGAGCCAACACTTATTCGATACAGTGAAACAGCACCGAGAAGAGGTAGCAAGGTCCTTTGACCATACATTACAAACCCAATATCAAACTAAACAAACCCTCAAACCAGTCAAATATCGAATGCACCTAAAAGATAAATTCTAAGATGGATAATAGCAATCTTCAACACTTTATAAATTAGATAAAGCTCGGCTCCATATTATCAGAGATCACGAGTTCGAAACTCAGGAAACTACGCCTCTTTGGGGAAGAACATCAAGGCTAAAAACTAGCAGCCTGTCGGCCGTGCAGAACCACCACCACCAAATGACTCTAACACATTAAAACTCATCGAATACAACAAGGTAGGGTTTAACCACAACATTGAAATCCCTTCCAATATCAACGGCGTAGATCATTGGTGAGATCTACAAAATCACCAACCTGCCATCATATTTATTAAGCCATTACTATCACAGCCACGGTGGAGCCTGATCACCAACATTCAAAGCATCAACGAGTTACAACTCATCACTCCGAGGTTACACTAAGACACATTCATGTGAACTAATTTCAATATGATATCCACGGTAGACTTCCACTATTTTCTTGTTAGTTGTGTGCATTCAATGCATAGGAGACATTACCTCCACCAACCTGCAATGCACATTAACGTTCACATCAAGAGTTAATACAATAGGCTTACGTTTATGGTAAGGTCGAGACTCATTACTCTTGTAGCATTTAGTTAAGGGTTGGAGGTATTTACATAGGCCACATAGAATGCATATAATTAATTATAGATCTCATCATGACTATATGTTAGGCCACGAAATTACACACACCAATATAATACTTGGTTAGCATTTCAATACTGCATTTAATCCATAAAATTTGTACATAGTTTGTAAATCACTTGTATCTATTGCATATTGTATGTTATCAAATAGATAGCATAGTATCCCATAGTTCCATATTAACATACCTTTACACAATGCACATTGTTTGCACATAGATAATAGGATTTGCATATAATTCATATTAATTGCAAGTTAGTCATTAAGAATTAAAGAGTGGGGTATACAATGGAAAACATAATGTGTATATAGTATCATGTAAGTACCACGTAGGTTATTACAAGGCACACCACTCACATTATATAAATGTGATAGTGGTTAAAAATGCCAACAACTCTATTCTTGCAAGGATTGGATAGTAATCTTGTAAACACTTTAAAACAGACCTTAGAGACATACTTTTTGAATGATTGTAGACATACACTTATATAATTTATAATGCATGAAGAAAGAGAAATATTTCAGATCACATTATCATCGCAGGTTATAGACCTTAAAACAAGTTAACAAACAGTTGTACTTGGAACTTCCACAAATTGCCACGGAGGTAGAAGGTAGGCTGTTACATACAGAAAACATGACGGAAACAAATAATTCTGGGTACAACACTGTGATATGAACATTCTAGATCTTCTTGATAAACTTTTGACTCCTTTTGCAACTTTGATCTCTTACCTGTTAATCTGTCACAAGTATGAATTCACATGCTTTAGCACGAATGCTAAGTAAGCCTCGGGGCGTCCGAAGGACCTCTTCATCAACCAAACAAAAGTACATTAGTCAAACAGTGGTATCAACTTTCGTAAACAACAACAGAAGAGATGTATAGCAACACAACTGAATATAAATAACATTTCAGGCATTGTTCTATTTCCGCATTATTAAATAGCATTTATTTTCACGTAGAGAAGTTTTAAAATTTTGCGATTTTTCTGGGATGTTACATCTGTGTTGACATTCAGGCCGTTCGAACCAAAGCACCCTGATGCAGTGGTTATTGATATATTATAAACGAAAAATGCATATTCTGAAATTAACTGATATCCGTCGGCGACCATTATTGAATGAAATATCAGATATTTGCAGATCATAAAGCTTTTGGAAGGTCGTTTCAAATTTTTAATGAACTTCGACCCATTAAAAAATGAAGGTTAACCATACATATTCCCTAAAAGTGAATGTCCAAATACAAGAATAAATAAATAAAATATTAATTTGACTACTAACTAATCTGATCGAAATGGTTGATAGTTCAGGCGAATCTGGGCTATTAAAATACTCAGTCGACCTTTATTATTGCTCAGATTAAGTTGCTCAGATGTCGACAAATTGGGGGTTTCAATGGTAGATGATGATTATGCCCCTGACAAATTGTTGTCATGCAACCGACTGGTTTGGAGAGTCAACCAATGCAACCAACTGGAGATAACCCTTGACCAATGCAACCAACTGGTTTGGAGACTCGACCAATGCAACCGACTGGTTTGCAAGGATTGTGCATCCATTCTCGAACCAAGGCGAAAATGAATTCTGTCGTGGTAATGAATCATTTTCAGACTATTTGCAGGTAACGTTAGTTCACGAAATTTATGTTTCCTTTAAATTATATTGTTGTTGACCAAGGGAACGAGTGTGCTCAATCAAAAGACCATGGACTCATTAAAATATTGCTTTATGTCTACCTTCCGACTAGAGTTGTTGCTTTATGTCTACATGCCGACTAGAGTTGGACCGCCGACCGTGTCGCATGTTTTGGTGAGTTCACGCCGACTTCTTTGGCTAGCATCGGCAGAAATGGGCAAAGTTTGCCCATATGGTCGATAAACAAAATTATATGCTATTTGGTCAAGTGATAATTCATTTTATTTGAGAATATGCGACCAAAAGAGAGTTTTCATTGATACATGTGGCATAGTATATGTTAAAGTTTATTCTGGTCGAATTTGAAAAATGGTCGCCAGATAAAGTCACTTTGTAGTGGACTTGAACAACTAATGCGTAAGATGCACATCAAATGCGACTAAATTAGTCATCTTGATTACATGCCCTTCATAGGCATTGATCATATTTTACAATTCGAACAAAAATAATTATTGAGTCGGAGTGGTCGACCAAATACAATATAGGTAAAGTCACTTTGCAGTGGACTCGAGCAAACTTGCTTCAACCAAACTTCAGGATTGACCAAAGTGGTCGACCACATACATCACTTATACTTTGCCAAATTTGACAATTCTCATGAACCATATATTATCGAGACGACCATGAAAACACTCTATCGACCAATTTTAAAGGTCGACCAGACTCAACTTTAACATATACTATGCGACAAAGTGACAAGAAACCTCGATGAAGAGAAACTTAAATTGACGAACCATTGCAAAACACATGGCAGTTTTCCATTCGCTCTATGAGCAACCTGTTGGCTGGGAAAACTGCCCTAAGCCAACTTATGGAAAGACAGCCCACACACTCAACTTAATGTAGTCTTGTATGTGTTTAAGGTAACTATATTTCACAGGATCAAGGACCTACTGCCTGTATGATATGCTCTCAAAATAGAGAGTCTCTCAAAGGTGAGTGTGTGTCAAGTTTACTTAAATCAATTTGTTAACAAGCCAAAGAAATTTAACCTAAGGACTAATTAATTCTAAAAACTGTTTTATGTTAAATGCAGAAAATTAGTAACTCTTAATTCTGTTCTATAATAACCTAAATGCCGATTATTACGCTGATAGGCGTTTATATCTTACATTTTTTGGGATGGACTTCATTGAGTCGATCATCAAGAAGATTAACAGGAGACTGACAACTGTACAACCTCGATTCAATAGATGGTCGTCGTATTTTAGTTATGGCTAAAATTTAAGCATTAGTCATTGTCCTCCCATTAACTAATGGTGTAACGAACTGTTAACAATCCACGCAATATTGTAATGGCGGCTGCAGTAACAAAATCTTAACGACCACGGCGGCTGCGGTAACCAACGTTCTGAGAAATGTTGCTTGTAGTTCGTTACTATGCGTGGCGGCCAATGTAGGGCACCTGGCAGAATAGTTCAATCGTCACAACTTTCACAGTTTCGGTATTAAAGTACAAACCAGTTTGTGAAAATCCATTGCTGGGAGTCCATTATTCATTGCGAGAAGACCTTTGGTTTGCATTGGAATTACAGGTTCGCACAACTATTTTGAAATTGTTGACATTTATCCACTGCTAACATTTGTTTTGTTGCAGAACCGTTGTCTTTTGCTGCGATAATTTGTTTAGAGCTTCCGTTCTACCTTTCCGTTTTGCTTTGTGATGTGTTGTTTTGCAGGTATTTTTCCAGAAATCCGTCTGGAATTTCGTCTCAAGCTTGACTCGAGGTTTGGGAGCATATCCCATAGCCTCTGGGCTTGTAGTTGTAAACACTGAACAACTGTAAATTCTTGCAATCTGAAAAATATTTATTTAAATAGCAATTGAGACAATGTAGATCAATCCATCCAAAAAAAACAGCTAAGATTACAGTTTTAAAATGGTTGCAATTCTGACAATCTATGTCAATCCAACCAAAATCAATTAAGATTATAGTTTTGAATTTTAAAAGACAAAATTGCAGATTTAGAATTTAAACAAGTAATGAAAAAATATTCTAGCCGCTTTCTTTGAACGAACACTCAGAGATATTGTATTTGTTTATATTTAATGTTTTGATTCGTCTCGAAGATTTTGTTTTTGTACAACGCCGGCTTGTTATTATTTTATTTTATGATTAATAATAGGATTCTTTTATGTTCGTCATGCAATTCTGAGAATCAAAACTTTGATAGTGATGATTGCAAGATTCTTTCTCTAAATATTAAGTAAAATCATGATTTGGATTTATAAATTTATTAATAAAAAAACCATAACTCTCATTTTTTAATGAGTACGATGTTAACTTTTAATTCATGGGGTTTCGGATTGCCCCTAATTTTTAATTCATGAGGTTTTGGATTGCCCCCATAAAAATTGCTTGATAAAGTCACTATAAAAGAATAAAAAACCACCTTAAAAGAGGCATCTTAGATCATCAATGGTGATCCATTTAATAGTTATCATTAGTGTCTCATTAAACATGTAAAAGGTGAAAATGGTTGGACGAAAAAGCACTGTAAAATTTATAAGACAGTGTAGATTTATATAATTTTTAATTTATAGAATAAGTAATATAATTTGTAAAATAAATAATGTAAATGATATAAAATAAATTATTTCCACCTTATAATATATAATGATAATAATTTTATTTTTTTAAACCTAAAGTATTGCTTATTAAATTGTTTTTTAAACTTACAATTTATTTTGTTTGCACAATCCATTATAATATAATCTAATTATTTTAAATTGTTTTCAAATTTTTATATTATAATATTTATATTATTTTTCAAATTTTATATTATTTTACATATTTTGTGTTTTGAATGTATTATGTATATCTTATTATGATATAGTTTAATTATTTTAAATTGCTTTTCATTTTTTATATTATGATATTAAATTGTTGTTTAAATATCAATTTTAAAATATATTAATAAATTATTTTAAAATAGTTTAATAATTTATATAAATAAATTTATTAAATATTAAATTATAAAACTTCCAAGTTTTTAAAAATTAGAAAATTAGAAAATATAGTTATTTGAATTTAATCTTTTGTTTTCGAAAATGGATACAACAAGAATATTAATCTTTTTAAAGTGAAGTATTTATAATCCATCATAATATAATTTAATTATAATTGTTTTCAAATTTTTATATATAATCAAAGGTGGGCATCACCTAACTCTACGATAATCAAGATTGACCATAAATATATATATATAAGAATAATACATAAGTTTTTTTAATCTTTTTATTCATTGATTTAATTTGATTCGTCTTTGTTTTTTATTTTAAATTTAATAATATCAATTATACTAAAAAAATATTATCTATAAATGATTATTATTACTAAATAAATTTGCAAATATGTTTTTTAATAAAAAATAATAACTTGAATGAATTTTCTATCATTCCTAAAATGGTTATAAATGCAATCTTTTTAATCTTTTCTTAGAATTTGTTTTCAATTTTTTTTATCTTTTTGCTCTTATTAATTTAACTTGATTCATCTTTTGGATATATCCTTCAATATTTATCTTTGTAATTTGCACTATAATAATTATATAATGAATTTTGTATTTTTTCTTCATTAAAGACTTTTCTATCTTTATAAATGGATTATTTTATTTACCAAAGTGCTTCTAATGTTGTTAGCTTATGCAAAGTGTTTCTAATGTTGTTAGCTTATGCTAATTTACTTTTGGATGAATATATTAAAAAAAGTGGATATCTTTATAAATGAATTATTTTATTTACCAAAGTTTTATACCTATAACTACAATAGTGCCAATAACATTATTTTTATTTGCTTCTAATGTTATTAGCTTATGCTAACTTAATTTTGGATGAATATATTAAAAAATGTGGATGTCAAACGTTTCAAGGTCTTCGTTACTTATTAGAGTAATCAACCCATGATTAGACTTGAAGATTGATTTCTTTCCTTTGAAGAACATAATGGTGGAAACGTTCAACCCATGATTAGACTTGATGATTGATTTCTTTCCTTTGAAGAACATAATGGTGGAAACGTATTAAGTATTAAACTCTAGGTGTAAGAAACTATAGTTTAGTTGGATATTTTTTTTTTAAGAAATGGTTGCTCCTTCTAATGTGAGTTTTAAAATTAACAATTATTTAATAAAAAATTATATATTATGAAAAATATTTAAAATACAATTAAAAAATATTAAAAAATATTAAAAAATTATACTATGATAGAAATAATTATTCAATAAAATATTATAATAATTATATACTACGAAAAAGTATATTTCAACAATTCATCTTTTTAATGTGAGTTTTAAAATTAACAATTGTTTAATAAAAAATTATATATTATGAAAAATATATAAAATATAATTAAAAAATATAAATATATATATATATATTATCATACAAATAATTATTCAATAAAATATTATAATAACTATATATTAAGAAAAAGTATATTTCGACAATTAAAAAAATACATACTAGATCAAATAAAAGATAAAACATATACTATGCTCGAAATAATTATTTAATAAACAATTATATATTTTAACAATTAAATATATATATATATATAATAAATAAAATAAATATATATATATATATAATAAATAAAATAAAAAAATATATTATGATGAAATAATTATTTAATAAACAATTATATATTTTAACAATTAAAAATATATATATAATAAATAAAATAAAAAATATATTACAATGAAATAATTATTTAATAAAATTTTATAAATATATATATATATATATATATTAAGAAAAAGTATTTCTCTAAAACCACAATAAAAGTTTTATGAAATAATTATGCAATAAAAGTTTAAATAGTTAATAATATAATAACTAAAATCAAATATATATTATAATGGAAATAATTATGAGAAATTTGACCTTCATCAATGTTTATATGTCGCATTGTGGTGTTTATCATGGTGTTTATCAAGGGTTACATTGCATTGTGGTGAAGGGTTTTGTCGCATTGTGACAATGCCCAATATGTGACACATATGCCAACACAACCTAAGATGCGACATATTCACAATATGAAATTTGACGTCCATTAAAGTTTGCATTGTGGCATTCATCAAGAGTTATGTCGCATTGCGATAATGCCCAAGATGTGAAATTTGACACTCATCAAGGTTTATGTCGCATTGTGATGTTTATCAAGGCTTATGCTACATTGTGGCATTCATCAAGGGTTACATGCGACATATTCACAATGTAAAATTTGACGTTCATCAAGGTTTATGTCGCATTGCGATGTTTATCAAGGGTTACATTGCATTGTGGAAATCATCAAGGGTTATGTCTCATTGCGACAATGCCCATGATGTGAAATTTGATGCCAACAATGCCCAAGATGTGACACATTAATAATGTGACATTCAAAATTTGTCAAGTGCTATCTCACATTGTGATGTATATCAAGTGTTATGTTGCATTGTGGCATTCAACAAGGGTTATGTCGCATTGCAACATTGAACAAGGGTTATATATTCATCAAGGGTTAGATGCGACATATTCACAATGTGAAATTTGGCATTCATCAAGTTTTATGTCGCATTTTGATGTTTATCAAGGGTTGCGTTGCATTGTGGCGTTCATCAGGGGTTATATCGCATTGCGGAAATGCTCAATATGTGACACATATGGCGACACAACCCAAGATGCGACATATTCACAATGTGAAATTTGACGTTCATTAAGGTTTGTATCGCATTGTGATGCTTATCAAGGCTTATGTTTCATTGTGGAGTTCATCAAGGGTTATGTCACATTGCGACAATGCCCAAGATGTGAAATTTGGCATTCATCAAGGTTTATGTCACATTTTGATGTTTATCAAGGGTTACGTTGCATTGTGGCATTCATCAAGGGTTGTCACATTGCGACAATGCTAAATATGTGACACATATGGCGACACAACCGATGATGCGACATATTCACAATGTGAAATTTGACGTTCATTAAGGTTTGTGTTGCATTTTGATGCTTATCAAGGCTTGTGTTGCATTGTGGCATTCATCAAGGGTTATGTCGCATTGTGACAATGCCCAAGATGTGAAATTTGACATTCATCTATTCATGTATATGTAACTTCAGAATGTATTACGTCTATGTATTTCATATATATTTATTGTACCCTTATAAGAGATGTGTTATTCCTCTATAAGGAAGTGTCGTCATGTGTATTGACAAGTGTCACAAGTGTGTGTACTTGGCGATGGGTTATTAGACCACCATGTGTGGGGTTGGACCTGAAATATATATTATATTGTGGATGTACCTAGCTAGACAAGTCAGCCCCATAGTGTAACTGGGCAAACAGGTTAGTATAAATAGAGATCGGGAGATCTCTATTTTGATCACCCGGAAACTCACACTTTTCTCACTCAGAAAGTGGTGCACTAGTGAGGAGGAGGATCATTTGCTACTAGGAGACTATCTCAGTCTATTTTGGTTGTACTTTGGTTGAGCCATTGCTCTCTCTATCTCTGAGGAAGTTGTGGGGTTTTTCACCTTAGGGTTTTCCCCACAGAAACTCTATGTCTCTTGTCTTTCATGCTTATTGTGATTGTTATGCATTGATATACTGTATATGTTATTATCTCAATGAAGATCCTAGAGTATTGTGAATTAATGCTCAAAATTTAACATGGGATCAGAGCTAACCTGAGAAGAAGACATTTTGTAGTGACGAAAACTTGAGTTTCTTGTTTATTGGGTTTCTCTCCATAGTTTTGGAAAAGCAGTATAGTAGATTGACTCTACTCATCAAGGACAATCTATCTGTCCAATCATAATTCAATTCTGAGCATTTTAAGATTTGGCCCTAAAAATTAGGGTTTCCACAAAAATAGGAATGTCTAAAATCTGAAGACATAGTTGGAAGCTCCTTGCAAAAATCAAAGTTTAGAGCTTTGGATCAAGATTTTTGGCTGGGTAGATTTCTGAGAAACTCAAACCCTAATTCAGGGCTCTCCCTAGTGAACCTAGGAAGACAAAAAGGAAAATATGAATGGTAAAGCTTTGCTGATCTCAAATTCTGAATACACCAGGCTGATCAGCTCGTCAAGGTGCATCTTTCTATCCTTTCAGAAAGTTGAAATTCACATTTTGAATTTTTAGGGTTTTTTCAACAAACCCTAATCCGGGACCACATCCAGTTTTCAACATTTCAAGTGGTAAGACCTAAATCTTTTCTATTTCCATTTGAAGTACTCTTTAAGATGTCTCACCACACCAAGCTTGAGGATAAGCTTGAAGGGGCTGATAACTTCCGAGCTTGGAAGTATAGGATTGGGTTAATCCTAGAAGAGAATGAGTTAGACTCATATATAAAACAAGACATCCCTATCCCAGAGGATGAAGAGGCTAAAGTATTGCATAAGAAGAACTTGGTCAAGGCAAAGAGAATCATTGTTGATTCCATCAAAGATCATCTCATACCCCATGTGTCTTCTCTAAAGACACCTAAGGAGATGTTTGACTCTTTGACCAAGCCATTTGAAGGGAAGAACATAAATTGGAAGATGACCCTGCAGAACCAATTGAAAGGAGTAAAGTTTTAGAATGGAGAAACCATTCAATCTTATTTTGTAGGGTATCCCAGATTAAGGAACAACTAGAAGCGGTATATGAAATGGTGGAGAATGGTGAAGTTGTCATGACCACTCTAAATGGCCTACCCAGGTCATGGGATTCCTTTATTCAAGGAATTTGTGCAAGGAAGAAATTGTTCTCCTTCAACAAATTGCGGGAAGAATGTTCTCAAGAAGAAGCAAGGCTCATGGCCCGAGAAGAAAAGATGGGAAGTGAAGATCAAGCTCTCACAGTACACACCAAGAAAGGAAGTTCAAAGAGAGAGCACTCTCATACCAAGAAATATTCACACTATCATCAACATAAAGATAAGCAAGAACTCAAATGCTCTACATGTAATGAGAAAGGTCATTTTGCTTCAGAATGTCCCAAGAACAAAAGGAACAACAACACCAAGAAGAAGAAGGGCAGTAGGAAAAGATATCATGCTCATGCTACTGAAGATGATGAACCACCCAAGAAGAAGGCTAGGGCAGAAAGTGATGATAGTGATGATGACTCATCAAGTGAAGAAGAATATGTTCTAATCTTTGCTCTCACAGGTACTATCTCCCATGGTTGTAATGATTGGTTAATTGATAGTGGGGCTTCCAAACACATGACTGGGTTTAAGGAATCTTTTGTAAACCTATCTGAACATGAATTACCCCATAAGGTGAAACTTGGGGATGATTATCAATACCCAATCAAAAGAAGTGGTGAAGCCTCCTACAACCTAGATTCTGGAAAATCATTGAAGATGAAAGAAGTCCTTTATGTACTTGGGCTCAAGAAGAACTTACTCTCCATCTCTTCATTGGATGCAAAAGGTATGAGGGTTGCATTTATGGATGGCCAAGTTCTAATGTGGTCAAAGGGAAAGACCATAGATAATGCAGTAGTGATTGGAGAGCAAGAGGGAGGATTGTACAAATTAAAGGGACAACCTGAACATGCTATGAATACAAAGTTTCATCCATTGTCATTGATCACATAGAGGTATGTATACTTTGTTTTTGCAAAAGTTAACTAATGAGTTATGAAGGTCATTGAAGAGAACAAGAACACATTGCTAGACATAACTAGCAAATATGATGATCAGGTATGTTTTGTTATATATATCGTATACTTTTGTATGATTGATAATGATTACTCTTGAAGTTACATGTTTGAGTAATCTAGGACTTATGCATATTATTTTTCTTACCTTAATTAATGATATGACTAACCAGAAGAGTCATAGGTTTGAGTAATCATGGGTATAGGTATATTATGTTTATGACTAACCATAAGAATGCTTATTATTTCTGTTTGAAATGATCCTGACTATACATACTTGAGATTATTGTGTTTTGATAATATTAGGATTATACTAATGATTATGTATGATACCTAGAGGTTAACACAATGATGATGCTAATAAGCATGCATAGGGACCAAGGATGTATATAAGTTCAAGAATAGGTAATCCAGGAAGCAAAGATCAAGAGGGAGCACACTCTAGTAGTTTCTGTAAGGATGCAGATATCAAGAGGGACTTGACCATCCCTCTACATTTCACAACAGAAAGGTGTAGAAGAAGCTAATTCGGCAGCTCCTACAGGGAAGCAAACACTAAGAGGGAGTCCACCCAACAAACAAACAAAGATAAGTATTTCAATTATCATTTCTTACATATTTGTTTGTTTAAGTAATTGTGCATATTAGAATGATTGCATTAATGAATAGTATACTACTGATATGCATGTGATGGGTAAGTGGCCTATGGCACTGTACAACATTCCATTGCTACTTATCTAGAATGAAACCTCTTTGCTGACATGTTGGGAGCTGTGCACACTCTTAACAATGTTCTGGTAGAGAATGGAAGGCATCTAGAAAGTTATGGAATATGGATAAATGTTGTATTGAAGCATTGGATAAGATAATTGCATGACTGTATGACATATTTCTTTATGTGTAAGAATTTGTTTTGAAAACCATGATATGTTTCTTATCATGCAATTTAACTTGTTTTGTAGGAAAGATCTAATACCATCACCTACAAAAGAAGGACTACAACATTTGTTCCAACAACAAAGATATCTATTGAAGATATTGAAGTTCCCAAGACCTGGGATGAAGTAATGGAAGAATGCCATGATCCGTCGATCATGAAGAATGATGTTTGGGATGTAGTCCCACGACCTGAAGGGAAGTTTGTTATGACTTCCATATGGATCTATCAAATCAAGCATGTTGTAGATGGCAGCATAGAGAAGTATAAAAGTGATGAAATGGAAGATACACCAGATGGATTTCAGGACAGCTTTCTTGAATGGTGTAGTTGAAGAAGAAATATATGTGGAGCAGCCACTTGGTTCTTAAATACATGACAGAGAGTCATATGTGTGCAGATTGAAGAAAGCCTTGTATGGCTTGAAGCAAGCTCCTAGAACTTGGTATGGTAGGATGGACAGTTTCCTATCTAGTTTGGGCTTTACCAAGAGTAAAGCGGATTCCAAACTTTACTACAAGATTGAGGAAGGGAATCCTGTGATTCTACTTCTGTACGTGGATGACTTATTTGTAACAGGAAATGACAGATTGATTGCAGATACTAAGATGAAGCTTGCTGCTGAGTTCGATATGAAAGATTTGGGAATGATGCATTATTTCCTAGGTATGGAGGTGTGGTAGAATTTAGGTGGGATCTTCCCTGGTCATGGGAACTACACAATAGATATCCTGAAGAGATTCGGGATGATGGATTGCAAGGCCATGGCCACACCCATGGCATCAAACCTGAAGCTTCTATGTGATACTTCATCTGAGCCAGTTGATATCTCTATGTATCGTCAGATGATTGGGTCCTTGATGTACCTAACGAACACGAGACCAAATATTTGCTTTGTGGTGAACACATTGAGCCAGTTCCTGACGGATCCGATGAGTGTTCACCTGGTTGCTATAAAGCATGTTCTGAGGTACCTGAAGGGTATAGTGGATTATGGGCTCAAGTATGAAGCAAATCAAAAGTTTAACCTACATGGTTATGTTGATTCAGATTGGGCAGGCAATGCTGCAGATAGGAAGAGCACATCTGGGTGTTGCTTCAGTATGGGATCAGGTGTGATCTCTTGGTTTAGCAAAAGCAGTCCTGCGTAGCATTGAGTATAGTCGAGGTAGAGTATGTTGCAGCCTGTTCAGCTAGTTGTGAGGCAGTATGGCTACGGAAACTACTGTCTGAGTTATTTGATCTCCCATTGGACGCTACTGGCATCTTCTGCGATAACTAGAGTTGTGTGAAGCTGTCTGAGAACCCATTGTTTCATGACAGGTCGAAACACATAGAGATCAAATATCACTATATCAGGGATATGGTGCAAAGAGGAGCTGTGAAGCTCTTGTATGTTGTGACGAACGAGCAAATTGTAGATGTGCTGACGAAGCCACTAGCCAGGGTGAAGTTTGAGTACTTCATGGAGAGGTTGGGTGTTCTTCAGATCGAGGACACTTCGAGGAAGAAGTGATGGACACATTTGCTGAAGCCATTCCAAGCATGTTGGAAGGAGGATCCTTCACATGGCTGTGGATGATGAGCATCAGGATGATGTTCTATTTTCTGCTTTGTATGATCAGTTGGATCATTTATATATGTATGTACGCATCATATTGGATGCTGGATATGATCAATTGGATCATTTATATGTATATGTATGTACGCATCATGTTGGATGATGGATATGATCAGTTGGATCATTTGTATGTATTTTTGTATATGCATCATGTTGGATGCTTGGACCATGTATCTGTATATGTATTAGGTGGATACATTGTATGATCAGGTGGATCATATATGGTGATATGTATCATGTATTTGTATTTGTATCAGGTGGATACACTGTATGATCAGGTGGATCATGTATGATGATATGTATCAGGTAGATACTTGGTATGCATCAGGTAGATGCATTGTATGATCAGGATGATCATGATGACGAGCTTCAGGATGTTGCTCCAGATGATATGTACCAGGACGGTACAGTGATGATGATCAGGATGATCATATGTATCAGGTGGATACACTACATAATCAGTTGGATTATGTGTGATGAGTTCCGAAGACACAGATGAACAGAGCCTTTTCGACATGGTGGTAGATGCGTTCTCCCATGTGCATTGATGTAAGTGCAATGCCTTTCCGACATGGTGGTAGATGCTTTCTCCCATGTGCGTTGATGTAAGTGCAAAGCCTTTCCAACATGGTGGTAGATGCGTTCTCCCATGTGCGTTGATGTAAGTGCAGAGCCTTTCCGACATGGTGGTAGATGTGTTCTCCCATGTGCGTTGATGTATGTGCAGAGCCTTTCCGACATGGTGGTAGATGCATTCTCCCATGTGCGTTGATGTAAGTGCAGATCCTTTTCGACATGGTGGTAGATGTGTTCTCCCATGTGTGTTGATGTAAGTGCAGGGCCTTTTTGACATGGTGGCAGATGTGTTTTCCCATGGTCATTGATGTAAGTGCTGTGAGCCCTTCACGGATGGTGGTAGGTTGGTCCTCCCATGCCGTTGAGTGTAAGTGCTGTGTGTGTGCATCTGGGTTGTGCTTCGTGATACTCTGTGGTCGTGGACAGGTTGTGTAGTAACATGTAAAAGATCTTGGGACATCCGATAGGTTGAGCTTTCTGCTCATAATCAATCCTGGGATGCTCTTTCGAGGTTTTGTTGACTCACATAATTAGTCCTGAGGATTCCACAGTATGGCCAGTGATGATGAAGACCTACAGGTGGTGGGCCTAAATCCAGTATGAAAAAGGATTGGTTCTGTAGAACTTCCTATGATGAGTAGAGTCAGAGATTTGTTGAGATAACAGCAGCAGTGACAATGATGATGACGATGATCCCAAGAAGAAGACTTGTCTAGCAGAACTGTGTCGAGAAATACCTTCCTAGTTAAGAGGGAGTGTTGATGTATATGTAACTTCGGAATGTATTTCATATATATTTATTGTACCCTTATAAGAGATGTGTTATTCCTCTATAAGGAAGTGTCATCATGTGTATTAACAAGTGTCGCAAGTGTGTGTACTTAGCAATGGGTTATTAGACCACCATGTGTGGGGTCGGCCCTAAAATATATATTATATTGTGGATGTACCTAGCTAGACAAGTCACCCCATAGTGCAACTGGGCAAATAGGTTAGTATAAATAGATATCGGGAGATCTCTATTTTGATCACTTGGAAACTCACACTTCTCTCACTCAGAAAGTGGCGCACTAGTGAGGAGGAGGATCATCTGCTACTAGGAGACTATCTCAGTGTATTTTGGTTGTACTTTGGTTGAGTTATTTCTCTCTCTATCTCTGAGGAAGTTGTGGGGTTTTTCACCTTAGGGTTTTCCCCACGGAAACTCTGTGTCTCTTGTCTTTCATGCTTTTGATTCTTGTGATGATTGCCATGCTTATTGTGATTGTTATGCATTGATATACTGTATATGTTATTCTCTCAGTGAAGATCCTAGAGTATTGTGAATTAATGCTCAAAATTTAACATCATCAAGGTTTATGTCGCATTGTGACGTTCATTGAGTTTTATGTTGGGTTGCGACATTCCTTCATGTTTATGTCACAATCTGAAATTCAAAATTTTAATGTTCCTATAAGGTTTTGTAAGGGTTATGTTACATACTATAGGGTTATTTCAGCTTGGGACATTAATCAATTGGTTTGTCACATTTTAGGTTTTATCGCATTATGACATTCATCGAGTTTTATGTTGGGTTGCAACATTCCTTCATGTTTGTCACAATATGAAATTCAATTTTTAATATTTTGAAAGGGCTATGTAACATACTAAAGAGTTATAACGGCTTGGGACATCAATAAATTATTAAATCACATTTTAGGTATTGTCACATTGTGACATTTATCGAGTTTTATGTGGGGTTGCCACATTCCTTCATGTTTGTCACAATCTGACATGAGAAATATTAAATAATAATACTTATTGAAAATTTTGAATTGAATTATAAAGATATGAGAAATATTAAACTAATTAAAAATTTTGAATTGAATCATAAGGATATGATTCAATTCAAAATGGTTGTGTAACATTATGATGTTTCTTAAGGGTTACCTTGCTATGTACTATGGTGTTCATCGATGTCTATGTGAAATTTTAACACAAATAGAATTATAATATGGTTAAATATTTATTTTAAGGTTCATCTTAGTTTGTTTATGTCAACTTTCTATGTTGCTTAATGGTTTTTTCGCATTGCGACATTCATCAAGGATTATGTCACACTGCAATGTTCTTTGATTGTTACAACGCAATGCTATGGTTTACTATGGATGGCCATGTTGACTATCGAGACATTCCTTCTTCGTTATGTCCCCTTATGGTTATATTTCACAATAAATTTTGTCACATTACAAGATTCATTATTTAAACATATATTCATCTTAAATTTGCTTAAGTTGCATTGTCACGTTTATGTCAACAATGGAATGTGACATAAATTCATTCATGTTTGTCACGTTTTGCATATGTTGGCTTGGGACATTAATAAATTGTTATGTCACGTTTTAGGTTTTGTCACACTCTGACATTTATCACATTCCTTCATGTTTGTCACAATCTAAAATTCATTTTTTAATATTTTGCAAGGCCTATGTCACATACTATAGGGTTATGTCGGTTTGGGACATCAATAAATTATTATGTCACATTTTAGGTTTTGTCGCATTGTGACATTCCTTGAGTTTTATGTTGGGTTGTGACAGTCCTTCATGTTTGTCACTATTTGAAATTTAATTTCTTAATGTTCCTAGAAGGTTTTACAATGGTTTTATCACATACTGTAGGGTTATGTCAACTTGGGACATTAACTTAATTGTTATGGGACATTTTAGGTGCAATGGTTTTATCACATACTATAGGGTTATGTTGACTTGGGACATTAAATTAATTGTTATGTGACATTTTAGGTTTTGTCGCTTTGTGACATTCATTAAGTTTTATGTTTTAAGTTTTTATGTTGCATTGTGGCATTCATCAAGGGTTATGTCACATTGTGACATTGATCAAGGGTTATGTTGCATTGTGACAATGAACAAGAAGATGTGACACATTAAATTCAACCATCATCAAATAAGACATTAAACGTGCAAAAGAAAAAAAAGTCAACCATGGTTAGGCATAGTCATGGGTTATGTCACATTGCGACATTCATCAAGTGTTATGTCACATTGCCACAACTCCTAAGATGTGACATATTAATAATGTGACATTTGATGTTCAAAAAATTGCATGCTGCATTATGAACTATGGCCACATGGCTCACTAAAGTCAACCATGGCTAACTATGATCAACTAAAGTCAACCATAGCTAACCAGTCAAAAATGGTTCACTAAAGTAAACCATGGTTCACTATGGTCAAACTAAATTCAAACATGGTTAACCAAAGTGAGCCCTTGTTCGCTAGAGTGTCAAGTATATGTCAACACAACCCAACATGTGACACATTGTGATGTAAATCAAGTGTTATGTTGCATTACGGCATTCAGCAAGGGTTATGTCGCATTGCGGCATTGATCAAGGGTTATAATATTAATATGATAAAGTGTTATATCCCATTCTAACATTCATTAAGGATTAAAAAATGATATACAACGACAATGGCCAATATGTGGCATTCGACATTCATCAACGACTATGTCACATCGTGATGTATATCAAGTGTTATGTTGTATTGCGGCATCCATTAAGGGTTTTGTCACATTGCGCCATTGATAAAGGGTTATATGCCTAATATGACAAAGGGTTATGCCCCAATGTGATATTTATTAAGGCTTAAAAATGATATACACCGACAATTCCCAAGATGTGACATATTAATAGTTTGACATTCGACATTCATCGGGGGCTATGTTGCATTGTGATGTTTATCAAGGGTTATGATGCATTACAACGTTCATCTTGAGGTTTTTGCTGCATCATGACATTGATCAATATAATTTTAATAGGCTATCTCACATTGTGATATGTATCAAGTCTTATGTTGCATTATGGCATTCAACAAGGATTATGTCGCATTGCGACATTGATCAAGGGTTATATGTCTAATATGACAAAGGGTTATGTCCCATTATGATATTAATTAAGGATAAAAAATGAACTACACTGAAAATTTCCAAGATGTGACACATTAATAATGTGACATTAGACATTCATCAATGACTATGTCACATTGTGATGTATATCAATTGTTATGTTGTGTTATGGCGTCCATTAAGGGTTTTGTCATGTTACGACATTGATCAAGGGTTATATGCCTAATATGACAAAGGTTTATGATCCATTTTGATATTTATTAAGGATTAAAAATGACATACACTGACAATTCCCAAGATGTGACACATTAATAGTTTGACATTCGATGTTCATCGGGGGCTATGTTGCATTGTGATGTTTATCAAGGGTTATGATGCATTATGACATTCATCTTGAGGTTTTTGTCGCATCGCGACACTGATCAATATAATTTTAATAGGTTTTCTCACATTGTGATATATATCAAGTGTTATGTTGCATTGCGGCATTCAACAAGGGTTATGTTTCATTGTGACATTGATCAAGGGTTATATGTCTAATATGACAAAGGGTTATGTCCCATTCTGATATTAATTAAAGATTAAAAATGAATTACACTGAGAATTCCCAAGATGTGACACATTAATAATGTGACATTAGACATTCATCAACGACTATGCTACATTGTGATGTATATCAAGTGTTATGTTGTATTGTGATGTTCATCAAGGGTTTTGTCGAATTGCGACATTGATCAAGGGTTATAATTAAGGATTCAAAAAGGATATACACCGACAATTCCCATGATGTGACACATTAATAGTTTGACATTCGATGTTCATCAGGGGATATGTTGCATTGTGATGTTTATCAAGGGTTATGATGCATTGCGACATTCATCTTGAGGGTTTTGTCGCAATGCAACATTGATCAATGTAATTTTAATAGGCTATCTCACATTGTGATGTATATCAAGTGTTATGTTGCATTGCGACGTTCAACAAGGGTTATGTCACATTGCAACATTGATCAAGGGTTATAATATTAATATGATAAAGGGTTATTTCCCATTCTAACATTCATTAAGGATTAAAAAATGATATACACCAACAATGTCCAAGATGTGTCATTCGACATTCATCAACGACTATGTCACATTGTGATGTATATATCAAGTGTTATGTTGTATTACGTCATGCATTAAGGGTTTTGTCACATCGCGACATTGATCAAGGGTTATATGCCTAATATGACAAAGATTTATGTCCTAATATGACAAGGGTTATATGTTCATCAAGGGTTAGATGCGACATATTCATAATGTGAAATTTGGCATTCATCAAGGTTTATGTCGCATTGTGATGTTTATCAAGGGTTATGTTGCATTGTGGCGTTCATCAAGAGTTATATCACATTGCGACAATGCTCAATATGTGACACATATGGCGACACAACCCAAGATGTGACATATTCACAATGTGAAATTTGACATTCATTAAGGTTTGTGTCACATTGTGATGCTTATCAAGTCTTATGTTGCATTGTGGCATTCATCAAGGGTTATGCCGCATTGTAGCAATGCCCAAGATGTGAAATTTGATGTTCATCAAGGTTTATGTCGCATTATGATGTTTATCAAAACTTACGTTGCATTGTGGTGTTCATCAAGGGTTATGTCGCATTGTGACAATGCTTAATATGTGACACATATGGCGACACAACCCAAGATACAACATATTCATAATGTGAAATTTGACGTCCATTAAGGTTTGTGTTGCATTGTGATGCTTATCAAGGCTTATGTTGCATTGTGGCGTTCATCAAGCGTTATGTCGCATTGCGACAATGCCCAAGATGTGAAATTTGATAGTCATCAAGGTTTATGTCTCATTGTGGTGTTTATCAAGGGTTATGTTGCATTATGGAGCTCATCAAGGGTTATTTTGCATTGTGACAATTTCCAATATGTGATACATATTCCGACACAACCCAACATGCGACATATTCACAATGTGAAATTTGACATTCATCAAGGTTTGTGTCGCATTGTGATGTTTATCGAGGCTTATGTTGCATTGTGGCATTCATCCAGGGTTATGTCGCATTGCGACAATGCCCAAGATGTGAAATTTGATGTTCATCAAGGTTTATGTCACATTGTGATGTTTATCAAGGGTTATGTTGCATTGTGGCATTCATCAAGGGTTAGATGTGACATATTCACAATGTGAAATTTGACGTTCATCAAGGTTTATGTCGCATTGTGATTTTTATCAATGGTTACATTGCATTGTGGCAGTAATCAAGGGTTAGATGCGACATATTCACAGTGTGAACTTTGGCATTCATCAAGGTTTATGTTGCATTGTGAGCGCGTCCAACCAGTGGGTGAGGAGACGTCCAGATGAAGCTTCTTGAATGTGCCATTAACGATGATAGAAGGAAGGCATCCAAGACGGTTAATGCATGTAATGCATGGTGCCACGTTGTGAGCTTGCATGTCAAGGAACCTCCAACACGTGCTGCCCAATTGTCGTGGTGGCACCCGCATCCATCAACATTTAATTAATTATTGAATTGCAATTAATTAAGTAATTATTATACTTTTTAATTATTGAATTACAATTAATTAAGTAATTATTATATTAATTTTATTTACTAAAATATAATTAAATCATATAATTAAATAATAGTTTTTATAATATATTATTATATTATAAATAATAAAATTATCTTATTTTATTATAAATTATTATAAAAAAACATTATTAACATGTCAAATATATCATAATGTTAATAAATATCTCCAAAATATATCAGAATATTGCACATATCTCCAATATTAATAAATTGATAATGTTAATTAATTATAATATAATAATTAATTATTTAAATAACAAATAATTATTTAATGTATTATTAATTATTTAATTAATTAATATTAATATGAACTAAATAACAATATTAATTAATTAATATTATCATTCACTAAATTATTTTATAATTATTTTATTTAATTACTTATTATAAAATAATAGTAGTGTTTAATTAATAATATTGTTTAATTAAACAATATTGTTAATGAAACAATTAAAATATGGATTTCATTAAAATCATTAAATAATATTAATCTATTAATATTTTTAATTACATAATCATTAATTAACTAATTAACTAATATTATTATTAACTAAATAACTATAATATGAATTAAATTATTTTATGATTATTATGTTTAATTAATTATTATAAGATAATAATATTTTTTAATTAAACAATGTTAATAATCAAACAATTAAATTATGTATTTCATTAAAATTATTAAACAATATTATTCTATTAATATTTCGGAGATATGTGTATGCGCCCACCCGTTACTAGCAACAACAACATTAGTAATATTAATGTGTCTGAATACGCTGATAGGCGTAAATGAGGCACATACTTTTCATATTAATATTTTTTCCTATAGTGTGTCCCATTTATGCCTATTGGCGTATTCGGACATATTAATATTATTAATGTTGTTGTTTCTAGTCTATCTTGGCCAAGAGCATGAATTATAATATTAATTTAGGATTTGAAACTAGAAAATAATTGACACTTCAAAATTGGCAGAAAAGTCCCCAGATGTAGAAGTAAATCCTAATTACTTCACAATAGATAAAAATCTCCTACAAAATAATTATGAAAGAATTTCAAACCTGAAATCAACAATGCTAACTTAAATATACATTTCTGGAAACAATAGAGATATATAATTATGTATCAACTTGCAAATGAAACACAGTCAGCATACAAATTAACAAATAATAAGAGGGTACCCACACGAAGCTGGTACCCAAAAGGATCGCAATCAGAGTGCGTGAGCGGAAAAAAAAAAGCAACGCGGACGTGCTTCCAAATGCGCGCACGCGTCTCTACTTCAAGAATTCCGAACGTCCACTTTGTTGAGCCCACGTGGACAAAAGTTGCGTGCATGTGTGTTTAACGTGTATGCACAAAATGGTGCGCACGCGTTAATGACGCATGCACACCCCTGTTTTTTTTATAAAAAAAACAGAGCTCACGAGTTTGTCATTTTCAACAAACCCATGAGCGCACAGAGTCACCCCGAGAATGCATCATGGAGCACCCAAGGCCCCCTTAATGCCACCAAATCACCCCTACACCACCTTGCCAATGATTTATCGAGGTAGGTGCTCAACAAAGCACGAATTTGTTGTTATTTTTGGTTTTTTTGTTTGTTTTCCATTTCAATTTTAGTTTTTAAAAAAATTTACAATCCATTAAAAAACCAAGAAAAATTCATTGCAGGCCATCTACACCTAACAAGATGACAAACACACCTGAACCATCAGATGAAACCAATGAAACATGACCTTCAGAAGACAACATTCGAACGAACAATGAACCGAATGAAAACCCCGAAGACCAATTACACCAATATTTAAATGAATTAAGGGTATTGAGTGATGAATTGAAGAGCACCAAGGAACCCTCTTGGGTTTCCTTGGCTTCATCATTGCAAAACATTATCGAATCCATCAACATTGCACACAGCGAGATCACAAATTTGAGCCAATACAGGGCTCGAATGAGGGAACACTACTCCACTGGGATGTCCAAAGAATAGATAAAAGACCTCAATATCACCAAAGCCTAGCTGTATAGCAAATTCATAGTTCCCTCGATAGGACAGCCTCCAGATGTGAGGAGGAGATGGGTTTGCATGGACTGGTGTATTTACCAACCATGGAGAGATAACTGGAGAAAGAGATGGTTCATGGTGTTTGACAGGCCCCCATGCAACAATTTGGAGGTCCCATAGTATTTCCTTCAGAAATTGTGGGTTGAGTTTAAGCTAGGCTACGATGTCAACTATTTTGACATCACTGAGTTTCAGAGTGTCGGTCTTGGCTCTGCCCAAGATTGACCTCAGGCCCACCGCAACCCACTTAGAGGACCTCCTGCACCCAAGAGAGAGCCAAACCCCCCTCCTCAGCCACCCGGGTTTGGTAGCGGCCTAGATGAGATTGATGACTCAGTTAGGCATGCCACATATCATTTGCTTAGACATACCACATTTGTGGCTATGTCTTCACAGACCCAAGAGGACATTGATCAGACATACATAGCAGTACCGTCTATGGGTGGTGGCCGGGACATGTCGGGTATAGGTGGAACCTAGGCGGGGCCTTCTAGTTCTACTGGAACAACGACACATCATTGTCCTCACTGTGGTCATTCTTTCCATGGTCCTACGCAAAAGCATGCCACGGGGAGCTACATGGATCAGGCTTTCTATTGTTTTATTTAATGTTCAAGTATTTGTTGTATTTTATTTGATATCGTATTGTTTAATATATTTAACTTTGAATTACACATTGATAACTTTATTTGTTTTAATGTACAGTTATTGAGGGCCGAGTCTTCATCCTCCAGGTGGGAGGACATTGGTTCCTTTGACCTTGACTGAGCCATGGCAGCAGTAGAGGAGATTGCAGCACCATACACACAGGTAACTTCTTTACTTCGAATAATTAGATCCTGTTACGAGTAATTTTTGTTCAGTAATTACAAATTAATTAGCACTAAGTAATTACCATATTATCATTGTATTTTACAGTTGTGTTTATCATATTGTCTAAATTATTTGAGAGCTATAAATTCATATAATCCAACCAAACAAAAATGAAACCTTATAAAACATGAAAACCTAAGAAAACTAGAAACATTTGTTCATGTTCACTTTAGGCATCCTATACCTCCAATGATTATAGAAATGGGAGAGAAATTTCCAAAATCTTTCATTCTTACTTGACCACTGATGAGCCGACAGCTGGAGTTTTGGTGATGCCCGTAGTGTCCTTCATCCTCAGACTACCATCCAATGCTTGCTTTCTCTTCCTCTGCTTGACCAATGGCATGTGTGTTATTGATGCTTTTCCATTTGTCACCATATCATCCAAGTTATATTTTCCATGTACTCTCCTTGTCCAAATCATCTTCAAATGACCACAGTATGGGTCATTTGACTCTTGGCTCAATAGGTGTGCCAATGGCTCCAATGCACATCACTTTGTCCACCAAATCAACCTTTGTTTCCATGTCCTTATGCCATGTGTTCTTCAAGATTAAAGTTTGCCATTAATGTTGTCATCAATGACAATAATAGACAACCATATTTATCAAGCTCTCCTCAATCTCCCAAAACCTTCACACGTTGCTTCCTTAAAACTGAAACTTGTCTTCTATTTATACTCTTGTCTTCTATGAAACTTGTCTTCTATTTATATTTTTATTACTAAGATGATTAAATAAATCAAATATTATTTATTTAATTATGGCCATGCCATGTCACCTTCTTGTCCATAGCTTGCCATGTCCTTCTTCCATGCTTGTCATAAACACTTGTCATGCTTGCCATGTTTGTCTGTCATACTTGTCACCTTTTTCATCCCTCAAGCCATGTCACCATATCCATTGTGCTTGCCATAATGTGTATGATCCATGTTCTTAACTCTTCCATGTCTTTGTCATTAATGTATTGTCATCAATGTCATCATCAAGTACTTGTCATCAATCCTTTGTCATGTCTCCACTTTGTCAAGTCTTCTACACTTGTCATGCTTGCTTGCAACTTGTCATGTTTACCATTTGTCCAGTCAAGTCTTTGCCATGTCATCACCTCCCCCTTTGTCCTTAACGTGTTGTAATCAATGACAACTTTCACCATCAAACACTTCAAGCATAAATTGTCAACCTTATTTTCCAAATTATCATGGGCCCAATCCATTGTGGGTCAAAGGACACGATCCCCACAACCATGTTCTTTACCAAGTCTTCAACAAATGGACTGCACCAATACAATAAAAATGTTATATAATATCCAAAGCCCATCAAACCACTATCATCTAACTTGAATATAAATTAATTGCAATCATGTTTTTTAAGTACCATCATTCTCATTCTCATTTTCATTGTGTTTAATATTGTTAATATTGTTTTTATAAATTCAGTCTAAAAATTGTAGTGTTCGCATAGGTGTCTGCAGGCTCCAACGACCAGTGATCGCCACTAGGGATTAGCAAATCTCCACGTGCATAGATATTGTGTGTATTAAAGCATAAATTTAATTTCAAATATGATGACTTATTTGTGTATATTTATATTTTTCTATATTAAACTATGAGGTTATAAATGTGTATGCAGGTGCGAGCACCTCGGCCTGGCAGTGCCATTATCCCTCCCTCCCCGGCCCTTCAGCCACCTTATATGCCAGTTTTATCCCTTGGAATACATGCCCCATTCCATGAATCCCTTCCCACCCCCTTCCATCCATCCCCCCCCTCCTGTATAGCATGATAGTTCCATCTAGCTCCCCCTTACATTTCATATCCAGCTCCACCTCCGTATCAATTTCACATGTTCCCACCCTTCCCCATCCGACCATGAAACACCACCCATCCACATACACCCATCCCTCCAACACAACACAAACTTTGCCCCCCCCACATTCTCCCACCACACTCACTTCCCCTTCCAGGGTGCCCCGATCCATACTACAGCCACTTGGGGTTTATAGCCCTAGACATGCACCTCCACTTCTCCCACCCTAGTCCATGCCTCCTTTTGCCACCCCCCCTTCTTCCATTGTGCCCCACAATGGTCTAGCCACCGTCGATGTGGCTACATCCTCCCCTATACCATCCACCATAGCATCAGAGCAGGTTATCCAACTGACTGCTCCATCCGCCAGCCCTAAAGACCAGCTAGTTGTGATCACAGTGAGATTGACTAGTTTATGAAAATCTCATTGAATTTTAACGAAAATTACTATATGCATCTAATTTCATCATTTATCTGATTGTTCTAAATGTTGCAAGGTGACATCACTGAGAGACTAGGAGCACGGAGGAGGGAGACCCCCTCACGACTTACAATCTCTCATGCTGTGAGTTATCTAATATTTGAAAACTATTTTTATTTTTAAATTATGTTTTATACTTGTATAATTGCCAAGAAAAGTTGACATATTATTGTTGTCATTTCAAGGCTCAGGGGGACATGGTCCAAGATGCCTGAAGGACCGAGCTTCCTCTAGCACAAAGAAGAGGAAGATTGATTTTGGAGATGCCCCTGGGAGCTTTGAGGGTGGGCAGGAGGATTGAGAGACCCTCCTATGTACACTATCCACAATGTGGCATTTTGGGCACGAGTTACCATATTTTGTATAGGGAACCATGGGCCATATTTTTTATAGGGCACGAGTTGGCATACTTTGTAAATGGCACGAATTTCCATTATATAGACGTTGGGAACGATGTTCCATTTTTCCAAAAAATCTACATGATTGGATGATTTTTGCATATTAATAGATGGATCTGCACTTGTCTATATGGCTTTGTCTTTGATTACATTTTTGCATACATGATTTTGTCTCCAATAACAATGTCATGGAAAAATTTTCACATACATATAGATGTATTTTCTGGACACCAAGTGACCTCAATATGAGTCCCTTGTATTTGAATGGGTATTGCATCTTTTCCTTTCAACAACAACATACCTAACCAAGCAAACTAAGGAGCTATTTTTACATTACAAAGTGTTGGGACTTTAGGGCTACAAAAAAATAAATAGGAGATGATGACTTATTCCATACTTAACCTTGAAATGGTTATAATAGTCAATTCTAACAAGCATTGCATCACATATTATATGAAATTAACCTAGATATATGAGAAGTTCATATGTGTGCTTGGATTGAAGGGTTAACCATATCACTTGAATTAGTTCAAACAAGAGGGGTGTGCATAGGTTCAATTTGATTGAGCAATAAAAGAGAATTGTTAATGTAGTTACATATGGATCGTTCTTTGTGTGTTAGTATGTGTCTTTGATGAAAGCATGGTTAATGTGTTGAACTACTATTTGCACAAGTTGGCATAGACCCTTAGTGTTGATAATATCTTCAATGTTTTGGTAATATTGATAATCACTCTTTGTAATTTAAGTATCTTGGATTTTTTGACGTTAAGACACATATTGAACATAGTCAACTCAATGGTTCAAGACATCATTTTACCCCATGATCCATGGAAGATTCATTGGAGGCATATGAACCTCATTGTCATCACCTCAACCATGGTCAATACGCCAAGATCCATCCTTAGTAGTCAAAACTTCATGTTGGCACCCATATCACACTCAAAGATAAAAAAATTCTTTTAAAGGGCATGTCTGGGGGTTGAGGGAATCTTGATGGATAATATCCTTAAAACATTTATATTTGATTTGAGGCCTCATATGTCCTCACCTTATCATTGTCAATACCTAAAGACCCATCCTTAGTGCACAAAACCTCCAAATGGAATCCATATCCAAAAAAAAGGTCGTGTATCCTATCTAGAGAGCTTTTGTAGTGATTCAAGGACTTGTTCATGGCTCATGAGCATGCAAATATTCATTTAGGTCCTAATAACCTTTATATTTTTTAATCACCATGCTCGAGGTCTAGAGACCCATCCCTTGTGTTGAAAATCCTCTACTGGCATTGTTGTAGGAGCTTTATTCAACTAGTCAACTAGGATAAAGAGTTGACTTGAGGTATACATTGTAAAAATAAATATTTGTTAGGGATTAATAAAAGGATAATTATTGATGGCTCTAAAGTTACATTCTCCTTTTTCTCACTTTCGATTTATGTGTATGAATATGTAGATATATCTTGGATAATGACACATAATGACACTTGGATAGATAGATTGGGAAAATTTTAGATGCATGCCTAGAGCTCTACACACAAGTTAAAGAAAAAAAAAGAAAAACTCCTAGCATTGGGAACAAATAACCAAAACCAACAATGCAACTAGAACACAATGACCAAGGGAACTTCAAAATGTAATACCACTCCACAAAAGAAGTTGCTTTAGACCTACCTCATTTGGTATGAGAGAAGTTGCTTTAGAGACCTAGGGACTGACCTACCACTTCTCTCATTTGGTATGAGAGAATTTGCTTTAGACCTACCTCACTCATGTCAATGCTTGAGTTTTTGGAGGCCGGCCTCCCACCCCACATGTCCTCTTCAACATTTTTTGTTCTCTTTTTTTTGTGCCAAACCCAACTTTTTTCATGCTTTGGGTACCTTGAGGTATATGCCCAACCCCAAAAACTCTTATATTATGTTGATTATGTTGGTTATTAGCTTCACCCAACAAAATTATATTTAACAATACACATATTCATAGACTTGGTTCCCCATGCTCAATGCTCACTATATTCAACAATACACTTATCTTAAATTTAATTCATGTCTTGTTAAATATTTCATAATGAAATAGCTATTTGAGAGAACTACCTTAGACCAAGCCATACAATTAATATAAAATGTACACTAGAGAAATGACCTAATTCAATTTCCTTCTATAACTCTAACCCTAACCCTCACCCAAACCCTAGCACTAAACCATCTTCTTCATAATCATCATTAACTCTAACTCTAACCCTAATTCAATTTCCTTCTATAACTTTAGCCCTAACCCTTTCCCAAACCCTAGCACTAAACCATCTTCTTCTTCATCACCATCACCATCATCATCAACGTCTTCATCATCATCACCATCATCATCATCGTGAACATCTTCATCATCATTGTCATCTCTAGGTTCCTCATCAACATCTCCATCATCACATCTTTTTCATCATCATCATCATCATCATCATCATCTTCATCACCATCACCATCATCATCAACGTCTTCAAAATCATCACCATCTTCATCATCATCATTAACTCTAACTCTAACCCTAGTTCAATGTCCTTCTATAACTCTATCCCTAACCCTCGCCCAAACCCTAGCACTAAACCATCTTCATCATCCTCACCATCACCATCACCATCATCATAAACATCTTCATCATCATCACCATCATCATCATCATGAACATCTTCATCATCATTCTCATCTCTAGGTTCCTCATCAACATCTCCATCATCACATCTTCTTCGTCATCATCATCATCATCATCGTCATATTCATCACCATCACCATCATCATCAACATCTTCATCATCATCACCATCTTCATCATCATCATTAACTCTAACTCTAACCCCAATTCAATTTCCTTCTATAACTCTAGACCTAACCCTCACCCAAACCATAGCACTAAACCATCTTCTTCATCATCATCATCATCATCACCATCACCAGCACTGTCTTCATCATCATCACCATCTTCATCATCATTGTCATCTCTAGGTTCCTCATCAACATCTACATTATCACATCTTCTTTGTCATCATCATCATCATCTTTATCACCATCACCATCATCATCAACATATTCATCATCATTACCATCTTCATCATCATCATTAACTCTAACTCTAACCACAATTCAATTTCCTTCTATAACTCTAACCCTAACCCTCAGCCAAACCCTAGCACTAAACCATCTTCTTCACCATCACCATCACCATCACCGTCACCATCACCATCATCATCAATATCTTCATCATCATTACCATCATCATCATCATGAACATCTTCATCATCATTGTCATCTCTAGGTTCCTCATCAACATCTCCATCATCACATATTCTTCAACATCATCATCTTCATCACCATCATGATCATCATCAACGTCTTCATCATCATCACCATCTTCATCATCATCATTAACTCTAACTCTAACCCTAGTTCAATTTTCTTCTATAACTCTATCCCTAACCCTCACCCAAACCCTAGCACTAAACCATCTTCTTCATCATCACCATCACCATCGCCATCACCATCATCACCATCACCATCGCCATCACCATCATCATCAATGTCTTCATCATCATCACCATCATCATCATCATGAACATCTTCATCATCATTCTCATCTCTAGGTTCCTCATCAACATCTCCATCATCACATCTTTTTCTTCATCATCATCATCCTCTTCATCACGATCACCATCATCATCAACATCTTCATCATCATCACCATCTTCATCATCATCATTAAGTCTAACTCTAACCCTAATTCACTTTCCTTCTGTAACTCTATCCCTAACCCTCACCCAAACCCTAGCACTAAACCATCTTCTTCACCATCACCATCACCATCATCATGAACATCTTCATCATCATTGTCATCTCTAGGTTCCTCATCAACATCTCCATCATCACATCTTCTTCGTCATCATCATCATCAACATCTTCATCACCATCACCATCATCATCAACATCTTCATCATCATCACCGTCTTCATCATCATCATTAACTCTAACTCTAACCCTAATTCAATTTCCTTCTATAACTCTAACCCTAACCCTCACCCAAACCCTTAATAGCACTAAACCATCTTCTTCATCATCACCATCACCATCACCATCACCATCACATTCATCATCAACATCTTCATCATCATCCACATCATCATCATCATGAACATCTTCATCATCATTGCATCTCTAGGTTCCTCATCAACATCTCCATCATCACATCTTCTTCGTCATCATCATCATCATCTTCATCAACATCACCATCATCATCAACGTCTTCATCATCATCATCATTAACTCTAACTCTAACCCTAATTCAATTTCCTTCTATAACTCTATCCCTAACCCTCGCCCAAACCCTAGCACTAAACCATCTTCTTCATCATCACCATCAACATCACCATCCATCAAAATCTCTCTAATGACCATCACCATCATCATCAACGTCCTGATCACCACCACCATCATCATCACCATCATCATCATCATGAACATCTTCGTCATCATTGTCATCTCTAGGTTCCTCATCAACATCTCCATCATCACATCTTCTTCGTCATCATCATCATCATCTTTATCACCATCACCATCACCATCACCATCGTCATCAACGTCTTCATCATCATCACCATATTCATCATCATCATTAACTCTAACTCTAACCCTCATTCAATTTCCTTCTATATCTCTAGCCCTAACCCTCGCCCAAACCCTAGAACTAAACCATCTTCTTCATCATCACCATCATCATCAACGTTTTCATCATCATCACCATCAAATGTTAAATTTTGAGCATTAATTCACAATACTCTTGGATCTTTACTGAGAGAATAACATATACAGTATATCAATGCATAACAATCACAATAAGCATGACAAGCATCACAAGAATCAAAAGCATGAGAGACAAGAGACACAGAGTTTCCATGGGGAAAACCCTAAGGTGAAAAACCCCACAACTTCCTCAAAGATAGAGAGAGCAATGGCTCAACCAAAGTACAACCAAAATACACTTGAGATAGTCTCCTAGAGCAGATGATCCTCCTCCTCACTAGTGCGCCACTTTCTGAGTGAGAGAAGTGTGACTTTCCGAATGATCCAAATAGAGATCTCCTGATCTCTATTTATACTTAACCTATTTGCCCAGTTACACTATGGGGCCGACTTGTCTATCTAGATACATCCACAGTATAATATATATTTCAGGGCTAACCCCACACATGGTGGTCTAATAACCCATCGGAAAGTACACACACTTGTGACACTTGTCAATCCACATGACGACACTTCCTTATAGAGGAATAACACATCTCTTATAAGGGTACAATAAATATATATGAAATACATAGATTAAATACATTCCGAAATTACATATACATCAACACTCCCTCTTAACTAGGAAGGTATTTCTCGACACAGTTCTGCTAGACAAGTCTTCTTCTCGGGATCATCGTCATCGATGCAACGTCATCATCATCATCATTGTTGCTGCTATCTCAACCAATCTCTGACTCTACTTGTCATAGGAAGTTCTACAGAGCCAGTCCTTTTTCATACTGGATGTAGGCCCACCACCTGTAGTTCTTCATCATCTGTGCGAACGGTCTGATAGAGGTGGCCTCTCAGGACTAATTTTATGTGCAGATGCAATACCAGAAAGAGTATCCTAGGAACATTTATGTGCCTAAGCACGAACGGCAATATCTCCCAGGACTGATTACATGCATCTCCTCCACAATACCTTTAAAGAGCATCCCAGGAACATTTCTGTGCCACAGCACGACCGGCAAGATATCTAAAGAGCATCCCAGGACTTATTACGAGCACACAGCTCAACCTCTCGAATCTCCAGGAATGATTACATGTGGATAGACAAAACCTTTAAAGAGTATCCCAGGAACATTTATGTGCCGTAGCACGACCGGCAAGATCTCTAAATAGCATCCCAGGACTAATTACGAGCACACAGCTCAACCTCTCGGATCTCCATGACTGATTACATGTCTCCGTAGTAATACCTCATCCCAGGACTGATTACGAGCACACAGCTCAACCTATCATATATCTGAGGACTGATTAGATACTACATAGCAATACCGGAAAGAGTACCCTAGGAACATTTATGTGCCGCAGAACGACCGGCAAGATCTCCCAGGACTGATTACATGCTATTTGCACAACCTGCCACATATCATATCTGACCTCCAAGTATCAACCTGATACTCATGATCCAACGGATCATCATCGCACGAGGCATCATCCTGATGCCCATGATCATATTGATCATCATCACTTGTACCATCCTGGTACATATCATCTGGAGGAACATCCTAAAGCTCATCATCATGATCAACCTGATCATACCATGCATCCACTTGATGCACACCAAGTATCTACCTGATACATATCATCATACATGATCCACCTGATACATATACAGATACATGGTCCAAGCATCCAACATGATGCATATACAAATACATACAAATGATCCAACTGATCATATCCAGCATCCAACATGATGCGTACATACACATAAATATAAATGATCCAACTGATCATATCCAACATCAACACGATGCGTACATACATACAAATATAAATTATCCAACTGATCATATCCAGCATCCAACATGATGCATATACAGAGCAATAACTGGAGCATCGTCCTGATGCTCATCACCCAGTGCTTACATCCAAAGCCATGTGAAGTATCCTCCTTCCAACATGATTGGAATGGCTTCACCAAATGTGTCCATCACTTCTTCCTCAAAGTGTCATTGATCTGAAGAACACCAAGCCTCTCCCTGAAGTACTCGAACTTCACCCTGGCTAGTGGTTTCATCAGCACATTTGCAATCTGCTCGTCCATCACAACATACAGGAGCTTCACGGCTCCTCTCTGCACCATATCCTTGATATAGTGATATTTGATCTCTATGTGTTTCGACCTGTCGTGAAACACTGGGTTCTTAGACAGCTTCACACAACTCTGGTTATCACAAAAGATACCAGTAGCATCCAACGGGAGATCAAATAACTCAGACAGTAGCTACCGTAGCCATACTGCCTCACAACTAGCTGAACAGGCTGCAACATACTCTGCCTCAGTTGTACTCAGTGCTACACACGACTACTTCCTGCTAAACCAAGAAATCACACCTGATCCCATACTGAAGCAGCACCCAGATGTGCTCTTCCTATCTGCAGCACTGCCAGCCCAATCTGAATCAGCATAACCCTACAGGTTAAACTTTTGATTCGCTTCATACTTGAGCCCATAATCCACTGTACCCTTCAGGTACCTCAAAACATGCATTACAGCAACCAGGTGAACACTCCTCGGATCCGTCAAGAACTGGCTCAATGTGTTCATAGCAAAGCAAATATTTAGTCTAGTGTTCGTCAGGTACATCAAGGACCCAATCATCTGACGATACATAGAGACATCAACTGGCTCAGATGAAGCATCACATAGAAGCTTTAGATTTGATGCCATGGGTGTGGCAATGGCCTTGCAATCCATCATCCCAAATATCTTCAGGATATCTACTGTGTACTTCCCTTGACCAAGGAAGATCCCACCTGAATTCTGCCACACCTCCATATCTAGGAAATAATGCATCATTCCCAAATCTTTCATATCGAACTCAGCAGCAAGCTTCCTTTTAGTATCTGCAATCAGTATTTCATCTCCTATTACAAATAAGTCATCAACATACAGGAGTAGAATCACAAGATTCCCTTCCTCAACCTTGTAGTAGAGGTTGGAATCCACTTTACTCTTGGTAAAGCCCAAACTAGATAGGAAACTTTCCATCCTACCATACCAGGTTCTGTGAGCTTGTTTCAAGCCATACAAAGCTTTCTTCAATCTGCACACATATGACTCCCTGTCATGTATTTCAAAACCGAGTGGTTGCTCCACGTATACTTCCTCTTCAACTACACCATTCAAGAAAGCAGTCTTGACATCCATCTGGTGTATTTTCCATTTCATTGCTTTTATATTTCTCTATGCTGCCATCTATAGCATGCTTGATTTGATAGTTCCATTTGGAAGTCACAACAGACTTCCCTTTAGCTCTTGGGACCACATCCCAAACATCGTTCTTCATGATCGATAGATCATGGTATTCTTCCCATATCCTGGAAACTTCAATATCTTCAATAGATAAATTTTGTTGCTTGAACAAATGTTGTAGTCCTTCTTTTGTAGGTGAAAGTATACGGTCTTTCCTACAAAACAAGTTAAATTACATGATTAGAAACATCTCATAGTTTCATAACAAAATCTTACACATAATAATATATGTCATACAGTCATGCAATTATTTTAGCCAATGCTTCAATACAACATTGATCCATATTCTGGAACTTTCTAGATGCCTTCCAGTCTCTACCAGAACATTGTTAAGAGTTTGCACTACTCCCAACATGTCAGCAAAGAGGTTTCATTCTAGATAAGTAGCAATGGAATGTTGTATAGTGCCATAGGCCACTTACCCATCATATGCATATTAGTAGTATCATGTTCATTAATGCAATCATTCTAATATGCATAGTACACATCTAGGAACAATATTATTTAACCAAACAAATATGCAAGAAATGATCATTTAAAATACTTATCTTTGTTTGTTTGTTGGGTGGACTCCCTCTGAGTCTTTACTTCCTTGCAGGAGTTGTTGGAGTCCTAATCTAAAGTAGCTTCTTCAACACCTTTCTGTTGTGGAATGTAGAGAGATGGTCAACTGCCTCTGAATATCTGCATCCTTGCAGAAACTACTGGAGTGTACTCCCTCTTGATCTTTGCTTCTTGGATTACTTGTTCTTGAACTTATATTCATTCTCGATCCCTATGCCTGCTTGTTAGTATCATCATTGTGAGGTCTCATAAATAACCAAACATTCATTAGTATAATCTTAATATTATCAAAAACAAAATAATCTCAATCATGTATAGTCATGATCATTTCAAATAGAAATAATAAGGATTAGCATGCAAGGTTTATATAGGACTCTTATGGTTAGTTATAACATGTCTAAACCTATGATTACTCAAACTTATGACTCTTATGGTTAGTCATAATATTAAATAAGGTAAGACACGTAATATGCATATACCCATGATTATTCAAACCTATGACTTCATGAATAAACATCATCAATCATGTCATGCATACTTATATAGTAGATCCTATGATATAAGAAACACATACCTGGTCACCATATTTGCTAGTTATGTCTAGCAATGTGTTCTTGTTCTCTTCAATGACCTGCATAACTCATTAGTTAACTTTTGAAAAAACAAATTATACATACCTCTATGTGATCCATGAATATGGATGAATCTTTGTCTTCAGGTTGCCATGGCATGTTCAGGTTGTTCCTTCAATTTGTACAATCCTCCCTCTTGCTCTCCAATCGCAACTGCATCATCTATGGTCTTTCCCTTTGGCCACATTAGGACTTGGCCATCCACAAATGCAACCCTCATACCTTTTACATCCAATGGAGAGTAAGTTCTTCTTGAGCCCAGGTACATAACGGACTTCTTTCATCTTCAAAGATTTTCCAGAATCTAGGTTGTAGGAGGGTTCACCACTTCCTTTGATTGGGTATTGATAATCATCCCCAAGTTTCACCTTATGATGTGATTCATGTTCAGATAGGTTTACAAAATATTTCTTAAACCTAGTCATGTGTTTGGAAGCCCCACTTTCACTCAACCAATTATTACAACCATGGGAGATAGTACCTGTGAGAGCAGAGATTAGAACATACTCTTCTTCATTTGATGAGTCATCATTACTATCATCACTTTTTTCCCTAGCCTTCTTCTTTGGACGTTCATCATCTTCGGCAGCATGAGCATGGTACCTTCTTTTGTTACCCTTCTTCTTCTTGCTAGAGTTGTTGTGTTTGTCCCTTTTGTTCTTAGGACATTCTGAAGCAAAGTGAGCCTTCTCATTACAAGTGAAACACCTTAGATCTTTCTTGTCTTTGTGAAAATGATGAGAAGATTTCTTCTTGTGATGGGATGGCTCCCTCTTGAACTTGCCCTTCTTAGTGTGAGTTGTGAGAGCTTGATCTTCATTTCCCATATTCTCTTCTCTTGCCACAAGCCTTGCTTCTTCTTGAGAACATTCCTCCCATAATCTGTTGAAGGAGATCAACTTCTTTCTGGCACAGATCCCCTGGATAAAAGAGTCCCATGACCTAGGTAGGCCATTCAAAGTAGTCATAACAATTTCACCATTCTCCACCATTTCATCTACAGCTTCAAGTTGTTTCTTGATCTGAGAGACCTTGGAGAAATAGGATTGAATGGTTTCTCCATTCCACATCTTGACCCCTTTCAATTGATTCCGCAGGGTCATCTTCTGATTTATGTTCTTTCCTTCAAATAGCTTGGTCAAGGAGTCAAAGATAGCCTTGGGTGTCTTTAGAGAAGACACGTGGTCTCAGCAGTGATTCTCTTTGCCTTGAACAAGTTCTTCTTATGCAATACCTTAGCCTCTTCATCCTCTGGGATAGGGATGTCTTCTTTTATATATGAGTCCAACTCATTCTCTTCCAGGATTAACCCAATCCTATACTTCCAAGCTCGGAAGTTATCAGCCCCTTCAAGCTTATCCTCAAGCTTGGTGTGGTGAGATATATTAAAGAGTACTTCAAATGGAAATATAAAAGATTTAGGTCTTACCACTTGAAATGCTGAAAACTGGATCTGGTCCCGGATTAGGGTTTGTCGAAAAACCCCTAAAATTCAAAATGTGAATTTCAACTTTCTGAAAGGATAGAAAGATGCGCCTTGATGAGTTGATTAGCCTGGTGTATTCAAAATTTGAGATCAGCAAAGCTTTTCCCTTCAGATTTGCCTTTTTGTCCTCCTGGGTTCCCTAGGGAGAGCCCTAAATTAGGGTTTGAGTTTCCCAGAGATCTACCTAGCCAAAAATCTCGATCCAAAGCTCTAAAATTCGATTTGTGCAAGGAGCTTTCAGCTATGTCTTCAGATTTCAGAAATTCCTATTTTTGTGGAAACCCTAATTTTTAGGGCCAAATCTGAAAAATGCTCATAATTGAATTCTGATTGGACAGATAGATTCTCCTTGATGAGTAGAGTCAATCTACTATACTGCTTTTCCAAAAACTATGGAAAGAAACCCAATAAACAAGAAACTCAAGTTTCCGTCACTGCAAAATGTCTTCTTCTCAGGTTAGCTCTGATACCATGTTAAATTTTGAGCATTAATTCACAATACTCTTGGATATTTACTGAGAGAATAACATATACAGTATATCAATGCATAACAATCACAATAAGCATGACAAGCATCACAAGAATCAAAAGCATGAGAGACAAGAGACACAGAGTTTCTGTGGGGAAAACCCTAAGGTGAAAAACCCCACAACTTCCTCAGAGATAGAGAGAGCAATGGCTCAACCAAAGTACAACCAAAATACACTTGAGATAGTCTCCTAGCGCAGATGATCCTCCTCCTCACTAGTGCACCAATTTCTGAGTGAGAGAAGTGTGACTTTCCAAATGATCCAAATAGAGATCTCCTTATCTCTATTTATACTTGACCTGTTTTCCCAGTTACACTATGGGGCCGACTTGCCTATCTAGATACATCCACAATATAATATATATTTCAGGGCCGACCCCACACATGGTGGTCTAATAACCCATCGGCAAATACACACACTTGCGACACTTGTCAATCCACATGACAACACTTCCTTATAGAGGAATAACACATCTCTTATAAGGGTACAATAAATATATATGAAATACATAGATGAAATACATTCCGAAGTTACATATACATCAACATCAACATCAACATCTTCATCATCATCACCATCATCATCATCATGAACATCTTCATCATCATTGTCATCTCTAGGTTCCTCATCAACATCTCCATTATCACATCTTCTTCGTCGTCATCATCATCATCTTTATCACCATCACCATCATCATCAACGTCTTCATCATCATCACCATCATCATCACCATCATCACCATCTTCATCATCATCATCTACTCTAAATCTAATTCAATTTCCTTCTATAACTCTAGCCCTAACCCTCACCCAAACCCTAGCACTAAACCATCTTCTTCATCATCACCCTCACCATCACCATCATCATCAATGTCTTCATTATCATCACCGTCATCATCGTTGTCATCTCTAGGATCCTCATCAACATCTCCATCATCATCATCTTCTTCGTCATCATCATCTGGGTCCCCCTGGCGTGCGTGGCCACTGTGGATAGGTCCACAATGGCCACGTGGTCCTGTGGGAGCCGACGAAATCTAAGTCCGCTCACTGGTTTGTGTTCTGTGGTGCTGGAGCAAATCCCCAAAGTGTCCCTAAATGGCCCCGGGGTTCCCGACTAGAATGCCTGTAGCAGCCAAACCATGGCTCTGTTCGTGAATCCCTCAATTTTGGTGGATATGGGACGCCGGGTTTCAGCTAGGGGACGCCCCACAACGTGCGTCGAAGACCCAAAAGAAGTGGCAATGGGCCATATCCGGAGCTAGGGTTTTGTTCAATGACGACCATTCCATATTCCCTCAAGGGGCCCATTTTTCATCCGAAGGCCCCCGAGCATGCATGGACAAGTGCACAATGGCCATGTGTACTTGTGGGAGCCGACGAAATCCAAATTTGCTCGTCAGTTTGGATTCCGTGGCCCTGGAGCAAATCCCCAAAGTGTCCCTGAATTGCCCTGGGGTTCCCGACTGGAATACCCATAGCATCCAAACCATGACTCCATTCGTGAATCCGTTCGTTCCAGTGGATCCTATATGCCAGGTTTTAGCTAGGGGGCCCCCCAAAGCGTGCCTAGAAGACTCGGAAGCAGTGCCAATGGGGCATCTTCGGAGCTAGGGTTTTTCTCAGTGAGGGCCATTCCAAATTCGCTCAAGGGGGCCATTTCTCGTCCGGAGGCCCCCGGGTATCCGTGACCACCATGTACAAGTCCACAATGGCCACGTGGACCTTTGGGAGCTGACGGAATCCAAGTCTGCTTGCCGGTTTGGGTTCCGTGGTTCTGGATCAAATCCCCAAAGTGTCCCTGAATGGCCCCGAGGTTCCCAACTAGAATGCCCATAGCTGCCAAACCGTGGCTCCGTTTTTGAATCTGTCGATTCTGGTAGATTTGGGACATTGGGTTTTAGCTAGGGCCCCTGCCATAGTGTGCCTCGAAGACCCGGAAGCAGTGCTAATGGGCCATATTCGGAGCTAGGGTTTTGCTCAGTGACGACCATTCCAATTTCCCTCAAGGGGGCCATTTCTCATCCGGAGGCCCCTGGGTGTTCGTGGACAGGTCCACCATGGCCATGTGAACTTGTGGGAGCCGATGAAATCCAAGTCTGCTCGTCGGTTTGGGTTCCCTGGCCCCGGAGCAAATCCCCAAAGTGTCCCTGAATTTCCTCGAGGTGCCTGACTGGAATGCTCGTAGCATCCAAACTGTGACTCCATTCATGAATCCATTGATTTCGATGGATCCTGGATGTTGGTTTTTATCTACGGGAGCCCCCACAACATGCCTCGAAGACCCAGAAGCGGTGCCAGTGGGCCATCTCTGGAGTTAGGGGTTTTCTCAGTGAGGGCCATTCCAAATTCGCTCAATGGGGCCATTTCTCGTCTAGAGGCCCCTGGGTGTCCGTGGCCACCGTGTACAGGTCCATAATGGCCACATGGACCTGTGGGAGCCAACAGAATCCAATTTCACTCGCCAATTTGGGTTTCGTGGCCTCGGAGCAAATCCCCAAAGTGTCCCTGAATGACCACGGGGTGCCTGACTAGAATGCCCGTAGCAGCCAAACCGTGGCTCCATTTTTGAATCCATTGATTCCAGTGGATCTAGGACGTCAGGTTTTAGCTAGGGATCCCCCCATAGTGTGCCTCGAAGAGTCAAAAGCAGTGCCAATGGGCCATCTCCGAAGCTATGGTTTTTCTCAGTGACGACCATTCCAAATTCGCTCAAGGGGTTCATTTATCATCCAGATGCCCCCGAGCATGCGTGGCCACCGTGGACAGGTCCACAATGGCCATGTGGACTTGTGGGAGTCGACGAAATCCAAGTCTGCTCACCGGTTTGGGTTCCATGGCCTCGAAACAAACCCCCAAAGTGTCCCTGAATGGCCCTAGGGTGCCCGACTAGAATTCCCGTAGCATCCAAACCATGGCCTCGTTCATGAATCCATCAATTTCGGTGGGTCTGAGATGCCGGGTTTCAGTTAGGGGACCTGCCACAGCATGCCTCGAAGACCCGGAAGCAGTGAAAATGGGCCATCTCTAAAGCTATGGTTTTGCTTAGTGAGGTCCATTCTAAATTCTCTCAAGGGCCATTGCTCGTCCAGAGGCCCTCGAGCATGCATGGCCACCATGGACAGATCCACAATGGCCACATGGACCTGTGGGACCTGACGAAATCCAAGTTCGCTCGCCAGTTTGGGTTCCGTGGCCCCGGATCGAATCCCCAAAGTGTCCCTGAATGGCCCCAGGGTGCCCGACTAGAATGCCCATAGTGGCCAAACCGTGGCTCTTTTTGTGAATCCATCCACGGTGGCCATGCATGCACTGGGGCCTCCGGATGAGAAATGCCCCCCTTGAGAGAATTTGGAATGGCCCTCACTAAGAAAAACCCTATCTCTAAAGATGGCTCATTGGAATCATTTTCGGGTCTTTGAAGCACGCTGTGCGGGTCCTCTGGCTGAAACCCGGTGCCCCGGACCCACCCGAATCGACGGATTCATGAATGGAGCCATGGTTTGGCTGCTACAGGCATTCTAGTCGGACACCCCAGGGCCATTCAGGGACAATTTGGGGATTTTCTCTGGGGCCACAAAACCCAAACCAATGAGCGGACTTACATTCCATTGGCTACCATAGGTCCACATGGCCATTATGGACCTGTTCATGGTGGCCACTTATGCCCAGGAGCCTCCGGACGAGAAATGGTCCCCTTGAGTGAATTTGGAATGGCCCTCACTGAGCAAAAACCTAGCTTCGAAGATGGCCCATTGGAAACACTTCCGAGTCTTCGTGGCACACTATGGGGGGTCCCCTAGCTAAAACCCATCGTCCCAGACCCACTGGAATTGACGGATTTGCGAACGAAGCCAGGGTTTGGTTACTACATGAATTCTAGTTGGGCACCCTAGGGCCACTCAGGGACACTATGAGGATTTGCTCTGGGACCACAGAACCCAAACCGGCGAGCGAACTTGGATTTCGTTTGCTCCCACAAGTCTATGTGGCCATTATGGACCTGTCTACGGTGGCCACGCACGCCCGAGGGCCTCCGGACGAGAAATGGCCCCCTTAAGAAAATTTGCATGGCCTTCACATTGAGGTCAAATTTTCAAAATCGTCGACCACACAAGTATGGCTAGTGTTCCAAGCTGGAACATTCCTAGACACACTTGCAGGACTCCCCGGAACCCAGTTTTGTTGCACGGTTGGAATTCTATGCCCCTGGTAGGTGTTGGGCACCATTTTGACCCCTTTTTGTCATCCAAATATCCTTCATTCTCCTCCATAAAACCTTCATACTGTCTCATAAAGCTTTTAATTCACCACAGACTTTGGTTAAAAGGTATAAATGTCATTGCTTGTTAACAAATTGAATTTTGAGATTTTTAGAGCATTTAAACTAAGGTTTTATTCAGAATTACAAGATGTGCTAACTTCCCATAATGTCTCCAAAGTTGAACACTTGCAGGCCAACTAGGCATTAACTGAAAGATGGAGGAAAGATCCTCAGTATCCAAGGATGGACGAATTTCCAACAAATAGATGATGTGGCTCTCACAGGTGGCAAGTCAAAGTCAGTCAAAGATGACCACCTGTGCTACCACTCAGCACAAAAGTAGGGCAGTTTTGATTTTGTTGAGTTTCACGATTCTGAATGAGGATCTCGATGGCTATGTTCATTAATTAGTTTACAGGATTATAGCATTTCCAGTTTTCTTTTGAATTTGTATAAGTACTTCACAAAACATTGGATCGTTAATCACAATTTTGGGAAGAACGCATATTGCTTCTGAAATGCGTGGTTTTTACTGTGTAATCGATTTATGGTGAATACATTTAGAGTTTTAGTTCTGTAAATCTTCAATTGTGTGTGGAACGAGGCATTGGAGGGCCCCCATTGTTGAGTTCGCACACCCTTACATTGCCATTGAATGAGATTTAGATGTTTGCAGCGATTTGATTTGATGCAGACGATTTAGATTGTGCCATTGGTATGTGTTAATCCTTGTAGTATCTAGTTTATTGTTGCAGAACGAATTCAACTAGTTTTAGTTGCTTTTATTACAGCTCTGTTATCTTATTTACTGGTTCAAGCTATGATTTCATAGTGCTACACATCACTTACCTTTCTATGAGCTCTGTCTTCTATTTTGTTAAATGTTAAAAGAATGGTTCAGACTGTGATTTTACTATGTCATACATTGCTTCTCATTTGAAGATAAAGTGTTTAGAACAATTATCAATTACGAACAATGTCCTGTAAGGGAATTTAATGGTTAATTGTTCATTCAGCACTGGAATGTAAGGCAGAACTTTGTAGTCTGTATCTTAGGGTTAGAATTATTGTTAAATTGCTTTCACTATCTCAGTTCTTTCACCAATAGATTGCTTTCCTAAATAGCTTGATGTGTACTTGAAAAGAAACAAACGAAGTTATCCCTATAAAAGGATTTTTGTATCTTTAAGTTACAGTATTTCTCATCTGACAGTAGATTCAATTCACAGAGAATTAAGTTAACCAAACAAGTCTAGCTCTAAGTCCTAAAACTTGGATATGCCTCTAAGCTTACTGACCCGAATTGATATAAATTTAAGGTTCGATCTGCATTAGTGGATTGAAGCCCAACATTTTGGCGCTGTTGTTGGGGAGGCATTGTAAAAGCAGGCTTGGGAACTTTAGTTTTCTGATAAAACAAAAATTTCAAACAAAAACACAGAATAGATTTTACTTTTATGTCAAGACTAAGAGACGAGAAAGGAAGATTTATACAAAACCCCCCAAAAACAGAAGTAACAGGACCTTCTTTTCCAAAATGATTCATAACAATAGTGGGTACTTTTAAAATGGATGAGGAAGAAACATCAAAAGGGCCAACTGCAGAACAAAGAAGGGAGTATGAGAGGATGTTGGAAATAGGAAACAAACGCAGACAAGAGAGAAGGGAAGAAGAGAGAAGACATGAGATGGATGAAAGAACAGCAGAAGATCAGGAAGCCACCTTTAAATTTCCTATCTTAGACACTAGCATTATCTTAGGAGAAGAGGTGAAAATGAAGAATATTCCACCATCTGTCTTACCAAACTTCTATGGCATGACCTCTGAAGATCCTGACTCTTTCCTATTCGAGTTTGATATCTTATGTCGAACTTATGGATACACTGATGACACCCATAAGCTTCGTCTTTTCCCTGCTACCCTTAAAGCAGCTGCCTTGAAATGGTTCATGGGCTTAGGAGAACATTCTATCACTAGCTGGGATGAGATGAGGAAGATCTTTCTTCGAAAATATCAGGCATATTGTAGATCAAAGGGTCTGAAAGATGACATTTTTGGCATGACTCAACAGGAAGATGAGAGTTTGGAGGAGTATTTGGAAAGATTCTCATACAACTTATAGAAATCTAAATACAATTCTTTAACACCTGAAATGATTAGAACAATATTCTTGAAAGGAATAAGAGAAGAGTATTTGGATATTTTAAATGCTATGGGCAAAGGTGACATCTCTTACCTTCCCTTTGATGAGATACAAGATTTATGTCAGAAATATTCAAGAGGCAAGGCTCGAACTGGAAAAAGAGATAGCAATACCAAAGCAACTAAATCTACAAACAATGGTATTTCTAGAGCTGAGCCTGGAAATCTGCTAGAAGATTTCAAGACTGATTTATTAAGCACCTTGGGCACACAAGTCGAAGCAACAAAAACCAAGAAGAGGCAAGAACAACAGGACCAACAAGATCAGGCTTTGTCTATTTTTTGTCCTAAATGTAGAAAGAAACACCCACTTAGAGAATGTCCTTTAAATACTGTTGAAATTTGTGGCTTATGCACTTTTAATCACAAAACTGATGATTGCCCTAGATTGAAGGAATTGTAGGCAGCTCGAATGGAGGAAAATCACAGCATGGAGTCTCTCTACTTCATGGGACAACGGAGACCTTGGCAGCCACGATTCTTAGGTATGTCTCAAGATCCTATGCAGCAATTTAATACAAATTATCAAACTCCTATTCAGAACTCATGGAATGCACCCATGCCTTGGCAAACTTGGTCTCCTCCATTAGCTCAATCTGCTCCAAATTGGAGAGGGTATGCACATGGTAACCAGACATATCAGCAGGCTTATTTACAGCCCTATCAACAACCTTCTGCCTATCCCCAGTATCAGCAGAATCAAGTCCAAGCCCCATCTTTTCAAGTTCCATCTTTTCAACAACCCAACAACACGGCTCCTCAATTGAGTACACCACCTCAACAGCTTCAACTGCCATCCAATTAGCCTCCACCTCGGCCTACACAACTACCAGCTCAGCCAATTCCAAATCCAAATAATAAAACAGACAGACCCATGTATAATGTTGATGATGGAATGGCGCTTCCCTACTCCATTCTCCCACTGCAAAATATTAATTTAAGATCTGGAAAAACCTTACAAAAACAATCTCCTGTTATCTTAGAACAACCAGAAACTAACAAAACTCCAAAAAAATTAAATACAGAAAAATCTCAGTTAGAAAATCACAGTCAACGAGGGAAAACAACATTATCTTATACACCTCCTTTTCCTGAAAGGTTAGTCAAAGAAAAACCTTCGATTTCCTTACCTGATTTCAATGTTTTGAATGAGTTAACAAATTTATATGTCAAAATTTCTCTACTGCGGGCTATAAAAGATATTCCAATTTACACTAAAGCAGTTAAGGAACTATGTCTTAATAAAAGAAGGAAGGATCCATCGAAAATTCATGTGGTAGGCAATCTAGCGGGATTAATGTCCAACACTGTTTTCATTGAAAAGTATGTAGATCCTGGAACTCCAATGGTTACAATTACTATTAATAACTTTTCAATCCCAAAAACATTGATCGATTTAGGTGCTGCCATTAATGTCATGACACTACAAACAATGAATTACCTTCACTTGACAAATCTCAGACCCACCACAACAGTCTTGGAATTAGCTGATAGGTCTAAAATTACACCTGAAGGGGTCCTGGAAGATATTATTGTTTCTTTAGACTCCTGGGAGTATCCTGTTGATTTTATAGTACTACAGCCAAAGTCTAACTTAGGAGGTCACCCATTGATCCTTGGCAGACCCTGGCTGGCAACAGCGGATGCTTTCATAGGATGTAGGTCAGGAAGTATGCTCATTTCACATGGGACAGAGAGAAAACAGATTGCACTTTACCCTTCTGCCCAAAGACCTTCTACATTAGATCAGCTATCATGGATTAATGAAACCAAAGAACAAGAAGAAGACGTGATTCAACCTGTTCTGAGCATAAATCAGTTCTTTGATTTTCAGGAAGACAACCACGAAGATCTGCTGGATTATTTCATTGCTGAACCTGATATTTCAGCAGAATTAAGAGATATGGAATATGCTGTAGCAGATCAAGTTTTGGGTTATAATTTTCAAGAAAATTGCAATGTTCATTCCCTAGCATTAGCACTTCACGATGTCTTTAATGTTCATTCAATCACAGATATTCACAGTAAAACGGTTGAAATCAGTCCAGGCAAAACTTTGAAAATAGGTGCACATCTTACTACATCACAAGAAGAACAGTTGATTACTTTGTTGAATAAATATTCCCATGCTTTTGCCTGGGAGTACACTGATATGCCAGGTATTCATCCTGAGACATGCACTCACCATATCTACATAGATGATAAAATCAGACCTCTTAGACAACCACAACGCAGAATGAACCCTATACTCAAAGAAATAGTCAAGGAAGAGTTGCAAAAGTTGTTAAAAGTGGGATTTATTTACCCCATCTCTGACAGCCAATGGGTCTCACCCTTGGTTATTGTTCCTAAAAAAAATGGTAAATGGCGTATATGTGTAGATTACAGGGAGTTGAATAAGGCAACCTTAAAAGACTATTTTCCATTGCCTTTCATTGATCAAGTGCTGGATGCTTTAGCTGGAAAGGAATATTTTTCATTTTTAGATGGCTTCAGTGGTTATAATCAGATTAGTATTGCAAACGAAGACCAAGACAAAACCACCTTTACATGCCCCTGGGGCACTTATGCCTACAAAGTTTTACCTTTTGGCTTATGTAATGCCCCAGCTACCTTTCAGCGGGCTGTCTTGGCCATCTTTGCAGATCTAATTCATGAGTGTGTTGAAGTTTACATGGATGATTTTTCTGTTTATGGACGTACCTTTGAAGATTCCTTAGCAAATTTGGAGAAAATTCTAAAAAGGTGTGTTGACTCAAACCTTTCCCTTAGTAACGAAAAGTGCTTTATGATGATGACTGAGGGGATAGTTTTAGGGCATCACATTTCTTCATCTGGAATAAAAGTAGATCCTGCTAAAATTCAAGTCATTACAAATTTATCTAAACCAACAACTCAAATAGATGTCAGAAGCTTTTTAGGGTACGCAGGATATTATCATAGATTTATTGCAAATTTTAGTAAGATAGCTCTGCCATTGTTTAAATTGCTTTCAAAGGATGTGAATTTTAATTGGGATACTGACTGTCAATCTGCATTTCAGACACTTAAAGAGAAACTCTCAGCTGCTCCCATTTTAAGGGGACCAAATTGGACATTGCCTTTCCATATTTCAACTGATGCCTCTGCTACTGCAATAGGAGCCTCATTGGGCCAAAAAGAACATACTTTGACTTATGCTATCTATTTTATTAGTAAAAATCTGACACCTGCAGAGCTGAATTATACAGTCACTGAAAAAGAGATGTTGGCAGTGGTTCATGCTGTAAACAAATTCCGTCATTATATCACTAGCTATGAAATTTTTGTTCATACAGATCATTCCGCCTTACGCTATTTAATGAATAAATCTATCACTAATGGTCGGATTACAAGATGGTTTTTATTAATGCAGGAGTTCAATATCACTATTTTAGATCGGCCTGGATGAGAAAATCAAGTGGTGGATTTCCTGTCTCGCTTACACAATACTGGTGAGGTTGTTCCGGTTTTAGATAGTTTTCCTGATGAACACCTATTTGCAATTTTTGTTATCACTCCTTGGTATGCTGACATTTCCAATTACTTATCATGAGGCCAACTACCACCATCTATGACATCTAAAGAAAAAAAGAAGATTATTAAACAAAGTGCTAGGCATATATGGGTTAATGGTGATCTATTTTACACAGGATATGATTTAATCATAAGAAGATGTGTACGACAGGATGAAGTCTTAGATATTTTAAAGGCCTGTCATGATGAACCTTGTGGTGGCCATTTTGTAGACAAAAGGACAGCATACAAGATACTCAATTTGGGGTATTATTGGCCTTCCATTTTCAAAGATGCTAAGAGGTATGTTAGAAGTTGTGATACTTGTCAACGAATGGGATGGCCAGTCCGGTCTGATGAAATGCCACTCCAACCACAAATTCTTATTGAACCATTTGAAAAATGGGCCCTTGACTTCATTGGTCCAATTCATCCACCATCACATGGAAAGAAATACATTTTGGTCTGCACAGACTATGTTACTAAGTGGGTAGAGGCCAAACCATTTCCAAGAGCCACCGAACAAACTGTGGTAAACTTTCTTTTTGAGGAGATCTTTGTCAGATTTGGGGTGCCTAGAGAGATTGTAACTGATCAGGGTGCCCAGTTTACCTCTAAACTAGTGCAGGAGATAGCATAAAAGTATAAAATTAAGCACAGAAAGTATACCCCTTACCATCCACAAGCAAATGGCCAAGTGGAATATACAAACAAGACTTTAGAAGGCATCATTACCAAAACTGTTCAAATGCATCGGAAGGATTGGTCAACTAAGCTTACTGAAGCTTTATGGGCATACCGGATCACTTAGAAAAACAGTACTGGTTTTTCTCCTTATCAACTTGTTTATGGTAAGCAAGTCCTCCTTCCTATAGAGTTTCAAGTTCATACTTTCAAATTAGCAGCAGATTTGGGCATGGATCTTTCTGAGGCTCAGCAAGAAAGAATACTTCAGTTGAATCAGCTAGATGAGATGAGACAGGCTGCCAGATGAGATGAGACAGGCTGCCATAGAACACAATATTCTGATACAACAGTAGAGAGCTCAATGGCATGACAAATTTATCAAAAAGAAGCAATTTCACATCGGTGACTGGGCACTATTGTTTGACTTAAAGTTTAAAGACTTCAAAGCCAAATTTACTACTCACTAGCTTCGTCCATATGAGATTGTTGATGTCTATGACAATGGTTCAGTAAAACTTCAAACCATAGATGATGAAGCACATAAATTTGTGGTCAATGGCCACCGGCTCACGCTGTACAACAAACCTATCAACATCAGATTTTATACAACAGATTTCACAGCAAAAGGAAATGCAAGTGCTGGATAGACACATCAGTGTTTTTCCTTCACCTGCTCCTTAGCTGATATGATACAGCAAGCAAATAAACCAAAAAGATAAAAAGAAAATAAAAATCGAAAAAAAAAAACAAAAATATAAAAAAAATATATATATATATAAACATAAAAAAAGGAAGTTTAGTTGTGAAAACCAGTTCACTGGCACAATATAAACTTGAATTTTCTCTTGAAAACCAGGTTCACCTGGCCATTGAAAATTCACAAAAAAATATATATATATTTTTCTAATTTCCTGTTTTGTTTTCCAAATAATGAATATCTTGTTTGACTTGAGGACAAGTCAAAAGGTAGGCCTGTGAGGGGGATAAGCATTTTCATGAACCCTCCAAGTCTTTTCCATATGCAGAGGATTGTGATTTTTCATATGCAGAAGGGACCTGATTTCCAGCAATACAAGTGATTTTTAACAATGCAGAGGGACCTGACTTCCAGTAAGGCAAAAGAAGTCTACAGAAGGACCTGAATTTCAGTGAAACTGAAGAATTTGAGATGCCAGACAGAAGACATCAGAAGGACAGAAATGAATCAGAATACAAACCAACTTCATCAGACAGCAAGCTCATCATACAGGGACATCAAGCAAACTCTGTAAGAATTTATAGTTTTTATGTTTTAAGAAGTTTCAGAATTCTTTGTTTTTAAGCAATGGCATATTACCAACTATTGTAAAGCTTGACTGCCTATTTTTTCATTACTCTGATAGTCTATGCCAGTACCCTACTTACCTTCCATTAGCCTCACAGTCTCTGCCAGCATTTCATTTACTTTCCATTATCCTACCCTAGGGGTCAAGATGGTCAAAATCAAACTTACGAGCAAATTTTTAATGGCCAAACTATATATTGCATTCTACAGGAAGGTCTTTTCAATAGAAAGCAGAGAAAAACAAAATATAGATACATGTTTTATTCACCAAGGAAATTTTAGAATTTTTGTGTTCTCTTTCATATACTCTAAGACGAGGACATTATTGCATGATACGAATCAAGTTAAAAAGAAAAGTTAGTATATGAAAGGGGTCATGGAACATATCATAAAGTGGCGAATCCACAGGGAAGTAAGTGGCCGGTTCAAAACATCATTGCTAAAACGAGGGAATCATGGATTTTACCTCCCACAAATCTCGCCCATGTATAGGGAAGCTCAATTCAAAAATTTGAAATGATATTTCATACATCCGTGGTTGTCCAGCTGATTTGCTCTTCCCCAAACTGCACATCCATGCTGAGAGTTGATAGACTTCCATTAATCTAAGGAGGAAACACAGGTTGCATTACAGTAGAAGAAATACAGACACGAGGATGTGTATTTCATCCAGAATGTGCAAATTGAGGAACCGCGCAGGCTAGGTAAGCTTGACACCCTGGTTTTGTTTGCTATCAATTCAGACTATCAGAAGAACGATTGAAGAAAGAAGAAATTTTATAGAGTTTAAAGTTTGAAACTGGAGTTATAAGCTAGGGTTCAGTCTTATTTGAAATTTTCCACTGCATATAAAAAAAAAAAATTCTTGTTAAAGTTGTAAAATGGTGTCTAGACTGGAACCAGAGAAATTTGATCCCACAGTCATTCATGAAAGATGCATGGAAATTTTCGAAAAGAAACAATGGGTGTCTTTCTTTGAAAAAATTGATGGGCACAATGACAATGTTAGCCTAGCTTTCCCTGGCTCATTCGATGGAGAGAGGGCTACAGTAGGAAATTTAAGTTTCAAATTGTCTGAAGACATTTTGGCACGGATCATTGGCTTACCACAACAGGGGGAAAGGTCCTTTAAAACAAAACAGTTCAAGGAAAAGGCATGGACACCCTTTCTATGCAGGTCAAGGGCAGGTTCAGTGGAATGGAAGAAGGGGATACCAAGGAGCTGGTTGGTTCATCCTTGGGATGAAATAGTATATATCATCCAAAGATTCATCACCTGTGAAGGGAGATTTAGCATTGTATATCTTTATCACATCAAGATGTTGCAACACCTGAGGGGTGATTGTGAGATTAATATGCCCCATTTTTTATTACAAAGCCTTTCCAAGATGGCTAAGGCTATTCAAAAACGTGAAAAAGACAAACTAATAAGCCTTTTTCATTGTGGGCTCATTAAAATAATCATCACACATGAGTTACAGAAACAAAACTTGACATGGCAAGAGTTTATCACTCATAATCAATTTGAGGAGCTAGAAGAGCTGCCTGAAGAAAACTTGGAAGAAGACAAACTGTTGATGATAACATACCCCAAGGATGAAGAACAGAACCCTGAAGCAACAAGCTCAAAACTGCTTAAAGGGAAAAAGAAAGAAAATGTGTTAATAATCACAGATGATGAAGATAACTCTGAGGCAGCAAGCCCAAAACAACCTCAGAGAAGAATACGAACCAGGAGCATGATGAAAGAAGAAAGAAAGCTTCAAGAGCAAGATCAAATCTTCACCACCTATGAGAAGAAGCCGAGGAAACATCAGCAAGCTCAAAAGAAGTCAGCATTAGAAGAGGATGATGAAAGCCAGCAAAAGCAGTATGAATATATACAATCCTTGGAAAGCCAAGAAGAAGAGCCAACGGGTGAGATAGGGCAAGTCCATGAAAGTAAAAGTGCCCCAGAAACTAAAAACATTTCAGATGAAGTGATAAGGTAGACTAAGAAGATAAATCTTTTCTTTGATCAACAAGAAAAAGAAAGGAAAAAGCATCCAGGACAGGAAATTTTAGATGAACAAGCTTCTCCTTTCTTGGAGCAACAAACTCTAGAAAAAGAAAAGAAGGGAGATTCAGTGCAAGAGAATGAAGGTATGGATACTAATTCTGAGCAGCCTTCAGTGAAGATGGGAAAGAAGAAAACTTCCAAAACCAGTAAAAAGATTGAAAAGTTGAAAATGGAAGTAAAAGAATTAGAACTGAAGAATGAAAAGTTAACAGAAAAGAACATAAAACTTAAAGTCCAAAGGGCACGAATCTCCAAGTATGCATATAAATGGCATAAACAAAAGAAGATTTACCAGACCAAGTATGAAAAACTGAAAATTCTTTATGCAGCTCGAAATTCTATAGACGCATCATCTCAGACAGGGGGTACATCAGAGGATTAGAAGCAGAGTTTTAGCAACAAGATTTTGTTCAGAACATAAGCAGGGTCAAAAATTTTGGAGATATTTTTTTCTCTCTTTTGTGCATGAGGACATGCAACAGCTTCCTCTTTGGGGAGATGTTGGGCACCATTTTGACCCCTTTTTGTCATCCAAATGTCCTTCATTCTCCTCCATAAAACCTTCATACTGTCTCATAAATATTTTAATTCACCACAGACTTTGGTTAAAAGGTATAAATGTCATTGCTTGTTAACAAATTGAATTTTGAGATTTTTAGAGCATTTAAACTAAGGTTTTATTCAGAATTACAGGATGTGCTAACTTCCCGTAATGTCTCCAAAGTTGAACACTTGCAGGCCAACTAGGCATTAACTGAAAGATGGAGGAAAGATCCTCAGTATCCAAGGATGGACGAATTTCCAACGAATAGATGATGTGGCTCTCACAAGTGGCAAGTCAAAGTCGGTCAAAGATGACCACCTGTGCTACCACTCAGCACAAAAGCAGGGCAGTTTTGATTTTGTTGAGTTTCACGATTCTGAATGAGGATCTCGATGGCTATGTTCATTAATTAGTTTACAGGATTATAGCATTTCCAGTTTTCTTTTGAATTTGTATAAGTACTTCACAAAACATTGGATCGTTAATCACGATTTTGGGAAGAACGCATATTGCTTTTGAACTGCGTGGTTTTTTACTGTGTAATCGATTTATGGTGAATACATTTAGAGTTTCAGTTCTGTAAATCTTCAATTGTGTGTGGAACGAGGCATTGGAGGGCCCCCATTGTTGAGTTGGCACACCCTTACATTGCCATTGAATGCGATTTAGATGTTTGCAGTGATTTGATTTGATGCAGACGATTTAGATTGTGCCATTGGTATGTGTTAATCCTTGTAGTATCTAGTTTATTGTTGCAGAACGAATTCAGCTAGTTTTAATTGCTTTTATTACAGCTCTGTTATCTTATTTACTGGTTCAAGCTACGATTTCATAGTGCTACACATCACTTACCTTTCTATGAGCTCTGTCTTCTATTTTGTTAAATGTTAAAAGAACGGTTCAGATTGTGATTTTACTATGTCATACATTGCTGCTCATTTGAAGATAAAGTGTTTAGAACAATTATCAATTACGAACAATGTCCTGTAAGGGAATTTAATGGTTAATTGTTCATTCAGCACTGGAATGTAAGGCAGAACTTTGTAGTCTATATCTTAGGGTTAGAATTATTGTTAAATTGCTTTCACTATATCAGTTCTTTCACCAATAGATTGCTTTCCTAAATAGATTGCTGTGTACTTGAAAAGAAACAAACGAAGTTATCCCTGTAAAAGGATTTTTGTATCTTTAAGTTACAGTATTTCTCATCTGACAGTAGATTCAATTCACAGAGAATTAAGTTAACCAAACAAGTCTAGCTCTAAGTCCTAAAACTTGGATATGCCTCTAAGCTTACTGACCCAGATTGATATAAATTTAAGGTTCGATCTGCATTAGTGGATTGAAGCCCAACAGTAGGTATCCAGTAGGTGTCCCTGAAGTCCTTTTGGATGTGAGACGGAATGAGCCATAGAATGTCGACAGTGGCTCGGATCGACAACAGAGCCCAAACCGGTGAGCGGACTTGGATTCCATCCTCTCCCATTGGTCCACGTGGCCATTGTGGACCTGTCCACGGTGGCCACGCATGCCCGGGGGCCTCCTGATGAGAAATGGTCCCCTTGAGCAAATTTTCATGGCCTTCACATTGGGTTCAAATTTGCAAAATCGTCCACTGGGTAGGTATGGCTAGCATTCCCAGCTGGAACCTTCCTAGACACACTTGTAGGACTCCCTGAAACCCAGTTTTGTTGCACGATTGGAATTCCATGCCCCCGATAGGTATCCAGCAGGTGTCCCTGAAGGCCTTTTGGATGCGAGACGGAACGAGCCATAGAATGACGACTGTGGCTCGGATCAAAAAATCGTCAACTCCATTGGATTTAGGACGTTGGGATAGTGCTAGGGGTGCCCCTCTCCTCCAATCCCATGGCCCAAGTGTCATCTTGTACGTCCATTTTGGAAACTAGGGTTTTGCTTAGTACGGTAGTGTGCAATTTTTGCACATTGTGGTCAAATTTATAAAATCGTGGACCGGGAAGGTATGGCTAGCATTACCAGCTGGAACCTTCCTAGACACACTTCCAGGACTCCCCGGAACCCAGTTTTGTTGCACGGTTGGAATTCTATGCCCCCGGTATGTATCCAGTAGGTGTCCCTGAAGGCCTTTTAGATGCGAGATGGAACGAACCATAGAATGACGACTGTGGCTCGGATGGACAAACCATCGAATCCATTGGATTCAAGACGTCGGGATAGTGCTAGGGGTACCCCTATCCTCCGGTGTCGTGGCCCAGGTGTCACCTTGTATGTCCATTTTGGAAACTAGGGTTTTTCTCAGTACGGGAGTGTGCAATTTTTGCACATTGGTGTCAAATTTACAAAATCATCGATCGGGCACGTATGGCTAGCATTCCTACCTGGAACCTCCCTAGACACACTTGCAGGACTCCCTGGAACCCGGTTTTGTTGCACATTGTAATTTTATGCCCCCGATAGGTATCCAGCAGGTGTCCCTGAAGACCTTTTCGATGCGAGACGGAATGAGCCATAGAATGATGACGATGGCTCGGATCGGAAAACCGTCGACTCCATTAGATTCAGGACGGCGGGATAGTGCTAGGGGTGCCCCTCTCCTCCGGTGTCATGCCCAGGTGTCACCTTGTACGTCCATTTTGGAAACTAAGGTTTTGCTCAGTATGGTGATGATGATGAAGACGTTGATGATGATGGTGATGGTGATGAAAATGATGTTGATGACGATGAAGAAGATGATGATGATGGAGATGTTGATGAGGAGCCTAGAGACGACACTGATGATGAAGATGGTGATGATGATGAAGACTTTGATGATGACGGTGATGGTGATGAAGATGATGATGATGATGACGAAGAAGATGTGATGATGGAGATGTTGATGAGGAACCTAGAGATGACAATGATGATGAAGATGTTCATGATGATGATGATGGTGATGACGATGAAGATGTTGATGATGATGGTGATGGTGATGAAGATGATGATGATGATGACGAATAAGATGTGATGATGGAGATGTTGATGAGGAACCTAGAGATGACAATGATGATGAAGATGTTCATGATGATGATGATGGTGATGATGATGAAGACGTTGGTGATGATGGTGATGGTGATGGTGATGGTGATGGTGATGATGAAGAAGATGGTTTAGTGCTAGGGTTTGGGTGAGGGTTAGGGTTAGAGTTATAGAAGGAAATTGAATTAGGGTTAGAGATAGAGTTAATGATGATGATGAAGATGGTGATGATGATGAATACGTTGATGATGATGGTGATGAAGATGAAGATGATGACGACGAAGAAGATGTGATGATGGATATGTTGATGAGGAACCTAGAGATGACAATGATGATGAATATGTTCATGATGATGATGATGGTGTTGATAATGAAGACATTGATGATGATGGTGATGGTGAAGGTGATGGTGATGGTGATGGTGATGGTGATGGTGATGGTGATGGTGATGGTGATGGTGATGGTGATGATGATGATGATGATGATGTTGATGTTGATGAGGAAGAAGATGATGATGATGGAGATGTTGATGATGATGGAGATGGTGATGGTGATGTTGATGATGATGGTGATGGTGATGGTGATGAAGATGATGATGAAGAAGAAGATGATGATGATGGAGATGTTGATGAGGAGCCTAGAGATGCCAATGATGATGAAGATGGTGATGATGATGAAGACGTTGATGATGATGGTAATGGTGATGAAGATGATGATGATGATGACAAAGAAGATGTATGTATCTATATGTATGTATGCATGTATGTATGGAAAAGGCATGTATGTATGTATGTATCAACAAAAAATGCATGTACCAACAAAATAACATAAAACTACACATACCTCGATGTAGAACATAACATTCTTTGATGCAATTCTTTCTCTTATGTAAAGTTGACTGGCCTCATTCAATAAATCCATCTGGATCCTCTCTGTTGCTAATTGTCTCCATCAATCTCTCATGCTCTGAATGAGGCAGGTAGTAGCGTACCTTGGTTGATCTCTTGCTTGACATTGTATGAAGATGGATGTTTGTGCCAACGATCAATTTTGTGAAGTGATACACCACTAAACCTGGTTTGTAATCCATGAATACATGCCCACTAGTCTTTCTTGACCTCCCATCTAGTGTAAGATATTCTCCCTTAACCACCATCGATCCAATAGGAAATTCAATGCCTTCATTGTCAATTAATGATAGGTAGAGGGTTTGCTTACCTTGGATGCACTATGCCAACCAATCATTCATGCCCCATTCATTGTCTTTCGGGGTAACAACTACGTATATGTGTCCTAGTTGTACAAGATTTGAGATATGGTCGTATTCTGTCGAAATCGCCAGCTGAACCTCCTCTAACTGGGTTGTTTCAACAACTACACGTTGGTCTACTGCAAGTAACACACGATCCCATTCATCAACCAAGTCCATGCATTCACATTCATCCCATTCGCCACTACTGCAAGGGCTGCAAAAGCATGCAATCTTTCACGTCCATATTTCAAATAAGGGGTTGTTTGAGCTTCAAACTAAATGAAATCCATGTGTTCCTTGTATTGTGTCTCAACTATAGGAACGCGATCTGTCTATGTCAACCACCCACCAAAAATTTCTTACCACACGTCCTGCCACTGATGATGTTTGTTGATCTCTTGCTCGGACTGACATTGTTGCAGAGCACCATTGAACTATGGATTCTACATCTAGGATATGAGGTTCCCTGTCAAACCTCATCTCTTCCCTTTGTAGTGCGGTCTTGATGCATGCACTGGCCCCATCATGCTCTCCTTTTCCATGCTCGGTCTTAAAATAGTTCCAGATATGCAGCACATTATAAGTCTTATGCAAAATACTCATCCATTGGAATACTTGGGAATTTTTGAACTAGCCCACACAACCATCTGACCATATCCAATGTTGATCCATCGATATATCTCTCTCCTTCAACTGATCATAGAAAACTTGAAAACAATGTTGCACATAATGCAGATAATGGGTTGATAGCAGGCGACATTTCCTTGTGGACTTACTTACAACTGATTCTGCTAAAACATGACGAGCCACACAAATATCTTTTGTATGAGACGTCTTCCCAATCTCATTAAATGCATATTGGATATTTCTAAGAATATGACTGCTAGCCTCTGAACTTTTAACCATATTTATGCCCAAAATTCTCCTAACAACAGCTAAACAACGTGACTTTAACAAACATAGCAATAAATAATTGACATTTACCTGCATCACCTTTGGATTCAAAATATTCTTTGACAATTTTGTTGCATTGCCATTCGATGGTGCGTTTTGGAAACTTTCCTTCAAGCCCCGACATAGCACTTTCATCCACATGAATACGTCTAGAATTTCTTCTTCTTGCACTGAACAGTCAAGGTAGGTAGGGTGGACATGAGACATGAATACCATAGCTTGTTTGTTGTGGTGCTTCATTCACAGATTGGGCCATAATGGGAGTGTGGTCAACATGGTTGTGGTCTTCTTGGGGAGATTGAAAATTAAGCAAGGCTTGTATGTCCATCTCTACACATGCAGCATCTCCCAAAATTCTTGTGTCATGAGGAACTTCAGCATGACTCATTGATGGATTGTTGGTTGGAGATTGTGTTGATGTTGGAATTTGAGTTGGGTCCATTGGACGCGGGGACGCGACCGCTTTATCTGTGGTTCTGAACAAGATGTTTTCATGTCAGCAACTGTGTTAGGATCAGTGGCAGGATCCAGGGCAATGATAGGACCATGTCTCAATATTTCCATTCCCAACCTGGACTTTTCTCTTAATTCATTGACATTTTCAATGGGTAGATTCCTTCTATATTTTTTTGTTTCGTTGCGTGAGTTTCCCATCTCCAAAATTCTCTTCAACACAACTATCAGGCCTACCCCTACAAAAGAAACAACAAATAAGATATTAGTGCCATTATACAATGAACTTGACACATTCCAACATAACTTACCACTTTACAAATTAACACATACAACTACAGACTATGTTGGTTTATTTGTGTTCGAATAAACGTCATTATCCCTTACAATTCCAATCAATATAGATGATGGTTGGTCAAGTGTAGAGTGGAGAAACTAGTGTCTCTCCTAGCCATGAATTCATAAAAATTATGGTAGTAACACCCTACAACAGAGATGGCTAGAGATGCCTTGGGAGTAGTTTGATAGTTTTTTTACATCAAATAAGGTAAAGAGAATAAGTTTACTAATTATATAATGAGGAGGTTGCAAATCCCCCCAAGGAATTCTTATTGGTTTACGTCGTATTTTTCACCTTAATTAGTTGCATTTTTTGCTCTCCCTTAATGTTATCAATTCTAAATTTTGCACCTAGTTTGATTGCTTTGTCTTCATAGTGGATGGTATATCCTTCTGTTTGAGGCAATGTCTTTTACCATCATAAATTACTAGGTTATATAACACCTTAAGGAGTTGAAGAAACAACAACAAACTATTTCCTTATCTATAAACCTTGAGATGATAGAATGTGATTTTGAGTTTAAAATACCCATGGTTAAATTCAACAATGCATTACAATAGAATGAATGTATACTTTGTATTGTGCAAAACCTTAAGGAGGATGCAAAGGTTTCTAACAAGGATCATGGTCTTAGGAAGGGTGATTAGGGGGAATATAATTTGACCTTTCAATGTGCAATATCTAGGGTATGGAGGTGTTGGAAAGTGGGGAACTGGGGACTATGCCAACAATGATCATGTTGGATAGAGAATGAAGTGGGAAAGTCTTAGTTTTTGGAAAAAAAATCATTATTAAAGGTGAGGGGATATTGTAAGGACAGTAAATATGGATGAATATTATCATATTTGGATTCATAAAGAAAGGAAAGGTGCATATACTTACAAATATCCTCCAACCACACAATGGTATTGAATAAGAGATGAGAGAGTTGAGGCTTTGTGGATGAGTGAAGTGATATTTTTAGTCATGTTTAGCGAGTGTGTAATATTTTTGATAGCATAATATGAGGTGAAAAGAACAAAATTAACTTGGGAAATAATTAGACAATGAGGAGGTTGCATACTTCATCTTGTCTAGTGTTCATATGAGATTTTTAGATGTGAACTTGGGAATTCTTCTTGTTAAATTCATTGTTGTCTATGCATGGATATGTTGTAGGAATATGATAAAAACAAAAAGGCATGGGATAATCTCAAATCTTGTGAATGAAAAGAATTATTTACAATTCACCATACCTCTATAGAAATGATCTCCACTTGCAATGGAAACTAGTAGCTTGAATGTATCCACTAGATTCCAAGACCACTGAAGATGTTTGTTAGATTCCAAGGGTGATTTTGTGTCCAATAGATCAATGAGTGTCAAAAATATCAATGAGTGTGAGCCAATAAGAAACCTATAAGAGCTTGAAACCCGCTGAAGAAATGAAACCCGTGTTTTTAGTAGAATTCCTGAGAAACAGAGAACTCTTTTTTTTGTAACTAGTAATAGGCACACACACGCGTACTTAAACGCGCTCATGTGTGTTTTTAGCGCATACACGTCACTAGCGCGCACGTGCTAAAACACGTGCACGTGCCCCTGTACAACGTTTACACCATTTATTCCCCAACGTTTACACCATTTAATGCCAAACCTTCCCCCACTTTGAAAATATTTGCATAAATTGGACTCAGTGATGAAGTTTAAAGGGTGGCTTTTAATTTTTATTGGAAGGGCTTACTCTTTGCATCTTGACACATTTGATAATTTATGGTTGTCTATGCACCTTGACCCAATTGATATTGTAAGGTGAGGATGTGCATACATAATAATCCTTATTTATGACTATGTGATGAGGATTTAAATGGAAGAGGATGTAAAGACATGTTATTTTTATACGTATTTTGATGGTGAGTGTCGAAGAGAAACGTCGTGATAAACCACATATGTTTGGAAGGACGGAGGGAGGTTACATGATCATGATCATGCAACCCATCAAATTGAAGACAATTCCTGAGCCAAAATTTTTTTTTTTTTTAATTTTATTAATAACCATTCTGGTACTTTGGTCCAAATATTTTTTCTAACTCATTGTTTCTCCATATTTTGTGCCTACTGCCACCTCTCTATATCGATGCATAAAATCAACCTCTGCTTAGTTTGTGGTTATAGTTGCATGCCATTATTTGTAGTTGCATGCCATTGAGTGTTGTTTAGAGTTTGCATGAGTCTGTGACATTCATGCAATAAATGAAGTCTTGTAGAGGAGGACTCGTCAAAGAGGCAATTTGAATTTCATTTTGACAAAAAAACATATTTTGTAAAGATCAAATGCCATGAATGCATCCTCAACCTACCATGCAATACCATGGATATGTTGAAAAGCATTGAACATCAACGAAGAATGAAAACAGGTTCCTCGAGATCTTATTGAAGCATATTGAGCTCAATTGAATTCCACTTGGGCCTTAATTGAAAATTCTAGACCTCAAGCGTCATCAATAACACATAGAATCCATGACGCTATCCCTCTACAAGGATCCTTTTGCATATGAATTGAATATTGCTTCCATTATAATGTCTTGGACATCAAGGATTTATCTTGGCTCCTTAACCATGGCTAGTGGAGGGAAATAAGAGCCTCCAACACTAACTCTTGCTTCTTAGGCACAAACACCATGAATGAGTCCCTATACCACCACATATGAAATTTATAGGGTATTAGTCAACTTCAAGTGTGTTATGTGTGTGATGACTAGGTTAGTTGTGAACCAAAAATGGGACTCAAGGTCTGACCAAGGTATATGGACAACAAGAAGCTTCTTAGGCTCAAGCACCATGAACAACACCTACAACTCAAGAATCTTCTTAGGATACGATGTTGAATGCATCTTCAAACCACCACACATAACCCTTGTGGGATATCTCTAGCAAATGTAGAGGGATACATATACCATGATTAGGCTACATTGCATGCCTTAAACAAGATGATGATGATCATGATGATCATGATGATCATGATCATGATCATGACTAATATCGTCATCATCATCCTCATCATCATCATAATCGTAATCGTCGTCACTATCATCACTATCAACATCATCATCTTCATCTTCATCATCAACATCATATTCGTCATCATCATCATCATCATCTTCTTCATCATCGTCATCATCATCAACATCTTCATCATCATCATCAACATCATCATCATCATCAACATCATCATCATCATCTTCATCATCATCTTCTTCTTCATCATCATCATTGATAATGATGTTGATGATGATGATGATGATGATGAAGATGATGGATGATGATGAAGATGAGTAGGAAGATGAAGATGATGATGCTGATGATGAAAAATATGATCATCATCATCCTCCTCCTCATCATCATCATCATAATCATCTTCATCATCATCATCATCATCATCATCATCATCCTCATCATCATCATCATCATCATCATCATCATTATCAATGAAGATGATGAAGAAGATGATCATATTCATCATCATCATCCTCATCATCGTCATCATCCTCGTCATCATCACCATCACCATCATCATCATCATCATCATGGCATCCATCTTCATCATCAACATCCTCATCATCGTCATCATCATCAACATCATCATCATCATCATCATCAACATCCTCATCATTGTCATCATCATCATCATCTTCTTCATCATCATCATCATCTTCTTCTTCCTCATCATCATTATCTTCTTCCTCATCATCATTGATAATGATGATGATGACGAAGATGATGATGATGATGATGATGATGATGATGAAGATGACGGATGATGATGAAGATGATGATGTTGATGATGATGAATATGATCCTCCTCCTCCTCCTCATCATCATCATCATCATCATCTTCATCATCATCCTCATCATCATCATCCTCATCATCGTCATCATCATCATCTCCATCATCATCATCATCGTTATCATCCACTTCCGCCTCCTCATCATCATCCTCCTCCTCCTCATACTCATCATCTTCATCATCAACATTGTCATCATCGGCATCATCATCATCCATCATCTTCATCATCATCATCTTCTTCATCATCATCATTATCAATGATGATGATGAAGAAGATGATCATGATGATGAAGATGATCATGATGATGAAGATGATGATGAAGATGATGGATGATGATGAATATGAGTACGAAGATGAAGATGATGATGTTGATGATGACGAATATGATCATCCTCCTCCTCCTCCTCCTCCTCATCATCATCATAATCATCTTCATCATCATCATCATCATCATCATCCTCATCATCCTTGTCATCATCATCATCATCTCCATCAACATCATCATTGTTATCACCCACTTCCTCATCATCATCCTCATCCTCCTCCTCCTTATCATCATCATCTTTGTCATCATCTTCATCATCAACATCATCATCATCGTCATCATCATCATCAACATTATCATCATCATCTTCGTCTTCATCATCATCATTGATATCAATGATGATGACGAAGATGATGATGATGAAGATGAGTACGAAGATGAAGCTGATGATGTTGATGATGACGAATATGATCATCATCATCCTCCACCTCCTCCTCCTCATCATCATCATCATAATCATCTTTGTCATCATCATCATCCTCATCATCATCCTCGTCGTCATCATCATCATCTCCATCATCACCGTTATCACCCACTTCCTCATCATCCTCATCATCATCATCATCATCATCTTGGTCATCATCTTCATCATCAACATGATGATGATGATGATGATGGATGATGATGAAGATGAGTACGAAGATGAAGATGATGATGTTGACGATGACGAATATGATCATCATCATCATCATCATCATCATCCTCATCCTCATCCTCATCATCATCCTCATCATCGTCATCATCAGCATCAGCATCACCATCCTCACCATCGTCATCATCCTCATCATCATCATCATATCCATCATCATCATCATCGTTATCACCCACTTCCTCATCATCATCCCCATCCTCATCATCATCATCATCATCATCATCTTGGCCATCATCTTCATCATCAACATCATCATCATCGTCGTCATCATCATCATCAATATCATCATCATCGTCTTCATCTTCTTAATCATCATCATTGATAATGATGATGATGATGATGGTGGTGGATGATGATGATGAGTACGAAGATGAAGATGATGATGTTGATGATGATAAATATCATCATCATCATCATCATCATCATCATCATCTTGGTCATCATCTTCATCATCAACATCGTCATCATCATCTCCATCATCATCGTCGTCGTCATCACCCTCTTCCTCATCCTCCTCCTCATCATCATCATCATCATCATCTCGGTCATCATCTTCATCATCAACATCATCATCATCATCTTCATCATCATCATCTTCATTCATTCAATAGGATTTTTGTATGGATGCATACGTGCTTGAGCTATGGTTTGGTCTGATTTTACTAAATAGTGTGTACGCACTACATAGTGTGTACGCGCTATTAGTGCGTACACGCATTTAAATCAACGCGCACGTGCCATTTAAATTTTTAAGTTTTGGCAGGTAATTCCTTTCCAACCAACGTGGTGGATGACTTGACTGCTATGGTTTTAGGTTCGGGTTGCCAAACACTATGTTATAACCAAATACATCTTATTCTATAACTTCTTTTGTTTCGAGCATGATTCTGCGTATGCTGCACTAATCCACTGCTAGTGAAATTGCACACACTTGTAGAACTATGTGTGTAGATTCCGAATATGTAATTTTTGTATTAAATCTATTATTTGTTCCTATTTTTCAATTAATTTCAATTGCACTAGCATCAATCTTACACAAAAAGTAGGTTATTTCTTTCGTCTATAAATTTTGATTGGCTCACCTATTTTGAAACGAAAAAGAACCCACACAAGTATACACAAAGACGTACATCCTAAAAAAAAAAATCATTGATTATGTTAAGACCATGATGTTGTGGACTAACACTCGACCTAGTCATTCTAGGGCTTGGCTGACTTCCTTAATTAAAAAAATAAATAAAATTAATATAAATAAATATGGAAAAATAGCGCTGCACTAGAACAACCTGTTATCTACGACTGTATATAATTTTTTTCACAAAATCGACCATTTGCATACCGAAAGAGGGAACTAACACAAACATGTTCATTATGTTTTCTTTAAAAAATAACATACCAACCTTAGGAAAACCCCATCTTTTGGGAGTTATACTTAATTTCCATAAATAATATTTATATATTCCTGAAGGTAATCTGATTGTCTACGTTTCATCTTCTTGCGCCATATTCCAAAAAGTTGTTTAGGTAGCTCTAATATTGCTTTTGGACGCTCAGATTTCTGTTTTTCCAGGAGTCCATCGCGTCATGAATGGCCAGCGTTAGCTTGCACTAGCCCAAGAACCAATTTATCAAAGATTAAAATAACAAAATAGTTCATTGATTTCAACCTTGAATAAATCATTCATGTTACAGATTAGCATATAAATTCGAAATCACCAAACATTAACTTCATATATCATATCAAGGTATACATACATGTAAGTGAATGAAAAACAAAAGAGAATGAAACAATGAAAAGATACATTATATTAATATGATATTCAAAGACTTAACCAAAGCCTCCAAAGTTCTGCAATGACGTCGATCTTCAGAAAAAGTTCAAAGAAAATCAAAATTACGCAGAATATGACAAGATACTGTATAAAATTGTTTCTCTCCGATGTACAGCAAATCGAACCATTGACAAGCAGCACCTCCAAGTCTATTCTTCCAAAAAAACACTCCTTTACAGAAAGAAAGAGATTAAAAGAACAGAAACCATTCTCTTCTCTTTGGTTTATGGAGACCCCCTTTGCCTTGGCAATTCACGCTGCTTTATATAAGTGATCTCATGCTTGGAGCAAAACGTCCTCCATTATTCTCGTTTCTGTATCTTGTCTTTCATTACCTCAGTTTAATTGACTAGAATTTCTCATTCGAAGTACCAACTATTTTCTGCAATAAAGACAAGTTATCGCCTTCACCTTCTCGAAGAATGATTCTCGCGTGGTTCCATATCCTCAGTAATTTGGCAATTACCAATGTCTTTCAACTGAAGCCAACTGCTTTCTCTTGTAAATATAAATTTCACTGAGCTGGCGTGTCCTGCATGGTAATGCAATTAAGCTATATCCTTTTCTCCTCATGGTTGTGATACGACTTTGCATAACCTGCACAATCAATCAAATCGTAAGATAATAAAAATATGAAATTATGATAATAATATTTCTCTTATTCGATCAACATAATAGTTGATCATATAGATAATTAAATGATGGCGATCTGATCTTGTATGCATGCTTACCAAGTAGTGGATGAAATGACGAGTGAGAGAGAAATATTACGAAAATAATGATAAAAGCTTCATATTATAAAATTTGTTTGATTGCACAACTCATTAGTCGTCTGTAAATGAAATTTTGAGTTAAGAGTGCACCGTCCTGGTAAAAGAAATCTTTCAACGCACTGTCATTTACTGTGTTTGGGTGTTTTACCTGTTTGTAATGAATTCATGATAACAAACCCGCACCTTTTGTGGCTCCTTTCAACGATATTTGAAATACATCTGTAATTTCTTGTTACCTGATTGAATGCGTTGATATCCAACCTGTTATGGCGAGTTTGTTGGCGAACTAGAACTAGAGTGGCATTCATTTCCTCCAAATCAATGTTGGCTGAATCTTCTCAATGCTTTTAATATGACAAACTTTCCATGATGGACCCGTGGCAAGATGGTACATAATTCCTCATCTCTTCTTCGCACGCATGAGCTGTCGTTGGTGACGAGATAGACAAGAACTGCGGTTATGGTGATTCTCTCAACGTCCAGTTTTAGAGGATAAGTTATCCACCCTTTGGATACTTCCACGTTCTAATTCGTTAAAACCTGCAGCTGATCTGGTGCTTTGGCGTGAATCTTTCCGCAATAAGGTGAGATATCATGGATCAAAATCAAAGATGTGAGTGTCCAGCGAAATCTTCGGCATATGAGGAGCGATCTTGGCGGTGGCTACGTGACAAATCAATATCCCAATATTGAATCAATTTCAAACTTCCAATGGATACAATTCAGTGTTTAGCTGACTAGCTTAGCTTGGTAAATACGTGGTCATCTTCAGGTTCTCAACGTGTATGGCACTCTTCATCTTCCGTGAATAGATGCCACCTATCTATGTGATAACAAGCCTATGTGAAGACAACTCCTTGACAATCCTGGATGCGATCCGATAATGTAGAAGATAGCGTGTTGCTTTTATGAAATTTTAACCTCCAACAATAAATTGTATGGGCCAATACTTCATTGGTTAACATAACCATGATATGTCAAATAATATTTCCAAAACGTACTAATGAACACGTATTGATCCCCACAATCGATTCGTGACCTCGTGGACATCACAATAAAAGTTAAGATTATCATCCGACTATATACAAGATTATATCATTTAACACAAATGACAAAGAGAAGTATATAGTGTCTTAATATGGCTATTTAACTTTGGGGATCACGACCTCCATTCCCAAAAAAAGTTAGCATGTCATAATAAGAACAAATGTAAATTCTCATGAGATTATACTTTTTCATGCACTTTATTATAAAATGAGTTGGTTTACAAAGACAATATAAAAATGTTTTATTAATCGTTCAATCCCTTTGGCAAAGTAAAATACCAACTAACTTTATAATTTTATGTACTCAAATTTTATTCTTAGATAATGATAAAGTTTGGGCTAGTTATTATGTATTATGAGAATATAAGTTAACTTATATAATAAAAGAACTTTCTTAAAGTAATTCAAAATATTTTATAAAAAGTTCTTTTTTAAAATTTATTTTCTAAAAATAAAATTTAATTTATAATGTGAAAATAAATTATTCAAAATGATAAAGGCAATATTCTATTTAAATTATTTTGTTTTTTCTTAATAATAATCAATGTTGTGTCTAAACAAAAATTAATGTTTTGTTTAATTGGAAAAGTATACACAACCTCAAATAAGCGCATGCAATCTTCTTTCCATAAGCAAAAGGCCAAAAGGTCAAAGAACACAGATGTCGAAACCCACCAAATCCTTATCTCAAGCCAAAGAGGAAAAGGTGAAGGATCTATGAAATAAGGCCATGAGATCACCTACCGTGCCAAAAATGAAGGAAAAACAAAAATAAAAGAAAACTAAAAACTAAGTATTTACAAAAATTTACATACAGGCCCCTTTGATTTTACAAAAATCAAGGGGAGTTGTTGGGGTTCCATACAAAAATTTACATGTAGGCCCCTTTGATTTTACAAAAATCAAGGGGAGTTGTTGGGGTTCCAACACGACCCTAACTTTATAACGATTTGAAATGTTGATAAATTTATTTCATAAAGACATTCTCCCATTTTATGTCTAATACCATTTGCAAAATGTTTTTGGGCCTCGTTATGGCCTTCTAAGCTCGCACAGTTCTCAGAAGGATATGGACAGAGCGACTTTGGTCGATCCTCAAGTTTGGTCGAAGCAAGTTTGGTCGAGCCCACTACAAAGTGACTTTATCTATATTAACTTTATCTGGCGACCATTTTTCAAATTCGACCAGACTCAACTTTAACATATACTATGCCACATGTATCGACAAAAACTCTCTTTTGGTCACATATTCTCAAATAAAATGACTTATCACTTGAACAAATAGCATATAATTTTTTTTATCGACCATATGATGTATAATGCCAAATACAAAGAAAATGATGAATAATTTATCCTTTGTCTGCAAAATTGACATCAATATCCATGATGTTGAGCAGTCCTTGGGTAATTCGTTAGTGTTTTCCATTCAAGTAGATAGTTGATGCGATAATTGAAAAATAGTCGACAATAAAGTTTTGTCACCATTGAATTCCATGGAGCGTCCATTGACTAGTGACCAATGATTCAGTGGTGACCAGGATGCTATTCTTGCTTATGTCAACTATGCAAGTCAACCAGCATTAGAATTGACTAAGAGTGGTTCCTTTGAGATAAAAAGACTAACAACCAAAACAACTAGACGTTTAAATGCATATAACTTTATTTGAACTGTCGACCACTGACAAGGAAGATAAGTAGTCGGCTATCAGCTTGGATATAGTAATCATGTGTATATAAGAGTTTAATAAAGATAGACAATAACGACCGACGGTCTTGGTCAAACAGAGATCCGACTACCATGTAGTATGATGACGTCGAGATCTACGAGTTGACTGTTTCAAGATTTTTGTCCAATGCCATCATTGGTGAAAGTATGGATATGTCAATCATTATTTTTTCGCCTGAACTATCGACCATTTCGATTAGATTACTTCATCAACCAAAAAATTCATCGTCGACCGTCACCAGAATATCAAGACATTTTCTCAAAAGATCCTCGATAGTCTTTATCAACATATGGTGCATATTAGGTAAAGGGACATAACATATTTTTCAAGCCATTTGAACAAAGCATTATAGGATAAATTTTGAACGCAATAAAACTAAACATTATATAGATTCAAAAGGTTCTACGCATGTCGAGCAAAATAGGTCGACGTGTGGTAACTTGGAAACCCCCATCTTGAAAGCCTTGGTAAGGTCGACACATAGGGTTGCTTTAAAATTTGGTTACCCTCCAACGAGTTACACATTTGGTCAAACTGCGACGAGTTACACATTTGGTCGACATCATTTTAGTTTTGTTGAAGCCAGGGTTGTTGGTCAACATGGGAGAATAATAAAACCATTGGTTAAACACCATCGACGTGAAATGACCTTTAAAATTTTACAACTTCGACTAATTTTAAAGACACGACTTCTTTTACAACAAAATGACTTCTTTTACTCACCATATATGGTCAAATCCCGACCAAATTTCACTAGTCGAACCCCGACCACAACTTTTTTTTTTCCAAAATTAGTATTCACTACTTTTAGTGAATCGACCAATTACATCATCAACTACACTTTTAAAAACACACTTGGCCCACAAATATAGAAAAGCATAGTGACACAACACACATCGACCATATAAATGATATCAAGTGAAATTAGTCATCGACCATAATTTAGTCATCGACCAAATTAGTCATCTACCAAATGTGTGACTCATCGAAGCGCGACCAAATTTTAAAGCAACCCTATGCGTCGACCTGACCAAGGATTTCAAGATGGGGATTTTCAAGTCGCCATGTGTTGACCTATTTTACTCGACACCTGTGGACGGCCTTCCTTATCTTTGGTCGACCACCTGTCGAATGCATTCAACAAAAAAAATGAGATTCAAAAAAAAGAGAAGCACCTCACATGTTCATCAACATGCTTTATATCTAGAATAATGCCTCCTTTCTAATAGCCAAGTTATATTTCTATATATTGTGCTCCTTTTCCTATGCTCTTAAACAGTTAACTAGAACCTGACAACTTTCTGCTTGATTAACATCTCGACTACTCTTTTAACCTACTATCACATCTTAACTCTTCCAATAACATACAATATATGTTTCAAAACAAAATAACGAATCTATGATGTTTTTTCTACATGTTTACTTATTACTCTAATAGGTAGGTTCATTGGTAAAAGGAAACTAAATTTCAAACCATTCATTTGTCTATTCTTTCCACAAATATTGCTATGTATTGCTTGAGATATCAAATGATCTTTTGCCATGTTCTCCTACACCTATTATCTTTATACTTAATATCAATATTTCCCCTTTTTCCAGCTTACTTTTGTAGTCCAACTATTCTCACTACCACACTATGGACACTCTGTTGACCGAAAATGTTGTTTCACTTCTGATGCATGGTGTTGTTGACCTATGCCCACCTGTACAAGTTGTTTCTCTCAATCAAGTAAACTCTTTTAACTCGGCAACTAGACGCTTCTGAATCTCTATATCTGATGGAATTCATAAGCACGATACATTGCTTCCAAGTAGCTACAATAGCTTTGTGGAGAACCACCAACTCCAAGCAGGTTCGATCATCAAAGTCATCAACTGTACATGCAACAATATACGCGATACAACGTATGCTTTGGTTTCTGCATTTTAAGTTTACCTTATTTTTTTTTGCACTCCCAATAATTGTAACATATTTTTTACTTATACTTATTACCTTAATTCTTCTTTCCAGGACTATCACATTGGGCACATTTGAAATTGTCACATTGGAAACAACAATTGTTGGAAACCCATCCCCTTTCAACTTCACCCCTACCTTTACCTTCCATAGTAGTTCATCTATTTCAGAAAACAACACCCTTGATCCCGAAAACCCTTCACTTGGCATACCTTCCTCGCAAAATCCAACCCCAAACCTTGTTGCACCTATTCTTCAATTCACATCACTCAACCCTTCCAACAAAACTTGGACCATTCAAGGGCGAGTTACTGCAAAGACAAGTATGAATGCCTTCACCAACCAAAAAGGCCCTTGTCAACTCTTTGGGTTTGACCTTGTTAGTGCTACCAAAGATGAGATTCATATCTCTGCTTTCAATGAACTAGCTACTTCATTATATGACCAAATACAAGTTGGCATAGTCTGCACGGTCTCAAATGGCACAATCAAACCAATCAACCCAACATACAACCATTTGAAAACTGATTTCGATATTTTCCTTAACACCTCCTCAAAAATTAAACGATGTTTGGAAGAGTTCCCACTGATCCCTTTTCATTGCTTCCACTTTAAATCTATCCATGACATCAAAACTACACCCCTCAATTTCATGGTTGACCTTATTGGAATTGTCATTTCTGTTTCCCCTGCATCAACTATATGCAAAAGGGATGGCTCTGAAACTATTTGCCGAACAGTTGGCTTGAGGGACATGTCCAGGTATAGCATAGACATAACACTTTGGGGGGACCACTGCACAATTGAGGGTTCCCACCTTGGAAACCTTCGAGGTTTCTCTACTCCCCCTATCCTTGCAATAAAAGGTGGACGTGTTACAGAGTTCAATGGAAAAACCATTGGAACAATCTCCAACACCAACCTCGTTATAAACCCAGATATCCAGGAGGCTCAACTTCTTCAATCATGGTTTGCTGAAAATGGATTCCGTTCAACCTCCCCATCTTTGAGCAGAAAATCCAACCCATCTTCTCCTAGCTCCTACAAACGCATATCCATCGCTGCACTACAATCTCTCGAACCCTCTGAGAAAGCATCTTAGTATTCAATTACTACTACAATCGCCCATATTAACATCAATGACTTTCATTTCCTTGCATGCCCTCTATTTGTCGATGGAATACAATGCATGAAAAAAATTTCCCACAAAGTTGGTCATGGTTGGCATTGTGCAAAATGTGATGGGGAGTTTACAGAGTGTGCTTATCATTACATACTCAAACTTGACCTCATGGATGCTACTGGGAAATTACACAGTATCATAGCTTTTGATGATGTTGTGCAACAACTCATGGGGGTCTCTGCAAAAGATTTGTGCCTTTTATCAAATGGTCCAACATCTCTCCTGGAAATTGTTCAACGTGTTTGTGCTTGAGGGTACCTGCTGACCTTATCAGTAAATACAGAGACTTTTAATTCAAACGCTTGCTTGAAGGTGATTCTTGTCATGTTAGAGAATGCTCCAACATCATCAACACCTGTTGATTCACTAGATGAAAGCAAAGACATTGTGCCTAATAAATGACCAGTTGCTCGAAAGCTTTGAACTCTATCTTCAAAAACACTTTCCTCGATAATTTACTACTCTTCAATTCCGACTCTCTATACTTTCTTCCTCATACATAGCAACTAAAAATTTTGGTATACACACCAATACCTAAGTGGTACTTGTAACCAGCAATGACCAATTTTGAATATTATATTAATTAGTTTTATTGTAACATTGTGTTAAATTACATATTTATTTCCCTCTATCTTAGCACTTTCAAATTTGTACTTAGAATTAAGTTGCTTTGTCAAGTTTATGCTTCTTTTCTTTATAAACATTGTTCAGGAGAATATGTATTCCTTTCTTGCAACAACTTCCCATAAATTATCCATAAACACTCTTCAAATGATTAAATATATAGTATGTTTCTCTTACACAAAAGACACCATAAAGTTCATAACCACCAAACATTTTTTTTGTAGGCATGTCAACCAATGCTGACAATGATCAAATCAATGCACGCAGAAGTGTTCTCTATGCTCAAAAGAAAAAGGAAAACAACAAGCATCAATGCCTTCTATATAGATTTGCTTGTCAACTTGTTCATATCCCTTCTTTGTTTCACGTTGTTCAACCTCCCCTGACACCTTCCGCACCATCTGCATCCACACCAACACAACCAACAAATAGCGACCTAGATGGTGCACAGCAACGGTTCCGTACAAGATTGGACAAACTATCTCCCATGAATGTATGCTCTATATGCATGGAGTCTTATCCTGAAATTAAAACAAAACAATTTTCTGGTGCATATGCATGTGCTCGTTGCATTGCAGAAAAAAATGGCCACCGATATTCCTTTGCAAACAACATGGATCTTGGGATACAACCACCAGTGCTAGCCATCCTTACTCAAGTTGAAGAAATTCTCATTGCTCGTGCTAACCCAATTTTACAAGTCACTCATGCTCCTGGGGGACAATATACATATTCTGGCCATACTATTAGCTTTCCGCAAAACATTACTAGCATTGCCACTCTCCTCCCTCGATTACTCTCAAACATTGACATCCTTATTGTTCGTAAATGCAGTCCTACGAAGAAGCCTTATGACTTCTTTGTTAGTCGAACATGTGTTCTTGTTGCTCTCCAATACAAACTTTCAAATGACCCCTACTACAAAGATGTTCAAGTTAAATCAACTGCATTCTCTTCTTTGCCTGTTGAACCAACTGACATTTCGTCCCTTCTTCGTCAAGCCACACCCAATGAAACCCCAATTGTTGGCCATACCTCCACTGCTACTATTCAATCACCTAGCTTCCTTGAACCCCATGAAAAACAATCCTCCTTCTTTATATCTACACAAACAAATTGTAGAACTGAGGTTGATGAAATCAAACGTTTCTTAGGCACAAGCGATGCACCATATCTATCATGCATTGACTAGCCCCCAATAGAAATTTCCCCTATCAATAAGTACAACACAACAAGCCTCCTCTCAATGGCCTTCCCAACCTTGCTTCCCACTAGAGTCGCGATGCTTAAACAACCACACATTCAAGAGGTTGGTATGGACAATTATGCACTGCACCTTCTTCGATACCATGACAATAGATTCGGCCAACATCCTCATTTCCGTTATTACACATATAATCTCATCATGTACCACCATATCCATTCTACTGCCTCTGTGTTCGTAAAGCACAACATTGAAGATACATTGCCTCCAACAATCAAAGAACTTGTACAACAATTACAAGACTTTCCGGATGCCAAAATCGCAGAGCAAGTCATGTGCTTTGGCTCAACCCTTCGTGGGACACGCTCCTGCTGGAAAAAAAGCAGGTGTGAACTAACTAACATGATCACTCAACAAGGGACACCAACATTCTTCTTCACTCTCAGCGCAGCTGGCACAAAGTGGCCCGATTTGCATTCTTTGATGTCTGGACAAGCTCCACCCACTTCAAATCAACAACACCAATGGAGAATACGCAAACTTATAAGCAATCCACACATTGCATCTCAATACATAGACAATAGATTCAAAATATTCTTAGAAGAGGTTCTTCAAAAAGGCCTTTCTACAAAAGACTACTGGTGCAGGTTGGTAACAAATCATATTCCCATTAAAGTTCAATGTATTCAAAACCTCAAATGTTCATTCTTGATATTTATAATTTTCCATATAGGTATGAATGGAAACATAGGGGATCTGTGCATATACATGGTTTCTTATGGCTGGACAATGCACCCAATATGGACACGTTAGACTGGGCAGATGCTACCAAGGTTGAAGATGAAAAACTGTACTTTGACAAGTTTCTTACAGAATGGAATCCTCGAGTCAACCATTTGCAAACCCCATGCTTCCAAGCCTCTACTGATAACTGATCCATGCACCATTGGAACAAATTCAATACTTGCAACAAATCACTTGGATGACTATGAAGAACTTGTTAATTGTGTCGAAAGACACACGAAATGTTCAGAATCTTCTTGCCTCCGCAAAAAAGGATCCTCTCTTCAATGTCGTTACGGCTTCCCCTTTCATATACAACCTACCTCTTCCTTATTCATTGATGCAAATGGCCGGAAAACCTACAACCCTGCAAGGAACAATGCCCTCCTAAATATTCACAACCCTACCATGCTCTCTATTTGGTGATCTAATGTTGATTGCCAACATGTTCTCTCTAGACATGTTGTCCTCATATATATTTCAAAATATGCAGCAAAGGTAGAGCCCAAATAAAAAAGCTACTATGCACTCCTTTCTCATCTTGCACATGCAACTCCAAATGACGCCCCCATACTTCAACCAATAAGATGTTTCTTGTCAGAGACTGTTGCAGATCGAGACATTGGCGCACATGAGACCTGCCACATGCTCCAAAAACTCCCTCTTTGTCTTTGCAGCCATTCCTTTCTATCCTTGAATGTTATCCAAAGTGTTTTCCACCGTATTTCCAATGAATCTCTTGACACCCCACCAACACCCACCTTCATTTCTACTTACATGCAATGCCCCCCTGCACTCGAACAAATTACCCTTCTTGAAGCTGCTTGCTCCTGGTCATACTCAACTCGTAGAAAGCACTCCCAATGGAAACCAAACTACCCTCCAAAAATTGTTCATGTCTTTCCTCGCTTCACTACCATTCCACCAATTACTGCAAATTCCTTTGTTTCCTTTTGTTGGAGTGAGATCCTCCTATACAACTCTTTTCGCAGTCTCCACGATGGCATTGGATCCATAGCATTGGCCATAACTTCTAATTGGCTTCATGTTAAAGACACATACACTGGATGTCATGTTAATCGTTTGCCAGAAGCCCCCAGTACACCTCCCTCCGATGACTCTACTCCTGCTTTCAGCCACTTTCCCTCATCCCCTTCCATGGATAAATGGGAACTCCTTTCTCAACTCCACCCTGGAAACAACCTTTATGTCGATGACCTTGACATGCTTGGCCATCATGACTTTGACAAAGAACACAATTAGACCGAAAACCATATTCCTTCACACATGCATGCAATAACCATATCATTCACTGACCTCACTCAGTTGTCCACCCACGTACAACTAGACACCTCTTCATCTTCATGTTCTCCTTCCTCCTTGTCTCCCACACAACGAATGGCCTTCGATCTTATCATCGCACACTCCACAAATGCTACAAGCCCTCCCCCACTCAAAATGGTCATTCAAATCACTGTAGGAACAGGAAAGTCTTTCTTGATTTCTTGCCTTAGATCTACACTACAATATGCCTCTATCGACAAACCTTCACCCTTGCTCCTCCTTGATCCCACAGGTATTGTTTCCTTTAACGTACATGCACTTACAATACACTCTGCACTTTGCATACCCATTACTGAGATGCACCCTCTTGAAGGCCAATCCCTTTCAATCTTCCAAGAACAATTTTGTCATATCCGATACATCATTATTAATGAAATGAGTTTCGTTGGCCCAAAAATGTTAACCCGTATGGATGTCCACTTACGTCAAGCCTTCCCTTCCAAACGAAAAACCCCCTTTGGTGGTTGCTCTATCATCTTCCTTGGTGATTTTCGATAGCTGCCCCCTGTAAAGGACATCCCCATGTATGTTGGAGCATCACGAGGAAATGCTCTCTGGCATACTTTTGACAATTTTGTCACTCTTTCAACCATATTTCGACAACAAGGAAACACCCCTTCTCAAGTTTCATTTCGTCAACTCCTGTTGAATCTTCGAAATGCAATACCAACTCTTGAAGATTGGAACCTCCTCATGTTAAGGACACCCTCGTCCCTTTCACATGAAGAGAATCATACATTTGACCAATGCACTCATTTGTACGCAACTAATACCTCTCTTGCATTGCATAACAAACAAATGCTAAAACTCCTTAACATGCCAATTGCACATTGCTTTGTAGAGCAAAAGAAACAACATGTGCATACCTCAATAGATGATGAACAACTTCCATTCAAGGTTCTACTAGCAATTGGTCAACAAGTCATGTTGACATCTAACTTGTGTGTCTCAGCAGGCCTTGTAAATGACTCACTTGGAAAAGTTATTGCAATTGTCTACAACTCCAAGATCAACCGCCTACATTTCCATCTTATGCTATAATTGACTTTCTCCACTACAAAGGCCCCCCATGGGATTCTTCCAATCCAAATTATGTCCCCATCCCTCCTATAACAAGGGGTTCACGGAGGCAAGTACCACTTCGAATGGCATGGGGTTTAACAATCCATAAAGCACAAGGGATGACCCTCCAAAATGCAACACTAGATATTGGAAACATTGACCGACAAGGCCTTACATTCACTGCAATATCAAGAGTTAAGTCTTTATCGGGCCTTCACATATCTCCACCTTTTTCCTTCTCTAGGTATTCTCGAATGAAAGATAGTCCCTATGTGCAACACAGAATAGAAGAAGAGAAGATGGTTGCTTCAAAGTCTTTGCAGCCAGAGGCTCCATAAAGTTACATTCCTAGTCCTTTGCATCTCTACTTTGCATACCTATTACTTTACTACCTTCTTCTTTTTGCAAAATGAATTGTCTATTTTTTTTCATATCTTGTATTCCTATTGCTACCATCATTGAATATTTTCCTATATAACAGAAGAGAATATTACTGTATAAAGAAAACAAGAGATTTAATCCTCGTATCAACATTTTCTTGTACTACTCTATCTTATAATTGACTTCAATGTGTTCTCATAACTTTTTTCAAAGCGACCACATCACAACATTTCATCCCATGTTAGTCTTTTTTGCAATAAATATAAACTGTCCCAATATATATACTTCACTATGCTACAATGCATTGTATGAATATATAAGTTTTATTGTGTTCAAAAGTTATCCTCTAATGCTTTGTTGAAATGCCTTGAAAAATATATGTTATGTCCCCTTACCTAATATGCACCAATGATGGCATCGACCAAAAAGTTTCAAACGGTCAACTTGTACATCTCGACGTTATCAGGTTGCATGGTTGGTCGTTATTGTCTATCTTCAAGAAACTCTTAAATACACATAATTACTATATCCAAGTTGACAGCCGACTACTTGTCTTCGTTGTCAGTGGTCGATAGTTTCAATAAAGTTATATACATTTAATCATCGACTTTTTTGGTCTTTGGTCTTTTTATCTCTAACGAAGCACTCTTAGTCAATTCTAATGTTGGTCGCCTTGCATATTTGACATAAGCAAGAATATCATCATGGTCGACGCTCAATCATTGGTCACTGGTCAATGGACGCTCCACGAAATTCAATGGTGGCAAAACTTTATTGTCCACTATTCTTCAATTATCGCATCAACTGTCTGCTCGAATGCCAAACCCTGATGGATTACACAAGGACTGCTCACCATCGTGGATGTTAATGTCAATTTTGCAGACAAAGGATAAATCATTTATCATTTTCTTTATATTTTCCATTATTCTATCAAGAAGTATTACCAGGAAATGAACCACTCGAATATTAACTATGTGGTTGAATTGATGGACATTTCATTTTTCTTGGCTCCGTCAATATTTGTAATAAGTTCTTTTGAAAACCTTATTTTTAAATTTCCAATGAGAATTTTCTTTTTAAAGTGGACATTTTTTGCAAAAGAGTCTAATCTTTGAAAACTAGTCGAAGATCGACTCCTTTAATGTACTCGATATATTTGCTTGGTCGATATCCTTATTTTGGTCAGTATTCAACACCAGCTTAGTAAAAAGTAGTCGATGTGATCGATATGGTCGATCCCTACTGGTCGATATTTTGTTCGATGGGTTGAAGTATGTAAAAGTTTTTGTAAATCAAGTCAATTTCTTGAAGACCATTGTCAGACCAGTCGAGTCGAGTCAATCGAGTGATAGGAAGGTAACCTCAATTGCACAAGTCAGTGAAGAATGGTCGACAGACTCTTGTCGAAGATCGATTGATTATGCTGATGAAAGATGTTATAGCTGACAGAATAGATTCTTTAGACAATAAATTTGTCTCGTTAGTGCCCAGGTCAGCTTCACGTTCAGGTCAACAAAACAATGCATAAGTTTATCAATGCTTTTGATTCGATAAAAACAAATGTCGGCTAGAATTTTCACTCATATAGCGAATGGAAAACTGCCACGTGTTTTGCGATGATTCATCAATTTAAGTTTCTCTTGATTGAGGTTTCCTGTCACTTCGTCGCATAGTATATATTAAACGTGAGTCTAGTCAACTTTTAAAAATGGTCGATAGAGTGTTTTCATGGTTGTCTCAATAATATATGGTTGATGATACTTGTCAAATTTGGTCAAATATAAGTGATGTATATGGTCGACCACTTTGGCCGATCCTCAAGTTTGGTTGAAGTAACTTTGGTTGAGTGCACTACAAAGTGACTTTATCTATATTGTATTTGGTCGACTACTCTGGGTCAATACTTTTTTTGGTCGAATTGTAATGTATGATCAATGGCTATGAAAGAAATGTAATCAAGATGACTAATTCAGTCGAATCTGATGTGCATCATATGCATTAATTGGTCGAGTCTGTAAAATATGGTCAGGTAACTATTTAAAAATATGGTCGGGTGATAAGTCATTTTAAAAATATGTATCATATGGTCAATAAAAAAAATTATATGCTATTTGGTCAAGTGATAAGTCATTTTATTTGAGAATATGAGACCAAAAGAGAGTTTTGGTCGATACATGTGAAATATTATACGTTAAAGTTGAGTCTTGTCTTTTCATGGTTGTCTCCATAATATATGTTTGATGATACTTGTCAAATTTGGTCAAATATAACTGATGTATGTGGTCGACGACTTTGGTCGATCCTCAAGTCTGGTCGAATCAAGTTTGGTCGAGTCCACTACAAAGTGACTTTATCTATATTGTAATATAATACTTAGATATAATCATATTAATTTATACCTAAAGGTTCATTAGTATAATAAAGTATCATATCAATTTCATACCTTGAATACTACGTACCTTGTAAACATTTTAGTGAAAATTCATCACTATTGACACTGTATGTTTTCAAATCAAGTATGTCTAAAGAAACCGAAAAAAGGAAGGCCAAGCAGATCGAACATCAAGAAGAAACAACTCCAAAAATACAAATCGAAACACTATTTGAAGACACAAAACCCATCATAGAAAGCACCCCTGAGTTCAAATGGGGCCAACTATACATAGCTATCAGAGACGATAAAATACCTAATTCAACTGTGGAAGAAGGCGTGATTTATCAAAACATCAAAAGGTCCGGCCTTCACAAGGCAACTACATGGCCAAAATTGTTTCCCTGCTCAAAGGTGATTGTGTGGATTTTTCCCCATGTAGATACTACTACAAAGATCATTTCAAATGCCACTAGAGGAGAGCTTACATCCTTCCAGCCAGTCTACCTTATAGCCACATATAGGCTACCTACATCCAAAGTATTCCTAACTGACAATTGGGTAAGATGTGCCAATATAGATAATGTTGAATGTGCAAGGAAAATGCTCCTTCTAGACAAACAACTTGGACCCAAATCTAACGGGGAATATGACAGCAAAAACTTAACGACCCCCTATCGAATCATAGTCTTATTGTTGAGTAGACTCTTCGGTCAACCAAATGCCAACATCTATAAACTCAGTTGGGTTCCCTTGATATACCATGTTGCCACACATGGTACAGTCTTCAATTGGGCAGATATTATTTCATACAGTATGGCGTCAACCATTTATGAAGCTCAAACCGGCCTTTCAGAAGGGAAGTCACAATTCTTCATGTCTGGCTACCTCATAGATTGTATATTAGTCAACCACCCTTTTCCTAATTTGGGATGTACTTGGAATCCGAATGAGACTCCCATTCATGTATCATATCATATAACTTGGGCTCACTGATATGCAGGCTACTACAAATTACTATGCGAAGAACTAATCATGACCCTTTATTCATCGGTCTTCAATAAAGAATCAAATTGTATGTCAGACAATGCCTTGGATGTAATAGATGAATATGGAGACTATTACTTCTCATCAGAAGGCACATACATTAGAATGTATGGAGGCACCCAACCTCCTTCTCTATTGCTGAAATATGCTACAGATTACATAGTGCATAAAGAAGCGATAAGACAAGTGTTCATCAATGGAATTGGTCACTATTTGCATGACAAAAAAAAACCTTCTTACCCACCTGTACCATTAAACATTGGTGGATATAAATTTCCTAAGATAAAGGCAGTGGAAGCCTTTATTTCAGACTTGCAACCTTTTCACTTTGGAACTAAACTTTTTGTAAGGAACGATAAGAAAGGCAAGGTGGCTAAACATTGTGCTTCTTGTAACATCACTTTTCAGTACTCAAATCACTTTCTCAAAGAAGAGGAAATATATAAAAGGGTAAACAATATGACAGAGCTGCACAACAAACTAAATCCGAAGAGTGCATCTACTTCTACCCAAACTACAACCAAAGAAAACCAAGCAGAAATACATAACCAAAGTGAAGAGGCGAAAATACTACAAAAACAACTACGGCTACAGCAGGAAGAAGCACTGGAATGGCAACAAAACGAAGAAAAAAAAAAACAACAGCATCAAATACAACAAATGGAAAAAAAACATACAGAAAAAACACAAATTCTACACAACGAAGCCCAACAAGCCCGTTGTAAGAGAGAAGCTGAAGAAAACACAACTCAACAAGACCGAAGTACAAAAGAGACGCAAGATAAGGTCCAACATGCATATGGTCGAATTCCTCAATCCCGCCCGACTAGCCACAATCGACAAGTCCAGACAAAGAAAACACGACCTCCAGATGCATATCTACCAGCAAAAAACAGTCGGGATCTCCGACCAATAGTTGAACAAAACCGACATCCGCACGACGATGCACAAAAATCCTATCACACCAAATTAAATACCTTTTCAAATCATTCTTTGATGAAGCCATCTACTTCACATTCTGCCCCTCTTGGTGTCACCCCAACCGAACTTTTGAATCCATCAGATACCTTACCATTCATACCAGAAGTCATGTCCCCTTTAATCATTCACAAACCGTCTAGCAGTTTTATTTCTAACACTTCTCCCCCAGTCGACGAAACACATATGTCGTCGATTCATCAAGTCGCTACTAGTGTATCATTCCCCACCGCTACTGACGGGACCACAAAAACATCAAAAGTAATGCAACTTCTCGAGCCAACAGCACAAACAACTAAAGCAACAGTCGAGCCAGTAGAACAAACAAAACAAGCAACAACTGAAAAAGTACACTCGACAAACACAGTAGTCATATCAAGCAGAAAAGCCTGTTAGCGAAGCAGAAGAAGAGACAAAACAACCATCATCAATAGTCGAGACATGAAAACACTCAGAACAACAATTAGCGGTCCCAAAATGGCAAGGAAAATTCAAGAAAAAGCAACGTAAGGACAAACGACGCCAAGAGAAAGATCTTCATCAACAACACTAGCATCTGGACCACATATCTCAATTGGGTCGCTTATTTGTACATCTTGACCAATCTGGCCCGATGGTGACATACCATCCACCAAAGGCACCACAACAAGAGCTCCACTTAATGACTGATACAATCAATCGAGAACAGCAACACAGACGACTGGCAGCAGAAGACTACATTCACCTGCTGGATGAAGACCAAACTACATTTCTGACAAAGTGTCAAGACTTATAGCAACAGGTCATACCAATTCCAGTCAACTACCACACTTGATAAAGCATTTCAGTTGTTCCAATCTGTCATGTCAGCATTATTTGAAGAGCTCACCAGGGACCGACAAGAACAAGCCAGAGTCACAGCATCACTGATGTGGAAACAGTTTGAAGCATTCAACTCAGCACACGATCAGCTCATCCAGTATAATCATCAAGCAGAGACAGCAAACAACATTCTCTGCAATTGGTACAAACATTATGGAAACGTCTTTAGACAAATGCAAGAGACCCGAGACTTAATTAACACTCTTCATCAATAACAACGAATAGCTGATAAAACCATGGCCCGAGTTACCGAGGAACAACTTATAATGGAAAACAAAAAACTTGAGAAATTGGAAAAAAGTGAACAATAGTGGTTGACCATGCCTGTCATAACCTTCACAAAGTAGAACAACTCCGACCACATCTTAAAACACTGCTTTCAGTTGCCAATGAGAAAATAGAGCTCTTGGGTCCCGACCTAATTCATCTACAGGGCACGACTACTCAAGAACAGATAGCTAACTTGTTGAGCCTTACAACACTTGCTATCGACATCCAAAGCACGCTGCACCAATGGAAGACCTTCCAGCACCACATGTCTGTTTCAGGTGAAGCAATTGTCAACGTCTATGTACAACAACAAACAACGACCAGATCCAGTCCAAACAAGTCATAACAACTACATTTATCCGTTAAAGCACAATCATACACATGTTTTGTTCAGTAATTTTGCACATCTCCTCCTTTCTTCGCGACGAAGAAAGATTTTGACAAGAGGGAGATGTTGGAAGAGCCAACTATTTCCAATGTAAGTCGACAGGTCGGATCAACCATTCGCTAAATGTTGATTGGTTGCACCGACAATACAGTTCTATAAGTGAATGTAAACATCAATGGTTAACTATGATCTATCTATGTATAATTCTGTCCTTACAAAATAATAAATGCTACTACTAACTAATAAAGCGTAGTCATCTGACATTGGTCATCTTCTCTACAGCGATCATTATTGCACCTCAAGGGACAAATGCGAGTTTAGCCCTCCTAAGGGAGTAATAATAATATTCCAACTTTAATTTACTTCTAGTCTCTTATATGATCTTCACAAAGGCTTTCTCTTTTATCTTAATATCGTACTTGATTTTCATAAAGACATTCTCTTTTAAGAAGTAAAAGCGTATCCGTATAATCTATTTTTTATATTTAAAAAAGCATATCCTTATAACAATAATATGAAAAAATAAATTTCAAATATAATATTTGAGTTTTATTGGCATAAAATAATATTAACATAACATAAGAAAATTAATTTTCACAGTATACAAACATAAAATATTGTGATTCAAGTTAGGGAATTTGTCAATTTAAAAAAATAACATTTCCCGTCACCATATTTCTACAATAATAGGATTTGTTTTTCTTGAAAAGTGTATGATTACACCTCATATTTCTACAATAATAGGATTTGTTTTTTCTTGAGGAGTGTATGATTACAGCTTGCAAATAAAACAGGAGGAACATTTGTTTTTCATTTGTTGGCAGTCATGGATGAAACTAAAAACTGCAAGGTTCACAATTTCCTGAAGAACTTCATGTGGCGGCCATACCAAGATTCCATGTATCCATAATCCACATTATCTCCTGCATGCATCCAGAAATCCACATATGATTATACGCATCAACTTTTTACTATCCAGAGTCATATATTAAAAGCACTTTCCACAATCATGCCTTCCACACACCTCTCACATTCGTATAGTCCTCTTCTATCATTTTCTGTATCTTCTGCAAGGGGATCGTCAAACTCTTTTTCCAGCTTTGTCACAAATGCTTGTTTTCCTTCGCTACACCCCAACGAATAGAATGGAAGTTCAGTTAAGCGTTTCAAATAAGATTTGCTTAACCCAAACTTCCGAGCCATCGGACAACTGATTTCATGTGCCAATTTTCCAAGATTACCTGAAACTACGACCACGGTCCGATCAGTAGCAAAATTTGCAACAGCCACCATTGTCTCTGGCTCGGAACCTAGTCCAGCTGTATCTAAGAATATGTGTGTAAAATGCCCAGCATGCAGTCCACTGGCACGAAGCCTCGCAGTACTCATGTATGTCGATACAATTAACTTGTATTCCCTCAGCTCTTGCAGAGGAGGACAATAGTAGGTTTCCTCCTCTTCATCGTAGAGACAATAGGGATAAATCTCTGGTGGCACTTCATGATATAAATCGCGAAACTTGGCATTCAACCTGAAGATCTCCATATCTTGGATTGGAGATCCGATGAATCTTTTGAGCAGGGAGTCAGATGTGCTATTGAAAGGCGTGCAAGCGAGGACCCTGGCATTTGGATTGTTCTTATATATTTGCTTTATTGCTTCGGTAATAGTTGCAGTGGTACCTGTACGAGGCTTTCCATAGACTAGGTAAGGTGGAGAACTAGTGCATTTGAGTATGCCCATAACTGCACTTATCTGATCTGAATTAAGCAATGGATTGAAGGAATTATCAAGAGCTATATCCCTTGAATCTCCGTCATCAGTACAGGCCTGCACTGTCGTTGCAGGGGATTCGGTTGGAAATAAAAAGTTGTTGCTCAAGCTCTCATGTATTTTTGCAATTGCATGATGTCCCCGTATGATATTGCTCCTGTTGTACGAAAACCTCGCCTCATACTCGATGTTGGAATTCACATAAAATCGTTTTTCGAATCTCACGAATACTTTATTCTTGTCGACCTTATTGATGCATCCCTGTTTCAATCGTTTCAGGAAAGTTAAAAAGATATAACAGAGAAAATGCAGACATGGAATCAAGTACACAGATTCTAAATTACACACACACAGAACTGAAGAGCACTAACCTTATGCTCCTTGCCCTTTTTATTTGGATCCTTGACACGCACATGATCTAGTATAGACAGTGAACGACCTCCACTATTCTTCTGCCCACGGCCTGGCAATTTCAGCACCACCAGTAGCTGGGATTCCTTGTCGAATCTCATCTTCACCTTTATGCTTTGTTCACTCATTTCCTATGTTCCCACAACAGAAGCGAAGCATTCCATGTGAAGTTTCATAATAAGTTTTCAGCTCAATCATACGACATAGCCGATTACAATTACATTAATGTGAAGTTTAAAAAATATTTTCTCCTCAAAGATGCAACACAGCTAAAAGCTCTATATTCTTGTGTTGGGAGAATCCTAGTGTTGTACAGGGATGGTTGGGATGTGCCTTATGCTCAGAGAATCCAAGTGTTCAAAGATGCAACAAAGCCAAAAGCTCTATATTCTTGTGCTGGGAGAATCCAAGTGTTGTACAGAGAGGGTTGGGTTGTGCCTTGCGGTGAGAGAATCCTAGTGTTGTACAGCTAGGGTTGTGTTGTACAACTAGGGTTGGGATGTGCCTTGTATTCAGTCTGTAAGTTGGAGTGACAATGAATAGAGATTAATGGTAAAGAGTAAGGAGTTTTATATCAAGTGGAATGAGGAATGAAATAGAAGCTGCATGGTGCAGAGCTGAGCTGAGTTTTACATCTTTAATAAGAAATATCTTAGATTATATTTTATTTCATTTTGTTATAAATTTTAATAATACAACAAAGTTAATTATTTTAGATATTAGAAGTATTAAAATTGTATTTAATAAAAATAAATAGTAAAAGTTTTTATTATTCACTAAATTTCAATTTTGAAATCTTTATATAATATTTATTTCATTTTAAAATTAATTTCACTATGTTAATTCAATTAACAAAAACTTATTCTTGAATACAATCTACAACATTCTATTCAAAAGTTCTATTTCTAACTCCATCATATTACATTCTATTCAAAATTCAATTTTTAAATGCCTCATACTTTAAAATTAATCTCACTGTGTTAATTCAATTAAAAAAAACTTATTCTTGAATACAATCTACAACATTCTATTCAAAAGTTCTATTTCTAACTCCATCATACTACATTCCATTCAAAATTTCAATTCCTAAATACTTCATATCACATTCCATTCAAAATTCAATTTTTAAATACTTCATATCATATTTATATTATTTCAAAAATTGAATTCTTGAATACCTCATACTGGATCTTAATCCATTTCAAAATTTCTATTCTTAAATACATCCTATCACATTCTATTCCTAAATAAATTGTACCAGATTCCATTGATTGAATATCTTATACAACATTTCATTCAAAAGTTTATTTATTTTTTTATTTTTTAACTTAAAAATACTTCAGAATGCATTTCATAAAAACATCTTTAATCAAAAATTCAATATCTAAGGACCTCATACCACATTCTATTTCATAACCAAATCCATGGCTTATCACATTATATAATCAAAAGAACCTATGAAATTCCCCACATACATACATATTAAACAGAAGAAACGATCACATTTCTAATAATATTCAACGCTTAATACATATACTACATTCAATTCCACAATGACATCCATGGTCAAAGTTTAATCCTTGAATTTTTGGACAAAAGAGATAATGAAATTCTCAGATATATATATATATATATAAAATAATGAAAATGAAGTCATACTAATTTGATATACATATAAAATTATTAGCAAAACACACACTCAATACACATAATCTTAACATCAAAATATACAATAACATTATAAACATACAAACTTTGAATGTAAATTAATATTAATACCTTTTATTCAAAAAATTTGTAATAACACCCAACAATAATAATAACAAACTTTGAATATAAATTAATATTAATATGTTTCATTCAAAAAATTGTAATAACACCCAACAATAATAATAACAAATTGAGTTCTGTTTGAATTCATAAAACAATCCATCCATCTTAACATTAAAAACCTAAAATTTTACATTACAGAGTATTTATCGATCTTAATCTAAAATTCATTTACAGTAACGTTTTGCCTAATTTATTTTAAATTTAATAAATTCAAAATTAAAATTAAACTCTCCAAATTTATATTCATTCTACAACTTTTAACTTCGTTCTGAAACATTTTTAAGACAATTTTTTAAACTTTAAAACTTTTGATGAATTTAGGACCAGGATTAAAATGTACCTGTGCTATTTTATCTTTTTCCCAAAAATTAATGAACGAATGGCAATGAAAATTTGAAAAAAAAAATCATACCTTCAAATGGAGATCCTCCAAATATAGCAAGGTGGAGAAGTACTCGCAATATGTTTCTTCAGAGAGCCCTTGTAGAAGGATCTCTGGTGTTCTCTTCATTCTAAAGCTCTCCTTCAAGTGGTCTGGAACTGGAAAGTCGTAGTCTTGTTTCAGCCGAGGTGTGTATCGAAGAGCCAACAAAGTAGCAGTGCGCACAATTTCCTTCTCCCCGATATCAACCACAATAGACACTGTGCTCAGACCGGACCGTTTTGGGGTAAACGATAAGTCCAGCATAATGTGCCTCCCTGGTTTCATTGACCCTGTGTTTCCAGGGAACCTCATAACTTCGCTTATCACCGGCTGCGATGAAGATGAAGCTGAGGATGAGGATGATCCTCTGTGACAAAGAGTAAATGAGCCCTTTGGCTCTGAGGAATCAATCTTAACTGCCACCAATCTTGCATTATTGGTGGAACTAACATTTTGAATCGACAAGATTGTTGTTCTTATTTCTCCAATGGTGGCTGACTGAGGTGCACCATCCACTGGAGGAAATGGGTAAGAGACCTCAATTTCTCCCGCTTGAGGTGCGCCATTCTCAGGAGGAAATGGGGGACTAGAGACGTGAATTTCTGCAGCTTCAAAATTTTCCCATTTGGTCTCACTAGTTCCTGATGTAGTTTGTGGGAGAACTCTGGATTTCTCCTTCCAGATCTTGCCCTTCAGTTTGCTTACAGAGGCAGAGGGACAGGATTCTATGTTGTTTTTAGTAGCTATCAGTGATGAAGATGAAGCTGAGGCTGAGGATGATGATGATCCTCTGTGACAAAGAGTGAATGAGCCCTTTGGCTCTGAGGAATCAATCCTACCGGCCACCAATCTTGCATTAATGGTGGAGCTAACATTTTGAATCGACAAGATTGTTGTTCTTGTTTCTCCAATGGTGGCTGACTGAGGTGCACCATCCACTGGAGGAAATGGGTAAGAGACCTCAATTTCTCCCGCTTGAGGTGCGCCATTCTCAGGAGGAAATGGGGGACTAGAGACGTGAATTTCTGCAGCTTCAAAATTTTCCCATTTGGTCTCACTAGTTCCTGATGTAATTTGTGGGAGAACTCTGGGTTTCTCCTTCCAGATCTTGCCCTTCAGTTTGCTTACAGAGGCAGAGGGACAGGATTCTATGTTGTTTTTACTGGCCATCAGTGATGAAGATGAAGCTGAGGCTGAGGATGATGATGATCCTCTGTGACAAAGAGTGAATGAGCCCTTTGGCTCTGAGGAATCAATCCTAACCACCAGCAATCTTGCATTATTGGTGGAACTAACATTTTGAATCGACAAGATTGTTCTTCTTGTTTCGCCAATGGTGGCTGACTGAGGTGCACCATCCACTGGAGGAAATGGGTAAGAGACCTCAATTTCTCCCGCTTGAGGTGCGCCATTCTCAGGAGGAAATGGGGGACTAGAGACGTGAATTTCTGCAGCTTCAAAATTTTCCCATCTGGTCGCACTAGTTCCTGGTGTAATTTGTGGGAGAATTCTGGGTTTCTCCTTCCAGATCTTGCCCTTCAGTTTGCTTACAGAGACAGAGGGACAGGATTCAATGTTGTTTTTAGTGGCCATCAGTGATGATTCAGATGATGCTCTGAGGTTGAACTGAGATGGAAAGGCATGGTGATCAAATCAAACATCGAATCAGCTGGAAAGAGGTTCCACCAATTTTGCATAATTGGTGGAACTAATGTTTCGAATCGACAAGATCGTTGTAACTGTTTCTCCAATGCTGACTGACTGAGGTGCACCCTCGACTGGAGGAAATTGGTAGGAAAGCTCAATTTCTCCCATTTGCTCTCACTGGTTCAAGATGTTTGTGCGAGAACTCTTGGTTTCTCCTTCCATATTACCCTTTAGTTCGCTTAAAAAGCAAGGAGGAGAAGATTCCAGGCTGTCATTACTGGGCATCAGATGCCTTGAAGAACAGATATCAAGAATCAAGATTGACAGGCTGCATTGTGATCACATCAAACATCGAATCAGTTCGAGAAAATTTAGGTTATATTAAACTATTTGGTTTGGAACTTGGAGCGCCGTGGCGAAGACTAACCACCGGCTCAATGGTTAGTCTTTGCCCCCATTTTGATGCAGCCACACGGCATCATCCAGTGCGATAGTACCCAGTACCCACTCTCAGATGTCGTACATCGAGCCCCTACACAGCAACCTTCACAGTCGGAAAGACTAATCATTAAGCCGTAGAGCATTAAACGCTGTAGCTTAGTGACCAGGGACCATTAAATTTGGAGATTCTCTATATCTAACGATCACGAATCACTAAGCCACTGCATTTAATGCTATGTGACTCGGTGGTTAGTCTTCGCCTAAATTAAAACCAAGCCCACTACTACACCAGCCCCACCTGAATGAACAAAGAGACTCTTTGACGGTAATTATCGGTTTTGACAAACGGAGTTTTTTAGGTAAGAATTTGAAAAGAAATCATTGTGATTTTTTTTTGTTAGGTTTTCACACCGTTTTCGTGGTTTGCTTTTGTTTTATTTGATAAACACGTTAAAATATAAATCGTATTTGACACGATGACAAGCAAAATGACCCATGACGCCACAAAATTTTGTTTACCACAACCAACATTAGGGATGAGCGGAAAAAAAAATGACCCATGACGCCAGAAAATCTGGTTTACTAGAACCAACATTAGGGATGAGCCGATAAAAATCGTTTTGAACGGGCTTTAGTTCACCGACCATTTACCCGGGATGTTTTCCCAGTGATTTGTTAGTCTCAAACCATCATAATCATCCATGTTTCCACTCCCCACGATTCTTGTTGGAACTACGAATTAACACATACAGAGAGGCAATGTGGAGCAGAGCACAAAGGCTCGCTCTCATACACAAAGGAATGGCCAAACCAATTCAATTATTGATAGAGAAGTAGTTACAATATATAGATGACAAACATCATAACAAACCAGATCATAGATCCAAGAAAGGTGGATCTCAAACCAAACCATGCTGAGTATAGAGAGTACACATCAACTCAATCCCTGCCAATCTGCCTATCATTTCTACATTATTCCAACATACCCCCTTAATGTAGAAATGGATTTTCTACAACACCTAATTTCTGCCTAAGGATTTCAAAGTGAATTCTGCCAATGGGTTTTGTAAATATATCAGCGACATTATCACTTGTATTACAATACATAAGTTTAATTTCCTTAGAATCAATCTTTTCTCTAACAAAGTGATGTTGCAGCTCAATGTGTTTTGTTCTTGCATGATAAACTGGGTTGTGTGCTAGCTTGACTGCACTTTGATTGTCACAATGTATATTTGTGGATTCTGCTTGCTTTTCTCCAACATCTTCAAGAATCCTCCTCAACCAGACAGCTTCACATGTAGCACTAGACATGGCTTTATATTCAGCTTCTGTGGATGATAGAGAAACAGTTGGTTGTTTCTTGCTGCTCCATGCTACGACCCCTGATCCAATGTTGAATGCATATCCTGTAGTAGACCTTCTATCATCAACTTTTCCTACCCAATCAGAGTTAGAAAATCCTGCCAATTGAACATCAAACTTATCAGTATATAAAAGACCAAAGTTCATTGTCCCTTTCAGATATCTAAGGACCTTCTTTGCAGCCTTCCAATGGCTTTCATTTGGCTTAGCCATGAATTGACTAAGAATGCTGACTGCATATGAGATATCTGGCCTTGTAGTAGTGAGATAATTCAGACTTCCCACCAACTGTCTATACAAAGAACCATCTGCATCTTTTGTTCCATCTTGACTGCATAGCTTCACATTCTGTTCTAAAGGAATTACTGATTCTTTGCAATCACTCATATGGAATCTGCTCAAAATTTCCTTCACATACTTACTTTGAGTGATCATAGTTTTACTAGATTCTTTCCATACTTCAAGTCCCAAACAATAGTGAAGTTCACCAAGGTCTTTCATTTCAAATTCCTGTGATAACTGATTTTTTATTTCTGCAATCAACTTATATGCATTTCCTGTGATAATGAGATCATCAACATATAACGATATTAAGCAAACATTTCCTTCCTTATCTTTCTTCACATAAAGGTTAGGATCACTTTTTCTTTTCGCAAAGCCCTTCTGATTAAAGAAAGTATCAATCTTTATGTACCATGACCTAGGGGCCTGTTTCAATCCATAGATGGCTTTCTTTAATTTACATACAAGATGCTCCTGACCTTTCTGTACAAAGCCTTCAGGTTGGACTAAGTACACTTCTTCTTTTAGTTCACCATTTAAGAAAGCAGATTTTACATCTAATTGATGGGTCTTCCAATTATGAGCTGTAGCTAATGCAACCATAATTCTAATTGTATTTAGTTTTGCTACTGGTGCAAAAGTTTCCTCAAAGTCAATTCCCTCCTGTTTAGCATAACCTTTGGCAACTAGTCTTGCTTTAAATCTGTCAATACTTCCATCTGATTTAAGTTTATGTTTAAACAGCCATTTACATCCTATAGGTGTTTTGTTCTCTGGTAATTTTGTTAATTCCCAAGTCTGATTCTTCATAATAGAGTTATATTCTTCATTCATAGATTCAACCCATTCTTCTTTATCTTTGGCTTGTTTATAATTCATTGGTCATTCATTGCATTGGTCATTAAAGCATAGTCATCATACCTTGAAGGAGGACGAGTCTGTCTTGAAGACCTTCTTAGTCCTACATTGCCTGTAGGGGTACCATCCATTATCCTTCTGCTTTCTGCTGTATCTTCATCTGAACTGACAGAAGTGCTCATGCTGTTTATGCTATTTTCACTGTGACTGCTGCTGCTTCCATTGCTTCTGCTATTCTGTTCCTGCTCCTTCTCTTGTGGCTGTTCCACTTCCTGCTGCTGAATGATGAAATTTAATTTCACATATTCATTAGTAGAAGTATGTCCTTGGCCATATTTGTCACTTGTATCTGCATGTTCATGGAACACTACATCTCTGCTTGCAATTAACTTATGAGAGCTAGGGTGAAATAGCTTATAAGCTTTATGATCATTGTGATATCCAACAAAGATACATTCAAAGGATTTAGCATCTAGTTTCCTTCTATCATCTTTTGGTATATGTGCAAAAGCTTTACAACCAAAAATTCGTAGATGCTTAACTTCAGGTTTATATCCATAAAGGACCTCAAATGGTGTTTGCAAATCTAATTTCTTTGTTGAACTTCTATTTTTCAAATATACAGCAGTATTAACAGCTTCAGCCCAAAAACCATTCGACATGTTCTTACCTTGGAGCATACTGCGAGCACATTCAACTAGCGTCTTATTCTTTCGCTCAGCTACACCATTTTGCTGAGGAGTGTGGGATACTGTAAATTGTTGTTGGATTCCATTCTCCTTACAGTCTTTCTTGAAAGCTCCAGACACGTACTCCCCTCCATTGTCAGATCTGAGAAATTTAATGCATTTTCCTGTCTGCTTTTCAACCATCATTCTGAACTCCTTGAAATATTCAAAGACATCTCCTTTTCTTCTTATAAAATAGACCCATGTGTATCTAGATCTATCATCAATAAATGTTAGAAAATATGATGCACCTCCTAATGATCTAGTCTGCATAGGTCCGCACACATCTGTATGGATTAATTCAAGCAGATCAGTTTGTTTCTTCTCTTGATGTATTGGGAATGCATCTCGGTGCTGTTTTCCAAGTGCACAAGCACTACATTCTAAATGCACATTCTTTATAACAGGCAGACCTTCAACCATAAATTTGTTCTGAAGCAGCATAAGATCACAATGATTAATGTGGCCATACCTTTGATGCCAGAGTTCCTCTGTGGTGATGATGGTGGATGCCAGTGCTTGATGACTGTCTTTGCATACATCCAGCTTATATAGTCCTCCACATCTTGAACCTGTAGCAACAGTCTTGTAGTGGTCTCGAATGTCTTTAATATGACATCGGTACTTGCCAAACTCTACCTTTAGGTCATGTTCGGTTATGGTTGAAACAAAAATAAGATTCTTTTTAATACCAAGAACATACATAACATTATGTATATGTTTCAATTCACCATTAGATAATTTCACCTTTACTTTTCCATAACCTTGAACTTTGAGTGACCTATTATCACCTAAATAGATGTGAGTGTCATTGCGATTCTCATTATATTCTTCGAACCATTCTCTCCTACAAGACATATGTGCAGATGCACCTGAATCTATGAACCATGCATTCTTATCATCTGTCTCAGCAAACAGAGCATCCTCATAAATAAATAATCTCAGATTTCTAAATTCATTTTCAGGAGTGTCTGTGGTTGCAAAATTCCCATTATGATTTGCATTGTGATTTCCATTGTAGCTTCTACCTCTATAATATTTCTTCTGATAATGATTTCTATTGAGGTGTCCTGGTTTGTCCCAATAATGACCATCTACATTATTTCTAGAATGATCAGTCTGAACCATACCTTTATGTTTTGAGTGAAATTTTCCTTTGTCTTCATTCCACGATCTGCCTCTGTCTTCATTCCACGATCTGCCTCTATCTCCATGCCATTGTTTGCCTCTATCTCGGTTCCATGAACTCCCTCTGTCTCCATTCCATGGCCTGCCCCATGGTTTGCCTATGTGCATATATCAACCTCTTGCCATCAGTGCGAGATCAGAACCTCGAGCCTCGAGATCATAAGTTTGCATCCTCTCTTCTTCTTGAAGCAGAATACCTGTGAGTTCTTCAAAATTTGGGGGTTTTTCTCTTGCTGCAAGTGCTGAAATAAACACTTTGTAATCGGGATGCAAACCTTTCAGGGCAATAGTTACTTGATCAGTACTATCTACTGCTTAACCTATAGCTGCCAAGCTATCACTCAGATCTTTGATACGAGAAATAAATTTACTTACCCCTTCATTTGCTTCCATCTTGATTGACAACAGTTTGGTCTTTAGAAACAATATGCGATTTGCATCAGTTGTTTCATATAGTGTTTTAAGCATATCCCATGTCTTTTTAGACGTGTCACATTTTCTGATATGAGGGATAATCTTGTCTTGCACAGACATTCCCAGAGTCACCTTGGCTTCGGCTTCCCTTTTGTTCCAATTTGGGATTAACGCGGGATCTACGGGCTTCAACTTAGTGCCATTCACAATCGTCCATCCACCGAATAATTCAAGAACAGTTTGCAGCTTAAATTTCCAGTTGACATAATTTTCTCCATTCAATTTGGAGGCCTCATTAATGTATGTATCAGCCAACGGCTATTGGGAGGCAGCAGCCATTGCACTTAAACCACTGATTTGCAGCCAGAGAATGCAGTACCGCTCTCGGGAAGACAGCACCCACGCGGTAGAAGTTGAGAAAAATACTACGTAAGTCCTGAAAGTACCGTGCCCTAGTAGTGGATGAATTCGCGGTAGTTTTGGGGTACCGCGTCCTATCAGAGTTTCTTCACGCAGTAGTCTTCAACACGGTACTTATACTCGTGAAACAAAATTCAGTACCGCGGTAGTACCGCTCTGCTTCCCACTTGTGTCCCACGGTAGTCAGAAATGCAGGAGATGGATTAATGTGGCTAGACAGGATACGGAGGTTACGTCACTGCGCCACCAACAACACGTGATCTGAACTATCAACAGCAAAGGGATAGTGGATCTTGATTCTTTATAATATACCAGACGATTGGCTTTGGATGCCTCATAAATTTCACACAGGATCTCACAAATCTTTCCTAATACCACGCTGCTCCATGCAGATCTGGGGCAGAGATACCACGATACACCACATCGGAGTGGCTTCAATAGCAGCGCCTTCAAGGAATGGTTCTTCACACAGGAAATGATCTGACAACATCAACGTTTCAGGAACTATCCACATCCTTCGCAGCCTTTCTTCTCACCAGTGTCTTTAACGTGCTGCAATTGGCAGCAATTGCTACTTTCCAACAGCAGCGGCTCCTTCTTTTTCAATGTCAATCAACACAGGTGGGTGACCACTTTCAATAGCAGTGATCGTGGATCCTCCTTCAACGTGGCTTCTTCACAATTGGGCGTGGCTCCTCTACACATGCTCTCATGCAGCGATTTCAGGTTCCCTCTCCTCAACGCAGCAACAACTAAGTGGGAACTCTCTCCACACAGCGGTTTCTTCAACGATTACTCCCAATGCTTAGCATATAGCACACAGGCTCTGAGGTCTTCACAAAAAAAAATCAGGCTCTCATACAGCCAGCCACAATGGGCATTCACAGCAAGCCAATCAGGCTCACACGACAGGCCTCCTTCACGCGGCTTCTTGGGCAGCGACGGCTTCAATGGGCAGGAGGCAGCGAGCTCTTCACCACCGGACACAATGGGCTCTTCTCACAGCACTCACAGCTTTCACAGCAATAGCTAGCTCCCACAACAGGCCGCAATGGGCTCTTCACACCAACAGGCCACTATGGGCTCTGATACCAAATTAACACATATAGAGAGGCAATGTGGAGCAGAGCAAAAAGGCTCGGTCTCATACACAAAGGAATGGCCAAACCAATTCAATTATTGATAGAGAAGTAGTTACAATATATAGATGACAAACATCATAACAAACCAGATCATAGATCCAAGAAAGGTGGATCTCAAACCAAACCATGCTGAGTATAGAAAGTACACATCAACTCAATCCCTGCCAATCTGCCTATCATTTCTACATTATTCCAACACCACGTGCCCGAAGCATAGCATAATACTCCTTGTCCGACTTGAATAAGCCTGCACTTTCCCACCATTTATCCAACAACTTGTCTGCATCACATGTATCCTTTCCTCCACCTGTATCCCCACCCACTTGCGCCATATCGCCAAGAAAACCCTAGGCCATGACAATAGCTAAGAAAAACAAACCTATAAGAATATATTCACAAAGTCGAAATTTGTTAAAATCCCAAGAAAACCCCCGACACCCCACAAAGAAAACTGTATAATCCACTAACTAAATGATCTTATACTGTAAATCACATATTAAGGGTTTTTTGCATCTATAAACCAAACCTTCCCTTGGAAAAACCACCTTTACACCGTAAAAACCCTCCATGGCACCTCTCTCAGCCGTAACACCACTTAAAAGCAATGTCATATATTAAACGTAAATCAATTAACAATTTTTTTAATAGTGTAAACAGATATTTTTGCATAATGTTACTTTTTGAATATAAATGAGTCAAAAAGTAAAACTTACAATCTTTTGAAAATATAATTGTCATGACTAATACAAATGGCATGTGCCTGTAGTGTAGGAGGCCAAAGAAAATTAAGCATCTATTTTGGGATTACCCTTCTGCTAAGTCATGTTAGAATTGTGTCTATGTCAAATTCAATTTAAACTCCTTAAAGGTTCATTGATTGGAGAGTTGCTCTTCTTAGAATTTAAAGAACATTTGTTTTGAGAAATTACATTTATCTATGATAATATGTCAAGACTGCAACTTAATATGCTTAGTGGTGTGTTCATAGTAAATATGTCTTAAATGGTGTGCTTGGGTTATTGATTCATTTAACAATAACAATAGTGTATTTGTTAATGAGTTGTCTATTAGATCATGGAAAATGGCTATTTGCTAGAAAAAGATGTAAATGAATTTTTTACCCGTAACCTAGTTATTGGTTTGATGGCAATGAGGTAAGTTAGTTTCCATTTGTATCTATATTTTTCTTTGCATTTTTTGTCCAAATTGTGGCTTAGTAAAATGGGATAAGGAGCCACCATACAAATAACCTAGCTTCAAACTTAGGTGGATGAAGAGGCCTTAGGTGTGTGAAAGAGAGAGGGGGAATATGTTTTACCTCCCAAAGTTTGTTTCCCTCCAATATCAAAGATATTTCAACACATTTTGACAAACCAAAATGGTTTAGGTGGATGTTAATATGATAATTTATCCTTTTAAAAACTATTTTTTGAAATCTTAAGGCTAGTTATCTTATTAATGAAGCATAGAGCCCTCATAAACTATGGAAGAGAGGAAACCAGTCCCTAGAAGAGAGGAAGTGAGAAGCTACTCTCTTTTGGGCCTAAATTCTAGGCTTGGTATTGGGCCCTGAGATCCCTAACAACAATAGCAAAATTGAAAAGATTCTTTTTGTCAAAATGATATTTTTGAATCACGTGTGAGGTTCACAAAGAGATTACAATATAGAATAGTCTTTGTTTTCTACTTAACCTTCTCACGTAAATATAATATGGAATTTTGATGGAGAAATGGGGAACTTGGAAGCCCTTTCACAGTCCCTCATGTGAGATCCACATACTAGGAGGCTCAACATTGAAGTTTGAAGGATACTTTTTCAACGTGTTTTAATAATAAGTATATGCATTGAGTTTTGAAAAGAGAAATGGGAATCCTTATCAGTTCCTCTCATTTGACATGTAGATGTTAGTAGACTCAAGAGTGAAGTTTGAAGGATAATTTTTCAACGTGTTCTAATGCTTAGGTTTATTGTGGTAAAGATGATGCATACTTAGGTTTATTATGGTAAAGATGATGCCCAGGGATTAGGTGGAGTTTGAAATTGAATGGCTAGTTACTCACGAAATGGGTCCATATGGACAAACATATCAATTAGCTTTATGATGATATTTGTAACTTTTTTTTGGTCGTTAATGGAAATCTCAATGGGAAAAAACATCTTTTTTTAGTTGGAAATAAATAATACAATGATTATAATAGCCTGCATAAAATTTCATTTCAAAATAGGTAAGATTTAATATCATGGAAAAGTTATTTTTCTATTTATTTATTTTGTCTTATTTCTTTGAGCCATTGGCTATGGTAATGATCAATTAGTCACGACAAGGATCAACAGTTTTAAATCTCTGAAGGACGTACAATGTTAGAGGTACACTATGTTTAGGTGGATAGGTTGGCATTGGACAAAAAACATCTTTTCAATTTTTTCAATTATTGTTAGGGATATCAAGCCTGATCTCTTTTGGCTCTTGGAACATAGCAATTTTAGTAGTAGAGATATCCTCAAAACAAAGCTAGATACAAATAATATTTAGTACCCCATGAGGCTACGCACATGCCCAACTTCATATTATGCACTCAAAAAAGTTATGAGTAGTTCTCAACTATTCTAATCACTTTCGTAGGATAGGAAACAAACATTTCCCTTCACAAAATAAATAGGCCAAAGAACAATGAAGTACAAAAAAAAAATATTCCTAATGGTCATCACTATGTTCACATTAACAAAACAAGAGTACCAATCTATTTCTAAATGAATTTTTTCCCAATCTCATCTTCCATCACCGGTAAAGGTTCTTCATTTTCCACCTTTATTTTAGTCTCTCATCCTTTACACTAACTCTTGAGTAATTCCCCATAAAAGGTAGTTGGAAGTGATAAATCATCGTGTACATGTTTTACCTCACTAATTCCATGTAAATGTTGAATCACTTCCAACTACTTATTTAGTCAACTCATCATGTACATGTTCCAATTCAAATGAATATGTAATACATTCTAAGCAAGCACATGTCTTATGCTAACTAGAAATGCATAATCCAATGAAGTTAACATCATCCTAAAAATATTATCTCGGTACCCAGAATAATAATACAATGTCTTGTGATGTATGTAATATCAAAGACGTCAACCATCTATAGCTAGGTGAATAAAGTAGGAAAGTTGCAAAATAGGGTGTTACACCTCTTTCCCCTAAAAAAGGTTATGTCTCTTGAGTTGAATTGTCTACAAATAAATAATGATAAATTCCTTTAATCTTAGACTCTAATTCTCATGTGTAATCCTCCTCTCAGTATTGTTGCCAATTATCTTTAACCTGGCCAATAACTTTGCTTTGCAGATGTTATAGCTTCCTACCTAATTCCTATGATCACTAGGAGTTTGGTATCTGTTGGCACGGGATAGATTCGCAGGAAGTGCGGAAGCCGACAGGTGCGAAAGGGTCATTCCGCGAAAGAAGGATCATTCGCGGTATTGACGGAGCAGAAGAATTGTTAGATTAGTTGAATCGGTCATGTGGACCTTTTTGTAAAAAGATAGAAGCCTATAAATAGAGTAGGATTGTAAGCCTAAGGGAATCGGAGTTTTGGAGATTGATCCTATCTTTTGGGTTTTGCTTTGTATCCGCAACATGATGTATTGACAGTTCCAGGGAGGTTAATTCCACAGGTTTGGTGAATGAATGGAGATGTTCAGTTATGATATAATTTCTATCTTTATGCAATGATGCGATGATGAATAATGGGTTATGTGAATGTTTTCTATTGATTAATGCGGATATGTTGTAATCTGAATAAGTATGTCGAGTATATTGTTCTGAATGTTTGCTAGAAACTACGAATGACTTAAAATGCGAATGATAAGTTAATGGTATGTTATGAATGTTATAATATCTGGTTAGTGTGAAGGTAATGTGTGCATATCGTCTACACAAATGCGGAAACTTGGTTCCGGCAGCCCTCTTATCCACCTTGGGTGAGACTGCACTTGCTCCGCAAGTGTTGCTGGTAAGGGTTACACTTTTCCAGGCCGGTGTATAAGGGAGTTTGGGTTGATAGTTTGTTGGTGACAGTGCGGAGTGAACCCCTGTCGATAGACACTACGTGAACAAATGGTTCCATTTCCAAGACCCTGAGAAACAAGAAAAGAGGATATGTTGTGGCACCTGACAAAACTAGAGATCCAAGAGTGGTTCGACAAGAAGGCGGAGGAATTCGCAGAAAGTGAGAAGCGAGATCCCAAACAGACAGTGACCGATTGGTTAGAAAGATACGTCTATTCAGATATTCATGAAATCTTTTTCTGTGAATTTTTGGTGTTATTGCATGAGTGGCTAGCGCAGTTGACGTTCTGCAAGAACCACTTCCAGAAAACTGAACCTGATTGTTGGACCCCGGAGTTGGTGTGACAACCGAAGCAAGTCGATAACAAGGTATCGCAAGTTGTTGATTTTTGGGTAGACAGTATCCTCGAAGGGTACATAATTGAGTTTGCAGTAGATACTATCAATTCATATAGTGACACCGAAAGAAATTTCTTCAGGGGACCAAGAGGAATATTCTTGTCATCGTTAAAATTGTGGATTAAAATGCATGTCTACAAAAAAGGAGTATTGAGGACATCTTCTGACAAGTAGAAGAATCGGTGTGTGAGGGTGAAGGTATCGCATAAATGTGAGTCTGACGGAAAGATGTGGTAGATGGACATGAACGATGACGAGTTTCAAAGGGAAGCTGACGAAGAGTGTGGTCTCTTGAGGAGTGGAGTAATATTCCGGCGTCTTAAGAAGAAGAGGAGGACTAAGAGAGATTCTCCTAAGAGGACCGAAACAGGGAACTGCCAAACAGGACCACAAGGGAGGAAGCAACCTTATTATGAAGGAAACGCCGACCAGGCTACCCAAGAGGTAGAGGAAGGTCAGATTGTAAGTTACCACGTACCTTCAACCCCGCACACTACTCCAAATTTTATAGGAAGAAATCCAAACTACTCACAGAGTTTCCCTACGTGCAGCAGCAAGAGTAGCGCTTCAGTGAACAACAATACTGGCAACGTTAGGATGGAAAACAAGGCAAAGATGCCCACATTTCAGGGGAACGGGACCGAGGATCCCGAACAGTATTGGTTTATATGTGAAGCAATCTGGGCTGTGAAGCAGGTTCAGGATGATGCTATAAAGATGGGAGAGCCAGCGATGACCCTTATGGGTTAGGCATTAGACTGGTACATGATGTTTGTGAGGGTTCCAGCGGGAACAACAGCCAAAACACTAGTGCATGTTAGAACGACGATTATTGGAGAATTTAAAAAATCAAAATTTGAGTCCCAATATGTCATTGAGCTTAAGGAGATTAAGCAATTCTCAAATGAGTCAGTGTGGGACTTCGACCAGTGATACAAGATGTTGATAACGAAAGTGAGCTTTCCGATAAATGAGTTGCAACATAAAGAAAAGTTCATCGCAGGACTAGTGTCGCATATCTGAGGGCCGCTGATGCAACAAAAAGTTGCAACATAGACAAAAGCATTAGAAATTGCGATGAAGCTAGAGGCTTCACCGATCGGCGAAGCAGGAATGGGAATGGACAGAGTTCAAGCACAGTTGGCCAACTTAACACTTCAATTAGAGGATATCAAGAAGGGAAAGGAGACCCATGGGGACATATGGTGTACCAGATGCAGAAGTGAGGGGCACCATAAGGACAATTGCCTAGAATTCCATGAGTATTTGCAGTCGGGGGTGCCAAAGCCCCTTCGTCAAGGAGGCATGCCATGGGGTACCGCCTATCAAACCAAAGGGCATCGACCAGAGGAATGTGTATATCTGCAAAAGATGGTATCAATGCCAGCTAACTTATACTGCAAGTTTTGTCGATCGGTTGGCCATGATGAGAAGGACTACAGAGCTTATGACCTACTCCAAGATCGAACAACTGACACATATTTTATGAAGGGAGAAGAGCCACCGGTGGTGCAGCAGCAATCACAGTATAGTTAGCCGCAGTTTAACCAACCGTAGCAATACAACCAGGGGAAATACGAGCAGCCGCAGTATGGACACCCGTAGTATCCACCACCGCCGTATGGCCAGCCACAGTATGGGCATTAATAGTATCAGCAGTTGTAGTATGGGCAACTGCAGTATCAACAAGATGGACCGCCATGCGAAGGCTTCGGGGGAGGATTCCACAAAGGCCGAGGTGCTGGTGCAGAACATGGAGGAGCTACTGGATGAGAAAGAGGATCAATCATCTGTTACAATTGTGGGTAGCAGGGATTATCTACCAGCGGGATTATCTGAATCCTATGCCACAGTGTACATACTGTAGTGCGGTAGATCATAGTATAGAAGAATTCCCTAAGCTTATTGCGAAATGGCAAACTAAGCAGAACCAGAACCCAAAGAATCCAAATGTGTCACCTGTTGCACAGATGATTTCGACAGAAGCTAGATGCAACCATGCAATGGTTGGGATAGTGACACAAGGAGGAGCAGCGACGGGTGGCGAGAAGCCACAAAACAATGTCAGACCAATGCAAACACAGAGGAAGCAGGTCAACGTCGGTGCAAAAGTAGAAAAGGACATCTTTTTGAAGGCCCGGATGCAATGAGGAATAGGAGGTAGATACCTCTTGAAGAAGAAATCTATGACATGCCACCGACGTTTGACTCGACAAAGCCGCGAAGGAAGGAAAACACTCTAAAATCCTTCTTGGGGAGTTGCTTGGATTTAGCAAAGGACCCAGATGTATTGGAAGAGATAGCTAGTCTACTACAACGATGAGGGGGTGCACAACTGGAACAAAGTCAACCACATACATAAAAGAAAGACAAGCAGGGAGATGCGGATGCCAACACAGATTGGAGAATTCGATGTCGACTCCATCATTTTGGATTTGGGTTCGGATGTGAATATACCGACTAAACGAACATGGGAGACAATGGGAAAGTCGTGGATGACCTGGTCACCAGTACAGCTGCGACTGGCGAATGAGAGCAAGGTCACTCTGCTCGATCGGGTATGTCAACTTTCGGTTGAAATTGAAGGACTTAGAAATTATGCTGATTTCGATTTCATTGAGATTGTGGATAACACCAATCCCTATCCTGTACTGCTGGGGATAGACTAGGCCATGGATAACCAAGCAATTATTAACTTTAAGAAAAGGATAATGACATTCGAGAATCAGGAAATGAGGGTCATCGCACCACTGGACCCTGCGGAAGGGCTGCGCAATATGGAGCCAGCCAGAGATGAGATTGCAGAAAGGTGGGACAATTTGTATAACATCTCTGAGGATTATGTTAATCCCACCACAAATGGAGAATTAGGATGGCACAGTGACAGCTCAGCATCCTCCGACTCAGACAAGGCCCTGGAGAATTGGTAGAACCGGTTGCATGAAGTGTCCTTTCGAAGATGCGCACAGATAACGCAGTCCCTGTGAAGGGTAGCCACAGAGGAGTATGTGCTACCTACCTATGAGGGACTGCCCAACTTGGGCACGTTCCTCAAGGTGGAAGAACCATAGCGTCTACTAGCCTTGGAGGAAGCCCTGAAGGCTACTCCTGCGCGATGGTGGGCAGCGCATAAATCAAACATCACATCTTGGCCAGTATTTCGACGCCTCATGGAGGTTCAGTTTGGCGAAGGTACGGAGGAAGACCATATGTGATATGATGGACGAGGAGACCCGAAGGCGCATTTGAATGCCTGTCAACATCATTGGGGATCGAGAGCATGTCAAGAGTGGGTACATGCATTCGTACACACATTGGAGGAGGTACTGTGGAGCAGGTATGTCACAGCAAAACTGTGACGTGGGATGACATCTTGGGAATAGATCACCATTGGCTTCAGCCAATCGTTCTCATTCTCAGACAGAAATCCCTTAATCCACATTGCGCTGTAGGAAATCCGCGGAAAAATATTTGAAGAAGCACTGATTGGACAACTAATGGGACTCCAATGGACCATGACACCAGAAATGTTGATGGAGTGTTACAATGTCACTAGAGATCTCGAAGATGATGATGACCCCAGGGCTACGTATGTACCAGAATTAGAGGGTAGTTGCAGTGTTGTGGCACCGAATATACCGTTGGACAAATTTCGGCAACCATTAAAGATCAAGAAGGTGAACATTGGGTCGGAGGAAAACCCCAAGTTCGTAAGCATTGGCGACCTTTGGGACGATTCGACCATTGCGAAGATGACTGACTTACTGCATGAGTTTTAGGATTTGTTTCGAACGAAATTCTTAGAGATGAAGGGAATTTCTGGAGACTAAGGGGAAATGAGGATCCCCCTGAAACCTAATGCGAAATCAGTTAAGCAACGGCCATATCGATTGAACCCAAGATACAAGGAGCGTGTGCAAGATGAAATCAAAAGAATGCTAGAGGTAGGCATCATAGAACCAGTAGAAGAATCAAAATGGATTAGTCCAATGGTTGTCCAAGACAAGAAAACCGGCGAAGTATGAATATGTGTCGACCTACGGAAACTAAATGATGCCTGCCTACATGATCCGTTCCCAACCCCTTTTACGGACGAAGTGCTTGAAGGAGTAGGAGGTCAGGAGATATATTCATTCACGGACATATTTTTAGGATACCACCAAACCAAGATTGCGAAAGAAGATAGACACAAGACTACATTCGTCACAGAGTGGGGATATTTTCAGTACACGGTGATGCCATTTGGATTAAAGAATGCTCCCACAATCTTTTCCAGAATAGTGGTAGCAGCCTTCAAATATTATATTCATAAGTTCCTCGCTGTCTACATGGATGATTGGACGATATATGGATTAGTCAAGGATCATGTCGCGAACTTAAGACTCATGCTAGAACGCTGCCAACAACACCAAATTTCCCTGAACCTCAAGAAGTGTATCTTTTGTGCTCCGTTTGGCATACTGTTAGGACACATTGTCTGCAGAGAAGGAATGTTGGTAGATCCGGTGAAGATTGACATCATCGTCAACATCTCACCACCAACGACGACCAAACAACTACGAGTGACATTGGGACACACAGGCTACTACAGGAAATTCATTCAGGGATATGCAGCTATCATAGCACCCATGGAGAAGTTACTAAAGAAAGATGCTAAGTTTGAATGGACCAAGGAATGTTAGAAAATCTTGGACATATTGAAAGAAAAGATGGTCACAGCGCCAATCCTCGCATTTCCAGATTGGATGAAGGAATTTGACGTACACGTTGATGCATCGTCAGTCGCACTTGGTGTTATCTTGGGCCAACCAGGAATTGGTGACATCGGCCACCCGATAGCATTCACTAGTAGAAAACTATCTACTGCAGAGAGGAACTATACAACCACTAAGCGGGAAGGGCTGGCGATGGTCTATGCTTTGCAGAAATTCTGGCATTACCTCTTGGGGGGCCACTTCAAGATGTTCATAGATCATTCCGCATTTAAATACTTGGTGAACAAGCCTGTGTTGGGGGGGAATATTTGTCGTTGGCTATTGCTCTTTCAGGAGTTTGATTTTGAGATTATCATAAAGCCGGGGTGGTTGAACGCGGGACCTAATCATCTCTCACGGATAGAATCAGGTGAGGAACCAAGGAGCATCGATGAAGGACTGTCGGACGCTCAGTTTTTTAGGATTGGCATGGTCGATAACCACTATGAACAAATCATTCAATTTTTGGTGACAGGGGAGGCACCGACCGAGTTCACGACCAGCCAAAAGAAGCAGCTAGTCGTCCGAGCTGCATATTTCCAGCTAATTGCAGGAGAATTATATAAAATGGGCCCAGATGAGATTTTGCGATGATACGTCCTTCCACACGAACAGGAACAGATTCTATCGGAAGCTCATGACGAAATTGCTGGAGGACACTATGGTGGACAAGCAACTGCTAGGAAGATCCTTTGAGCAGGGCTGTGGTGGCCAACCTTGCATGGAGATGCCGCGGACTATGCCAATAGCTGCGACATATTCCAACAAACTGGGAAGCCCTCACGTCGAGATGAAATGCCACTAGTACCACAAGTAATGCTGCAGGCCTTTGACAAATGGGCCATTGATTTTTTGGGAGCCATCAACCCACCTGGGAAGAGAATAGGGTCGCGATACATCATCACTGCGACGGACTACCTGACACGTTGGGTGGAAGCTGTACCAGTGAGAGATTGTTTTGCTACGATTGCAACACGATTCCTATTTGACAATGTGGTTACTAGGTTTGGTTGCCCAAAAGTATTATTAAGCGACCAAGGGGGATGCACTTTATTAACCAAACAATTTTCGCGATGCCAGAAGAGTTTCAGATCTAGCACAAGAAGAGTACGCCTTACCACCCTTAGGAAAACGGGACAGTTGAGGCATTCAATAAGCTATTGGAGCATGCTCTCACCAAAGTGTGCAATGTGAACCACGACGACTAGGACCTAAAACTCCCAGTGGTCCTCTAGGCATATCGCACCACATGCAAGTGATTAACTGGCCAGACCCCATTTAAGCTCGTTTACGGCTAGGAAGCAGTTATGCCGATGGAATACATAGTACCCAGCTTGCGCATCGTGGTAGAAACATAGATGAGTGACGATGGCGTACTGGAGGAACAGTTGACACAGCTAATACAGCTTGACGAAGATCAATTCATCGTAGGGTTTCATCATATGGTAGAAAGGACCGCCAGAAGGCATGGCACGACCGCCATGTCAAAACAAAGCACCTCCAGAATGGGGATATAGTTCTGTTGTATGATAGTAAGTTTGCGAAACACCTTGGTAAGTTGCAAATGCACTGGTTGGGACCATACATGATCACTTTTGTCACCAATAGAGGTGCAGTACAGCTACAAAGTCTGGATGGTGTACTATTACCTAAATTAGTCAATGGGAGTAAGCTGAAGCCCTATCACCATGATCCGACGCAGAGCGGATGAGGATTGGGTAAAAAAAATAAAAATGGTAGGATGCTAGGTGGCAGGATAACGCACCAGCATGAAGAAAGTATGCAAACGAGCGTGGTTGTATCACAGTTCGGGTTGCGACAGCAGCAGGGTCGCGACCCTGTCCCATCAGAAAACATTCCCAACTGTCAGTAGATAGGAATTTTTTAGATGAGCGGTCTTTTTGGAAGGTATGATCACAGGACCAGACACGTTTGGCACATGGAAACATACAATGGCAGCATGGCCGGTGGCACCACGGGTAACGATTCGCACGGTTTTGCAATGAAGGGCAGTATGGTCACCAATTACGCACGTAGGAAGTTCGGTCTCAACACGCAGGAAATAAATGATGACAGAATCAACATATCAGGTGAACAGATTTGCGAATTATTTCGGAAGCATGCGTCCCGAAAGATGAAATGCATAAATACAGACACCAGAGGCTAAGCAGAGCTAAGTGGAATCTACTAGACAAGAGAAATACATGCTACAAGTAGGTCAGGTAATTGAATAAGCTAGGAATTCCAAGGAGGTTGTGGAAATAATCCATTTCATTTCGTGCGGTAGCACACTAGGTGCGCCGTGGGCCCGAACGACAAGTGTGCATGAGCGGCTTGAGCAAGAAGAGGCATGGGCACTCGGGTGTCACATAGGCGAAGTTTCATATGAGATGTCTAGGTATGTGGCAGTAGTTCGAAGCTTCGTGGTCTTGGTGACCACCAGATTGACAGGGGCGGCGGCCCCTTGGCCCCAGTAGGAAGCAATCCAAGGTGTGAAACAGATGTGCTGGAGCAGTCGACCTGTTTCCCACCTTGGAGACGTCGATGACTTTCCTCTCAGTCTGGAATGAACGCAGAGCGAACCAACGGACTCTGAAGAGGTAGATGATGAAGGTTTCCAGAGACTGGAGGATGAGTGCAAGAAGTACATGACAACGAACTAGAAATCGATGGATGGAGATGAGAAGTACACAATAGCGAGTTCCAGGCAGCAAGAACAGTTTCAGAAATAGAGCACAGCGAAGGATGGGTACAAACCAGCAGTCTCTAGTTGAGGTGGCTTGGGACAAGCCACAAGTTTGTGTTGGGGGGCTGTTGGCACGGGATAGATCTGCAGGAAGTGCGGAAGCTGACATGTGTGAAAGGGTCATTCCACAAAAGAAAGATCATTCACGGTATTCACAGAGCGCAAGAATTGTTAGATTAGTTGAGTCGGTTATGTGGACCATTTTGTAATAAGATAGAAGCGTATAAATAGAGTAGGATTGTAAGCCTAAGGGAATCAGAGTTTTGGAAATTGATCCTATCTTTTGGGTTTTGCTTTGTATCCGCAACATGATGTTTTGACAGTTCCTGTGAGGTTAATTCCACAGGTTTGGTGAATGAATGGAGATGTTCCGTTATGATATAATTTATGTCTTTATGCAATGATGTGATGATGAATAATGGGTTATGTGAATGTTTTATGTTGATTAATGCGGATATGTTGTAATCTGAATAAGTATGTCGAGTATGTTGTTCTGAATGTTTGTTAGAAACTGTGAATGACTTAAAATGCGAATGATAAGTTAATGGTATGTTATGAATGTTATAATCTCTTATTAGTGCGAAGGTAATGTGTGCATATCGTCTACACAATTGCGGAAACTTGGTTCCAATAGCCCTCTTATCCACCTCGGGTGAGACTGCACTTGCTTCGCAAGTGTTGCTGGGAAGGCTTACACCTTTTTGGGCCGGTGTTTAAGGGAGTTTGGGTTTATAGTTTGTTGGAAACAGTGCGGAGTGAACCCCTATCGATAGACGTTGCATCAACAGTATGGAACTCCCTAGTGTCCTTCATGAGGTACATACCTCTCAAGTAATGATACATTCAATACATTATGAATAGTCATGATAGTGAACATAGTTCCTTAGCCCAATGCACTACTTGTCAAGCCAATGTGCCCTAGTGAAAATGATTGATCCTCCCACGAGGGGCCATAGTTCAAGATATACAACATTAGCTTATTTAGTGAATTAGTTAAGATAGTCGTCTCATTCCATCCTTGTGTTGCATGCACTAGCATAATGTTATTATTTTACATTAGTACATTAGTTTATGAGGGCTAACTAATTAGATTGTGGATTCATTTGTAAGACTACAAGAATGGTCCTTGGCCAAAACTGTGGAATTATGCTTTCCATTATAATCTATCTTAATGATTGGGCTTCATGGATCAACTACACGTGTTTCCTCCTATCTATCACATTTTCTAATTTCTTCAAGCGACTTCAACAATTTTTGTCTTTGGTTATTTTCTTTATATTGGGAGTGAAATTGTTTCTTATCATATGGTTCAAAGCAATGAAACAATTTCTTGAGGGCTGCAATTGCAAAAATACATGAGGGCTTGAGCAACAGCTTTTTATTTCCAACCGAATCCCCTGCAATGACAGTGAAGGCCTGTACTGATGACGAAGATTCAAGGGATATAGCTCTTGATAATTCCTTCAATCCATTGCTTAATTTAGATCAGTTAAGTGCAGTTATGGGCATACTCAAATGCAGTGGTTCTCCACCTTATCTAGTCTATGGAAAAGCTCGTACAGGCATCACTGCAACTATTACCGAAGCAATACAACAAATCCATAAGAACAATCCAAATGCCAGGGTCCTCGCTTGCATGCCTTTCAATAGCACATCTGACTCCCTGCCCAAAAGATTCATCAGATCTCCAATCCAAGATATGGAGATCTTCAGGTTGAATGCCAAGTTTCGCGATTTATATCATGAAGTGCCACCATATATTTATCCCTATTGTCGCTACAATGAAGAGGAGGAAACCTACTATTGTCCTCCTCTGCAAGAGCCGAGGGAATACAAGTTAATTGTATCGACATACATGAGTACTGCCAGGCTTCGTGCTAGTGGACTGCATGCTGGGCATTTTACACACATATTCTTAGACACAGTTGGACTAGGTTCCGAGCCAGAGACAATGGTGGTTGTTGCAAATTTTGCTACCGAGCAAACTGTGGTTGTAGATTCAGGTAATATCGGGGAATTGGCACATGAAATCAATTGTCTGATGGCTTGGAAGTTTGGGTTAAGCAAATCTTATTTGAAACGCTTAACTGAACTTCCCTTCTATTCGTTGGGGTGTAACGAAGGAAAACAAGCATTTGTGACAAAGCTGGAAAAAGAGTTTGACGATCCCCTTGCAGAAGATACAGAAAATGATAGAAGAGGACTATATGATTTTGAGAGGTATGTGGAAGGCATGATTGTGGAAAGTGCTTTTAATATATGATCATATGTGGATTTCTAGATGCATGCAGGAGATAATGTGGATTATGGATACATGGAATCTTGGTATGGTTGCCACATGAAGTTCTTCAGGAAATTGTGAACCTTGGAGTTTTTAGTTTCATCCATGACTGCCAACAAGTGAAAATCTGTTCCTCCTGTTTTATTTGCAAGAAGGTGTAATCATACATTTCTTAAGAAAAACAAATCCTATTATTGTAGAAATATGAGGTGTAATCATACACTTCTCAAGAAAAACAAATCCTATTATTATAGAAATATGGTGACGGGAAATGTTATTTTTTTAAATGGACAAATTCCCTACCGTGAATCACAATATTTTATGTTTGTATACTGTGAAAATTAATTTTCTTATATTATGTTAATATTATTTTATGCCAAATATTATATTTGAAATTTATTTTTTCATATTATTGTTATAAGGATATGCTTTTTTAAATAGATTATACGGATACGCTTTTAATTTATAAAAGAGAATGCCTTTATGAAAATCAAGTACGATATTAAGATAAAAGAGAAAGCCTTTGTGAAGATCACGTAAGATAGTAGAAGTAAATTAAAGTTGGAATATTATTTTTCACAAAGAAAAAATCAGTTCTTATAGTAAACACAAAAGCTGACCACAAGTTGTGATCTTATTATTACTGCCTTAGCAAAGTTAAATTATACTTTTTGATAGAAAGTCGAAGCTTTTTTAATTTTTTAATGTTTTTTTTAATAATGTTTTTTAATACTTTTAGAAAATAACTTATTAAACTGAATATTTTGAAAATTAAAAGTATATTTTTTATTTTTTGAAAAATAAAAATAAGTTTTTTTTTATTGATGAAGGATATCTAGGATTTATGTATAAATCCTTGCCAAGAAATTTTTTATTCTTTAATAAATAAATTATTTTTAAATATTTAAAAATAAATAAATTTAAAAATTTTACATGTAGAGAACATAGGACTTAAACATCAGCACACTATTAAGTATGTGATATATATATATATATATATATATATACACCCCCGAACATCATATGGAATTAAATGAAAATCAACCATGCCTCGTAAACAATGGCCATTAACAAAGAAGATATTCGAAACATGAGGAAGTCTAACAAGGTAAAAACAATGTTACAGATTACATGTCCACTCCATTTGGCAAAGAGAGGTGTGGGTGATTTTGATGTGGACTTCTATAGCATGCGGTGGATCAACTTGAATTTCTTCAATAACCAATGGTTTCTTTGGTGCCCATGCTACGACTGCTTTGTTTACATACCACAATGAATCACGATGACAAATTAATGTTGAACTGAAACTTTCGGAAATAAGAATCGAAACTTAAAAAATGTCTCACAATAGCCGAAAGATGCATTGGAGCACTATTCAATAGTGAATAGTGCTCCACAAGATGCTTCGAAGAACTATTGAATAGTGATCCGCTAGATTTGAATGTTTTCTGGTATTCACACGATCTCAATTCTGATTCTAATAAAAGAGGCTCAGTAGATCAGGTTGGTGTCTATTGGAAACGGGTGATAACCAGTTCTCCCGGTGATTGTGTAACTGTCTAACCAAGTAACTAAGTTTGGTCAGTTATGAGGAACTGTGCAAGAAATATATTTATTTCTTGTTTTCTCGTAAGAGAAGGATTGATTGATGAGAGTTGTTGTAATCTTCATATTCAGAATAATAAGAGAACCGATACCATTGCTCCATGGATGTTTCCCTCTCGGAGGTTTTACCACGTAAATCTCTATGTACATTGTATGTGTTCGCTGTTATTTACTTTCTTGTTTAATTTCTTGGACTGCATATTAGTTTATGTAGTTACTTTATCAAAAAGAGGTATCAGTGTTTAGTAGGAGGCCACAAAATAAGAGATTGCTGAAAAATATTATTGCTCTATTCACCATGTGGAGGGAAGAGAAAATCATAAAAAATCTTTCTAGCTTAAAGCTGTGGAATGAGCGAAAATTTATACTATGGAAGGGGGCGAAAATTCGAAAATTTCGCGGGTCCGATGCTTGGAGGGGCACAATAATTTTATGGCACACTGACAAATTATCGCGACCTTCCTTCAAAGAAAAGCGCGAAATTCTATTTTATGTTGGAGGCCCGATTTCATATCATATTGTTTTAAATTAATGCGTGAAAAGGATTTTTGGGTTTTATTATATCTCTTTAATGATTTAAGTGGATATAGTATAAGGTGGATGCGGCACATATATATTCATTATATATGTTGTTTCATTATATAAAAGGTGGATTCTTTTTATGGTCTAGATTAAAGTGGGAGGTATAAGTTGATTTTTAAATATTTGTTTAATATTTAAGTTGAGAGTATTTCCATTTAACTTTATCTCATTTAATTTTATTTTTTAAAATATTGTATCCATTATATATATTTTAAAAGGTTTGGAGTTTTAAGTCTTTTGATTTGGTTCTTTGAGAAAATGGAAAAAACACCGAGTGTTAAGTTTGAAATTGAGAAGTTTAACGAGAGCAATAATTTCGAGTTATGGAAGGTCAAGATGCGGGACATGCTTGTGCAGCAAGGAGTGGCAAAGGCACTAGAAGGGACGATAAAGAAACCCACAGATATATCAGATGAAGACTGGGAGGAGATGGATGAAAGGGCTCCCAGTTCTATTCGTCTGTGCTTGGCCGACGATGTTTTATTTAACACCGTGTCTGAAACTACAACAACAATTCTCTGGACAAAATTGGAAAGCCTGTACATGATTAAATCCTTGACGAATAAATCCTCCTGAAGCGATAGTTATTTACCTTGTGTATGAAAGAAGGTACAAAAATTTCAAATCATCTGAATGCATTCAATACTCTTATTTGTTAGTTGGCTAGCATGGATGATAAAATTAAATATGAAGACAAGGCGATTTTACTGTTGTGCTCTCTGCCTGAGTCTTGGGCACATTTTGTAACCTCTATTAGTTTAAGTTATACTGAGTCTATTACCTTTGATGATGCTGTGGGAGCCTTGATTTCTACGGAAACTTGAAAGAAGTCTAGTCTTGAAACCTCGACATCAGAAGTAATGGTGGCCAAAGGAAGAACCAGTGAAAGAGGACATTCGAGGGGCACATCAAGATCAAAGTCGAAGGGAAAAAAGAGTAAATTGAAGTGTTGGTATTGCGATAAAACAGGACACCTTAAGAAAGATTGTTGGAAGCGGAAGCAAGCTTCTAAGGAGGAGGACTCTACAAAGGAGGAAAACATAGCCGAGAAGGTTTCATGTATGATTGAAGAAATATTATTTACATCTACTGTCTCACAATACAATTATGACTGTTTAATTGATTCTGGAGCATCCCATCACATGTGTCTTCATAGAAATTAGTATTCCACATACCAATCTATAGATGACGGGGTAGTTTATATGGGAAATAATGTTTCATGTAAAACTATTGGGATAGGGAGTATCAGAATAAAAATGTATGATGGGACCGTTAGGACTCTAACAAATGTGAGGCATGTACCTGAACTGAGGAAGAACTTGATATCAATGGGAGTTATAGATATGTTGGTTAAAAATTTACAGTTCAAGGTGGATTTATGAAGATATTGAAAGGTATCTTGGTTGTTATGAAGGAATGCAAAGTCGAGAACCTGTATAAACTTGAAGGGACGACGTAAATCGATCACGCAACAATAGCATCAGTTGCTGCAATAGACTTCACTCGTTTATGGCATCAACCATTAGGTCATATGAGCGAAAAAGGAATGAAGGTACTTGTTGATCCAAAGTTGCTTCCTAGTTTAAAATCTATAGATTTGAAGTTTTGTGAGCATTGTATTTATGGTAAACAAGCTAGACAAAAAATTAAATCTGGAAAACACACCAGTAAAGGTATCCTAGACTATATTCATTCTGATCTATGGGGTCCATCTCCTAAATTTCCTTATGGGGGATCATCATATTTCGTCAGTTTTGTAGATGATTACTCAAGGAAAGTCTGGATCTATTTATTAAAGAGAAAAGATGATGTTTTTGATATATTTAAGCAATTTAGAGCTTTGGTTGAAAAGAGCACTGACAGGTTCATTTAAATGACTTAGAATAGATAATGGAACCCAATTTACTTCTAAGGAGTTTGATAATTATTGCAAGAAGGATGGGATCGAGAGACATCAAACCATTGTTTACACTCCACGGCAGAACGATGTTGTTGAACACATGAACATGACTCTTATTGAAAGAGCAAGGAGTATGCTCAGTAATGCAAAGTTGCAACATGAATTGTGGGGAGAGGCATTGCTTACAGCTTGTTACCTGGTCAACCGATCACCATCAAAAACAATTGATTGCAAAATTCCAGAAAAGGTATGGATAGGTCAACCATGTGATTATTATAATCTTAGAGTATTTGGTTCTGAAGCCTATGCACTTATTCCGAAAAATCAGCGTTCCAAACTAGATCCTAAATCAAGCAAATTGATCTTTTTTGGATATGGTGATGGTATTAAGGGATATAGATTGTGGAATTCTACTTCCCACAAAATCATCATAAACAAAGATGTAATATTTGATGAACTTTCTCTATCAAATTTAGATGTAAGTAATGGTTTGAAACATGCTAATGTACCACAGTTACACCAAATTCAATTTGATACTTAGTCATCTATGAGGAGGAATCATGAGGATGTACATGAGGAGGATATTCATGAGGACACTCCTCTGGAGGATGAGAAGACAAAAATAGAGGAAATACCACAATAAACTCTACAAATATCTACATGGGCCAGAACTTTTCCAAAGAGGTATGATGATTTTGTCACATCTGTTGCTTTAATTTCTAATGAAGGAGAACCTAATAGTTATCAGGAAGCATTAGAAGTGTCTGACAGTGACAAATGGAAACGCAATGAAAAAAGAAATGGATTCTTTGGAAAAGAACAAAACATGGGATCTTGTAGAACTTCCTGAGAGTAGGAAAGTGGTTTCCTGCAAATGGGTGTACCAATTGAAGAAAGAATTCGATGACATTGTGCCAAAGTACAAGGTAGACTAGTTGCAAAAGGGTTTTCTCAGAAAGCATGTATTGACTTTCATGAGATTTTTTCACCATTTGTGAAACTTGTTTCTATCAAAATTCTATTAGCACTAGTTTCCTTATATGATTTGGAGTTAGAGCAGCTAGAGATGTTAAGACAGTTTTCTTACATGGAGATTTAGATGAGGAAATTTTCATGGAACAACCAGAAGGGTTCGTTCAGAATCGCAACAAGAGGTTTGTTTGCAAGCTCAGAAAATCATTGTATGGCCTGAAGCACTCTCCCAGGAAATGGTACAAGAAGTTTGATTCTTTCATGGTGAGCCAAAATTTTACCATAAGTGAGTATGATCATTGTGTGTACTTTAAAAAGTTGGAAAATGACATGTTCATTATTTTGGTATTATGTGTTGATGATATGCTTGTCGCAAGGAAAATGATGTTTGAAATTAGCAGGTTAAAGGCTCAGTTGGCTAGGACGTTTGATATGAAGGATCTAGGAGCAGCAAATCATATCTTGGGCATGCAGATACACATAGACAGAGAAAATGGCAAGTTGTGGTTTTCACAAAAGAAGTATGCGGAGAAAATACTTCGGAGATTCGATATGAATAAGGTGAAACTAGTTAATATCCCTTTAGTTTCTCATTTCAAGCTTTCTTCGGGTTTGAGTCCTAATAGTGATGAAGAAAAGTAGTGTATGTTTCGTGTACCATATGCTAATGCAGTAGGAATTTTGATGTATGCGATGATAAGTACAAGACCAGATATTTCATATGTGGTTGGTGTTGTTAGTAGATACATGACAAATCTAAGAAAAGAGCATTGGGAAGCAATGAAATGGGTGCTTTGGTATCTTAGAGGCACAAGCAATTATTGTATCACTTTTGATGGTTGCAGTGATGAAGTCTGTGGTTATGTTGATTCTGATTTTGCAGGTGACTTGGACAAGAGGATATCCACTTCAGGTTATGTATTTACTCTTGCAGCTGGAGCTATTAGTTGGATGTCAAAGCTTCAGAATATTGTTGCTTTATCCACTACAGAGGCAGAATATATAGCTGTTTCACTTGCTTGCAAACAGGAAATCTGGTTAAAAGGTTTGATGGGTGAGTTAGGAAAGGTTCAAAACACTATAAATATTTTCTGTGATAGCCAAATTGCTATTCATTTAGCTAAAAATCCAGCTTATCACAGTAAGACAAAACACATTCCTGTAAAATACCATTTTGTTAGACATGATATTGATGAAGGTGGAGTGGTTCTTGAAAAGGTCCACACTCAAAAGAATAGTGCATACATGTTCACGAAACCAGTTACTTTAGATAAGCTACGGTGGTGCTTAGATTCTCTAGGCTTGCAAGAAAGGTGATGAACAAAGCAATGAGCAAGGTATCAGGTAAATTGTTTTCAAGGTTGATATTGTTGGAAACAGGTGACAACCAGTTCTCCCGGTGACTGTGTAACTATCTAACCGAGTAACTAAGTTTGGTCAGTTATGAGTAACAATGTAAGAAATATATTTATTTCCTGTATTTTCGTAGGAGAAGGATTGATTGATGAGATTTGTTGTAATCTTCATATTCTGAATAATAAGAGAACCGATACCATTGCTCTATGGATGTTTCCCTCTCGGGGGTTTTACCACATAAATCTCTGTGTACATTTTATGTGTTTGTCGTTATTTACTTTCTTGTTTAATTTCTTTGGCTTCATATTAGTTTATGTGGCTACCTGATCCAATAGTGCCAAAGGACCTTTAAAGTTCCCTTGGTTGTCATTGTTCCACTTCACCTATACCAATGGATTAAGCTGCAGTGAAGGCCTGAGCGTAAAGTGCCTTTGGATTTCATTGTTCCAATTCACCTCTGCCAATGGATTAAGTTGCAGCGAAGGCCTAAGCATTGGCTTTATGCAATGCATAAAGTTCATACAATTACTAAAGATACTTAAAGAGGGAAATATGTGCCATTAAAATTGCTATAACCAATATCCATGCTGGCTAATGGCAATTTGTAGGAATATTAAGATAATTAGCTCTATCAAAAATGATTTTAATTTCTTTGTACCTTGATTGTCAAGGCCCCAATTGGGCTCTTAATGGATTGTGAAACCCAATGGTCACATAAAAAAAGGTGGGTTTTTCATTTTACATGTTGTGCGAGACCTATGATATTCTACAGTCCCCTATGATCTTGATTGTAGTTGTCACTGCAAGGTAAATGTGGATTGTGATACTGGTGATGATTCAACCTCTGACTTGGTTAATCTTGAGTCTAATTCCAACTGCGAAGTTGTATACCTGACACGTTTTCCACTAGAATTTAGCAAAATGTTTTGAATCCCACAAAAATTCGTCTGATGCCGACTTAGCTATGGTCAAGCCATAAATCTGTGGGTTGTAAATGTACTTAAAAATATCAATCATAAAAGTTAGGACGTTTTACAATTTTATTTTTTCCACTCAACAAAAAGCCACTGGATAATTGTGAATTACAATTTTATTTTTTTCCACTCAACAAAAAGCCACCGGATAATTGTGAAAAAGCATGGACGATGTCCATAATGCATAAATTTCCGCAAGAAAATCAAATGACAGTTGAGAACTTACAAGTTTCATGCAAACATGAAAATCAAATGTAATGTAATGTTTATGAGGGTTTATTTTTTAAATTCAGTGGATTATAATGGAATGCAAAGTAGAACACACTACTGTGCACATAGTTACTATTTTTCCGAGTTATATCCATGAATTGACATATATTTTGCAAACAACATAGTTACTATTTTTCCTATATATATCCATATTAGAATATTCAAGAAAATGGGGGGTGATTTCCCTCTCCTGGTAACTTCTCAATTGAAACAACAATCTGGTCCCATGCCCTCTATGTCCATCTTAATTTATAACACATATCAAAATTCCCAGTCCCACCACAAAACTCAACAAAAAATCAACAAAGTCCCAAAAAAAATCAACAATTGTCAACTTCCACCTTCACTAAACAACAACAATATGTGCATACCAACCAATGAGCACATAATGTGTGGAATCAAATTCCCATTTTTACAATTTTCCATGGCCCTCTGAGCTCCATCCATGCTCATTTTAACATATACAGAGTTGGATGCAACAATTTTTCAGTTTCCTGAAATCATTGATAGGTGGCCAACCAATGATACCTACCATAGAAAGGAAAAAATGTTGGTGCTAATTTGGAAGAGAAAGGGAAACTGAAGCATTTTGGCATTACCATCTCCAACAATGCAGGAAGAGAAACTAGTGGAGGTGGAAAACCATTACTTCCTATCGAAGGTACATGGCAATAAAATCTCGATCTACATTAACATCTTAATCAAATAAAAAAACCAATAATGCTCTAATTATTAACTGCACTGAAGCTAACTCGATAAATCTAGAAGCTCAATTGAATGCATAAAGTGAAGCATATTTAGGAAATTTTAAATCTTTCGCATTCATTCTTAAATCCAATGATCAAAAGAAAATTATTCAGTTGGAAGCTCCATTGAATGCATACAATGAAGCATATTTCGTAAATCTTAAATCTATCGCATTCATTCTCAAAACCATATTAAAAGAAAATTATTCAGTTGAGTTCTGACTAAAGATACCTTAATTCTTTAAAATTTGTCAACTTTTACATGGCACTTCGACATCCGTTTCATAAAATTGCAATCAGATATAGTATAATGTCTTTGTGAAATATCTTTGTATTGATTGGATTGTCCCTGGCTACTTTCTTAGCATGTTACTAGATGATATGTGAATCAAGATCCTGCAAGATAAGCAAATTTGGAGTGACCCGACTGCAGAGTATGGAGAAATTTGGAGCTACCCATCACTAGGAAATTATATATCCGACCAGTTAATCAAATTTTGTTGCACTGACACAAGTTATTTTGTAGTGGTTTAGCTCAAGTAATTCATGGACACTTAGTTTCCCTCCTTTGTTGGGTTACTTGGAAGTAGAGGAGACATGGTTGCATCGGTTATTTTCTTCACAAGTTGTAACTTGTGCCCCCATTTCTAAAGGGTATCACCAATTTCCTTAGCCTTGAAGCTGGTTTGTACAAGACTTGTCTGGGCTGAAAGGGTGCCATCAAAGTTCAAGAGATCGAAGGTGTAGTGGAAGGTTTTCATGGCTTCCACTACCAGTGCCAATTCCTCCCACGCCCAACATCCATCAATGAGGGCCATTTAATTTTTTATACTATTAGCTGCCAACATTTTGGATGGGAAACAATGATCTATAGAAAGAGTTGGAAAAAAGAATACCCAGATAATCACATAACTGCTTGGTGGATGCAATCAATACAGGGAAATCCAATATAATCAAAGTGTTGGATTTGGATACATTAGTAGATAGATTACACAATGTAATCGGTTTATTCACAGTGATATCAAATTGTTCCTAAAGGTTGTGCACTCTGTTGGAGAGAGAGTGCTCACTTGGTTTTGCATAATCCACAACCGAGCCTTTCCTGGGCCTCAAGAAAAGAATCAGGGAATGACTGATTCCCAAGAAACGATGAGCAAAAATAGGAAGAGAGTCAGACTTCCTAAGTATTGGAGAGGAGGGTCTCATCGGAGCCTTATCAGTTAAGCCTCTGAGACATCAAAGACCTAACTCATAACCCTCTATAATTATCCATAGATACTTATTAAAAAAAACAATTGTCCAACATATAATTTATTTTAAAGTTTTTGGGTTAGATTAAAGGAGTTGGTAGGAAACATAGTGTGTCATCAACAGTACAATCTCTTCTCTTCATATTCCTTTCTATCCTGGCTTGGTAGGCGAACTGCGCAATGAATTATCTTTATCACATGTGCTATTTCCCATGCATGCTCCCAAACCATGCCAAATTTCTAATGAGATGGTATATTTTTATAACAAGTAGCCTCGTGCATGCAATCTCGACATTCTCTCCTTCAACATCTATAATGAACTCAACAATGAATTCAGTCTTGGTAGGTTGCAGAGGTTCCACAGGAAAGTGCAGAAGAGATAAAATCATATGCATGTTACTAAGTACATACTTCATGCCTTCTACTTAGCATCTTTATCGGAACCCATATTCATTGTTCCTCTGATGGCTTATCGAAAAGAGAAAAATAAAACAATGTTGGAGCGTTATGGCTTATGCTCCAACACTTCTTCCCAAACCTGCCGCCTTGCTGCCACGTGGCCTCCTGGCCCACTGCGTCCTTTTCTTTGATGTTTGTTTGCTATTTGTTTGGTAGGGACTTAGCTGCAATGCAGCCTTATCCCTTGTTATTAGTTTTTTTTAATGGTGTAAAAGGGCTCTTGTTCAAGATGAAAATAACTATACTTGATTTATGAAGTGTATGTAGGTTAGGATTTACAGACAAAAATACAACAAAATGTCCACCACAGTGACATAAACCACAAATAACAGACCAATATAAAGTCATATTAACAAGTCCAGATAGGATAAAACCATAAAAATAAGTATCCAACTAAGAGTGAGAGATCTGTAAACCATGACAGGTATAACTCATAGAAGTGACCAATAGAATCCAATCACCAACAAAATACAATGATACAACATATTAAATGCACCAATCCATACAAAAATCACAACTCGTTGAAAAATATATATGCCAGAAGAATCAAATCGGTCGTAGACACAAAAATTAAATATAATTTGCCAAAGTGTCCTTGACAGTGTAAAACAAAATTTGATAATGTATCGCCTGACTGAGATATTATGTTTTCTAAATCACCATTAGATTGGCCATGGAGATATGGTTCTAGTCCCATAATTCAAAAAATAAAATTCCTTTCGTATCTAAAATGTTGCGTCTAGAAAGAGCACCATCCTGAATATTGTATTCACCGAAAATATGAATGACAGTTAAAACAGGAAATTCATCTAGAAGCCGCATCACATACTTTATCCAAGTATGTAGTTGAAGAGCTTGTAGTGAGCATTGTCTGCGAGCCCAATTGACTATAAGTAAGGAATCTCCAGCTACCTGCAACAATTCCATATTCTGGGACTTTCCAAAAAAAGTACCATCCATAAACCCATGATCTCCCCACGAGTATTAGTTTAAGGCTCCCAATTAAACCATAATTTATAATACTTGAAATGCTCCAAAACAATAATAGCACTAGCGCTACAGTTCTGAGAAGATTCATAGGATGCACCGTCAAATAATGCTCTGCAACCATCCACGAACGCAGGAGGATTTCTTACCACCTAATCAAAACTATGCAAATTTATATTCGTTTTTCCCCCATATTCAAGAATGAAATATATAGCTTTTGTAGCAACTCAATTTGGATTAATACTTTTAACTCGATTTGGATTAATACTTTTACCTTCAAATATTTTCAAATTTCGAGCCTTCCATGTTTCCCAGCAAATTTAATAGGCTAATATATCCATTTTGGCACAAATTTGAACCAATTTATGAAGCATTCTAATAAGGTCGATCTGTGCAATACTCCTCAATGTATCCTCTTCAACATTATGCTCCAAAAAAATGGATTTTGTGACATTAATAACCATACCAGTAGTCCTACAAAAAATATCTAGAATAACAAGATAGTTGTTCCATTCACTAACCTGTCGAGCTCCAAAAATCATAACATCATCCACAAACAGGAGATGTGTGATAGAAATTTCAGAGGTGATCCTCATACCTTTTATGCGGAGATCGTCCTTCACCTTTTGTATAATTCTACTTAAACCCTCAATCATAATGAGAAAGAACAATGTTGAGAGTGGACACCCTTTTTGTAGTGCCCTAGAGCATGTAAAAAATTTAGTGGGGATTCCATTAATGAGAAGAGCATAATTTACCGATGAAACACGCCCCATGATCCATTTTACCACTTCCCATGGAAGTCGAATTTGTACCAAGACCATCCTGAGGAATCCCCAGTTCACTCGATCTTATGCTTTAGACAAGTCCAATTGTAGAATCAATGATTTTAAGTTCCTGGTCTTTATGATGTGTAGGGATTCCTGTGCAACCCCAATGGCATCCAAAATAGTTTTTTTCTTTAAGGAGCCAAATTGTTCCATATAAATGTGTTTGGATAGGACCGATTTGATATGTTGAGCAATAATCTTGTATATTATCTTGTATACCAAATTCCATAGAGATATAGGTTGAAAGTCCTTGAATCCTGAAGGGACAAAATATTTTGGAATTAATGCAATGAAATTAGAGTTTAATGCAACTGAGATCTTACTCGAAATTATTGACTCTTCAACATTCGCAAGAATCACTGCTCCCATGATGTCAAAAAAATCTAGGAAAAGCTCCACCGTCCACCCACCTGGCCTCGACAAAACCCTTCAGTTCCTTTTGGATTTCATCCAATGTAAGAGGGGCTATCACAATGTTCCCTTCCTCCTCCAAGAAAAAACATGGATATTCCTTAGTTACTTTGAGTTGTTCTTAGATTGAAAACCCCCCAAGATTCGATAGTAGGATTGAAAGTATTTTGCAGCTTCTTTCTGAAGTGTATCAATGCCCCCAACCAAGTTTCCTTCATCATCCTTCAGTGTCCATATGGATATTTGAATTATTTTGTAGTCTACATATTTGTGGAATAATTTATTATTTGGTCTCCAAGGGAGATCCAAATTGCCCTACGTTTAAGGCACCATGTTTCTTTGTCAATTATTAGAATCTTCAATTTTCTTTGTTCCAACATTACCAAGGTATCCCATTCTGATTTTGAGAATGCTCCTGAATTATTGGCCCTAGTTATCTCTTCTATTTGTGCTTCAATCTTCATTAAATCAGATTTATGAGCTTTGTTCTTTTCCCTTTCCCATTTTGGTACTACATTCTTAATATTTTTCAGTTTTTGGACCAAATTATACATGGCTGATTCATTTTTGTCCATATCAAATTTTTTCCATTCAACACGAACGAGGTCTTTGAAATCTTGTCCCATCAACCACGAGTGATTGAATTTGAAAGGGTATGAATTGTTTTTGCCATCAAATTCGAACTCCAAAGCAATTGGGTAGTGATCTGATATAGATGAAGATTCCACCCAGGACCGATACCTAAACATTTTTTCCATAAGCTTCTCTACCAACATAAATATGTCAATTTGCTTTGCAATCCCAACCCTCCTCATTACAACCATTCCTCCAAGTAGGAGCCATAGGCACAAGCTCAACGTCAACTAACCCCGTCGAAGAGAAAATTTCCAGAAAAATAATTGCTAAGATGATCTAGTCTCGCAAGATGCCCCCAAATTTTCGAGGAAACCAAAGTCATATTTAGGTCACTAACTAATATCAATTTTTGTATCGATGATAGAAAAAGGATTGAGCTCTGCAACCTTGCATGCTATACCTAGGATTTTGAGCTGGCCTCTTTAGCCCACCTCTCTGCCCACCTACCTTTTTTCCTATTCTGGTTCCCTAGTACGACCTGTGGATGAACCTCGGGGATGAGCCGAGGGCCCCCATGGCTCTACCCCCTCGTCCTCTAACCCTACCACTTCTATATAGATTGGTACAACTAAGGTACCTCTGACGTACCCTAAAACCTTGATGGCTCAAAATATCACTTTGAAGCCCAACATCATGAACACCTGCATTGCCAAAGCTGCTGAAAGACCCCAACTCTCTCTCCCAACTAAACGCATCAACACCAGGGCTTAGAAACTAAAAGATCATGCCCTGGTGGGAAAATTCATTGGTTTCTAGCCGACCGAGCAATCCCTCCATGGCTGGATAATGTCCAAGTGGAAACCAAAGGCACACTTTGATCTACAGCTAGGATCAAAAGGTTTCTTCACCATCATATTTCATAGGCTAGAGGACAAAGCTAGGGTAGAAGATGGAGGACCTTACTTCTTCAACTTAGTAGGTCTATACCTCAAGCATTGGATAGAAAAATTCAATCTAGACAAAGAATACTTCACATGGGGCCCCGTATGGATACATATGTACTCTTTACCTCAAGAATACTGGGATGAAGACACGCTTATGGACATTGGCAACACTCTTGGTAGCTATGTCAAAGTCGTAGAAGAAACCAAAAACAATAAATACACATCCTATGCATGTATTTGTGTTTACATGCACATTGTTAAATCTTTGCCAGACTCGATCTACCAATCTGCCTCAACCATGAAGATACGGAATTGATTCAACCTTTAGACTATGAGCATGTTCCTTTTCGTTTGCAGAAAATGTCATGAACATGGCCAACTGTATCGTGACTGTCATCTTAACAATAGCAACCCCTAAGAAAACACCAAAGATGAAGAGGGTTTCCAAAAACTCGGAAGGAAAAGAAGACAGCACTACAAAACAACTGTTGAAGGAAAAAAAGATAAAGACCCCTCTACAAGCAATATCTTTGCCAATCTAGAAGGACAACCAGAGGACCCCACAACCAAAGAACCGTAGTAGGAAGAACCAGTCATCATCCAAATGATAGTTGATCAGATCCAAACCGATAATGCTCAATCCATTGAAAGCCTCAAAGACAAACCCTTGCTCGAAGAAGAAACGAACATGGAGGAACACATGACCCCCGGGTTCGATCCAGGGCAGACAGTTGGATCACAAGGACCTGAAGTTCAGATGAATGATGAAATGATAGATATAAAGATTGGGGACTTAGACCTTCTGGGGCTGGAGGATGCATGCACCAAAAAAGATTTCAACACCATCTCTCCCAAAAAAATACAGCTCCTAAAAGAGGTCCTGAGTAAAGCCAAGCACCTCAAACTTGGAGTACAGAACCTCCCACAAAAAGAGAAACTCAAAATGCAACGGGGTGCAAAAAAGAGAGGAAGAAAAATGGATCTCTAGCGGATCAGCCTACTAGGTACAAAACTAGTAGAATCAGGGCAATATGCCCAGCTAACGGAATTCTTCCCTACTGCTCACCAAGGTTCCCAATGCAACTAATCTCATGGAATGTCTGAGGGCTCAACGGACCTACCAAACACTGTATGATCAAGCACAAAATCATGCAAGACACGCCCTCTGTCATTTTTCTTCAAGAAATCAAATGTACTCATGAGAAAGTCCATTCCCTGTTAACTAAGCTCTAGAAGGGATGCCAAGTAATAGCAAATGATTCCCAGGGTGCTTCTGGAGGTATTGCAATAGCCTGGAACCCCTCCATTCTCACCCTAAGTGATTTTACTACAACTGCTCACACCCTCTCCGCCTCATTTTGCATCCTCGGTACCAACCTCTCGGGTCATCTCATGAACGTCTACAGACCCCAAGCCCCCATACCAAGCTCAAGTTCCTCAGCACCATCTCCTGGCTCACCCAACAGTACCTTGACTCTCTGCTCATTTTGGGAGGAGACTTCAACATGATAACTTCACTTCAGGAAAAGAAAGGAGGACACCGCTTTCTCACCCCGGAAGACAAATTTTTCAAGCACTGCATCAATGATAGTGAGCTCATTGACCTCTATCCCTTAGAAGGTTTCTTCACCTGGAACAATCGTAGAGGAGGGACCCATCAGATTGCCTCTCGTCTCGACCAATTCCTAGTCACTGAAAATTTCATGAACACTGGAGGACTACTCACTACTGCGGTACTGCCCTCTGTAGGATCGGATCACTGGCTGATCTCTCTCAAATGGAAACACTCAGGTTTGAAAAAATTCTGCAACTTCCGCTTTAAAAATTTTTGGTTTACCCACCCCTCCTTTCAGGATACTATTTAGGACTGGTGGAACAACACGGAGGTGGAAGGATGCTCCAAAATGGCCATTCTCCAAAAGAAACTCAAAATGCTCATATCCCAGCTAAAAATATGGAACAAAACGACCTTTGGCAATATCTTTACAGCCAAAAGTGCCATCGAGAAGGAGCTGGAACATGTCCAAAAAGACATCATGGAACATGGCCACACTGAAGAACTCAAACAAAAGGAGAAAGATCACTTGAAGTAGTTGGAAATTAGATGTGAGCAAGAAGAAATCCTCTCGCGGCAGAAATCCAGAGTCAAATGGATTAAGGAGGGGGAAAAAAACACAACTTTTTTCCACCGCACCACCATCCAGCACAGAATGCATAACATGACCAATTCTCTCATTTCAGTGGATGGCACAACTCTACACGATCAAGGGGAGATCGAACATGAACTCATCAACCACTTCAGAACTCTTCTCATTGAGGAAAATACCGACAGATCTCAGGCTATAAGCCGCATTACTAGACACATTCCCCACATTCTCACCTCGGAGCACAAGGCCAATCTCATGAAAGAAATTACCATGGCAGAATTAGAGGTTACAGTCAATCAGATGGAAGAAGGAAAAGCCCCGGGTCCTAATGGCTTCACCATCAACTTCTTTCACCATTGTCGGGACATGTTAAAATAGGAAATTCTTGAAGTGGTTGAGGAATCCATATCCAAGACATGGGTTCTCCCAGCGCTCAATGCCACCCATATCACCCTCATCCCCAAGGAAACCGGCACCACCACCCCTTGAAAGTTCAGACCCATCTCCCTCTGCAATGTGGTCTACAAAATCATCACAAAAGTTGTTGTCAATCGCCTCAAAGTGCTTCTCCCGCTCCTGATCTCTCTTGTGCAAACTGGTTATGTTGAAGGATGCCAAATTCTCGATGGTATCATTCTAGCTCATGAAGTCATCCATTCCTTAAAAACGAAAAAAATCCTTGGGGTTCTTATCAAGCTTGACCTTTCCAAGGCCTTCGACAAACTCAGCTGGACTTTTATTGAAAATATGCTCCTAGATTTTGGGTTATGTCAAGACTGGATCAACTGGATCATGTCCCTAACCTCCACAACTTTCTTCTCCATCCTTGTCAACGGCTACCCCTCCTCCACATTCTCCCCCACCAGAGGCATACATTAGGGAGACCCCCTCTCCCCCTTCCTCTTCATTCTCATGGCTGAAGGACTGCGACGTATGCTCAAAGCTCAGATAACCATGAGAACCCTTCATGGCCTTTCCTTACATGGAATCCCACCAACAATTTATTAGTAGTTCGTGGATGACAATCTCCTCTTTTCCCATCCTTCGATCAAGGAAGCCTCAACCCTGAAATGCATCTTACAGACCTACTCAGAATCCTCTGGCACTAAGGTAAACGATGAAAAGTCCCAACTCTTCTTCTTCCACACCGACCCCATTACCCAAAGAAATATTTCTCGAATTATTGGCTATTGCATTGCCTCAATCCCCTCCAAATACTTGGGAGCCCCTCTCTTTGACTCTGCCATAAAAAACTCGGAGCTTCCTGATAAGCTCGAAAGCAAAATTTCTTCCTGGACCTTCCACACTCTCAACTTTCCTAGCAGACTGGTGCTCCTCAAGTTGGTTCTTCAATCCGTGCCCCTTTATCTCTTCTCGGTCCTGGCTTCCCCCAAGTGGGTCCTGAAATTAATGAGAAAAATTCAAAAATCCTTCCTTTGGGGAGGAACACATAACAATCGCAAGTGGGCCCTTGTGAAGTGGGACACCCTTTTCACCCCAAAAAGAAAAGGAGGCCTAGGGGTCAGGGATTTGGAAATCAACAATCAAGTCTTTTCTGCCAAAATTTGGTGGAAATGGGTGACTGACATTGTCTCCCCCTAGGGAAACCTGTGGCACAATAAATATGCTTGTAATTGGCCAGCTCAAATCCGAATCCGCTTCGACCAGAACCCTCCAGGATCTCTTATCTGGTGGGATACCAATTGTCAGAGAGCCATCATTCAGCAGCACAGTTTCTGGGAGGTCCACAACGGTCAACATGCACTCTTCTGGTATGATTCCTGGAAGTTGCTCCATCCCCTTCATTCTTTGGCTCTTTCTCTTGACCTTCAAGCTCACTGTGAACAAGGAAAACAGTGCACTATACAGGACTATTGGACTCTTTCTAACACCATGAAAATCCGGGCATGGAAGCATTATGATCTTTGGACTCCCCCAATTCTGGCAGACAACGCTGAGCCCCTTTGGAAAAATCTCCAAATCACGAAAATCCATGTTAGCAATGATCCTGACATTGTTCGATGGGGACACCTCCCAACGGGCACCTTCTCCACCAAATAGGCCTACTTTATTCTCATAGCTACTCTTGAGGAACGACCCAATATCATTTGGAAGAAAATTTGGGAGTCTCACCTATGGCCCAAAACTTCCTCGTTCCTCTGGCTCCTAGCTCACACACGCATCCTAACCTGGGATAACATCCAAAAAAGAGGCATCCATGGACCCTCTTGGTGTCCCATGTGTGAAGATCATCCTGAAACAATTGATCATCTCCTCACCTCTTGTGATTATGCCAATGGCCTCTGGGACAAATTGGTACTTCTTTGCAGAAGAACAAACAGGGTCAGAGGGAACATTGTCCAGACCTTAGCCATTTGGAATACCACTCCCTACCAAAGTGCTCTCCTCAAGACTTTGGGAGCTTATTCCTGGATTGCTGGTTTGGAACATCTGGAAAGAGCGTAACCGAAGAATCTTTGAGTCCAAAAAACTTCCACCTCTTGATACTTGGGCCATCTTTACCACCAACCTGTAGGAAACTATTTCCCTCAAGCACTGGAGTGCCTCTGACTTACCCACTCTCTCCATTGAACAATCTATCCTTTATGACTAGAACCTTATCCTCCATACTGCCCCCTGCTTTCCTTGCAACTCCCCTGCTTCCACGCCAAGCTCGGATCATTGGAGCTTACCCCCCATGGGATTTTTCAAACTTAACTTTGATGTAGCGTCCAAGGGAAATCCAAGAGCTATAGGATTCGGAGGATCCATCCTGGATGATACAGGAGCCATCAATATTATCTTCATGGGTAACATTGGCCACGACACCAACAATGCTGCTGAACTTTTTGGGCTCTTGAAAGGAATCAAATGTGCTCATAGATATGGATGGCTCCCGTTCATCATTGAAGGGGATTCCAAAATCATTCTTAGCCTTGCTAGTAAACTCCATAATGGTGCTAGAGTGGAGAAACTCTCACCTAGTTGGAGACTGATGCGGAGAATCTAGGAACTTGATAAGTCCATCACCATTGCTAGTTCCCTTACCTTCCATCATGTTAAAAGAAAATCCAACTCGCTAGCAGACTACATTGATAACGAGGAGGTAATCTGTAACAAGACTTATTTGGAAGATACCCTTATGGCTTCAACCACTAGGACTATCCATCTCCAGTGCCAAAATCTGGTCAACAGGGATCTCATTCTCCCGGATACGGGTGCTAGCTCCAGGAAGATGACAAATGGGAACAACCTAGCAACACCTGGTCCCATGCTTACTACACGTACCCATGCTGATGTCACCCATACAACGTCAAGTAGATAAGCCATTTATTAATCTTGCCTTCAACGTCATATCAGCCTCTCTGGCCACCACAATGATGGATTTCAGGCATGCGAACCACAGGCTCTTGGGTCAAGGCATCGATCTTTTGTCTTCATGTTCGATGAGGCTCACTTTCTAGGTTATGCTCCAGGTTCTTCATGCTCTCGGCTCTACGTTGTGTATGCTCTAAGATCTCAATGCGCTCAACTCCCTGCACTTGCACTCCTGCATTTGCATCATCTTCCCAACAACCATTATGGGAAGGACTAAGGGGGCCAAGATCAAGAACAAAAAGAACGAGAACACTCCAGAGGAAAGTCCCATGAGGAAGGGATACAGACTTGAAATCTCCGTTCCAATTCATCTGCTGCTAGATAACTGGGAGGCCAGGATCATAGCAGGAACCATGGCAACCGGAAATTTGGAGCAGCATTGGGATCCATACTGGCTCATTAAGAATATGATGGGGCAACTAATGGAAGATATGAAGTTGAATTGGGCCTCCATGCACCATGCCACCCAATCCCTGCTTGCAACTCTGCCCAATTGGGCATCTACTCTCGGCACCCTGAATAACACGCATTGTTGGGACTCTTACACTCCCACTAAACCCTTCAGTCGTGACTTTATCTCTAGGAGCACCACCCCTAGAGCTACCTCGTCGGTTGTTGTCCTGGCTACTACACTCGGCTTGGACACGCTCAATCCTGGTGGTAGCTCTATGGCCATGACATGCAGTAGGGAACAGTTGAAAGGTAAGGAGAGGTCTCAAACATCCTTCCTCATTCCCATCACCTTACGTCCAATCATGGCGAAACTTACTCGTAATGAGAATTCTGCTTTTGCCCCTATTCTACCCAGAAAGACCACTCCATTGCCCGTCAAGCACCCAACTCCTGTCAAGCCTGTGAACATTCTCGGGAATTTTGCTTCTATGCCGGAGAATGCTGCTCTGATTTATGCTAAGGCATGGAAGGACAATGCAACGTACAGTTTCCCAATTTTGGAGGAGCCTTCATCGGCAACTGATTGAGTAGGTTTCTTTGTTGTCTTCTGTTTATTTTTTTGCCTTTCTAGATATGCACAGTCTGCAGAATGCCTCTAAGGCCATAAAATCTTTGCATTTCTACCTGGTTCTCCCCTCAGCAGACAGGGTTTTTTTGTACTGTAATATTTTGATTTTCCTCAGCACTCTCAATAGACATGGATGGCACCTCTGGGCAAGACCATTGTGGACTGTAATCTATTTTGTACTTCTATTAAACTAATATAATCTGCAGCTTTTACAAAAAAAGAAATATCAATTTTGGTATCTGCAAAATTCCCTCCCCAACCACCTGGTCCCATAATTGCTTCCTATCAAAGTATGGACCATAGCAATTGATGAGATTAACTTCTTCAACATATCCCAAAAAATTACCCCTGAGTAGAATGCCTAGAGAAGTGCTAAAAGTTGACAATCGAGCACATTTCAGATTCCACGTGGATAACAATCCACCCAACTTCCCTATAGAATCAATAGAACATATGGCCCAATCAAGTTTAATGTTTGCAAAAAATATCCTTTCTCTTTTAGTTGAAACCATTCTCTCCTGTAGAAATATAATTTTTGGTCTCAATCTCTCAATAAGTCTTTTGAGGGCTAATGATTTTGGGAGGCCCCCCACTCCTCTGATGTTCAATGATATGCAGATCATTGCTTAACTCGTGCCATGGCTTTAAGATATCTAAGAGCCCTTGTATTGGTATAAGGAGAGCACACCACTTTATCCAGTAGGTCATTTACATTAATTATTACCTCCATGATGTTGAGACGAACCCTTCCTGCCACTTCGATTTTTTATAGGGGTAAGTCTTGTTTCAATCCCCCTCTTCTAATGCCCTTTTGAATCAGTGGCTCAATAGATCGTTTCCCCATCTCCACCTACAAACCATCTAGTTTGTCAGACTCAAAGGGTTGTTTCCAATGAAATATTCTAATGAGATCTTTTTCACAATATCATAATATGAGGGATTACAGGCGAGACCTCTAGCCTCCATCGATAGGATCTCAAAAACCATTGTACCCCCATTGTACACTGAAATATTTACATCACCCATCATAATGGTCTGTTCTTCATGGAAACTCGAAGAACCTGCTACACCTTACAATGAATCCTATACAAAACCCTTATCCACACCTGTCCCATTTTCCAGGCCCGAGGATTCCAAAGACTAAGTACCAAGTTTTTCCCCATTTGGAGATATGGGGACAGTTTGGTCACCATTTCACTTCCATATCCAGGAATCTCCAAAGTCTCTTTTTTTGATAAGAAATTCCCCATTAAATAAACCCCTGAATAGGAAAAAGGACCCCAACCCATAGTAGACGCCCCCACATCATCCCCCTTTGCTTCAAGTGAAGTAATAAAATCAATTTACGTAGCTGACAAAGAAGAAGCAAAATCAAGATCTAGATCACGAAGCTGACCAATTAGCTGAGAGGAATCTGTTGAAGCCATCATACCATTTGCATAGGTGGATACATTAGCACCACTATCATCTTCAGGAGGACATTCAATGTCCCCATTATTGTCTTGAGAACTTGGCTTGTACCTCCTCTGATGAATCTTCGTGCTCTGAACTGGAACTAGTGTTCGTACATTTTCTTCATAGATGCCCTCTAGATTTACATTTTTAGCACCTAAAATGTAACTATCCCCAATAGTCCAATACATGTGAGTAAGTTCTCCCCTGCCATTCAATCTCTAATTTCTCCACTAGGCCCTTTGACATATCAATTTCGACAAACATACACCCCACTCGCTTGTCCATACCATGTAATACCTCATCACCCACATGTAGTAAATGGCCAAGATGGTTTCCAACTGCTTCAAATGCATCTTTATTCCATATGGCAAGTGGAAAACCAGGAAGACGGACCCATATGTGTATGTACTTGATTCTTTTTGCTTCTAGTTCAGATGCCAAATGCAAACGTTTCAGCATCAAACTCACATTCCCTTTAAACTAGGTTTTTTTGGAGAATGAAGTTTGCATGTTCCTCTTTTCTAAAAATAAACCCATACCACCCTTTTGGTAATATCAAAATTGTTGGTCCATACCCTATTACCGAAGCCCAAACAACAGAGGTCCATTACACAATATCCCAAGCATTCATTGCCATGTAACAAAACTTTCCCACTATTTCTCTTAGGGATAATCCTACAATCCCTTCCAAACCGACATCTCGACCCAGAACCATCCTTTCACCATCACCTCTAAGATTCCATTTGTTGTATTTTCATATATTTCCAATATTTCTACTCATAGATGGAGTCACGAATATTTTTGCAATCTAATTCCAACAGTGCAAAAAAGTAGTTCATTTTTTCTAGTCATTCAAATATTATATTATGTGATGTTTTGTGGAGACGACTAGAATTGCGGGGTCACATTAAGTTGTCCGTACTCGAGGTTAAGTTTTCAAGTCGTACGAGTAGGATAAAAGATAAATAAAACGTCATTTTGTCCGTTGAATTTTTAATAAAAAATAGTTAAAATTGTTCCTGGAAATTGCTATTTCTACAATTTTGCAATTTCAACAATCATATTTCTCTGTCTTAGATTAAATGTCTGATATTAAAACAATCTAAATACAAAAATTGCAAATTGAACACTCCAAACTGAGATTTCAACAATAATTTTTCTTCTAGATTCGAGCTAGTAGGAGGCGTTTTGGTTAGAACTTATACTAAGCGGGCATTGGAAAGCTTTGTTGAAAATAAAACCTTAAATTGTAAATTTTAATTTTGATATTTATCTAGTTGATGACGTTAGGTATTTTTGGGAGCTTACTTCATCACACATTTATATTCAATTAATAAATGTGTCAATTAGTGTTTGGTTTTTATTGGAAATGATCGGAAAAATAACGTAAACCCTAGATTTTAGTAATCATAATTAAATATTAAATAGTAATATTAAATTTTTAAAATAAAAGTGACATTTTTTTATATAACATTTTATTTAAATTTTCAACATTATCATTAATTAATTAAATTAGAATTTTAGATCTTATTCAAAATTCAAAAGATTTAATAGTTTTCATGATTTCATGATTTCAAGATTGCAAGGTTTCTTTTAGGTTTTATCATGTATGAGTTATGGTATTGAAATTTAATAAGCACATCAACCTCTTTATATTGGTGGTGCTAATTGTTGAACTCATGTGTCACGACCTTAATAAAAATATATCTTTCACTCGGTCAAAATCACTTATTAAGAGTGGGAATCTTTTCCTACTTTATTTTAACACTTGGATTAGGAAGTTGCATCAAAATTGTAAGTTGTTGACTAATGTCCTTGGAGGATCAACTTTGAAATTCAAGGTAGAGGCAAGGGCTAGAGCTTAGAGGAGGGGGGCATACGATGCTATTGATGAATAAAATCCCAATATAGGAAATGCTTATGATGATATGTAGTTATTTGTTATAGCATGACTTTTTATGACTCTAACGGCCATTTAGAACCTCTTTGTTCATGTATTCTGGCTCAGATTGGATTGCACTTGATTGTACTTTAGTTATATGCACCCTTACTTGCTATATACATGAGAAACTTTGATATTTCTGTATAATGGTTTGGATTCATATGGATGAACATGAATACATTGTTTTTCAAAATTGGAATATTTTATGTATGTTTTGGATGACTAGTTTTTTTTTGTTTTTCTTGTTTCATTTTGTTTCAAATTTTTGGGGTTGACTAGTTCAATAAATAGCCAAGTTCTAATGACATTGACTCAAACCCATCATAGAAGGGAAATTCAAAAAATCCCCTTTCAAAAAAAGTGAATTTTCTCATTTCTAAATGACAAGAAATATTGTAAAATTTCAAAAAAATGGTCATGTTTTGTACAACCCATCGGTTTGCCAACTCCCAACACTTACATGCTTAATGATCATTGTACCTTTAGTATTAGATGATGATGGATGTGGATCACCATCAATATGTAAGGGTCAACACCCACTACTTTCCCTTGGCATCTAAATTTTAAAATAATCTCTATATATGTTGGTTCTCATTTATTCCCTAATACAATGTACCCTTCTCCAATATTAAATCCATCACACAAATCACACCCACATAATCCTACAACCATATTTGTATTTCCACCATTTTAAGCGCCACATACTAAAATCTTCCCAAAGAAACATGAAAATATTGTCTTTTCTAATCCCCACTTGAATCCATGTGTTCTGCACATTATCAATCCTTTTTTATATGATAATAATTTGGCATTGCATTCACTATCCATAGATAATGTGCTTAGATGAGATTTTAGAAGAGAAAAGAACAATAATCAACTAAACCCAAGGAAATGATATCATATATCTCTTTCTTTATGTAGACATATTTTATCTCTCTAAAAGTATCTAACATGTTGGTTCATAGTTATTTTGTTGCATTGGTAATGCTACGTCTATCTCTTATTGGCCATGAGATGGTTATAGCATCAGTAATATAAAATTTGATTATTATTTGAGCACATTTGACATTGGCCTCTCTGGTATGTAGTTCATGCCATCCCCATTATTGGAATAGATACTTAATGGTAAAATAAAAACACATATTTAATACTTAAATGTAAATCTCTCAATAATATTTCAAGCTTTTTTGCTTGGTCAAGCTCATCGTAAATATCATACATAGTTTTCTTTGTTTCACATATAAATGTGTTTTAAATTTACTTTGAGGTAAAAACCTCTATTAAGCTTATTAGATTTTTTAAAGTTGTATGCCTCTAATTAAGTTCAAATGTGAACATACAAAAAATGAACTTTGTGAATGTCACAAAACCTAATACTGAGATTACAATAATGAGAATTGTGATTCTATCCATTCAATTTTCTTCATAATCAAACCTTGATTTCTTTGTTCTTCAAGTTGATCACCCCCCTTTTCTCAATTCTAGTAATCCTTATCTACCACTCTCTATTTCTTATTGTTGCTTCTATAAAAAATGATATCATTGTGACAATTCTTCACATGTCAAATATTTTGATAATACCCCATTATAGATCTCTTTCCTAGCTTGTGCCTAACACCTAGTATCTATGAGATATATCATTTGTAGAATTAATTTTCTTGTGACAACATTTTTTATCCTTGGGTATTCTTAAGTAAGTTATGGAGAGTGGAGCATAATTGTTGTTATAATAAAATTCAATCACTAGTCAAGGCTACATTCATCATTGTTGATGGGATTACTTCATGGCATTTAGGTTGCATTGACACCTAGATTAAGGATTCCTTAGATAGTAGCCTAGTTAATTGAGGTTGCATTCATCATTAATACTGAGCTTACTTCATGGCGAACCAACTTCCAAATCATGAATTTGAGCCATCAGATAAACACTATGTATACCATTAGAACCCAAGCAATGCACTCATAACACAAGTTGTAGAGAGAAGAAGTTGGACTAATTATCAACAAAGTCATAAGAGAAAGTGTGAGGACAAGATCGGATTGGGTAGGTTTCATCTAGTTTGTTGTTAGTATAACCTATTTAATCATATATTCAAACAAAACAATCTCAACCTCAAGACATGAGCTACCAGGGACAAATTTATGGTCATCATGAATGGTGTTCCATTTGTTGAGGCTTCCATGGATGTGGTATTACATAACTAATATTGCACTCTTATGTTTTTTTTGTACTAGGGGAATCAACAACTGGAGTTGGGTTGTTACTTGTGTGACATGGGCTCTAGGCATCCAATCTTGCTACCACTATACTACTAGGTGCATCCACATAGCCCGAACCATGGGACACAACTAAGATTGAGGGATTCGAACATGTGACCTTCGTTTTACAACTGATTACAACTTCTCATATTTACCACTTGAGCTGCCGCCCACGGGAAATCTTGCACTCTTATGTTATATATATATAACATGCACTGGATTATATTTGTTGTAGAACAAGTGGATGGATATGTTTCCATTTCTAGTGACAAAAGAAAACATTGTTCAAGTTATCTTTGGGTGTTCTAGGTCATATGAACAATTCCCTTCAACCGGTATGGTAGCATACATATATATAACTTGTCTCAAGGGATTGTGTGTATTGCATGAAGTCAAAATATCTCTTTTGTTTTGGTGTATATGAATATTGAGCGACAAGCTCTTTCTCCTATACACTAGTACAAAATGAGAAATAAATGACCAAAATCCACATATAAATGACCACTTTTGATTTCGCGACCACTAGTGGCAAATTAGCGGTCATTTGTCACACGACCAAAAAAGTGGTCATATTTAACTTGGTCATTTATAGCTTATTTTGTGGTCATATATTTGATCGTTAATTTGGTCATATATTTCATCATTAATTGTCATAATATACGACCAAATATATGACTAAAAGATAAGCTATAAACGACCAAACTAAATATGACCACATTTTTTATCACATGATCAATGACCACTAATTTTTCACCAATGGTAGTTTATATGTGGATTTTGGTCGTATTTTGGGTCATTTATATCTATTTTTGTAGTGGTCATTTATCTCTTTTTAATGGTTTCATAATATATATAGGGAATGAAGGAATCGAACCATGAGCCTTCTATTTATAAGGAATATTATCTTCCATTGAGCTAGCACTCTTAAATAGAATATATTATATAATTTTACATTATTGATCTAAGACACAAGCATGGTCTCATTCAAAAGGTTGTATGGTCACAACAAAGGCAAGGGAGCACTCTATTTGACTAAGTATGGAACATAACTCCAAGAGCAACTCACAGGAAAACAAGTCATATTGTATATGTTAATAAAAGGTTTTCTTTTCCTTTTGGAACAAAGAAAGAACAAACTAAAAATCACTCTATCATATAAGAAGATATGCATTTAGAACAATAATCTTACTTGAACCTCCATAGAAGCTAAAGTATAGATCTAAATAAAATTTTAACTTAACTATGAAATTAGTAGTAAGTGTAGCTTTTACACAACTACAAATATGTTAGTGTACAAAATCCAAAAAAGAACTAGACTATTTTAGCTATACAATTGACTTCCTAGATCATACCTTTATTTGGGTGTCATTTTGTTGAAAAATGTTCTAAATACTCATGTCTTCCCCTACCTTCTGTCGATGATAATGCACATACATCATCTTGGCACATTCCCTGAAGGAACAAACAAATGTAAAAAATTAATGAATGATGACCTTTGAAGAATCAAATCAATTGGAAAGAACATAAAGAACAAGTTATCAAGGCCATAACAAATACTGAGATTATAATGAATGCTATTGAAAATTTGAAAGTCCAAATAAGGAGAAACCATATGGTTTTGACCCCTTTAAATAGAAATATATTATATGCAAAACTTAAAAATAATTATAAGTCAATCAGGACCTTTTTCAAAAACATCATAATATACAATATCAAATATTCATTTCCCTGTAGCAAATATTCATAATATGAAAATAACAAAATACTAGACTACGGGGGTGTAGACTACCTCTGAATGACTTCTCATTCCTTTGTCTTGAATGTTGAACAATTGGATGAATCCTTAGTGCCTAGATTCCTTAGACACTTGCACACACCCAAATAACAAATACCCTTACACTTTATTTTGGAAGAATCCTATTATAAGAATTGAATTCAAATTGCATCATTATATATTGTAAATAAGAATACACATATACCAATTCAATTACATCAACAACATGAACATGAAGAAATTCAAGTAACACATAACAAGTAACAAATTCATACATGGATAGGTGTATGCAATCAAAACATATTTCAAGTTTAAACTGAATGCAAAATATCACACATTGTATACCAATTACCAAGACCTAAGCCATATGAACAATTATAGATCTTTATAAGTTTACCCTGTATCGTCTCAAATAATGCTCAATAAAAGCAACTTATAGCAAGCAGAACATACTTAGAATCATATAGAAAAATCATCAATACTAATTAGTTAAATGCCCGCCTCCATGGTTGTAGTGAAATTGGTATCTTCCAAGTTGGGTGTTCTTCTACATATCTTCTTCCATAACAAGGCAGCTTAATATGTTCAATAAAATGTGGTATCATACAAACAGGTGTATAATTTAACTTGTACAACTCCTTCAAATGGGATAACCAGACATTTTATACACTAACTATGATGTGATAACAACATAGAAACAAAAACAAATGTTGTAAAATTACCTATGCACAAATAAATCCCCTTTCAAAATCAGTGTGGATAGCACCTACAACCCGAGGAGATTTTATCTAGTTTCTAACTTGCTAGCATTTCACCTATAAAAATATTATATCTTAATATTTTAGTGTAATGATTTATGAACTATAATTTGCAAACTTCAAATAAGATATAGAGTTCCATAATGACAGTAGGCTTCATCAGGATCCACAAGAAAGGAAACTCCAAAGAAATCAAAACCTTTATGCAAGAACACATTCAAAAACAACAACGCTTCAACCAAATAGTTATGAGATAATATTCCACTGTGAATAAACAAAGTGATCTCTATATTATAAATCCTTCATGTAAATGAGAAATTTAGAACTTAAGTGATGCAGAGGAGGTGATATGCCATCAAGAAGATAGAGTATGACCTGTGTTAATGGAAATGATTTCTTTATTTATTACATACGTTAATGGAAATAAATATTTATCACGCATGCCTATGTTAATGATTTCTTTATTTGTTACCTGGAACTCTCTAAAACCTTGATGCCACAAGGAAGTGCAATTCGGGCCTTTTTCTTGAGGCACTGCACTTACCACAATATTTTTACTGGATTTCCTATGTGATCTCCAAAAAATTGACAAAGAAATGATGCCATCGACTCTGCAAATGAGTGATGCTATTAGCTTAATTTTGAAAAACAAAAAATTGATTAGATCTCACCCTTATTCCCAACACAGGATTCTAAATATTACGATTGCATCTTATCTTTTTATTCTGTCGAGATTGTCATGTATAGGAGGAGGAAATCCTACTGGATCTGAAATATTTATGGCCTACATGATATGCCCTGCTTTAATGCAAGAAATATTTATTTATTACCTGCATTAATGCTTTCTTTATTTCCATTGACACGGGTCATATTTCTTTATTTATTACCTGTGTGAGGGAGTACTTTGGTCAAAATTTGATCATTACTTATCAAGGAGGATCTAGGAAGTGCATTGAAGCTCACTCAATCCTTGTCAAAGAAAACGCTTAATCACAGATTGTTGACACAGATCTATCAATAGGGGTTCACTTCGCACAATTGTCAAAAAAACTCAATGCAATCTCCCATAGATATCGACTCGGTAAGGGTTTATCCTTTCCAGCAACACCCGTAGAGCGAGTGAGGTCTCACCCGAGATATCTAAGGAGGCTGCAGGAACAACGTTTCCACAAATATAAGAGAACATGCATCATTTACATTCAATCACAATGTGACTCGAAGATCAACATAATCATCATTCGCATTAGAACATGCTAATCAGATACACAATAACAGATTATAGAAGCGTATCTAACCAATCTGAGATACATAACACTACTGCGACATTACAGATTCATTCATAAACCATGTTTAACCATGCTGCAATAACATACACTCAATTATACTGCGATAACACATATTCAATCACACTGCGGCAAGTTAAAAGAGACAAAGGAATAGGCACAACTATCCTTCTAATTACTCATTAGTCTGTCTTACACATCGCAGAATCAGGGATACACATACGTAGAACCAATACCAGGTCAGATATGCAGATCAAAATCAGGATGAAAAATATAAAAGAAATCGAAGGTAAAATCATATGATATCATACAAGATGCAATGTCAAAAATATGATGCCATTAGGCTTACAATGCTACTCCTATTTATAGGCTCACTTGGTCATTACACTTGGTCCACTTCGCAGAGTGAATCATTAACTAATTAACTAATTACTAACTACTCCGCATTATTTTCCTTATTGCACTCTGCGACTGGTCCTTTACCCTTGTCACTGTCCCTTTCATCGTTGAATGTACCAAAACTTGTGCGCCTTAGCCCCGTGCCAACAGGCCCCCAACAAAAACTTGTGGCTCTCCCTCGAGCCACCTCAGCCGGATGTTGTTGGTGCATTCACCTTCATTTTGAACTCATCGTAGGATGTCTTGATCTAGTCAACAGCTTCCTTGGTCGTGGCTTTGAGCATTGTGCAGTCTTCAACTTCTTACTCTATTGGGTGCTCACCTACTGTCTGCTACACTTTCTCTAGATTTTTCTTTATCTGTGTCATTACTGGCATCACTTCGACCACCAGTTGCTCCACTTTCGTCTGCATCTCACCAACTGGGCTGCTCTTCTTTGTTGCCTCATTCATGCCTTGTTGATGTGATGCTGTAACTCTTTCAATTCTGTCACCTTCGTCATCTACGCCAGTAGGGGCATCTCCTTAAGCGATCCCCTCAATGCCTCTAATTGCTCCTCTGCTTAGCCAATTTGCACATTGATTTGGTGCAACTTCTAGTCTTGCACAAGACTTCCCCAAAACTGTGACACTTCTTTTGCTATGCTCTGCGCTGCTTTCTCCAATTCTGCGATCTCTATCGCAGCCTCCTCAATGGTGCTCTTCCTTTCTTAAACTTGCTCTGGTGGTGTGCTCGGCACTGCCCTTCTCTGCAATTCCTCATTCTCTTTCCGAAGATCTGCAATGACTGAACCCAACCTTAATTCCTTAGCTTCCGCAAGCATGTCTTTTCCTATTTCTAGTGCATCTTGACATGCCATGGAGATGGCATGTTCCAATATTCTTCTATCCTCCACCACCTTTTCCCTTTCATTCATTACCACCTCTTTTTCTTCATGGAGTCGTTCAACCTCTGCTTCAATGCTTCATACTTGCTACTTATAGGTGACCATTTGATCATGGGTTGATGCTTCGTGGTCATTGATCTCTTCACTCACGGAGTGTGAGTGTGATGCAGCATAAACATAGGCAACATGTTTAAGTCTATGTTGATGGTGTCTTTTCCTCATAACGCAGCATCCAAGTCTTCATTTCCTGTCGTGATCACACTAGGTAATACCTGTACGATCCACTGTTGAGTATCGATATCCACGTCGACCCAGTGTAGTTTTGACATGCTTGGCTTTGCTTGTCTTGGCTGCAACCTTGTTTCCATGATTGTAGTGCTCAGCGTCTACAATAACTGTGACACTTGATGAAAGTATTATGTCACATGCTGCATTACTTTTGCGTAGTTCTCCACCGCCACAATGGTCATTTTATAGAGCAGCTGATTCATCTATTTGTTGAGGAGACCGACAGTAGTACTCCCCTCACCTCTCTCCATTCTATGCTTCGTTCTGGATTCTTGTCGTTGGGCCTCCAGCTCCGAATCCATTTGAGTATTTGTCGATGCCCCATCATAGCTTGTGGTGCGCGATTGGTCATCTTCACCATCATCCTCATCATATGATTCCTTTGTTTCTGCTTGCGTCTTTGGTACATCTGGCGACTTCCCATCCTCTGGGTCTGACAGTTGATCGTCCCTGACTAGAACTTTCCATTCATCCTACAATTCCTCTACTATGGCGTCCAATACTTCTTCAATGAGCTTATACTGTGTCGTTAGCCATTAGTTTTCTGGATTTGTGCGTGCTTGGATAAATATCGCTTGAGGCCCTACAATGAGCCTTGAGATCCTCTTATACTTCTTCCCTACAGCCTCCGTCAGTGGTGGAACCTTCACCGCTTTTGTGCGCAATTATTCTAAATAAATGAAAAATTGAATTTTGTTACCTTTTTGTCTTTCCTTTTATTTCAATGCCCATAAGTTCTGGTATCGTTCCCCTCGACACACTTTAGCTATCTTTATCTCCATGCCTTGATATTGCGGTAGCTCCTTCCATGTGACCAGCGCAATCAACAATAAGAGCCAAGAGTATGTGAAGGCCTTACCCTTCTCTTGTGCTGCCACCACATCCTCCATTAGCTCATTAAGTAAAAACAATGACCAATTCATTTGAACTCTGACCATGCACTGCTCTACCGATGCGATTACCCCTAATGTGCACTGATTGGTGAGATTCTTCCTCAGGATATTTATGGCCAATAAATTCACCGTGAGCCTTACATCTCGTTCATTGATTGTGTCGATAAAATATCCCTGGGTGTTTTTCTCCACTTGATACTCGGCCTTCAACTTCGCAGCTAGTTTTTTGTCATTGTCCTTCCCTTGGAAGTATTGTGATGGATCTACCCCTGATTTGGGTAATCCAATAATCTACGCGATCATATCCACAGTGATCAGAATCTTCGTGTCGACCCATAAGTATCTGCCATGAAAGCATACCAACAGTTTTTTTATGCATGCGTTTACTTCCGTCGATTGCCCAAAATGTGGCTTGTGAATAATTGATAGAATTCCCAAGCGCTGTAACCCCAATGCCCATTGCACTGGTTCCCTAGTGATTGGGCCTTCGTATTCATGTTCTTTGTCAATAAACGTGCGTTGAGTGCACTATGGATATGCAAGGATGTCATGATTGTTGTATTACATCTTTTGCAGTCGCTGCAACACGTCTCCAGTGGTGTGGACACCCTTAGGTGTCGTTGGCTCATTTATGGTGTACTTCGCATTCTTGCCAAATCTTATCGCTAGGGCACCTTCTTTTTGTGATGGCACATAACCTGGTATGTACGCTACTATTGGACCTTGTTTCCCTCCTCTTGGTTTTTTCCTTTATTCCTCTACAGTGCCTGATGTGCCTACTTCTTCTCCTATAGTTGCAACCCATGTTGAGCTGCGGGTAGTCTTCATTCTCCTTTCGGTATTCGTTGGTCAGGTGGCACTTCTTTTCTTCCTGAATATACGTGATGGTGTGGATGCAATTTCCAGCTACTCCTAGACAATTGTTTCCCTTTCCCTGGGTTGTTCTTGTGTGCTTGTTGTGAAAATCCTCACAGAATATCTAAGAGTTGATGTATACCTCACAAGAAAGATTAAGATTAAGCAGGAAAATAGAAGAAGAGTGGTCAATGCAGTCTAAAGGAGCAACATAATTATGATACAGTAGAACTCAGATAGAAGTAGAATAACATCACACACTCATTCATTAATCACAATATGGACAAATAAATAATACAATGAATGAGGATTCGAATGCCAAGGTGGAAATTCGAATTAGCCTTCATGGAGTGATCATCAGATCAATGGAGTGTCATTAGAGCACAACTAGGAGTCTTCATCATCATCAATGGAGTCATCAATGCACAAGTAACTGTCAACTAGATGTCAAACTGAGTCTAACTAAGTGTGGTAGGTGTAACTCGCACATGGAGGCACTAACTGAATGAAGGACGCTCAATGGAGGGTGCATGAGGAGCTAACTGGAGTCAGAATGGGTAGTCTAGTCTCACTGGAGGTCCATCGAAGTGATACAGTCAGTTGTGAGTCAGTCTAGCCTTAAATTAAGGAAAGAAATAAAGATAACTCAACTAACTGAAGTGAAACTGAGTGGTAGGTGAGAGAGGGCGCCTAGGATGCATGCAATTGCATGCAAGGCATACTAAGCACTAGGAGGGATAAAATTGATCAGAAAGAAGCTCCCAGGGCTAGCTAACTGAGGGCTAGGTGCTGGGACTGATGACTGGGATGCATGCAATTGCATGCATGCATGCAAAATCATGACTACATGCAAAATGCATGCATGATTGAAAATGCAAAAATCGATAATGTTGGTAGGACTAGGATGGAGTATAGGAATATCCCAACACTCGTGTTAGAAATCACGTGTGCCATCGCAACTCTCTGAACTCACTCTTCACTTAGCTTTGTTCTGCAATCTCTTCACTAATTATCACAATGCACAATGATTTGAAATGTCCATCTATGCGTGTTTTTATAGCTTTCGTTTCTTGCTCCCCATCCATCGAGTCGATCTTAGACAATGATTACTAAATCCTCCGTCGATTTACCAAATCGTGCACACTCATTGGTCATTAAATGTGTCTTCATCCACTTGCATCATCGTCCACCGCATCTTAACTGCTTCCTTTATTACCCGATTTGACCAGTTCGCACTTTTCCGGATGTCGAAAGGCCCCAATCCTCGTCGGCATTTCAAACTTCGTCGCTATTCCATCGACAGACATATGAACTTGATCCTTGTCGCACTGCTGTCGATGGATTCCTGAACTTCGCAGTGTACATGTTTCATTAATTTTTTATGTTTTTTCCCATGTCGACTTGTTATATTTCTCAGTTGATGTGTGCCAGGCTATCCCGATAGGGTTTTAGCCAGCTCCCATTCACTAAGTTCGTCAAAGTGTTCCATCCAGCTTTTGCAATTGAACTGCACCTCCGTTAGTAATGAAACTTATGATGTATGGACCAAGCCAGTGCATTTGGAGCTTACTTGGGTGTTTTGCAAACTTACTGTCATATAGGAGAACCATATCTCTGCACTAAAAGTGCTTTTCCTTTACATGGATATCATGCCATGCATTATGTCAATATTTTTCTACTTGTTCATGAAATCCTGCAATGAACCAATCTTCTTCAAGTTGTAGTAGCTGCGCCAATCTTTCTTCAATGGCTCCGTCATAGCTCATTCCTGTCGTTGCTACAATGTGCAGACTAGGGACAATGTACTCCATAGGAATCACCGCTTCTTGTCCATATACCAACTTGAAAGGGGTCTGGCCTGTCAATCTTTTTCATGTTGCTCTATAAGCCCATAATACCATAGGAATATTCAAGTCCCAGTCGTCACGGTTTGTATTGCACACCTTATTGAGCGCATTCGCCAATATCTTATTCAGCACCTCAACTGCTCCTTTCGCCTATGGGTGATATGGGGTACTTCTTCTATGTTGAATCTAGAATTCCTTATTCACTGCTCTGAAGGTTTGATTGAATAAATGTGTGCCTTGATCGCTCATCAATATCTTTAGACACCCAAATCTGGTGACCACAATGTCGAAGAGAAACCTTGCTGCTGTCGCAGCCATGCGATCCTTCACCAGTGTTGCTTCAACCCATTATATCAAGTAATCGGTCATAGTAATGATGTACCTCACACATGTTCTTTTTCCTGGTGGTTTAATGGGTGCCACGAAGTCTATTTTCCATTTTTCGAAGGGTTGTACTGTCAACTGAGGAACTAGTGGCATCTCATGCCTTTGTGATGGTTTCCTCGTCCTTTGACATACGTCGCAACTCTTAGCATAATCTGCTACATCACCATGCACTGTTGGCCACCATAATCCAGCCCTAAGTATCTTCCTGGAGGTTGCGCGCCCTCCATAATTCTCTCCTGCAATCCCACCGTGAGATTCTGCCAACACTCTTTCTTGTTCATACAGAAGGACACATCGACAAAGAACTTCATCTGGCCCCATCTTGTATAACTATCCTGCGATTAGTTGGAAATCAGTGGCCCTGATGACTAACTATTTCTTCTGATTGGTGGTGAAATCCTCAGGTGCTCTTCCCATAGCCATAAACTGAATAATATGTTCATAATTGTCAACGAGCATTTCAATCCTGAATAACTACACATCGGGAAAGCCTTCATCGATGCTTCTTGTTTCTTCACTTGATTCAATCCTCGACAGATGATCGGGTCCAACATTCAATCGTCCAGGCTTCAAAATTATTTCAAAATCAAATTCCTGAAATAAAAGAAACCATTGACAGATATTCCCCCCCAACATAGGCTTGTTGACCATGTACTTTAATGCTGAGTGGTCAGTAAACATCTTGAAGTGTCCTCCTAGAAGATAATGTCAGAATTTTTGCAATGCATATACCATCTCCAAGCCTTCTCTTTATGTCGTCATATAATTCTTTTCTGCGGTGGACAAATTTTGGCTCGCAAATGCGATCGGATGGCCAATCGATCCTTCTCCAAGTTGGGGCAATATAACCCCCATCATTACTGATGAATCATATACATGGACATGGAATTCTTTCTTCCAGTTGGGGAAGACTAAAATTGGTGTTGTGACCATCTTTTCCTTAAGTATGTTGAGGCTCTTCTGGCACTCGTCGTTCCATTCAAACTTTTCATCCTTCTGCAATACATTCTCCATGGGTGCAGTAATCATTGCATATCCCCTTATGAATTTCCTGTAGTATCCTATATGGCCCAACTTTTCCCTCAGCTGCTTTAATTTCGTTGGTGCTGGTAAGTCGACAATGATCACAATCTTGGCTGGGTCGACCAACATACCTTCCTTTCATACAATATGTCCCAATAGGATACCAAATGGTGCACAGAAGACACACTTCTTTAGATTCAGTGAAATATGATGCTATTGACATCTTTACAGCATCATCCATAGGTTCACAATGTGGTCCTTAACCAACCCATATATGGTCCAGTCGTCCATATACACCATTTAAAACTTGTGAATGAAATCTTTGAACACAATGAGTACTAGCCTTGAAAAGATTGCAGGGGACTTCTTGAGACCAAGTGGCATCACTCTGTACTAGAAGCATCCCCACTATGTTATGAAGGTGGTTTTGTGTCGATCTTCCTTTGCAATATTGATCTAGTGATATCCTGAGAATCCATCTATGAATGAGTATACCTCATGTCATCCAACACCTTCAAGTACTTCATCGGTAAAGGGCGTGGTGAATGGATCATGAAGGAATGCATCGTTTAGCTTCCTTAAGTCGACGTAGATCCAAATTTCATCAGTCTTTTTATCTTGGATGACCATTGGGATGATCCATTCTGACTCTTCGACAATCTGAATGATCCCTATGTCCAACATTCCCTTTAGTTCAACTTTCACCCGCTCTTTGTATCTGGGGTTCAATCTATACAGTCACTACTTTACTGGATTAGCATTAGGTTTAAGAGGGATCTTCATCTCACCCAGGTCCACAAATATGCCCTTCATGTCAGAAAACTTCATTGGGAACAAATATTGAAATTCATGCAGTAGGTCAATGACCTTTCCAGTTGTTGAATCATCCCAATAGTCTCCAATACTAGAAAAATTGGGATTTTCCACTCACCCAATATTGACCTTCTTAATTTTCAATGGTTGTGTGAATTTGTCTAATGGCATCTTTGGTGCTTTGACATCACGACTTCCTTCCTACTCTGGGACATAGACAAATCTAGGATGTTCCTTATCATAAGGTCCTCCCGACACATTATAACATTCCATCATCATTTTGGAGTTGCATTCCATTGTGGTCCCATTGGTCTTTCGATCGGAACTGTCTCGAGAACCTATTCGCGGATTTCCTACAGTGCACTGTGAATGAAAGGATTCTCATTAGCGAAACTAAATGTGTGACTGAATCTAGTGGTCAAATCTTCCCACATAGTTGTTGCTTGTCATAGTTCTACTACGATGTACTAGCTCCGCGGTACTTCATCTAGCGTATGGATGAACGCATGAACCCATTCCTTCTTCGGCCCCATTCCCAATGTGATTTGACACTCTCCCAAATGATCCCTTGGATCACTCCTTCCATTATATTTCTTCCATTTGTAGCATTCATTCTCCCCAAATTTGACTTCCATCATTTGTCGGCATAGTTTCCAACTCGTTATCGACAACTTGTGTGCAGCCCACCACCATGTTGGAGTAGCCTTCAATGCTTATTCTAGCACTAGTAGGCATTGTGGTTCTGATACCTTGTCTTCAAACTTGATGAAGATTTCCAGGTTAGGTAATCCTTCGTATGTCAGCATATCACATACTTCTATCACTACCCATCTCAATGACTGAGTGATTCATGCACACTTCCTAAATGATACCTCATGCAATCGATTTTGCTAGTTTTCTAGCACCTCGTCAAAGAATGATGACGCTTAACTAATACTTTGCCACCCCAATTCTCCATCACTGGTGGGATTGATGTAATACTCTGAAAAATTGTATATTTTGTCCCATCCTTCTGTGAGCTCATCTCTCATTGGTTCGACATATCTTTTCCATTCAAGTGGATTAAGCAGGGCAATGACCCTCATGTCGCGGTTCTTAAAATACATCGTCCTTTTCTTAAAATTGATAATGACCTGATTTTCCATTGCCCAGTCTAATCCCAACAACACAGGATATGGGCTTCTGTTGTCAACTATCTCTATGACGTCGAAATCTGCGTATGTCTTCAATCCTTCTACTTTGACAAGTAGATGAGGCAATCGACCGATTGGTGTAACCTTGCTATGATTTTCCAATCGAAGCTGCACAGGAGACCAAACCAACTGCGACTTCCCCATCATTTACCATGTTTGCTTGGTTAGGATATTCACGTCTAATCCTAGATCCAAGATGATAGAATCTACATCATAGGCACCAATCTGGGAATTCATCCTCATTTCTCTTCTTGTTTTCTTCCTGTGCAACTAGTTTACTGTTCGATCTTGTCTCCCTTACTCCTATCGATACAAGAAGATATCTATCTCTTCTAGTGCATCCTAATCCTTCGCGAATGTCAAACAACTTTCTAGAAAATTTCATAGAGTACTGACCTTCCCTGGTGACTTCTGCGAATTTGTCGTGTCAAAAATTGACGCCATCTCATAGACAGGTTCTTTGTGGACTATAGGTTTCGACATAGTATTATTCTTTCTCAATGCATCTCATGCTTCCAAAAAGGTTTCTTTTTCTTCTTCAACATCAAATCAAACTTGCTTCCGAGTTGTAGGCCGGACATTTGGTAATGGCCTATCTTTTCCTATCATAGCTCCTCCTCTAGTTACCACTGTGACATTTACGGTCGAATTCTTATCTCAGCCGAGATATATGCACATTTGGATTAGGGTTCTGGTTCTGATTTAGGTTCATATTTGGTTGTGGTGGTGCATTCTTAGTTTGCCATTTTGTGATTAATTGAGGAAAATCTTCGACATTGTGATCAGTTGCGCTACAATAGGTACATTGTGGGGTCAGATTTGGGAAATCTCTCTAATAATGTCTGATATGGCCACAATTATAGCATGTGACCAGTCCTCGACCTTAACCAAAGGTTCCTCCATGACCAAAACCTCCGCCACGACCACCGCGAAATCCTCCTCTAAATCCGCCTCACTACTGATAATATTGTGGCGGATTATACTGCGACTGATTATACCGCACCTTCGGTTGATTGTACTATGACTGATTATACTGTGGTTTATTATACTGTGGTTGCGGTTGCTTAAACTACGACATCGGTTGTGTAGGAGGTTGCTCATC